>CM019703.1:7142458-8342458 GCA_009760885.1 Achatina immaculata
ATCTTGTTGTGTAGTGCTCCATATTTCTGAGTCATACAAGACAACCGGTCTAATATGTATCCTGTATATACTTAGTTTAGTGTTGTGGGTTTTTTTATTGCAACAATTGTCTAAGAGTAATATAAGTATTGTTTCTTGCTTGTGTTCTAGCTTGTATCGTCTCACAAAGTTGGAGCTATTGGACAATGTCCCCATGTATGTATATCAATCTATTCTTTTAATAACTAGATAATTCAGTAAATTCTGCTCTAAACCCGCACTATAAATACATGGAAAGTTCTCACTTAAAATGGAAATGGCGTATGAAAGGAAAAAAAGAATCGAAACTTCAGAACTAAATTTCACTCCTACAGGTCAATGGAGCGAGCATTGCGTATGAGACAGTCAGAGATTATGATTCGATTCTGAAGAGGCAATTTAGGTAAGACACTCATTATATATATATATGTACACTTACTGTAACACATGCGTGTGAGTCTTACATCTTACATCTTACACTTTACATCCTTCCGTGCCGTCCAGCATCATGCAGGGCTCACAGTGTGCTTCGCGATGGGCTTTATCCTCAGCGACCTTAACCTCGTCAAGGGATTTGACGCCAATCATCTTAGCCTCTGTTATTTTCTTTAGGGCCTGTCGAGGTCGGCATTTTTTTTCTCTCAGATGTTTCCCACTTGATGGCCTTCCTTGTGATTCTCTGATTGTTTCTTCTTATTACGTGGCCCGCATTTGCCCGCCTTCTTTTCATGATCTCTGTCGAGACCGGCTTTTTTACGCATAACCACGTGTATAATTTTACCTGTTGCTGATAGTTCGGTATCTTATATATCTTATATCCCTCCCGTGCCGTTAAACGTCACATAGGGCTCGCAAAGTAGTTCGCCAATTTTTCCTGTCTTCGGCGAGTCTTTCAACCTCATCAAAGAATTTTATGCCTGTTAATTTGGCCTCTCTTAACAATGTTCTCTTCAGAGTTTCACGAGGTCTGCCTCTTTTTCTTTGGCCTGTTGTATTCCAATTTATAGCTTGTTTTGGGATTCTCTGATCATTTCTTCTCATCACATGACCAACATATGTCCATCTCCTTTTCCTGATCACCCATGAGACTGGTTGTTGTTCAGTCATCTGTCTTATCTCTGCAATGTTCTTGAATTCGTTCCACTTGATGCCGAGTATTTTCCTTAGGCATTTGTTTTCAAAAGAGTCTAATTTCTTTTCTATTTCTTTAGTTGTTTTCCAGCTTTCGCATGCATAAATAAAGGTGGATAATACATTTGAATTGAATAGTCTTAACTTGGTTTTTGTGCTTATAACTTTTGAATTCCATATGTTCTCAAGATTCTTGAAGATTGATACTGCTTTTGTAGTTCTGATCCTAACTTCCTTTCTAGTGTCACCATCCTGGTCTATATAGCTGCCAAGGTATGCAAATTGATTGACTTCTTCAATATCTGTCCTTTCTATGTGTATTTTTCCATTTTGATCAAGGGGAATTTTCATTATTTTTGTTTTGTCCTTGTTAATTTCAAGTCCTATTTTGCTAGCAAGTGAAGACAGGCTATCTGTTTTTTCTTGCATGGAATTCACATTATTACTGATAAGAGTTATGTCATCAGCAAAATCAAGATCTTCTAGTTGGGTCCCATGTATCCAGTCAATACCTGTCTTACCTGTGCAGCATTTTTTCATTATGAAGTCTATTGTAATCCCAAAAAGTAAAGGAGACAGTATACATCCTTGTTTCACACCTGTTTCAGTCTGGAACCATTCACTCATCCTTTTTTCTGTCTTGACTGCACAAACATGTCCATTGTAGAAGTCCTTAGTGATGTTGACAATTTTAGATGGTATTCCATATAGACATAAAATTCTCCATAATGAATCTCTGTGTATGCTATCAAATGCCTTTTTAAAACCTATGAAGTTCAGTATTAAAGGTTTCGGCTTTTCAATATGTTCTTCAAGTATTATTCTGAGAGTAAAGATCTGGTTAAGACAGCTTCTCCTTTTCGAAATCCTGCTTGTTCTTCTCTCATTGCAGTATCCACTATATCTTAAAGTCTATTCAAAATGACCTTGCAAAATACTTTTGACACAACTGATATTAACTGATATTGATATAGTTCGGTATGAATAACTATTATTTCTTAAGTTTCCAAATGGTGTTCTTTTATCAAAGTTTTGTTTTTGTTGTTGTTAAAAGAGACATTTCAATGGGGAGGGACTAGGAAGAGGGGAGGTGAAGAGTTCTAGCAGTTTAAATAAATGAAACAAAGATATTTTTGTAATAAGTAGAAACAGGCTCTCACTTGAGGTAAGTGAATCTTGCGCAACTCTGTAAGTAGATGATGACATAACCCGAGGCCATGTTTTGTTATATACCATTTAGCAGTATTTTATGCTGCCAGTTTGTTCTCGTAAAATTTCGTTGATGTTTTGTTCAGGGGAAAGTTTGTTTTTGTTTTTTTTTTTACCCGAATTCAAATATACGACTATCATAGCTTCATTTTCCTGTAATTCTTAAACATTCTTTTGCTAATCATCATCATCGTCATCATCATCATCATGAGTTGTTGTGCTGGTAGATGTTAGCAATCATGATTCTGCGCAAATTTCCGTCCTTGATATTTTCCATCAAGCTCAGATTTGTGACATTTAAAATCTGTCATAGTAGTATTACTGGTGTATATATATATGGTCAGTATCACGCCTAGCCGTCTTTCTTTCCCCAACTCCAGAAGAAGTCGGGTACCCATTTCTACAGCTGGGTGACTGGGATGCCTCCGGCCGGATTCGAACCCCCGACCTTCGCCATGAGTGCCCTAACCACTTCGCCACTCATATATATATACTGTTTTCCTCGTTTATTAAGGATTGTCTAATATAATTGTTCGTGATATATATTCTTAAAACAGTTTGTCAGGTAATGGAACCTACAGTAATGGCAAATTTGGAGGAAATCTTGGCGGCAGTTACACCTGGGGCAATGGTAGACACAGCCTAGGAGGATCTGTAGGCTATCAACCAGGTCAAGGTTATTCTGGACAGCTAGGCTATACACTGAGGTTTAGAAGAAAATAAATTTGCCCTGGTTTTGTTTGTGTTAGACGACAAGTACCGACCTATGGCTTACTATGTTCAGCAAAATAAATAAAGAAGAGAAAATGTCATAAACAAAGAAACTGTACATTGTGTTTATGTCACATTCTGTTCTGTTGTCTTTCGTTCATGTCGTAGTTTTTTCTTTTAAGTCTTCGTTGTGATATTCGTTGATTTGAGATATTCTGGACATGTACAAGTTGTAGTAGTTGATGTAGAGCCACCATGTACATGTTTTAGTGATTGTTGTAGGGCCAACATGCACATGTTGTAGTGATTGTTAGAGGGCCACCATATACAAGTTGTAGTAATTGTTGGAGGGCCACCGTGTACATGTTGTTGTGATTGTTGGAGGGCCACCATGTACATGTTGTTGTGATTGATGGAAGGCCACCAGGAAAAAATTGTATAATCCAGTGTAAAGCTATTTTCTCATGTCCCCTGCCTCCCTCACCCACTCCCACTATATCCCCGATGGGCCCTTGCAAGCTCTTAGGGAATCCCGCTTGGCTCCGGAGCAGTGCATTTCTATCAGCTGACCCAACTTTTCATTGGGTCTGGGTTGTTTATGACAGTTATGAAGAAAGGTGTTGTTGTTGTTGTTCAGGTTGCGTGATAATTATCTACGCAGTTTTCCGTGTTGTATGTTATTATGTAGACAGTTGTTGCTCATATGGGAAGATAATTACGTATGGAGTTGTTTCTCATATGGGATAATATTTATGTAGGTAGCCGCTGTTTATTTTGTAGAAGAAAAGTTGCACAACACAGAAAATTAAAGTAAAGAAACCTGAAATCTTCACTGGAGATACGGAAAACATCACCTTATCTTTGACTGTACAAGAGCCGTTATCTCGGCGGAGACAAAAAGTGGAAATAAATTAAGAAAACAAAAGGAAAATAGCAATTAATTTTATAAAGGATTAGTTCACCAGTTCTTGTCTTGGATTCTATGAACCTCTGGATGTCTATGGAGGGTCAAGTGGAGCTGTGTGCAGCTAGTCTAGATCATGTGGAGTAACAGAAATGTGTGGAGTTTAACATTAATATCAAGTGATGGGTGAGTGCAGTAGGTGGAGGGAAGAAGGTCACCGATAATTATCATTGGCTTCATGGGTCCACGACCTGGAAAACGGTCGGAAAACACTGGTTCTGGCTGTCGTCGAAATTCATATACTCCTCTAAACTATCTTCTTCAAAATTGAAATCTTTTCTATCTTCATCAAGCCTACATCCTTTCCATTTTTATCAAACCCACATCCTTTCTATCTTCATCAAAACCCATATCTCTCCCATCTTCATCAAACTCAGATTCCTGCCATCTTCGCCAAAACCCGTATCCCTACCATTTTCAACAGACCCATATCCCTCACATCTTCCTCAAAACTCATCTTATATCTTACATCCTTCCTTTGCAGTTAAACGTCAGATAAGGCTCGCATTGTAGTTCGCCAAATTAGTTTTCAATTTTCGGCGAGTTTTTCAACCTCATCAATAGATTGTTATGCCCATTAATTTAACACCTCTTAACAATGTTCAAAACCTATATGCCTACAATTTTCATCACACTAATGTAAACGTAGCGGTGTGCTAAGTCTACAGTTGTGGACATCTTAGGGGAGGGACAGGACCTGAAACCCAACTGCAACCTCATATCCATGGCCTATGTACTACCGTACTGCGTGGTCAGGCATAAATCCACCTCATCTTCAACCCAAGATCTTTCCTCCAAGGATACTGTATGCTAGTCATGCAGCGTATTTACGTTCATTCATACCAATGACATGACATGTAGTACACATTACAAAGTCAAGCAATCAAAATAGATCATTATTTATTATACACACTACACAACATAATCACGTCACACAGACATTACATAAACAAAATTTGCCCGAATGAATGAAACACGTATGATATCAATATAGAATGCATAATACTCTAACTGAATCATGTGGGCCGGCTGGCCTGGGCTTTCCTGGTCCTCAGAAGGAAAACATACATTCATCTTAAAATGGTGCCAACGCGCTGAACTATCATGACCTATAACTCCTCTTTTGTGCCAATGCACTAATATATGAAATATAATTCCTCCCTTGTGCCAACATACTGATATATCAACAGGAATCAGCGAATCTCCACATATGACGATAATGATACGAAATACAACAGCACATATTTAATCTCCACAACACATTTGATCGAACAGTATCAGGTCGGCTGAGGCTAATACAGAGGAGACGATTTCAGCCCCGCCATGACTGCTGGCTACTATAATTAATTCCTTTCCCTGCCTTGTATTTTTCGATAATTATAGGCCTTCCACTTCTGGATGCTTTACTGTCACGCCGTACACTCGTGGGAATCCCAAGTGACCGTTCACACTAGTATCCCTTCCGTTTTATCAAAACTCATGTTTCTCTCATCTTCAATTGTAAAAAAAAGTCAAACATTCTCAAGAATTAAATGAAGGATCAGCGACAAATCTCTGTAAAGTGTATGAAGAATCCATGAAAAGCCTTTGTAAAATGAATGAAGAATAGATGAAAAAAACAAAACTTTGTAAAGTGTATAATGAATCCTTGAAACAAAATCTTTGTAACGAGTATGATGAATCCATGTAAAAAAAAAAACTTTGTATGATGAATCCATGAAAAAAAAAACTGTGTAAAAACACCAACCAAAAATTTGAAGAACAAAAACAACTGTCTTTGGAGGGTGCTTCCTCCGACGTTGTGGTAAGCTGTGTAGTTGCTTCGATCTCTATAAGAGATAGTTTTCTGCTTTAAAATAAGTTTACATTGATAAATTTATCCTCGAAAACTAAGCTTCACACAAAAATAAACAATAATATAGCAGGGTTGATTTTAAAAATTTCAGCAACGAAACAATTATTTTTTATCACACTCCAACAAGGATATATCCGTATCCAATATTGTATTTCTTTTCTGTATGTCGTTCTTACAATATCGATTTATATAGATCAGTGGTTTCCAACCCTTAAGTGCTACCGAAAGTCATCAGTGATAAAGAGCGTGCAACCTTTCTTCTTGTTCTTGTTCTTCTTCTTGTTCTTCTTCTTCTTGTTCTTCTTCCTGATACTGCCAGCTGGTGTTCTATGCAGTCGATGCAGTAAAAGTGTTGAGACACAGTATCCTGCCTGATTAGGAGCATGTCATGGCGACCAATTTGTTCAGTCTCTAAGAGAAGCTAAAAAGCAAAGGACGTGCAATGTTTCCTTAACAAACCCCACCGCCTTTGTGACTAAGGCGTCCCATGCCCCTTTAGCCAGGTTAAGCCATTAAAAGAATTTTTTAAAAACCAAAGCAGCTTTGAAAGTCAGCAAAAACTATTCCAGTGAATAGCAGCCACTTCGGTCTTTGTTATTTCAGACTTAGGTTCGCAAATGTAAATTACTATGATTTCCTTAAGACACTTTAATTTGTTTTCCCTATTTAACTTATTTTTCTCTTTCTTCTCTCTCTCTCTTTCTCTCTTTCTCGTAATGTCTTCTCACCACCTTACCTAAGACTCTCCCTGAGGCACTGAGTCGGGACTTGAGGCTGAGAACATCTGACACAGGCATTCAATCATCACAAGATTATCCAGCCTCTGGATGTGACTTTAGAAATTAGAATAATTCTTACATGGAAATACTTCCAGCTTTTGATCAAAGTGCACAAATGATTTTGTAGAAATGAAATGTATATAAACTTTCAAGATTTCTAAAAAAAAAACTATGAAAATCCCTGCCTGAATCACTGATGTTAAGTAAAACAGTTTCAGTAGCGCTAAAAATGAAAGCTGTAGCTACCTAAAAGCTAACAATAAGAAACAATACAATTTGGAGTACAAAATGAGTGCTCGTGTTCGCTTGCGTACAATTCTGGCATTTAAATAATAACATTTCTTGGCGTAGAGGTTTGTGTTCTTTTAATACACCAGCAGTCTTTTGCTAAGATGTGGCTCGCATTGCAGACAATATTCTCAGTTTTTAATGGCTGTCTCTCCCCCCCTCCCCCTCCCGTTAACATGTCAGTTTCACGACTCATTCATTCCTTTGCATGTCCCTTGCGGAACTTTGCCTCCCAAACAGCACTCCTGTAGGCCTCTCGGTTGTGAGCAAGATGGCCTGCTGCTGCTGCATCCATTTGCAGATCATCAACGATGTCTTGCAGCCATCTTAGTTTCGGTCTTCCTCTTTTTCTTTTTCCCATTATGTATCCTTCCAATACGGTCTTCTCTAAATTATCATGACGTTTAATATGTCCAAAATATTTAAGTTTTCTCTCTTTAATCCTCTTTACTAGCCAGCCTTCTTCAATATTAAGCTCTTGTAGTATAGATATATTTATTCTTTTTTGTGTCCACGATATTTGGAGAACTCTTCTATAGCATTTACATTCAAAGGCATTTATGTGTTTCTCAGCTGTTTTGTTAAGTGTCCAGGTCTCACAGGCATATGTTACGATGGGAAAGATGCATGCCCTTAAAAATCTTATTTTTGTGGTTCTGTCTGCTCCTCTCCACAGATTCTTTATTTGTTTTACTTTCTGAAGAGCAATAGATGTCCTCCTTTTAATTTCCCTCATTGTATCTCCATTATTAGTTAGTAGTGATCCAAGATATTCAAAACTCTCCACTTCTTCCAGTTTTTCCTCATTGATACACATTTCAGTTGCCTTGTTTGTTTTGTCAGTTGTCATCAATTTAGTTTTCTTTGCATTAAGATAGAGGTTCTGCTCTTCGCTGTTCTTGCGGACTGACATAATTAGTTTTTCCATTCCTTCTTGTGTTGTGGACATCAATACTGTGTCATCAGCATATCTAATCTCTGGTATTTCATAACCTCCAACTGTTATGGCATCGTAATATTCTTTGTCTAAATCTTCTCTAACATTCCTCATTATATTTTCAGTATACAAGTTAAATAAGTAGGGTGACAATATGCACCCCTGACGGACCCCTTGTTTTATGTCAAACCAAGTTGTTGTTTCACCATTTATTCTTACTGCTGCTTGTTGGTCTAGATACAGCAATGATGTTAATTGTATCAAATGTGTTTGAAATCCCATTTTTTCCATTATTTCCCAAAGTTTCTGGTGTTGTACACAATCAAATGCCTTTGAGTAGTCTATAAAGGATAAATATAGATTCACATTAAACTCCCTGCATTTCTCTATTATTAATCTTAGATTGAATATATGATCTCTTGATCCTCTTCCTTGCCTGAAGCCAGCTTGGACCATATTGACTTCTTCTTCTATTTTCTTTCGAAGTCTACCCATTATGATTTTTAACAGAATTTTACTGGCATGACTAATCAGGGCAACAGTTCTGTAGTTGGTGCATAATTTCAGGTTACCCTTTTTTGGCAGTGGTATGAATACAGTTCTTTTCCATTCTTTTGGCCAAATACCTGAATGCCATATTATTCACGACTATTTAATAGAAATCTGAGCACTGGTTAGTATAATCTTGCTAGCGCTCTGGAACTTTTCCCGTAGATCTTCAGTATATCGATCACGGGTGTAGGGGATTGTGGAGTAGTTTGTGTTCTAGTCCCTCATGGAAGTGCTCCTTTCATCCAGGCTGTAGAAATGTTTCCTCTTAGAGCTAGGAAAGTGAAGACGGTCCGGCTGGTATATATCCCTTTAAGTCAAGAAAAGTATGGAAGCGTGTCCCCCTTAAATGCTTTTATAACTTAGATGAGCCGTCTTTATCTTATTTCCTTGATATTTTCCATCGGCTGGACTGTTGCTTTTATTTTCCTCAGATCCTTTCTGTGGTCTTAAAGTTACTTATCGATGTCTCTGTGGGGCCTACTCTTTTATATATATATATATATATATATATATATATATATATATATTATATATAACCAATCGGAGTGGTCACTACAGATCATGCTAGAGAGCATTAGAGGAGATTGAAGGAATTTTTTGTTTATGATGGACCACCCCAAGGGCCTAGACCAGGGGTTCTCAATCAGTATGGAATCCTCATTCCTTTCCCCCTTGGTAAATTTTAGATTTAGGATGGGGGTTGAGGAGAGAGAGGAGGAGGGGAATTTGGAATTTAAAAGATATTTTCAATATTATATTCGCAATATTTATTACTTGCAATTCATCTTTAGAGTCAGGCAATGTTGGATAAGAGGGGTTTGGGGTGGAGAAAGTGAAGGAGGACATTCGGACAAGTGATGAAAATGGTGCGTGGTGCAAAAGCAGTTGAGAACCACTAGCTTTGAGATTTACCAAAAACTATGGGAGAACCGATCAACTTTTCAGATCCTAACGGGACCTGAGTCTCAAAAGCATTAGGTCTCTGAGGGAGAAGTCATTAGCTTGTTAGGCCTAGAAAGATCTGGCCTTACTCTTATTTAATGTGGATTTGGTATAACCTGCAGAAGATCACTAGCTTGATAATATATGTTATAAAAAGAGGACACTGAAATGTTTAAGGGATAAGAAATTTTTTTAAAAAGACTAAGATATTGCATGACTTCAGTGATGGGGATAGAATAACATGGGTAAGATATACCTTACTTTTTAAAAAAAGCTAAAGTAACAGCGACAACAATCAAAACAACAGGATCTTGCCAGTGATATTGACTTCTCTCTCATTCCATCCAACCCCACCCACTCTACAATCTTCTTTCCTACTCTGCAATAACAAATACCTTCACCTTCCCCCAACCGCCCACCATCCCTGCAACAAAATACCAAACACATCTGGACACACCTCGGTTCTACAACGAATTCTCAGAGTGCAAGATAACAGCAACCTGTGACTTAGCAATTAGAATGTAACATATGAAATGGAAGCTATGACGGTGGCAAACATCCTTGTGTGTATATTTACATATGTTCTAAATCAAGGACAATTATGTTTGACAAGAAAAAAAATAGAGAGAGAGGATAATCTTACCTGTGTGATAACTTCACACGATAACTGAAAGGAGTCTAAATTGGTTTTCACGCCAAGACTTTTATATTTGGGCTACGTGGTGATATCAAACGTGACTTCAGGTTCAAGTAGCAAGTCAGTGGCCAGTGCGTCAGAGGAACGAGTGACCTCAGTCTGAAGAACTTGCAGGAATGAGAGGCATCGGCTACTTTTTCCCTGCACTGCTTCTGCTTGCAGTGTCCATCCTTGTGTTTTCGGTAGGTATCAATAAATATATAGAGTCGTTCGACTATGACTCGAGTCGCTTTAAACACTCGACTTGGACTCGACTAGAAGAGGAAGGGAAGCGACTCCGACTCTGTTTGCAACTTGACATTGTTTATATCATCAGCTCAACAGTTTTACAATAGTATAGTATTAATGATATATAGGACAGTGAAGGTTTCGGTAACGCCATCACCATGTGCAATATCAGATATATTTAATTTTAATCTACGATCTGTTTAGTTTTTCATCATCGTCGGCTAAACATTATGTTACGACATGCTGACATCAGACAGAGTGTCTAAGGCCATAGAGGCTTATGTAAAAAAGGCACACAATCTCTGTCGGACTGAGGGATTCAAACACCAATCCTTGAGATGTCACAAACGTATCCGTCTAGTCTTGAGAGAGAGAGAGAGAGAGAGTGATGTCAGTCCAGCTGCTAGTTAGTAAGACAATAACTTTCAATGATTTCCATTATATGTGTTTGATTTTAAAAAGGAGGAATGTGCAACTTATATGGTCTTTGCCAGATAAAATGTGTTTTATTCTGTCTTATAAAAAATTACAATTTCTCTTTGCTCTTTGAAATATCTATACGAGTTAGTAAAAGTTTTGAAGCACCAATTCTTACAAAGAGTAATAGCAAATGAATAAAAACAAATTGGATGTGGAAAGTTTACCGAAGATTAATGCTGTGTCCTTAAATGGATTTTTGTACCGTGTAAAACCAAAATGAGTAAATGACTTCTGTGATAAGAAAAGCACATATTGTTGGTTCATTCATTTAGTTTTCTGAGCCATTGCGTCTCCTTGCTGCAAACAAGACTTGTCTCCATTCCTCCCTGTTCTTTGTCTTCTCCTGTCAGCTATCCACTCTGAGAGCTCGTAGGTCTTCTTTCAGACTGACATGTCATCGTTGTCTTTGTCTGCCTCTTGGTCTGTCTCCGTTTATCACTTCTGTATAAAGCCTTTTTGTCTGTCTATTCTCGTCCACCCTCTCCGAGTGTCCAAGCCATCTCAATCTGTTGTTTTTCGTAATGGCAGTTATAAGTAAAGATTGTAATAGCGTGTTTATATCTTTGTTATTTCTAATTATCCATTCTTGTGCTATAGGATTTCTAATTGGTCCAAACATTTCCCTCAAGATTATGTTTTCAAAGATCTGTAGCTGTGTTTCATCTTGTTGTGTAGTGCTCCATATTTCTGAGTCATACAAGAGAACTGGCCTAATCTGTATCTTGTATGTATTTAATTTGGTGCTGTGGGGTTTTTTATTGCAACAATTGTCTAAGAGTAATATAACTATTGTTTCTTGCTTGTGTTCTAGTGTAAGGAGTGGAAAAATAAGCAAGCAGTGACCCGGTTTTGAATGGAAAAACCCCAGGCCTTCGAGTCCGGCGCTGGCCAGGTATCTTATCTTATATCTTATATCCTTCCCGTGCCGTTAGACGTCACATAGGGCTCGCAAAGTAGTTCGCCAATTTTTCCTGTCTTCGGCGAGTCTTTCAACCTCATCAAAGGATGTTATGCCTGTTAACTTGGCCTCTCTTAATAATGTCCTCTTTAGAGTTTCACGCGGTCTGCCCCTTTTTCTTCGGCCTGTTGTGTTCCACTTGATAGCTTGTTTTGGGATTCTCTGCTCATTTCTTCTCATCAAGTGACCAACATATGTCCATCTCCTTTTCCTGATCACCCGTGAGACTGGTTGTTGTTCAGTCATCTGTCTTATCTCTGTATTGTTCTTGAATTCATTCCACTTGATGCCGAGTATTTTCCTTAGGCATTTGTTTTCAAAAGAGTCTAATTTCTTTTCTATTTCTTTAGTTGTTTTCCAGCTTTCGCATGCATAAATGAGGGTGGATATTACATTTGAATTGAATAGTCTTAACTTGGTTTTTGTGCTTATAACTTTTGAATTCCATATGTTCTCAAGATTCTTGAAGATTGATGCTGCTTTTGCAATTCTGATCCTAACTTCCTTTCTAGTGTCACCATCCTGGTCTATGTAGCTGCCAAGGTATGCAAATTGATTGACTTCTTCAATATCTGTCCCTTCTATGTGTATTTTTCCATTTTGATTGATGGGAATTTTCATTATCTTTGTTTTGTCCTTGTTAATTTCAAGTCCTATTTTGCTAGCCAGTGAAGATAGGCTATCTGTTTTTTCTTGCATGGAATTCACATTATTACTGATAAGAGTTATGTCATCAGCAAAATCAAGATCTTCTAGTTGGGTCCCATGTACCCAGTCAATACCTGTGTTACCTGTGCAGCATTTTGTCATTAGAAGTCTATTGTAATCCCAAAAAGTAAAGGAGACAGTATACACCTTGTTTCACGCCTGTTTCAATCTGGAACCATTCACTCATCCCTTCTTCTGTCTTGACTGCACAACCATATCCATTGTATAAGTCCTTAATGATGTTGACAATTTTAGATGGTATTCCATATAGACATAAAATTCTCCATAATGAATCTCTGTGTATGCTATCAAATGCCTTCTTAAAATCTATGAAATTCAGTATTAATGGTTTCTGCTTTTCAATATGTTCTTCAAGTATTATTCTGAGAGTAAAGATCTGGTCGAGACAGCTTCTCCCTTTTCGAAATCCTGCTTGTTCTTCTCTCATTGCAGTATCCACTATATCTTTGAGTCTATTCAAAATGACCTTGCAAAATACTTTTGACAGAACTGATATTAAGGTTACTCCTCTCCAGTTGTTACAGTCACTAAGGTTGCCCTTTTTTGGTATTTTAACAATGGGCCAGGTATATAAGACGAGAATAGAAAAAAGGGGAGGTTGAGCACGTGGAAGTCCAGCGGCAGACGTGGACGAGGAGGGTCATTCGATAGATGGAGGCTGACGTGTATAGTTTAGTTGTGTGCATTTGTAATCAGGATTGAAATCATATTATTCAAGGAACCTTTTTTTTATGAATCAATAACGCGTGTGGAAATATATAAACATATGGACTTCGTGCGCATAGGATTTATTTTGATTTGCATTGCCTTGTGGATCAGAACTTTGTAAATACAGTGATCGTGATTTTAAGAAAAAGGATTGTTGTTTCGTGTTCCTGTTATTTACATGTAAGGTGTGAATGTTGGTGTAGTCAGCCTTCCACCACTCAGTACGACGACGGCAAGACAGAATAAAAGATTGAATAATAACTCACATCAATCTAGAGCCGAAATATAATATTACAACACATCCTGATCACGGCACCATGTGTTGTAATATTATATTTCGGCTCTAGATTGATGTGAGTTATTATTCAATCTTTTATTCTGTCTTGCCGCCGTCGTACTGAGTGGTGGAAGGCTGACTACACCAACATTCACACCTTACATGTAAATAACAGGAACACGAAACAACAATCCTTTTTCTTAAAATCACGATCAATGTATTTACAAAGTTCTGATCCACAAGGCAATGCAAATCAAAATAAATCCTATGCGCACGAAGTCCATATGTTTATATATTTCCACAGGCGTTATTGATTCATAAAAAAAAAGGTTCCTTGAATAATATGATTTCAATCCTGATTACAAATGCACACAACTAAACTATACACGTCAGCCTCCATCTATCGAATGACCCTCCTGGTCCACGTCTGCCGCTGGACTTCCACGTGCTCAACCTCCCCTTTTTTCTATTCTGGTCTTATATACCTGGCCAGCGCCGGACTCGAAGGCCTGGGGTTTTTCCATTCAAAACCGGGTCACTGCTTGCTTATTTTTCCACTCCTTACACTAGCTTGTAACGTCTCACAAAGTTGGAGCTATTGGACAATGTCCCCATGTATGTATATCAATCTGTTCTTTTAATAACTAGATAATTCAGTAAATTCTGCTCTAAACTCGCACTACAAATACATGGAAAGTTCTCGATTAAAATGGAAATGGCGTATGAAAGGGAAAAAGAATCGAAACTTCAGAACTAAATTTCACTCCTACAGGTCAATGGAGCGAGCATTGCGTATGAGACAGTCAGAGATTCTGATTCGATTCTGAAGAGGCAATTTAGGTAAGACACTCATTGTATCACATATATGTAAGTACACTTACTGTAGCACATGCGTGTGAGTCTTACATCTTACATCTTACACTTTACATCCACCCAGTGCAGTTACGCATCATACAGGGCTCACAGTGTGCTTCGCCATGGGTTCTATCCTCAGCGAGCTTAACCTCATCAAGGGATTTGATCCAATCATCTTAGCCTCTTTTATCAGAACCTTCTTTAGGGCTTCTCGAGTTCGGCCTATTTTTTGTTTCTCAGATGTTTCCCACTTGATGGCTTGATTGTTTCTTCTCATCACGTTGCCCACACTTGCCCATCTTCTTTTCTTGGTCACTGCCGAGACCGGCTTTTTTACGCATAACCATGTGTCTAATTTTATCTGGTGCTGATGTGGATGGAAGACTGTACAACTGGATAAAGTCTTATTTACACAATAGAAGAGCTAGAGTAGTAATGGATGGATACAAAAGCCAGAAAGTATTTCTGGGACACGGTGTACCACAAGGAGGAGTCCTTTCGCCTACACTATTCCTTGTATTCATTAATGACCTGGTCAAGGAATTTCCCTATGGAATCAAAGCGGCACTGTATGCAGATGATCTGGTCATGTGGTGTACAGATGAATATGTGACAGTTGCTACACAGAGACTCCAAAGAGCAGCAGACATCTTGACATCATGGACAAATAAATGGTGTGTAAGTATAAACAAAGAGAAATCAAGTACCACTCTGTTCACTCTCTCATTTAAGCAGAAAGCAGGTAAGATCTTTGTAAATGAAATATCCTTAAGGATGGACAACCAACCCACTTACTTAGGAGTGACTCTTGACTCAAAACTGACCTGGAAGCAGCACATCAACAGTGCAGAAGCAAAAGCCAGAAGAAAACTAGCCATATTAAGAAAATTGAGAGGAACCACGTGGGGAGCTAGTGAAAGAATCCTCAAGAATGTATATCAGCAAAGTATTCTACTACATTTAGAATACGGCTCAACATCTTGGTGCATAGCATCAAACACTACGCTGCATAATCTAGACAAGGTTCAAAATCAGTCACTACGGATTATCACAGGTGCCATGAGGTCCACACCAATAATAGAAATGCAGAAAATAGTTGGTGTTCAAGCGCTAAAGGAACGTAGAGACACAAAGGTCATGACCATGGGACAGAAATTCCTTAGCTCTGTAAGCCATCTCCTGAAGGAGAGATTTAATAACTTGGCACTATGATGTCTTAAAAGAAGCAGCTTCATTCATCAAGCCAAGCGTATGCGTAAGCTGATATCTGACCTTCCAACTGTAGTCGCTCCATTATCATCTGTACCAGAGCATACACCATGGAAAGAAGCAGATTATACACAAATAACTATTCAGAATGAAGTTTAAGGTGTACAGAATGGTGAGATGCAGAGAAGTCTTGTAAGATCAACAGCCACACTTAGTGTTCTAGATGACAAATATCCATGTGACACCTGGATACGTGTGTATACAGATGGATCTGCACATAATGCCATAAAGAATGGAGGGTCAGGAGCACATATTGAATATCCAAACAACACCACTGACAAGATTTCCATACCCACTGGAAAATACTACAACAACTATGATGCAGAAGTTAGGGCAATTATTGCTGCAGTTGAAAAACTATCAGACTCCAGAATTGATACATGTTCTGTAGTAATTCTCACAGATGCAAGATCAGCACTGGAAGCTCTTCAGTGCAACAAACTACCAGACCTTAAGGATGCCTTGTCAAAAATTGGCTTACAACATGGAGTCACTTTGCAATGGATTCCCTTCCACTGTGGGATACCAGGCAATGAGAAAGCTGACCATCTGGCGAAAGAGGGCACTGAAATGGAGCAACCAGACATACCAATCACATATAATCAGAAGAAAAGCATGATAAAAACCTTCAGGAAGCCACAAACACCACCACATGATGACTATCACATGCTAAACAGAAAGGAACAAATCACCATCTTCCGTCTCCGAACAGGACACAGCCGACTCCGAAGTCATATGTATACAAAGTTTAAGGTTGGTACTACTAATCTATGTACATGTGCCCAGGTGCCCCAAACTGTGGAACATATCCTGCAAAACTGCATCAACTATGAGACACAGAAATAATAACTGGCCCAGTGAAACCACTCTAGAAGATAAGCTCTACGGTTCCATACATGAATTACAAAAAACAGTGAAATTTATCCAAGAGCAGATATAGACAGACAATGCGAACGAAGAAGAAGAAGAAGAAGGTATGAATAACTATTATTTCTTCATTTTCCAAGTGGTGTTCTTTTATCAAAGTTTGTTGTTGTTGTTAAAAGAGACCTGGCACTAGGGAGGGAGTGGGAGGTTGGGGTGGGGGTGGGGGTGTGAAGAGTTCAAGCAGTCTAAATAGATGAAACAAAGATATTTTTTCTAATAAGTAGAAACTGGTTCTGACTTGAGGTAAGTGAATCTTGCGCAACTCTGTAAGTAGATGATGACATAACCCGGGGCCATGTTTTGTTTTATACCATTTAGCAGTATTTTATGCTGCCAGTTTGTTCTCGTAAAATTTCGTTGATGTTTTGTTCAGGGGAAAGTTTTTTTTTTTTTTTATACGTCTTCGAACCTACGACTATCAAAGCTTGATCTTCTTGTAATTCTTAAACATTCTTTGCAAAAATCTATCATCATCATCATCATCATCATGAGTTGTTGTGCTGGTAGATGTTAGCAATCATGATTCTGCGCAAATTTCCGTCCTTGATATTTTCCATCAAGCTCAAATTTGTGACATTTAAAATGTGTCATAGTAGTATTGCTGGTATATATATATACATATATATATATATATAACGGGTAAAGGTAATCCTGCCATGCCTTAGAAGCACATAGGGACATGGTGTTAGCGCCCATATTTTCCTTGACCTGTCAGCACACTAGAGGGTGATATGGTCAGTATCACGCCTGGCCGCCTTTCCTTTCCCAACTCCAGAAGAAGTCGGGTACCCATTTCTACAGCTGGGTGACTGAGGTGCCTCCGGCCGGGTTCCAAATCCCGACCTTCGCCATGAGATACCAGTGCATTAACCACTTCACCACTCTCATATATATACTGTTTTTTCCCGTTTATTAACGAGAGTCTAAGATAACTGTTCATGATTTATATATTTTTAAAACAGTTTGGGAGCTAATGGAAGCTGGAGTAATGGCCGTTTCAATGGCCTTAACGTAGAGGGCGCTTGGAAAAACAGAAACGGTGGTTTATCGGGTAGACTAGGCCTTGACAGCACGGGCCGACTTGGAGGAAGCCTTGGCGGCAGTTACACCTGGGGCAATGGTAGACACAGCCTAGGAGGATCTGTAGGCTATCAACCAGGTCAAGGTTATTCTGGACAGCTAGGCTATACACTGAGGTTTAGAAGAAAATAAATGTGCCCTGGTTTTGTTTGTGTTAGACGACAAGTACCGACCTATGGCTTACAATGTTCTGCAAAATAAATAAAGAAAAGGAAATGTCATAAACAAAGAAACTGTACATTGTGTTTATGTCACGTTCTGTTCTGTTGTCTTTCGTTCATGTGGTACTTTTTTTTTTCTTTTAAGTCTTCTTTGTGACATTCGTTGATTTGAGATATTCTGGACATGTACACGTTGTAGTAGTTGCTGTAGAGCCACCATGTACATGTTGTAGTGGTTGTTGGCGGGGACTATGTACATGTTGTAGTGGTTATTGTAGTGCCACTATGTACATGTTGTATTTGTTGTTGTAATGCCGCCATGTACATGTTGTAGTGATTATTGGAGGGCCACCATGTACATGTTGTTGTGATTGGTAAAGGGCCACCATGTACATGTTGTTGTGATTGTTTGAGGGCCGCCATGTACATGTTGTTGTTATTGTTGGAGGGCCACCATGTACATGTTATTGTGATTGTTAGAGGGCCACCATGTGCATGCTGTTGTGATTGTTGTAGTGCACCATGTACATGTTGTTGTGATTGTCGGAGGGCCACCATGAACATGTTGTAGTGATTGTTGGAGGGCCACCATGTACATGTTGTTGTGATTGTTGAAGGGCAACCATGTACATATTGTTGTGATTGGTAAAGGGCCACCATGTACATGATGTTGTGATTGTTGCAGGACCACCATGTACGTGTTGTTGTGATTGTTGGAGGGCCGCCATGTACATGTTGTTGTGATTGTTGGAGGGCCACCATGTACATGTTGTTGTGATGTTGGAGGGCCACCATGCACATGTTGTGATTGTTGGAGGGCCACCATGTACATGTTGTTGTGATTGTTGGAGGGCCACCATGTACATATTGTTGTGATTGTTGAAGGGCCACCAGGAAAACTTGTATCTCTCTGAACCTTAAGTGCCCAGGGCACATGGGGCTTCCGCAAGGGTTTTCCACAAATGCCTGTCTTTCGCCTTTTTTTCTGCTCTTGCCCAGGTGAGCCCTCTATTGCTCAACATCCTTTCTGTTGTTCTTCTCCACGTCTCTTTTGGTCTACCCTTACTTCTGCTCCCCTGTGGTGTCCATCTTAGTGCTATTTTTGGTAGTGAGTTGTCAGTCATTCGGAGCACATGTCCCAACCATCGCCAGCGTCTTTCCTCAATAATTGTTGTCAGTGGTTTCATCTGCATTTCTGCCAATAAGATGTTATTTCTTATGGTGTTTGGCCAAAATATTTTTTTAATTCTACGTAAACATTTAGTCTGGAAAGAATTCAACTTGTTTTCTATGGTTTTGGTGATTTTCCAGCATTCACTTCCATAGAGTAGTACACTTAGAACATTACTCTTAAATATCCTGATTTTCATATTTATGCTTAGTTTATTTGATTTCCATATATTCTGTAGCATTGCAAAAGCCTGTTTTGCTCTAGTAAGTCTGTTGTTGATGTCCTCTGTGCTGTCTCCATTTTCTACTACTCTGCTGCCAAGGTATACAAATTCGTTGACCTCCTCCACTAACTTGTTATCTACTCTGAGTACATTTCTGTTGTTCACATTTTGCTTCATTAACTTTGTCTTTCCTACGTTGATCTTTAGTCCTATGTTGTTTGCATTCTGGGTTAACTTGTTTATTTTATCTTGCATATCTTTGTGACTGCTTGATAATAGACAAATGTCGTCCGCAAAGTCAAGGTCCTCCAGCACTGTGTTAAGGGTCCATTGTAATCCTCTGCGTTTGTCTGATGTTGCCTCCTTCATTAACCAGTCTCTCTCTCTCTCTCTGAACCTTAAGTGCCCAGGGCACATGGGGCTTCCGCAAGGGTTTTCCACAAATGCCTGTCTTTCGCCTTTTTTTCTGCTCTTGCCCAGGTGAGCCCTCTATTGCTCAACATCCTTTCTGTTGTTCTTCTCCATGTCTCTTTTGGTCTACCCTTACTTCTGCTCCCCTGTGGTGTCCATCTTAGTGCTATTTTTGGTAGTGAGTTGTCAGTCATTCGGAGCACATGTCCCAACCATCGCCAGCGTCTTTCCTCAATAATTGTTGTCAGTGGTTTCATCTGCATTTCTGCCAATAAGATGTTATTTCTTATGGTGTTTGGCCAAAATATTTTTTTAATTCTACGTAAACATTTACGTAGAATTAAAAAAATATTTTGGCCAAATTAACCAGTCTACTGCCAAGATAAATAATGTTGGTGATAGTACACATCCCTGTTTCACTCCTGTTTGTACCCTAAAGCTGCTGGAGGTATGTTCTCCACAGATAACTTTGCACTGAAAACCCTCGTATAGGGCTTTGATTACATTAACTATTTTATGGGGGAGGCCATGCCATCTTAGGATTTTCCACAGTGCATCTCTGTTGACACTGTCAAAGGCTTTCTCAAAATCTATGAATAATGCATATGTTGTGCTATGCCATTCATTTGCATGTTCTAATATTTGTCTAAGTACAAATATATGGTCTAT
This sequence comes from Achatina immaculata, assembly GCA_009760885.1. Classification (NCBI taxonomy): domain Eukaryota; kingdom Metazoa; phylum Mollusca; class Gastropoda; order Stylommatophora; family Achatinidae; genus Lissachatina; species Lissachatina immaculata. The sequence goes on from CM019703.1 coordinate 7,162,688, forward strand.
GCATGATCTTCCTTTCCTAAATCCTGCCTGCTCTTTCCGAAGTTTTTCCTCAAGTGTTGGTACAATTCTGTTGATGATTATTCTGCAAAATACTTTACTAGTGAGTGGCAGTAGGGTAATGCCTCTCCAGTTCCCGCAATCTCTGAGGTCACCCTTCTTTGGTAGTTTTACTATAAGACCAGTTTTCCACTCCTCTGGGGCTTTTTCTAAATCCCAGATTTGTTGTAATATCCGGCAAAGTTGTTTTGGTGTTTCTGTTTCTTCTGCTTTCAACAGTCACTTCATCTTCACCTGGTGTCCTGTCTGATTTTAGCATCTTTATCGCCTCTTTTACTTCATTTATTGTTATTGGTCCTGTATTGATGTTAGTTCCGCTTTTGCTTCAGGTTATCTATTGCTTGTGCTGCTTGTGTTCTGTTTAGTAGGGTGTTAAAGTGTTCCCTCCATCTTTCAATTTTTTCTCTTTCTCCACTGACCAGTTGTCCATTTTGTGTTCTTACTGCACTTTCACATCTTGTATTGAAGTTACCTGTCATCTGCTTTGTGATTTTATATATGGTTTTCATGTCATTTGTATATGCTGCTTTCTCTGCTGTCTCTGCTAAGTTGTCATAATACTGACGTTTATCTTGACGGCATGATTCCTTCACTTCTTTGTCTTTTTGTGCATAATTACTTAAAACTCGTTCTTTAAGCCGTTGTGATTTGGTGTTCAGTAATTTTTTCTTGATTTCTTTTCTTTGCTCTATCTTTTCCCATGTGGTCTCACTTATCCATTCCTCTTTTCTCCTTTTCCGATATCACAGCACCTCTTTTGCTGTTTCCTGTAGTGTTTTATTGAACTCTAATGTGGACATTTCTGCTTCGTCTTGTAGGACACTGAAGCGGTTCTTAAGTATTATTGAGAATTCATTTCTTGTTTGCTGGTCTATCAGTTTTCTTGTATCAAAATGTATCTTTCTGTGTTCTCCGATTTTGGCTTTCCTTAATTTTAGTTTTATTTTTGCTACCAGAAGGTTGTGATCACTTCCTATATCTGCTCCTTTCCTTGCTCGCACATCTTGTAGTGACCGTTTCCACTTGTTGTTTATTAGTATGTGATCGATTTGGTTTTCTGTGGTTTTATCTGGTGACCTCCAAGTCACCTTATGGATGTTTTTGTGTTGGAAAATTGTCCCTCCGATGGTCATCATGTTTTCTTCACAGAAACTGCACAGTCTTTCTCCATTTTCATTTATTTCTCCGATTCCTTCTCTTCCCATGATTCTTCTTCTATCTTCATTTCCTTCACCTACTTTTGCATTGAAGTCGCCCAAGATGAGTAGCATGTCATGCTTGGGTATTGTTTCTACTGTGGCTTGGAGGCTGTTGTAAAAATCTTCTTTTAATTCCTCTTCAGCTGCTTCTGTTGGTGCATAACAAACTATAATAGACAGCTTCGTGAATCTTGAGTTGAAACGTGCATATAATAATCTCTCATTTATTGGGGTCCATTTCAGCAATGCTCTTGATGCTTCTTTTGTTATAATCAATGCTACTCCTCCTTCATGAAGATCTTCTTTACCTGACCATATTATTGTATCTTCTGTGTGCTGTGTTGTTAATTTCCTTCTGCCTTGTCCTGTCCATCTTGCTTCTTGTATTCCTAGTATGTCTAGTTTGTATCTGTGCATTTCCTTGATGGTTTGTGCTAGTTTTCCAGTCTGGTTTAGTGTTCTTACATTCCAGCTGCCTATTTGCATCTTTTGTTTAGGTTCCAGGAGGTCTGCAGTCGGGCTGGGGACTTCCAGTGGCTGGCTTTCATCCACAACCTTCATGGGCTCACTTTCCTGATACGCATTTCTCCTTCCACCTGCATTTGCTTTTTCCCTTGCTTCTGTTTCTGTAGCAGTCTGATTGTTTTTTACCAGATAGGGTTGCTGGCCCTATGCTGAACCCTCCTTAGTCGCCTTTTACGATCATGCATGGTAGGGTACAGTGGTCCTATTCTTTGCAGATCCCGGGTACCACACGGGGGAAAACTTGTATAATCAAATATAAAGCTATTTTTATTGTCTTCTGCCTCCCTCACCCACTCCCACTCCATCCCCAATGGGCCCTTGCAAGATCTTAGGCCCTCCATTATAACAGGAGAATCCCTTTTGGCTCCGGAGCAATGCACTTCCATCAGCTGGCCCATCTTCTCATTAGGCTTGGGTTATTATATGACATTTATTAAGGGAGGTGTTGTTGTTGTTGTTGTTGAAGTTGCATGATAATTATCTACTCAGTTCTCCGTGTTGTATGTTATTATGTAGACAGTTGTTGCTCATATGGGAAGATAGTTATGTATGGAGTTGTTTCTCATATGGGATGATATTTATGTAGGTAGCCGCTGTTTATTTTGTAGAAGAAAAGTTGCACAACACAGAAAATTAAAGTAAAGAAACATGAAATCTTCTTTGAAGATACGGAAGACATCACCTTATCTTTGACTGTACAAGAGCTGCTATCTCGGTGGAGACAAGAAGTGGAAATAAATTAAGAAAACAAAAGGAAAATAGCAATTAATTTTATAAAGGATTAATTCACCAGTTTTTGTCTTGGATTACATGAACCTCTGGATGTCTGTAGAGGGTCAAGTGTCTCTGTGTGTAGCAAGTCTATATTATGTGGAGCTGTGTGTAGTAAGTCTAGGTCAAGTGGAGCTGTGTGTAGCAAGTCTAGATCATGTGGAGCTGTGTGTAGTAAGTATAGATCATGTGGAGCTGTGTGTAGTAAGTATAAATCACGTGGAGCTGTGTGTAATAATTCTAAATCATATGGAGCTGTGTGTAGTACATCTGGATTGTGTTCAGCTGTGTGTAATAAGTCTAGATCATGTTGAGCTGTGTGTAATAAGTCTAGATCATGTAGAGCTGTTTGTAGTAAGTATAGATCATATGGAGCTATATGTAGCAAGTCTAGATCATGTGGAGCTGTGTGTAGTAAGTCTAGATCATGTGGAGCTGTGTGTAGTACATCTAGATCATGTGGAGCTGTGTGTAGTAAGTCTAAATCATGTGGAGCTGTGTGTAGTAAGTATAGATCATATGGAGCTATATGTAGCAAGTCTAGATCATGTGGAGCTGTGTGTAGTAAATCTAGATCATGTGGAGCTGTGTGTAGTAAGTCTTGATCATGTGGAGCTGTGTGTAGTGCATCTAGATCATGTGGAGCTGTGTGTAGTAAGTCTAGATCATGTGGAGTAACAGAAATGTGTGAAGTTTAACATTAACATCAAGTGATGGGTGAGTGGAGTAGGTTGAGGGAAGAAGGTCACCGATAATTATCATTGGCTTCACATGGGTCCACGACCTTGAAAACGGTTGAGAACCACTGGTTCTGGCTGTCGTTGAAAAAGACATATTTAAAAGATCTAAAGGAAAAGAAAATAAGTATGCTCTTGACATTCATATCCTCTAAATTATCTTCTTTAAAATCAAAATCTTTTCCCACATCCTTTCCATTTTTATCAAACTCACGTCATTTACATCGTCATTAGCCCTACATCCTTTCCATCTTCATCAAAACCCATATCCCTCCCATCTTCATCAAGCTCAAATCCCTGCCATCTTCGTCAAAACCCATATCCCTACCATTTTTTTCAGACCCATATCCCTCACATCTTCCTCAAAACTCATCTTACATCTTACATCTTTCATCTTTCCAGAGCGTTAAACATCAGGTAAGACTGTAAAACGCAAAATAAATAATAATATTGTATTGTGAAATTCTTCTAAAATACCAGTAATTTTTGCATGGCAAAACACAATTGAATTGGTAAGGGAAAGCAAAGCAGGCACGATGATTCTTCGTGGCAAATGTCTGACATACTCTAGTTAGTCCTCGGACTTCTGATTGTCTTAAAACAATAACCCTTAACCCTTTCTTAGCGATTTCAGAACACAGTGGTTTGCCTGAAAACGTGCCCATCTTGTTTTATCTACGTTACAGCAACGTGGAAAGTCAAGATGGATTAAGACTTGTGTCTAAAGCAAGGACATCAACAAGAGCAACACTTAACTACAGCAACACTAACTAGAGCAACAAAAATCAACCACAGCAACACCGACTAAGACAGCAAATATATGGCAACAACAACAACACAACAACAGTAATAAGAAAATCAGCAAGAGCAACAACAGAAGGAACACTGCAGCAATAACAACAGCAAAACTAACAAGAGAAACACTACAGTAATAACAACAGCGAAACTAACAAGAGCAACACTACACCAACAACATACAAAAAACAAACAGCAACAGCAACAACAACATTTTCTACAACAAAAACAGCGAAAACAACATCTGTCCCAAAACTAACTAACTAAAAACATCACCAAACGACTTTCCACTATAGATACCACGTAATCAGTAGACGTGCACTATTTATACATGTATCTTGCGTCTGTCTAATATTTACTATGACTGCTAGTTACAGACACGGCAATACTTATAAAGATTTGTATTACTATCATGAAACTTCTGCTATAGAAATATACTAACAAGGACAACACACGGCGAACAGTGTGAAGAATAAGTTCAGTGTGAATAAAGTAAACTCACACTTTATTAATAGGAAAAAATGAGTGATGATAGGTGAGGGTGAGAGACAATTTATAACTTTATACAAAGTTTTTGGCTAATCCTCACTTTCCGGCAAGAACTAGTTTGCCAAATGAAAGGGAGAAAACCCAACTCTCATACTACATAAAAGCAACAAGCATACAAAAAATGTAGTACAACATAAGAGTACATACTTACTGCATCAAAAAGGATCACAGAATTCTCTCACTCATCACAAGAAATCTGTAGATCAAAGGTCTATACAAAAATAAAAATAAAAAAGAACTAATTTCACATTCTTTAGTTCAGCAAAGTTATGACAGGAAAAGAAATGTTTGACATTATGACACTAACAACTACCTGACTCTTTACTGAAATCATAATGAGAAATAATCTCGTAATGTCTCCTAAAGGAGCATTCTATGCACAACTCAGCAGCTACATGACAAAAATCACTAACACAGTGCACTATGGGCTAGAAAAATCACATTCTCAGCTAATCATGCATAACAACGATTCTAACACATTCTCAACCGAGACTTAGTTCAAACTCATTAAATAAGTGCTAACTATTCCCCTAAATCTTCCCCAAGTTTCTATCCCGAGAATCACCCAGCCCGAGATTCTACCTGTTTACGAGCTTCAGACGAAAACTCACTGGACATTCCGAAAATAACTTTTCTATTACAAACATGTCAAGAGCAAAGAACAAATAAGTTTCATGAACAATAATGAAGTTTTATACAGCTTTGTGAACATAATTCAACTATGAAAAACAAAAACAAAAAAACCTTGAAGAACAAGAAAAAAAAATGAAGTGAACATGTCTTCAGAGAAGTTTCTACATAACCAAAACTGATTAACATGATTTTAAAAAGAAACAGTTAAAATTTCTTGTACACGTCATAAGAAGACAGAAGTTAGAAAACTTGGTAGGGGTTGAAAAATTCAAGAGGAAAAGGAGGAGGCGAAGACTAAGAGGAAAACAAATATATCTCAGGTGTCTAAAAAAGTGCCATGGAAAAAGAAAAGGATTTGAACCAAAAATCGTGCAAGATGGAGAAGCACGGTTGCCAACGCTGTCGGTATGCCAGGTAATGTCATTTTTTTTTTATTTTGATCATGAAGGTCTGCTGGCAGTAACTGAGAATGATATTATGTATTTCAAACAATGGAAATCTTTCTGGCACTTGGCGTAATGATCCCTGCAGCAGCGCTGGATTCGGAAGTGAAGGATGGATAAATGGAACCACTGTCCCCACTAGTACAGCTGAATCTGATCAAAATACAGGCGCTGGGACAGAAGGTGGATTTGACAGATGGATACGCTGTCCCCACAAGAACAGCTGGACCTGATCATACTACCAAATGCATTAGTGTAATAACAAGAAGTCACAGGCGGACTGATCGTTGTTACTGCAAGATCTGACACAGACGAAAACTGCCGCTGGGCAGTAGGTGTCACCTGCTGTTACAAGTGGGGAGACAACAGTCAAAAAAGCTTAGAACTTTCTTTTATGCGGAGACAATGGTCAAAACAGCAGAGAACTTTCTTTCGTGGGGAGACAACGGTCAAAACAGCTTAGAACTTTCTTTTATGGGGAGACAACGGTCAAAACAGCGTAGAAGTTTCTTTTGATTATCAACAAGAACAAGGAGTTTCCTAGAGTGTTGTCATTTGTCCATTCCGGTAAGAAGAGTAGAGTGAACCAACAGTTCTCTCCCCCCCCCCCTCTCTCTCTCTCTTCAGATCGAGTTATACAGTTTAATTAGATGGAAGAAAAACATAAATAATAAATATGTATAAATACCGATAAAACAAAATCAATGCTCATAACAGCAAGACAGAAACTACAAAAGGCAACAAAAACAACACTTTGGCTCAGCACGGAAACATCACAGACAGAAAACGTTAGCGAGCACAAAACACTAGGTCTTATTATTGACCAACATCTGACCTGGAACTTTCATGTGCAAGGTCTAACAAAACTCGTCGCACAAAAAGTATACCAGTTAGCCAAAATTAAGCACTTCATCGATCAAGACACAAGGAAGACATACTACATATCTCATATACAAACACATTTAGACTATTGCTCAACAGTCTGGGATGGTTGCTCAGTGTCAAATACAAACAGGTTTTGCTCACTCCAAAAGCGAGCAGAAAAGCTTATTAGTGACAAAGATCAAGCACAAACAACTAACCAGCACAAACGTATCAAAATACTGCCTCTTAAGAACAGGTTCCTCTTCAACAAAGCCAAGTTAGTACATCAAATTCTTTCACAGCATGCCCCGCCTTATCTATGGAACCTGTTTAAATTTAGCCCAAAGTGCAGTCAACGCTTGAACAACATATGTCTTTCAAAACCTAGACTTGATATTTACAAGAAAAGCTTTAGTTATTCTGCTGCTCATCTTTGCAATACTCTCCCATCCTGTATAAAAAAAAAAATTATACTCCTTCCTACAAGTACAAACTTTCCCAATATTTATTTGATGTCGACTACATGCCTCCATGAATCATAAAACTTAAAAGTTATCTTTGACTGCTCTTACAGACACCGAATACAATTAATTGTTTATTCTGAATAGTCCCGAAATTTTTGTTTAGTAGACAGTCATTTATATATGTATGTAGTTGCTTCTGTACTGGGTGAATGGATAAGAGCGAAACGTAAATGTAATATTTTATTTTATGTCTCTCAGCTTCAATGTTAGTTATGTTTGTTATATGAACAGCATATTTGTAGAATGTCTGGAATAGAGTGAAAGATGTATGATAAAGGGCAGAATGTCAGACTGGCCTGCGTGCCCAATTATTAACCCTTTTGAAATAAAGATCAATCAATCTTTCTCTCTCTCTCTCTCTCTCTCTCTCACACTGCTCGGTAAGAACAGTAGAGTGAACCAACAGCTCTCTCTCTCTCTCTCTGTCTCTGTCTCTCTCTCACATACACACACACTCACTGCGCGGTGAGAACAGTACGGTGAACTAATTTGACAGTTTCTGAAAAAAAAATTATTTAAATAAAAAACGTTTTCCTTGCGCAATAGTTACACTTGTGTTTGAGTTCTAAAACATCTTTTTGTTTACTCATGTGACATAAATATTCTTATACTTTCATTAGACGAATGGGGGCCTTGTATTTTGTAGCTGCTTTAATGTTGTCTGCCTGGAAACAAAGATTGGGTGATCTTGTCCACGGCTTTGAAGTGAATAACTCGTGAATCACATCATATTAAGAAGTAACAATGCCCAAACGGTTTTACATACTTTGCGAATAGGATCCAGTTTCAATTAAGCATCTACGCTTCTTCGGTGAAATACAGATCAAATAAAAGAGAGATTTTTCTTGTTATTTCTTGCCATATCGGTTGTAAGACAGATGACTGTAACAAGGCGGAACATGTGAAAGCTTGAAAGGTCATGATCACCTTTGAATATCTGACTCCCTGATATTTCAGCTCACCATTCTTTTTTTTTTTCAAAGCCACGTGGTAGCTGCGTTCATCTACCACTTATTTATGCTTTTCCATATACATGGCAGGTCTGACCTGGTCCGCATTCTGTTACGGTACCCACTGCGTAAATCGTTTGTTTGCTTCTTATATCTTATATCCTTCCCGTGCCGTTAAATGTCACATAGGGCTCGCAAGGTAGTTCGCCAATTTTTCCTGTCTTTGGCAAGTCTTTCAATCTCATCAAGGGATTTCATGCCTGTTAATTTGGCCTCTCTTAACAATGTCCTCTTCAGAGTTTCACGCGGTCTGCCTCTTTTTCTTTGGCCTGTTGTGTTCCACTTTATAGCTTGTTTTGGGATTCTCTGACCGTTTCTTCTCATCACGTGACCAACATATGTCCATCTCCTTTTCCTGATCACCCATGAGACTGGTTGTTGTTCAGTCATCTGTCTTATCTCTGCATTGTTCTTGAATTCATTCCACTTGATGCCGAGTATTTTCCTTAGGCATTTGTTTTCAAAAGAGTATAATTTCTTGTCTATTTCTTTAGTTGTTTTCCAGCTTTCACATGCATAAATAAGGGTGGATATTACATTTGAATTGAATAGTCTTAACTTGGTTTTTGTACTTATAACGTTTGAATTCCATATGTTCTCAAGATTCTTGAAGATTGATGCTGCTTTTGTAATTCTAATTCTAACTTCCTTTCTAGTGTCACCATCCTGGTCTATGTAGTTGCCAAGGTATGCACATTGATTGACTTCTTCAATATCTGTCCCTTCTACACGTATTTGTCCATTTTGATTGATGGGAATTTTCATTATTTTTGTTTTGTCCTTGTTAATTTCAAGTCCTATTTTGCTAGCCAGTGAAGACAGGCTATCTCTTTTTTCTTGCATGAATTCACATTGTTACTGATAAGAGTTATGTCATCAGCAAAATCAAGATCTTCTAGTTGGGTCCCATGTACCCAGTCAGTACCTGTGTTACCCGTGCAGCATTTTTTCATTACGAAGTCTATTGTAATCCCAAAAAGTAAAGAAGACAGTATACATCATTGTTTCACGCTTGTTTCAATCTGGAACCATTCACTCATCCCTTCTTCTGTCTTGACTGCACAAACATATCCATTGTAGAAGTCATTAATGATGTTGACAATTTTAGATGGTATTCCATATATGCTTAAAATTGTCCATAATGAATCTCTGTGTATGCTATCAAATGCCTTTTTAAGGTCTATGAAGTTCAGTATTAATGGTTTCTGCTTTTCAATATGTTCTTCAAGTATTATTCTTAGAGTAAATATCTGGTCGAGACAGCTTCTCCCTTTTCGAAATCCTGCTTGTTCTTCTCTCATTGCGGTATCCATTATATCTTTAAGTCTATTCAAAATGACCTTGCAAAATACTTTTGACACAACTGATATTAAGGTTACTCCTCTCCAATTGTTACAGTCACTAAGGTTGCCTTTTTTTTTTTTGTTGGTATTTTAACAATGATTCCTTTTTTCCATTTAGAAGGGACATTTTCTTCTTTCCAAATCTTGTTAATCATTCTCTGTAGTTGTCTCATGTTGTCACTATTGATAGCTTTTAGCATTTCGGGTCTTATTTCATCTTCACCTACAGCTTTTTTGTTAGCCATTAGATTCACCACTGTTTCAATTTCATGCAATTGAATTTGACCTAGGTTGACATTTAGTTGTGTTGCTGGTAAGTCGGTTTCAAGGTTTAACATTTTTTTTTGGGTGTGGTCGATTAAGTATTTCTTGGAGTGTTCAGCCTATCTTTGCTTTTGATCTTTACTTGATGTTAATAGGTTTCCAGTTTTGCTAAGGATTGGTCTTTCTTTAGATGTAATAGTACATGTTAGCCTCTTTTGTATGTCATATAAAGTTGTGCTGTCTCCTGTTTTTTGCTGCTTTCTCTGCCTCTTTCGCCATATTGTATATGTATTATCCTTTATCCCTTCTAGCTGAACTTTTTACTTTCTTGTCTATTTCTTTGTATGTTGCTTTTGCCATATCTTTTCGAAGATCTGTTTTTACATTCAACATGTCTAATTTGTCTGCTCGTCTTTCATGTATGTACTTGCATGTGTTTTCTGATATCCATCCATTTGGTTTTTTTTCAGTTCAGCGCTTGCTTTTGCTGCGGTGATTATGGCTGTGCTTTAAGAATTCCATAATTCATCTATACCTATCTCCTCTACTTCCCTGGGTGTTTTGGAATGATTGGCAAGTTCCTGATTTATTTGCTACCTGTAACTAAAAGGCGGTTTCATTTTCAAGGGAAGTAATCAACTGGCTTATGATGCAGACAATACCGCGGTTCTGTCCCTTAATAAAAATTTATAGGTTATATATTAAATGACGCGTTCGATTTTTTCATAATTTATTACACTCGAAATCAATACCGATTTTTTTCCTAGAACTATATTGATCTCTCCCGCTAAGGCAGGTTTAAAAAAATAATTAGATAATGGTGTATATACTACATAGTTTAACACTATAATATTATTTGTACAGCTGAAAGTCTATGCTTAAATCTATGTACTCTCACACAAAGTGCCAAGGAAAGTACAGTAAATATTTTAAACCACAAAAATGACACACTGGCTTCATGTAAAACTAGTTCTTGAGGAAATCTTCAACATCATTGCAGGAGTGTAGGAGCAGGTAGAAATGGATGTTTCATTTAGTCAGTCATTTGTATATCACTTGGGGAACTGTGCCTTCCTAACAGCTCTCATGTAGGCCTCTCGGTTGTAAGCATGATGCCCTGCTGCTGATGCGTCCATTCGCAGATCATCAACGATTGCTTGCAGCCATCTTCGCCTTGGTCTTTCTCTTTTTTTCTTTTTCCCATTATGTACCCTTCCAAGACGGTCTTCTTAAAATCATCATGTTCAAACGCTTTCTCTGTTTAATCTTCCTTACTAGCCAACCTTCTTCAATATGAAGTTCTTGTAGTATGGATATATTTGTTCTTTTTTGTGCCCATAATATCAGAAGAACTCTTCTGTAGCACTTACATTCAAAGGCATTTATGTGTTTCTCAGCTGTTTTGTTACGTGTCCAGGTCTCACATGCATATGTTGCGATGGGAAAGATGCATGCTCTTAAAAATCTTATTTTTGTAGTTCTATCTGTTCCTCTCAACAGCTTCTTTAGTTGTTTTACTTTTTGAAGAGCTATAGATCCTACTGTATAGAAGTGAATCATTGACAATCAACAAATCAATGCAAAGATCACTAGAGACAAAAGATTTGTAGCTCTTTAAAGAATGTTAACAGTACCATGGACAGATAAGACAACAAACAGAAAATGTTTAACAAAAACAAACGTAGAAAGGAACCTAACTAAATCCATTAGAAAACGACAGTCTCATTCATTGGACATATTATGAGAAGGGGAGGGCTTGAACGCTTCATAACAACAGGAAAGATAAATGGGAAGAGAGGCAGAGGAAGACTTAGAGGGAAAAAAATCATGTCACAATAAAAAGTCACCAACTGAGCTGATGAAAAATATCAAGGACTGAGATCTACGAGGAAGCTTGATCGTCAACGCCTACTGGCAGGACACCTAATGATGATGATGATGATGATGGTGATGATGATGATGATGATAATTTTTTTTTTAAAGCATAGAATATAGACCTACATGATGATACTTTTAATAGAGAATTAATGAGAGAGCAGACGATTGCGAGCTGTCTTCTAGCCATGAAGGGAAACAGCTATAGACTATCATTCAACTGTAGACTACCATTCAACTGTAGACTACCATTCAACTATAGACTGTCATTCAACTATAGACTATCATTCAACTACAGACTATCAACTTCCAGTCAGTCTATATACATATACTTAATACATATTTTTGGGCGTCTGAGTGGCGAAGTGGTTAGTGCACTGGTCTCTCATGGCGAAGGTCTGGGGTTTGAATCCGGCCGGAGGCGCCCCAGTCACCCAGCTGTAGAAATGAGTACCCGACTTCTTCTGGAGTTGGGGAAGGAAAGGCGGCCAGGCGTGATACTGACCATATCACCCTCTAGTGTGCTGACAGGTCAAGGAAAATATGGGCACTAACACCATATCCCTATGTGCCTCTAAGGCATGAGAGGATTACCTTTACCTTTTTTTTTATACATATTTTTAAGGAAGTTTCTTCTCAGGCGAGTTACATCAAGATGTCATATATGCAACAGCAAAAAGTTCAAAATATTCACCATTTTCAGTGCAGAGCTATGGTAACAGTTGAGGATCAAGTGCGTGCGTCTTGACTGAATTTAATGTTGTCATAACAACATAATATATGCAGGTCGTCAAGTTGGGCTAGCGACCAAATGTTGCTCGCGGATCACAAAGTTACAGTAAACGGTGAAAGATTCTCCATTAGGCTGAACATGCTTAATCATAGGGGCCCGGAAGAGCAAGGGGGGGGGGGGGGGGGGGCCAGCGTCAAGTTATTATTTTTGCTGCACTACACGTTATGTTATCCGAAAAGACAGCGACGTATCGATTTGTGTTTGGTCTAATAGAAAGTCATATAGTAATAGCAGAGATCGTAGCTAGAATGACAAACAGACCATGCATATCCTGAGATGTGCAGTATAGTTGAGAAGGAAGCGGTGCCCTTACTAGATCTGGCCTAGGGGCCCGGCTGGTGGTTATTCCGTCACTGATCTCAAACACGTCAGATACTTTTTTTTTTTTTTAAATTCAAGAAGTGATGCAGCCAGCCAATGTTCACTCTAAGCGCTGTAACTGCGATCAAGAAAAATACAGCGATGGTAACATGTTTTTCCTTTACTTTTCCTTTCTTGTTGAGAAGTGGCTTTCGGATCGGATGTTTCCAGCTGGTCTTTTATTGCGTAGTTTCGGTAGTACTGTAGCAGAATCGTGACGATGCAAGTAGACACACAATGAGTGGGTATATATATATATACATACATCATACGCACATTTGCACATACAATTTTTTTTGCACATGAGCTGAACATTTTGCACACAGACCGCAAACCCGTAGAGGGAACATTGGAAGCCACCATGACAATCTGTCATTCATAGCGACCTGTCTATTTTACAAGTAAGAATGGTAATATGTAAAATCTTTCTCTCTCTCCCTCTCTCTCCCTCTCTCTCCCTTTCTCTCTCTCTCCCTCTCCCTCTCTCTCCCTCCCTCTCTCTCCCTCTTCCTCTCTCTCTCTCCCCCTCTCTCTCTCTCCCTCTCTCTCCCTCTTCCTCTTCCTCTCTCTCTCCTCCCTCTCTCTCCCTCTCTCTTAGAAGAAGAAACCTCAACAAGGTGAAACACGGACTAACATTTTGTTTCTGTTTCTAAGTTTTGTTTAACTCGCAGGTCTTGAACCAACATTTTATCCCCGAGAAAATGGAAGTAAGCGACAAACAAACATTCATTGCCAGGAAGAGTTGACTCAGTAAGCTAAATTTAGTTGCCCTGAGCGACTTGCACAATATGTCTTCATTGTTTCCAGCCATGTCACCTTCTTCACACTATCGCTTAGAGAAATAATAATTTGGCCACGTGGCCTATGAAAATCTGTGGACCGCTGGGCCCTGTCTGTTACCGCTGGAAATGTAAGCTTTTCTCATGCTGTGTAATGCTTACCAGATCTTGCCATCAACAATGATATATTTTATGATGCACTTAATCTACCATTGTTCAAGGGTCTAAACGACTGTATTTCTGTACATCAAATTTCATGTTATTTAAAATTAAAGTCCATTTGCCCAACAAACGTTCCTCAGTTTGAGTCCTAACACGCTCTGCGCTTTGCTAAACCTTAGCCAGGCCGTGTAGCATGCACTGTATCTTGAGACAAACAGAAGTCGATAAATACAACAGAACTTACATGCAGCAAGAAATCGCAGATACAGACTAAAGGATATCTGGAAAAGCGGGCTTCTGGGCGGACTGGGAATCCAGGGTACCTTAAGACACAAGTGTTTACACAACTCTCGAGACACATGGAAGGCCGTGGAATGTCCTTGGTCTTGTGATAATTTTCACGGTTCCATCGGATGCCTTTTGTAACCTGCAGGTTTTGGAAACCTGTGCCAGCAACGTGTAGTAATTGTTCTCTGTGTGAACCATCTATCTAGGGCAGTGGTTCTTAATCTGGAGTCTGTGGGCCCTCAGGGGTGTCATGGAATGTTGTTTGACGAGGCACGGACTAGCAAATTAACTGACTAAAAAAAAAAAGAAAAGATTTTAGCATCACGTGGGTTCTATTTATTGCTTTATTTTTAAAGACGGATCCACAGCTGTTCTCGGGTCAAAAATTGGGTCCACGACTAAAAAAGAGTTAGAACTGCTGATCTAGTGGGCGAAAGGGTTAATTTCACACCACACCGACTTTCCTTCCCTCAACTACAGGAGTCAGTTGTTAATCATTCTCAAGTTGGGTGACCGGAATGCTCCGGCTGGATTCAAATCACGAAACCCCGTCATGGTATGCAAGTACATTAATCACTCCGCTACCCGGGTGCTTATTGACTGGGTGTATTAACTAAAGCCGGAATATATTTTAAAATTCTTCTGGTTCTCTCGCAAATGCAGTGAAATCATTTCTACCTGTAATATCATTTCCAAGTTAAAAATTACATATTCGATATGTAACATTTCGATGCTCGATTCCAACATTTAATCACTTCGTTCGATACTACAGTACATACGTCTCCTATTTATCCAACTGGTTAATGAAAAGAGCACGGCCGAACACTGGGCCCAGCTCAGTCTCGTCTCTTAAAGCTTGCAATGCCTTTTGGTCGGCGAAAAAAACAAGTAACACACTATATATTACTTGCGAAGGATAAACAAACATTTAAAGCTAAACATTCTTGGTTGTTGTGCTTTCGGCTTTAATCAAGTACGCCTGAATTGGAAAGGACATGGCTCGGTCACTAAGTTTATTTAATTCTAACTTTTCTTGGAAATTTAGATCCTTACAAGGTCTCTAAACTTCATTGTCACACTTGGAAGGCATTATGACTATTATAAGCACAAATATAAAAGTATTATAAGCAAAAATATAAGAATATTATAAAGCACGAACAACTTCTTAAAACAAAACTGATAGGGCCGAGTCCAGTTAGGCACGAAGTGTCTGGGTGTGTCCAAGCAAAACCATCGACTGAAACACCAGGTGGTCGAAAAGCAGGCGGTCGAAAAGCAGGCGGTCGAAAAGCGGGAGACATCTGCGCAGTGGAGTTTAAAAGGACGAAATCACTCTCTGAAGGAAGAGAGACTGGGAATAGGCCTAAGATTCATCAGATGTTGTCAGTCGTTTCCAACTTATTTCACGCCACAAACCCCTCTTAAGTCCGTGTAACATACTCGCATGGCCTACTTTCCTGTACATCCACATTTCTTCTACACGTATCTTTCTTTCCGACTTTTTGTTTAGAGTCCAGGTTTCTGCTCCATACAGTAGTGCAGAAAAGTTATGGAATTTTTAAAATCTCACTTTTTGTTTCTGGTGACATATTCCTAGATAACAGCAATGTTTTCATGGTGTTGAATGTGTGTATATTTTGTTTTTTTACTTTGTCTTATTTCAGATCAGCTTGAACAACACTTCGTGCACTTTACGGGAAAAAAAACACATAAACTCCTTATACTGGAATATTTTTCACGTAATAGATTAGATTCGCACTAAACCCGTTAACCTGCTTGACGCACGATTTTGCTCTAATTATCATTCGGATAATCTAAATTTTTTCCCACGTCGTCTCGAGCTCTCTTAATTTTGTCAATTGGGCCGCCTTTCGGCCAGTTATATAAAACTCATTTGAATCGCTACAGCAAAAGCAGTTTTTTTTATTTTTAAGGTGGGTATTGATGCCCCACCTAAAGAAATAGACAAGAAATTAGACTCTTTTGAAAACAAATGCCTAAGGAAAATAGTCGGCATCAAGTGGAACGAATGTAAGAATAATGCAGAGATAAGACAGATGACTGAACAACAACCAGTCTCATGGGTGATCAAGAAAAGGAGATGGATATATGTTGGTCACTTGATGAGAAGACATGATCAGAGAATCTCAAAACAAGCTATCAAGTGGAACACAACAAGCTAAAGAAAAAGAGGCAGACCGCGTGAAACTCTGAAGAGGACATTGTTAAGAGAGGCCAAATTAACAGCCATAAAATCCTTTGATGAGGTCGAAAGACTCGCCGAAGACAGGAAAAATTGGCAAACTACTTTGCGAGTCCTATGTGACGTTTAACGGCACGAGAAGGATATAAGATATAAGATAAGACGATTGATTCCCCAAAGAGATACGGGATCCAAATCATGGGGATGTAAGACTCGATTTTTGAGAAGTTTCGATATCTGAAAAATTATTGTTAGATTCGAATAATTTTTTTCAGCTAGTCAGTTCCTTGATGTCTCATATGTAAAGTAAAACAAAGTTATTGACATCTTTTGAAATTTTTTTGTATCTGATGATGATGATGATGACGATGATGATGATGATGATCCCCTGTGCTAAAAGGTTAAAATGTTACAGAAATTTTGCACAAGACTTCTAAATAGATACCGGATAAAAGAAATTGTAAAATAAAAGTAGTAAAAAGAAAAGATTTACTCTTTGAAAGTAAGATAATGAATCTTTTCGTCTTAGCAAAATGTACAAACTAGAAAAAAGTAGGAACAGGAAAGGGGAGCGAGTAATACAATGATAATCTAGCCGGGAGAAAGTGGAATAGGTGATTATAGTTGGGGTAGAGGGGTTGTAATCTGATGCTGTGAGGAGGTTCTGAACTATGTGTTACAAGTGAGAAAGGAGTGGAACTTAGTGCAGAGGGAATATGATTGTGGAAGAGGCGAACTTTAGGTGTAGCTGAAATGCGAGTTCAGTACATGTAGTTCCACCGTCCCATATTCTTAAATGTAGCGGTTCTCAAGCGCTAGGCGGCTTCTGTCATCAGCGTGACTTTGATGGCTGTTACCAGAAAATCAGATTTGCCTCTGTGGTTGGGGCCATTGAAATGATTAAGGGCTGGTTTCAAAGCATGCTGGGTGACATTCATAGAGATATTTCTGCATGAGGTCACCTGATCTGAGATCAGCTTCACCAATATAAAATGTTATCTTGTTATAAGTTATCCTGACTTTTCGTCTTAGATGTTATTGTGGAACTTGCCAAGCATTAGTTTGCTCTCGTGTCTGGTTATGCCCATATTTTAATAGAACAATCAGCTCAGATGACAACTAACTATTGTTCACCCTGCCAGATTCGATCTCTTTGCGCATGCGCTTTCTTCCATCAGTTCTGGCCCTATTTCCCGCCCACATATTACGCCGAATGGCTCTTCAAGTGTCACAGACTTTCGTCAGTTCTCCCCAGCCCTCGTGACCGATGAAACATTTTTAGAAAGCTTTCACTGATGTCCTCAGAACGCCCTTGCATCTCATTGTCGACTACATCATCATGGCCCGAGAGGGACTTCGGTATGCAAGTTAAGACTTTTTATGTCACAGTTTAGAGATTTTACTGAAACCTGGCACATTTTGACATAATCTATAGGGTATAATCTGAACTCTAAACTTAAAATCTGAGAGAAGGATAAATACAGCAGAAATGTAGATCTACAGAAAAGTAGGTCATGAATAATGAGAAGAACGAAAACACACAAGTTTTAGAACAACTACAAGTACTATGTGGGCTTCTCAAAGAACTAACGATCAAGAAAACAAAATATTTTGGCCACATTAAAAAAAACCATAATAAATTGGATAATAATCTAATCTAATCCAAAACTGGATAATAATCACTCAATGATGTGTGAGGGACCAACCTTCGGTTCTGTTTTCTGAAAGAGCTACATATATATGACCCATTGTTTTGGATAGTGTTTCAGCTATTCTAGTAAGTTTATACATAATTTGCAATAAGATGTATAATAACATAACATCATTCCATGTCTGAAATCAATACTGAAATCACCAAGAACAATTTAATCCTTTAACCTAAATGACAAAACAATCATTCATACTTGTAAAGTGATCATACCACGATGCTGTAGAATTTGATTACGACAGAGAAAACATATTAGGATTGGATTTTGTTTCTGAAGTTCGATTTCTAGCCATGTACATTTTACTTCTAGTGTTCCTAAAGTCTTGTCTTCCCCAGAAGACCTGTGTTATGCTTCCTGGTGGGATAGCTTTGAATTATGTTAAAACTATTCTAATGTATCTGTAACGGCTTTCAGAAAAGCTTCAGACGTGAAAATTCTGATATGCAACATCCGGTAGTTTGCCAAGTAAATGGTTAAAAGGTAGCCAAATCACAGATCATATTTTACCAGCCACTCGTCAAGCACCTGGGCCATTTCAGTACAGTTGAAAAATAACTGGTAAGTTAAAAAACAATGCCTCTTGTGAGAATTCACACTTAACACGCATAGAGTATTAACTCTCAAATGATGTTCAAAAGCAAATGAAAATAGCTATACTATTGTTATAAATGCGCATAAACTGAATCCGTGAACTTTCAAACAGTGCAGTACTTGCGACAAACAGTCTAGTACTGTCATCAACAAGCTGCATACGCACACTACAGGAAGAAACAAAGGGACCAAAGGTAACTTACAGTGCCCACATTCAAATAACTAGATCTTATTTATACTGGCTATGGTTATAAGGACTGTTATAGCCTGAGGTGGGGTGGAGGATACGCTCTCCACTCCAATGAAATGTCTCCAAGGCGTGCGTCTCAAATAGCCTCTGACAGTCAAGTCCAGCTCCTGGCCTTCTCGTGGCAGAACTGTTCAAACTGACAGGAGAAAGGGCGACGGCGAATATCTGGCGCCTGAAAACCAGACGCTTCGGGTAGAGGAGTCATGTTTGGTAGCTCATCTACCCGATTCTTCAGCTGCCGTGCGTGGAATGGGGCTCCTCCTGGCCAGTGAAGAAAGGTGCGAATGGGGTTGCCACTCGGCGCCACTGTGGAAAGGGTGAAAGAAAAGATTAAGTGAAGTAATCAGTAGTCTTGAGGTCAGGACTGCTCAAATCACGGCACATCTGCTCTGGAGGTCGGCCACGTCCTATATGCACTCATACCGGGCGAATTGCCTGAACTGGCTTAACCCAGAGGTTAAGACACTGCTGGCGAGATTCTTCGGATTCCGCGCGTGGAGTGAAACTCCTCCGGGCCAATGAAGAAAATGCGAAAAAGCAATTAGGGTTGCTGTGCGGCGCCGATGTGAAAAGGTGATGGAAAGGATAAAGTGAAGCTTAACCGGTATGTCCAGTAGTCTCGCAGCGAGAACTACTCATACCACGGCACTTCTGCTCTAGAGGCCGGTCACGTCCGATATACACCCATACTGATGAAATATGCCTAAACCGGCTTAAACCAGGGGTGAAACTTGATGGCTACTCATGTGACGCTCTAGAGGTCGGTCACGTCCTAAACACGCCCATACTGGGATAATACGCCTAAACCGACTCAACCCAGGGGTGAAACTTACTAGTGGCGAGGATTCATTCTCCTGGACGAAAGCTCCGTCCTGGTCACAACTAGGAAGGGTAGCGGCCACGACCACAAAATGCTGAAGTCGGAGACACTGGACCAGTGCAGTCTAGATAAGCAACCACCTCTCATCCGGCTGGGATGTATGCGTATCCTAATCACGCTGAGGTTTTCCGGTGAGAAAGTCCAACGTTGGACTAGATGGGCAACCACCTCTCACCCGGCGGGGATACACATGTATCCCAAAACACGTGGAGGTTTTCCGGTGAGAAAGTCCAACTCTAGATTAAACTGGTGCAACGAAAAGCACGGTGTCACGCAATTCAGCTTCTGAGACCCACCAAGAAGACAGGCTCAAGCCCTGCGATACTCTGAACCTCTTGTGGTCCTCTCTGGGATCTCGTGTGGTCCTTTCGGGGACCACGGGACCTATCGAGGACCACAGGAGTAAATTCAGTAGGTTCAAGGGGCGGTCTTGCTGGTAGAAACGAAGAAGAAGATACTGGCTATAATCAAATATCTAGATCTTCCATTGGCTACAATCAAATAACTAGATTTTACTTACAGTGGCTACAGCCAAATAACTAGACCCTACTTACACTGGCTACAACTAAATAACTAAACCTTACTTACACTGGCTACAACTAAATAACTAAATCTTACTTACACTGGCTACAACTAAATAACTAAACCTTACTTACACTGGCTACAACTAAATAACTAAATCTTACTTACACTGGCTACAGTCAAATAACTAGACCATACACTGGCTACAACGAAATAGCTAGACCTTATATAGCATTGTACGGGAGATAACTGTGGTTTTTACAGAAAGGGCAATTGTTATGATTCTCTTTTTGGAACTTTTCCCGTGGTCAGTCGAGATCCTACTAAAACGTCACGTGGTCTGAGAAACCCGTGGCAGAGAAGTGCAGGAAAGACTGTGGGGAGTCTACGTTTGGATGTCTACCTGAGATGATGTTTTTTTTTTTTGTGCCGTCTCTGTGGAGAAAATGGATGTTTATATCTGTTGCTGGAGTTGTGGAAGTATGGATGGACTGGCCATGTGGCAGGGCACACCTGCCAGCGGTCAGAATATCGTCATCACCATCTTCATTTTCATCCAGTTCATCAATAAAACCTCATGTCAAATGATACACATGCTTGGCTCGACTTCCGTATCAGTGTGTTGCCAACTTTAGGTTTGAAAGAGCCTGGAAGTGAAGGATGACTGGAGAGAGTGAATCCAGAAACACTCAGCAAACACGGCTTCAACTAGTGCCTCAACATTCTAGTCAGTAACAAAAATAGTAACACAGTAAGCACAGCGCACGTGCTACTTCACTTACTTATTATGGCTACAACCAAATAACTAGGCCTTATTTACGTTGGCTACAGCCAAGTAACTAGATTTTACTTATACACACGCTCTCTCTCTGAACCTTAAGTGCCCAGGGCACATGGGTCTTCCGCAAGGGTTTTCCACAAATGCTCTTGCCCAGGTGAGCCCTCTATTGCTCAGCTAAGTTTCTGTTGTTCTTCTCCATGTCTCTTTTGGTATACCCTTACTTCTGTTCCCCTGTGGTGTCCATCTTAGTGTTATTTTTGGTAGTGAGTTGTTAGTCATTAGGAGCACATGTCCCAACCATCGCCAGCGTCTTTCCTCAATAATTGCTGTCAGTGGCTTCGTCTGCATTTCTGGTAACAAGATGTTATTTCTTACGGTGTTTTGCCAAAATATGTTTCTAATTCTTCGTAAACATTTAGTCTGGGAAAAATTCACTTACACTGACTATAACTAAATAGCTAGACCTTACTTACAGTTGCTACAGCCAAGCAACTAGATTTTACTTACACTGGCTATAGCTAAATAACTAGAACTTACTTACATTGGCTATAGCTAAATAACTAGAACTTACTTACATTGGCTACAGCCAAGCAGCTATATTTTACTTACACTGGCTATAACTAAATAGCTAGACCTTACTTACATTGGCTACAGTCAAGCAGCTATATTTTGCTTACACTGGCTATAACCAAATAGCTAGACCTTACTTACATTGGCTACAGCCAAGCAACTAGATTTTACTTACACTGGCTATAGCTAAATAACTAGACCTTTTACAATGGGTACAATAAAATAATTAAATCTTACTAAAACGCGCACACAGTAAACAGGCTAGAACACAGCTTTGGTCCGATAAATGACTGAAAGAGATTTGTTAAAAAGTGCGATAAATGGTTCCAGATTTTAAAACGCAATATTACAAGATATAACGAAGTCTAAGTCGTTGAGAGAGAGAGAGAGAGAGAGAGAGAGAGAGAGAGGGGGGGGAGGGAGAGCAAACTTTATTTTCATAGGATGAAGAACTGGGCACTTAGGCCCGCCTGACAGCAGACAGACATAGTTAGGCAGGCAGACAGAAAGGACATAGATAGATATACAGACAGACGGACATAGACAGAGTGCGTGTGTGAATGGTTGCGTGGGTGAAGGGTACCTTCCGCATGCTCAGTAAAGCTGGCACGCGTTTTATTATTTCGTCAGCGACATTTTTCAGTCAAAAACAATTTTAAAATTATCAGCCAAGGAGCGTTATTTAATCAATAGATTTGATAAGCACAAGTTTATCAAAATGTAAACACTATTCAGATATGTGTACATTCCATAATATCTTGTAACAGTACGTGGAGATGTATTATATATTGGAGTCTAGTTATAGTTTGAACGAGCCAAGGGTTAAAGGTCAAAGGGTGCGCACGTGACATTTTATCATGTGACAAGCCACTTTATTGGCCTTGGAAAGGGGAATTATGTCATAATGCTTAAGAGTATGATTTTAAACGCGAGTGACCCGGCTAATTGTCTCGTGTAATTAACGTGATGTTAAACACCATAGTAATATTAAAATATTTATTATTTTGTGTTTGTTGTTTAAGCGAGGAATCAGGCGTGCAGGCCCGTAGACGGACTGCTCATGGTTTATCTACGTCTGTTCTAATGCAGTCAAGCAATATTCGTTTAAAACTTGTGTTATATACGTACAGAGAATGAGAGGGAGAGATGGATGGGATATTGCTTGCTTAATTGTGTTTAAGGTCAAATATGCCTTAACTGTCTGCCCCTGATACTTTGTATTAGCTTATTCACGCGGGATTGGCTGGTCACAGAATCAAGACTTGCACATGGTTAATCCTGCTTTAATAATAATAATAATATGCTGGTGACAGGAGTGTTGCAAAGTTATAAGAATGAATAACGGTTGTATGCTCAAATAAATGTTTATGGCCAAAAAAAAAAAAAACAAACTTACAGACCCCCGAGGGAAATGGAAGCCCCTTTTGTTCTTACCAGGTAAGTGCAATCAGATAAGTAGAATGAGACAACATACAAACATACAAAACAAGTGCAAGAAGCTTGCAGACACCACGCTTGTCAATGAGTCAGAGAGAAAGAGGCCCAGAAGTATATATATATATATAATGTAGCAGGAAAATGTGGAGAATGCACAAAACACAGTTCAAATAAATGAAATTCTAATACAAAGGACTATATGAATGTGAAAGTGTTCATTATAACAGTGAATATAACAAAATGTTAGTGTTTGATCTGTAGACTGCAATAGAACTAGCTGAAAATTACATTTACATTCAGGATAAATACTACATTTTAAACTTCATCATCATCATCGTCATCATCATCATCACCACCATCACCACCACCACCATGACTCTCTGACATCAGCCTAGTAAAGGTAGGTTACAATGAATCTCTATCTTGTTCTATCCTTTACCAGCTTCCATGCTGCTTAGATCAAGCTGTTTCAAGTTGATCTCTTAATATGGTCCAGCTTGTCAGTATTTTCTCTTCAGCTTTTCCCTCTATTATAGTCTTAAGAATGTTACTGTTCTTCTTTAAATGGCCAGAGTACTTCTAAATTTTGTTTTCTTTGCATTGGTTCTGAACCCTTTTTATTTTATGCATCCCTTTTTACCATATGTCAGTATGCCACCCCCCGCCCCACATGTCCTGTATATTATGTACAGTCAATAGAATTGTATTTTTTTAGAATTATCAATATTTCAACAGTCTGAGTATTTCATTTTCAAATTCACCCCACCCCCCCCCCCCACAAAAAAAAACCTTACAATTCTCAACTGCTTGAGAACCCCTGGTTTAAAGTATAATAAAGTTTTTCACACTTTTGAAGGAGTCAAACAACAGCAGAAGAGAAAAAAAAAACTCCTGATATTTTAAAATGAAAAAGATGAGAACCAGGAGGTAAATCTGGTGAATATTACAAATCATGTTTACTGAAATGCCAAGGTGCCTATAGCTTTATGTCATATACTGGTAGCATTATTGCCTGAGCACAAATCAGGTATTCAATCTCATGACAATTTAGCTTTCTTTTTTTTTTTCTGTAAATGAATATTAAACCAAACTGGACCTTAGTTTCATGGTGTTCCTGGCAATCTCTGATAAATAGGTCATGGTAAGTAGAACCAGGTGCTATTTCTCATTAGTCCATTATCAGTGGCCCAGATGGCCAGATTTCATAAATACTTATGTTGTTCTTCATTCATTGGCAGTTTGAAGCATAAATAAATTATCTGCTTTTGTGTTACCAGTTAGTGATAATAGAGTGTTACTGAACTTGTGTGTAGAAAAATAATAAAATTGTTTCTGTATATTTCTTTTGCTGCTTTTTTTCTTTTCTTAAAGGTGAGAAACAATAGAAAAAGTTTTGCTTTTAGTAACATAACTTTACAATTACACACATACACTTCTGTTTAGAAAATGTTAAGGTATTTAACAAATTACTTTTCACGATTTTCAATTCTAATGTATGTACTTATGTAGTTTGCCTAGGACTTTTTTTTCTTTAAATTTATTAGAAACCTAACTGATCATTTTTCTTTGATGCTTTTATTGCTTAACAGGATTGAAACTATTTTTTTTCTATAGCAGTATTTTTTGTGTAGAATTGTTCATTTTCAACTCTGAAAAGTTCTCATTAAGTTTGTGTTCTCCAATGTTTTACTCATGAAATTTATCTGTACATTAAATAGTTTACTCTGAGAGTTGTCTGAAGTGTACTCTGTGAGTTGTCTGAAGTTTACTTTGTGAGTTATCTGAAGTTTACTCTGTGAGTTGTCTGAAGTTTACTCTGTGAGTTGTCTGAAGTTTACTCTGTGAGTTGTCTAAAGTGTACTCTGTGAGTTGTCTGAAGTTTACTCTGTGAGTTGTCTGAAGTTTACTCTGTGAGTTGTCTGAAGTTTTAAAAGGATTCTTGTGGGTATGAAATGTAGATATTATAATTTTAGTAAAATGATAATCGTTTTTATTTCTTTTCTAATTTCTTTTAACACGGTATACAGAACCAGAAATACGTTCAGCCGGTACAATGATGGAACCAGACGTTGATAACAATTATGAAAGTAACTTTCAAGGTCAAAGACTTGTACCGGAACACAGTTCTAGTATAATGACCACAAGTTTCAGCACAAATGAGCGCCAGAGAAGTGCAACTTTGCCTATCAGTGCAGCCCCAGATGAGCTAACGACCGCAAGCTATTACAGCGACTCTGCAGCAGAGCCAGCGATGGATCACATGAACAGAAGGAGTTCAACACTTGCTGCGTCTCTTAGATCACGGAATGATCTCCAGTCTAGAAGCTTCGCTGGTGATTATGTTTCTCAGAAAAGCCAGATAGAATTAGCTGAAAACAGTATAGAAGCAAACAGGATCTCTAATAATTATAAGGTAAGCAGAAACGTAAGACTCGGGTAAACGTGTGTATTAGTTAATCTAGTTTTGGTAAATGGGGGTAACACTGTCTAAAAGACCAGCGAATCAGATCTAGTGAAGACCCTCTACAGTCTCTGCATGGTGCTCATAGCAAAAGGCTTATCCATCACCACAGCCCACATGCAGGGCGGCTTTGATACAGAGACGTCTTTTTTTTCTGTATTTCTACTCATGAACGTAAGGAAAGATGTAACAGTTTACTTTCACCTTCTAGAATGTCTTTATTTTATGCCCGAGTTCTTAAGGTGGCAACACCAGCTACAGTACACCGCTAGAAAGAGATCCTGCAACAAAAGAAACAATGATTAAATTTTTATTTTTCATTTCTTATCAATAGAATATGAAAATATGTATTTTTAAAACTATTTTATTGCATTCTTCACATTGTACTGTCAAATGAGATTTAAGATCCAAGACCTGGCCTCATGGAAAGAGCAATCAATCAATTAAGTGCCATGCGATGTGGCTTAGGTGATCATTTCTCTCCACAATGAAAAGATGGTAGAGAAAACATGGAAAGGGCATAGATGGGAAAACTGCTACTGCTTATGATGGGATTCATGAAGGCAATCATGTCTCCTTGTCTAGATGAATGATCACATTTAAACTGAATACAAAAGAACAAACTGTTTTTAACTTTGTTGTTACTGTTGTTTTGTATTAGTTCATTGTCCCTCCAGTCTCATTTTTAAATCATCATCTGCTTGAGTAGAATATATTGATCTGCCTTTACCATGCTGAAGTGACTGGTGGTGTAGTTCCAGCCAGGTTCAAACTCTCTGGTCCATGGCAGTCAGGTGTTTGTTGTCATTGATGTCACAACCGTCTATCTTTTGGTCTGCCTTTAAGATGGCCATGTTCCATGCAACTCTTTTAGTCCATCAAGCATCTTGTTTCTTTGTCTTCCTCTGTCCCTTTGTCCCACCAGTTTTCCTGTTGTCATTAGGTGTTTCAGTTTTCCTCTTCTCACAACATGTCCAACAAACCTGGACTGTCATGTTAATTTTGCCATAAATTCTTTCTTTTGCCCATCCTCACTTTGAGCCACCTCATTTATTTTCTTGGCCATCCACGGTATTCTCATCTTTCTTCGTAGTAACCACATCTCCACTGCTTCCAGTAGATTTTGAGTGCTTTTGATAGGTTCAAACAATGAGTCATTTAAAATTAATAGTAATGCTTTCAAAGAAAGTGAAACAAAATTTTTTTTTTGAATATGGTCTAATTTTCAGTACATGATTTAATTTATCCTTGAAGTCGCAAATGCATACTTGAAGTATTAAATAGATCTCAAAATGTAATGATGGTGTCACTTTGGCAAGGAACATCTGGAAGTAAATTATCATTTTCTACACACGCAAAACAGACTAGTTCAAGAGTACCTAATTTTTCTGTCCTTGGATTAAGTTAACTTTCAGAGTGACATTCCTTTGTTACAGATTTGTAACCAGGTCAGTTGGCTCGTCATGCATGACGCTGAATGCAGTCTTCAACATTTTAGGGTCCTAAAGTATAGATAAAAAAAAGAGTTGGTGTAGCACACATTATGACCTTAAACTTTTCCTTTCATAGTATCTTCATAGAATTTTTAATTTGTTATGTTTTTTACCCGTTTCAGTGGTTACCTGTTATTGGTTGTGTTTATTCTTTCCCTCTCTCTTTTATAACAGTTTTTACATTTTCATATCGTGTTTTAAAATCTTATCATAATAATTTTATTCTATCAGCAGGTTTGTTCCATTCTCCGGTTATTTGAATCCTTTTATATTTTTCATTACAAATGCATGACAACTATTGTAAAGAATGTCATAAAGAAATATCATCACAAATGTAGGAGAAATATCATATTGATTACAAATTTAGGAGAAATATCATAAAATTTTAATACAATAATTTTATTCTATTTAAGAGTTTGTTCTGTTCACCTGTTGTTCAAATCCTTTTATGTCATTGATACAATGTAGAAAGCTTTACAAGGTAATGGAACAATTCAAAGGAAGTTTCTTTGTTTTTCTGGTGACTGTCAGATTATGTTCCCTTATGATATGTCCTAAAGTTCTTCATTGTTTTTTTAGCTTTTCTAGTAGTCTGAGTGGTGAAGTGGTTAGTACTCTAGTGTGACATGTTAGAGATCGGTGGTTCAAGTCCAGCTGTAGAAATGGGTAGTGGGGCTTTATCTGGAGCTGGGGAAGGGAAGGCAACCAGGCATGATTCTGATCATGTGATCATCTAGTGTGCCAATAGATCAATGGAAATATGGGCACTAAGACTATATCCTGTAGGTGCCTCCATATCATAACAAGCTCCATTTACTTTTAAAAAAACATTTTTTAAAAAATATTAATGTTAAAGAACTTTTCTGTTGAAGTTCTGTTTCAGTAAGAACTTCTTTCATCATATAAATAATAAAAAAGTATGTTATTTATTTACTTATTATCCATTGAAACATTGCACTCATTAAGATTCATTAAGAGCTCCAGAAGAACGATCTTACATCTTACATCCTTCCTGTGCTGCTAAACATCACATAAGACAGCATGGTGGTTCGCCAAGATTTCCTGTCTTCAGCGAGGTTTTCAATCTCATCAAGGGATGTTATTCCCACTAGACTGGCCTCTCTTAACAATGTCCTCTGCAGAGTTTCATGTGGTCTGCCTCTTTTTCTTTGGCCTGTTGTGTTCCACTTGATAGCTTGTTTTGGGATTCTCTGATTGTTTCTTTTCATCACGTGACCAACATATGTCCATCTCCTTTTCCTGATCACCCATGAGACAGGTTGTTTGCTCATCTAACTTATCTCTGTGTTGTTCTTGAATTCATTCCACTTTATACCGAGTATTTCCGTAGCCATTTGTTTTCAAAAGAGTCTAACTTCTTGTCTATTTCTTTAGTTGTTTTCCAGCTTTCACATGCATAAATTAGGGTGGATATTACATATGAATTGAATAATCTTAACTTTTTTTGTGCTTATAACTTTTGAATGCCATATGTTCTCAAGATTCTTGAAGGTCAGTGCTGCTTTTGCAATTCAAATTCTAACTTCCTTTCTGGTGTCACTATCCTGGTCTATGTAGCTGCATAGATATGCAAATTGGTTTACTTCTTAACAGCTACATATATTTTTCCTTCATGATTAATGAGAAGTTACACTATTTTTGTTAATTTCAAGTCTTATGTTACTAGCCATTGAAGACAGGGTATCTGTTTTTTCTCGCATTGATTTCACATTGTCACTGATAAGAGTTATGTCATCTGCAAAATCAAGATCTTCCAGTTGTGTCTCATGTACCCAGTCAGTGCCCGTTTTACCTGTTCAGCATTTTTTCATTATGAAGTCCATCGCAATTCCAAAAAGCAAGGGAGATAATATACATCCTTGTTTCACACCTGTTTCAATCTGGAACTATTCACTCATTCCTTCTTCTGTGTTGACTGCACAAACATATCCATTGTAGAGGTCTCTAATGATGTTGACAATCTTAGATGGTATTCCATATATTCTTAAAATTTTCCACAATGAATCTATGTGCATGCTATTAAATGCCTTTTTAAAGCCTATGAAGTTCAGGATTAACGTTCAGGCAACAAAAAAGTGGGTGTCAATTTTATGTTGAAGGAGATACTGAAGAGAAGATGGGAGCACTTAAGGATGTGTCTAGAGTGCATGCATGGATGTTGGTCTTTCCTAACTAACATTGCATTATTAATTTTCTGCTGTATTTGCGGGAGGCAGAATGTTTTTTCTTTATTAGCCTTGCAACATCTGTGCAACAAGGGGTGCAACAAGGATGTGTACTGTCTCCAGACCTTCTTTCTCTGTACAGCAAGAATATTCTAAGAATGATCATTACAGAGCCAGGCATAAAAATTGGAGGATACAATATTAACAACCTTCAGTATGCTGACGACACAGTACTGATAGCTGAAAACCAACAAGACCTGCAAAATCTCTTGGATAAAGTCGCCAAAGAAAGTGAACAGAAAGGCCTTGGTTTGAACAAACAGAAACTATGGTTATATCTAAGAAACAGAATCCATCAAAATGCAGTATAAAATTAAATGGAACTGTTCTGAAGCAGGTGCAGAAATTCAAATACCGTGGAGCAGTAATAACTTCAGATGGGAAATGCAAAACAGAAATTAGGAACAGAATAGGCCAAGCAAAGATTGCATTTCAGAGAATGAGAAACATATTATGCAACACATCCATATCAATGAATGTTAGAAAACGAGTCCTAAAATGCTATATTGAACCTATCTTGTTATATGGAAGTGAATCATGGACAATAGGCAGGTCTGCAGAAAAATCATTGGAACCAATATAAACCATGGTTTATTAAAAGAATGTTGCGAATCCCCTGGACAGCAAAAATAACTAATGGAGAATGTATGAGAAGAGCTGGAGAGACAAAAAAAACCTTGTCAAAAAAAAAAAAAATAGAGAGACAATGTACTTTCATAGGACATGCAATGAGAAGAGGGGGCATTGAAAATATTATAACAACAGGAAAAATAGAAGGAAGAAGATCCAGAGGAGGACCAAGAGAAATCTTCTTCTTCTTTCACTTCTACCATCAAGATCACCCCGTGATGCTACTGATTTTACTCCTGTGGTTCTCGCCATAGTCTCATTTAGGATGGAGCCTCAGAGCATCGTGGGGCTTGGGCCTGTATTCTCGGTAGGTCTCAGAAGTGGGATTGCGTGACACTGTGGTTTTTGTTGCACCAGTTTAGTCTAGAGTTGGACTTCCTCACGAGAAAACCTCCACGTGTTTTGGATATCAATGCAAACGAAGAAGAAGAAGAAGGATATCAGTATATCCCTGCTGGATGAGAGTTGGTTGCCCATCCAGTCCAGTGTTGGACTTTCTCACCAGAAAACCTCAGCGTGATTTGGATATGAATATATCCCCGTCTGGTGACAGGTTGTTGCCTATGTAGACTGCACTGGTTCAGTGTCTCTGACTTCAGCATTTTGTGGTCGTGGCTGCTACCCTTCCTGGCGGTGACCAGGACAGAGCTTTTGTCGAGAAGGACAAATCCTCGCTACTAGTAAGTTTCATCTCTGGGTTAAGCCAGTTTAGGCATAATGCCCCAGTATGGGTCTATATAGGATGTGGCCAGCCTCTAGAGTAGAAGTGCTATGGTATGAGTAGCCCTCACCATAAGACTACTGGCCATACAGATTAAATGTCACTTAATCCTTTCCATTACCTTTCTCACAGCGGTGCCGCGTGGCAACCCATCTGTGCAAATTGTCACAAATAAATAATCTACATAAGTAAATAATACAAGTACTTTTATTTTTCTTATATTGATTGGAGGGGAGGGGTGAGTGAGTTTGGAGGAAGGAAGGGGGGGGGGGTAATTGCAGAGCAATGAAATTTGTCTGGCTCACCCTTGGCATGCCAACCATCAATATGCCGCTGTCTATACCAACTGTTCTGTATCCCACCATGCTGTTTGATAATTGTAACTTTTCCTTGCTCACTTTGAGAGTGGAGCAAGCCTTGATTTTTTTTTCTTCTTTTAGTAGTTTTAGATTTATTTTTATTTTCACTTGCATATTATTTGAAGTATTTTACCCCTTTGAAAATAAAAAAATTTTTTGATTTTAAATTTGCCAACTTTCAGCATGTGTGTAGTCTCATACACTTTAGTTATATACTCTAGCAAACTGATGAAATGCAGTGGAACAAAATCTATAGCCCATTTTTTTTTTCAGTTTCAAAGATGTTTATTATGAACTGCACCACTTTTGTACATGTAATGCTACCACGATTTTTTTTCTGCAAGTTCTTGTTTTTACTTGATTCACTAGTCATTTGAGGAGGCATGATCACTGTATCTGAAAAATTATGTGACTAAATCACATGCCAGGGAGACTCAGTTTAATCAGCCAATTAAAAAAAAAAAATGGCTGAAGTGAAGAGATATCTTATCTTGGCGATAAGTATATTGGATTTTTTTTTTTGTGTGTGTGGCCTGAACCATGAGGCTGTGTGTACCAGAGAAAAAACAGTAGAGTCACATGAATTCTTATTGAAATTCTGTCCTTGTCTTTTTGGAAATTAAGGTCAGGCCAAGAGGTCATTGTAAAGGTCAGCTCAGATGAAAATAAGGCAAAAATAAGGCTTACAATCTATAAAGTCAACAACACAACCAGAAAAGAGTGTAAAATTAATCAAAGCAAAAATGAAATAGAAATTTTACCATTATTTGTGGAGACACACTGTGTATCTTCTTCATCCCTTTATGCATAGATAAAATAACTCAGTTCAGATCTATCATAGGTAACCATTTTTATGTTTCTGCTTTTTCCTTTTCCTGCATTTGCCTTCTTCTGTTTCAGCATACAGGTCTCTTTTAGTCTTCACTCCCTTGTTTGAGCTGAAGAATTTGAGTTCAGTTCAACTTAAAGATACCTTTTAATTTATGTCCTTACTGCATATGTCTCCTTGTAAAATTATAGCTGGTGCTATTATTTTTTAAGGATGTCTAAGTTTATTCCTCCTTTTTTGAAAATTAGCAAACAAAGGTCTTAGTTTGTTATATTTATGTGAACACCTGTGGCTGATGTGTTTAATTTCTTGTTTTAAACAAACTGTAGTGTATTTTTTAAATGATGGCAACTGTTTTGGATTATGCAAATTAAAAATGAAATCTTGTGTGGAAGGTTTGGTTGTGTGACTGAGTGGAAAAAAGTAAAAAAAAGTAAAGATAGTCCCATAGCAAATGCCGTAGGGGGTGAAGCGTTAGAGACCTCATTATGCTGGGTCATCAGCGTATGAGGTAGGGTGACCAGTTCCTTTCCTCACTGCCTTTACTTCCCAGATTTTCTCTGGTACCCATTTTACGAGGCTGGGTCGACCTCGGGGCCGTATTGGTCGGAAAAAAAATCCCGCTCAGCTGGGGATTCGAACCCTCGACCATTTGGTTGCTAGACGAGTGCTCTAACCACTACGCTAGCTGGCCCCTGACTGAGTGGAAAGCTGTTCTAAATAATGGTTCCCAAACCTTTTTGGGCTGCTGTCCCCTTGCATCCCTGGCCACATTCCTTGCGCCTTCAAAAAAATTTTGCTTGATTGACTTTGATTACTCTTGCTGTTCCCTCTTCTATCATCCCCCCCCTTTTTTTCCATCCACACACATACACCAGAAGGGGAGGTACTGCTCACTTTGGTAACTTCTAGTCTAAATCAAGTTATGCATAATAATTTTAGTAAAATCTTAATCAGAAGTTTATTAGTCTCAAAAAACCATATTTATAAACACCAAAAATGGCAGGGGCATTACTTGGTAAAAAGAACTATTGATCTTTTATCACAATCTGTGTGAATCTTTGTACACAGTTTTTACTGTAGTGACCCCATTATGTACATTATATTGAACCGGTTTTCTAAAGAAAAATTCATATTTCATATCCATAACAGAAAGTCATAATTTATCTTTCTAATGTTCATGCATTTTCAGTTTGGCATGAAAAAATGGAAAAGCCATTTGACTATTCGTCCACTGAGGAGTCGTTCTGAGATTGTCCAGGACCTGTACTCTGACATCAACACACTGAAAGAAGTCAAAGGTAACTAACTACCAGTAGATGTAATTTTTATTATTAAAACATTTGCTTTGTTTATACTGTGAGTAAAAAATAGCAGGAACAATGTTTATTACAGTAACAAGCCATTTATGTGTGATATGTCCCATTTGCAGCTTTTTCAGGAAACAAAAATGAACGTGAGGGCATAAGAAGGGTGGAGAATACACAAAATTTTTAATTAAGAGCACAAAAAAAAAAAATTGTACCATAACTCAAACAGTCATACAAAATGCTCCCATTTCTGTGAGGTGTAAATTGCAATAATGAGTGTTAAGTGTGCCAGGATGGCTGTCTTTGCTCTCCAGAGCAAACCCAATGTGCAGGCTATTAGCTGGCTAAAGTATCATATACAATACATTGATCAGTACGCTTTTTTACTCTTTAGAGATAGACAAAGGTGTATGGTGCAGTTTTAAGAAAAAAGTGATAGAAAGAAGACTATAAAAGAGAAAAGAGGATTTTTGATTGTGCAAGTAATAGTAGTAGTAATAGTAGTATAGCAGGGACCTTTTACCAGCTGTGTGTGTTAGCAGAGGTAGGATAAGGTCAGGATTATTTTTGGTCCACTAGTTTGGTGGCACCATCATGTCTGACACAGCTATAATGGTTTCCAGTGTTTTTAGGTAGAAGATATTATCTTGAAAAATAATACTGCTGTTTGAGATGCAGTGATGTTATTCTGTTACACTGGGGCCGAATATTCAGCAGTCAGTAACCGATAGATGACATGCTATAATCAGGGTTGATGAACCAAAGCTGACCAAGACCCTGTCTCACCTCTCTCTTGGTACCCCTAGTAACAGACCTAGCTTGGTTAATAGGACATGGATTGCCAAAGTCCCCATGGTGGTGGAGTCTGCTGAAGAAGTAACGCACACCCCGCTTTTCAGATCCACTCTGGGACTGAGAGAAAAAAAAACAGTCACTGTAATCCACCTCCAAGCTGAGTCATTGCTATGCCTCAACATCTGCACCACACTGACTGTAAAGTACACCATCTCGTAATTTCAGGGAGATAAAAGAAGAAGAAGAAAAAGGAGAAGAAGAAGAAGTGGAGCATGGGGTCTTGTATCAATATTTGGCTTTTTGACAAGTAAGACAAGGACACAAAATGATCACTGTTGATTTTGTAACAACTCAAGTCATCCTGATGATGATTTTGGAACATGCAGATGTTAGATGTTTTCAGAATTTTTTCTGAGCAGTTGTGAATTTAGAGCTGAGCAGTTGTGAATTTAGAGTTGAGCAGTTGTGAATTTAGAACTGAGCAGTTGTGAATCTAGAACTGAGCAGTTGTGAATTTAGAACTGAGCAGTTGTGAATTTAGAGCTGAGCAGCTGTGAGTTTAGAGCTGAGTAATTGTGAATTTAGACACACAAGCACATGAATACACACACACCCACACACACACAAATCCCCATTGCTGGGACTTGACGCTAGTATCACTGGATTAGTAGACCGAATGCCTAACCACTCAGCCAACCAGGCTAGAATTCAGTATAATTTTTTTTTTTATTTCTTCTAGTATCAACATGTCATCCTTGCAACATCTTATACACAGTGCTTTTTGGATGGTGGTTGTGGCTTGTGTATGTCATCATAGGATGTCTCATGTGCCTGACATTAGTAGGACTACCTTATGGTTAGAAAGTGTTTATATCTCACAGTACACTATATTTATAATACATTCTTGGGGGGGGGGGGTGGTGAAGATGCTGTCTGATGAGGCAATCAGCAACCCATAGCTGATATGCTAGCATCAGGGTTAGTGAACCATAGCTGACCAAGACCCACCTCTCCGTTGGTACCCCTAGTAACAGGCTTAGCCTGGCTAACGGGGCAGGGATCGCCATAGTCCCAATGGTGGTGGAATCTGTTAAAGAAGCATTGCATACCTCCTGCTTTTTAGCTGCACTCCGGGACTGAAAAAATAGCTGCCATACCTCACTCCCATGCTGATGCGATGCTTTACCTCAACATCTTCACAGCATCAGCTGCAAAGAACACCAGCTCCCAGTTACAAGGAGATAGTACAAATACAAGAAATAACACATTTCTTCTCTTACATTAAATTAATTAGATAAAAAAGGTAAAGGTAATCCTATCATGCCTTAGAGGCACATAGGGATATGGTGTTAGTGCCCATATTTTCCTTGACCTGTCGGCACACTAGAGGGTGATATGGTTAGTATCATGCCTGGCCTTCTTTCCTTCCTCAACTCCAGAAGAAGTCGGGTACCCATTTCTACAGCTGGGTGACTGGGGTGCCTCTGGCCAGATTTGAACCCCTGACCTTCGCCATGAAAGACAGTGCACTAACCGCTTCGCCACTCAGACACCCATTACATTAATTGCCACACTGATAACACTGGTGATCATACCTCTCCATCTCAAATTGTGAAGTCAGTGAATGCCAAACAGCAAATATGAAGTTATTTTTATATGCACAAAATTCAGTGGTTCTGTTTCACAGATCTAACTGAAAGTTATATATTTTTCAACTTTTCTGAGATAAAATTAAACAGATGCTACAAGTTTATAAATTGGATGAAAAAGAAGAAAATAAATTTATATAACATAGACTTCAGGTGTCTGACATTTATTCTTTCATCTGATTTCCGCAAACTGATTTTGGGTCAGTTATACAAAGAAAATGGTCAAATAATCATTTAAATTTGTGTGGAATCAATATTCAGATAAAGCACAGCATATGCCATATAATCTCATGACATTATACTTGATATGTCAACAATTGCCAAGTTAAATAGTCAAGATAAATATATTTTATTTCTTTCTTATATGTCGTTAGGTAGCGGATGGTGAAAGTCCTCCAGATATGGAGGATCCCTGTGAATAAGGAATTGTCCAAATAAGCAGGCGCAGACCAACTGGCGGTAGACTCAGAGAGTGAGGTGGGGTAGTAGGTGGCTCTACTACTCCTATAAAGTGCCTCAGGTGCTCAGTGAAGGGAATACCAGGCGGGTCAGAGGCACCTTAAAACCTCTCACTCCTGCTGCCTTGCGGGTAGGACAGGGAGTCCAAAGGCTAGCGGAAAGTCCGTACACAAACAGACAGAAGGCAACAGGAAACCACTGTTGTAGTTCCCAAGAATAGTTATGCTTGAACAGAATAGGCCAAGCAAAGACTGCATTTCAGAGAATGAGAAACATATTAGCTAACACATCTTTATCAATGAATGTTAGAAAACGGGTCCTAAAATGCTATATTGAACCTATCTTGTTATATGGAAGTGAATCATGGACAATAGGCAAGTCTGCACAAAAATCATTGGAAGCAGCAGAAATGTGGTTTATTAGAAGAATGTTACGAATCCCCTGGACAGCAAAAATAACTAATGAAGAATGTATGAGAAGAGCTGGAGAGACAAAAAACCTTGTCAAAAAGATAAGAGAGAGACAATGTACTTTCATAGGACATGCAATGAGAAGAGGGGGCATTGAAAATATTATAACAACAGGAAAAATAGAAGGAAGAAGATCAAGAGGAAGACCAAGAGAAATGATACTGGACAGTCTGACGGGATGGTGTGAGAGATCACCAACTGAACTGATGGCCCGCATGAAAGATCGGGTATTCTGGAGAAGACTGCCGTTGGCACGGCACATGATGATGACGATGATGATGATATGTCGTTAACAACTTTTGAAATATTAATTGCATTTTAACTCTTTTTTAAAAAAAATTTCTTAGCAAAGTTCTGCTGGCGGATGGCATGTTATTTTTTATGGCCTTTTGGAAATTTGTGCGCCAGGTAAGTTACTGCTTTGAAATGTAAAACTATATAGAGTTGTATTTTTTCACATTTTTATTATATTTATCTTGTTTCCAGTAAATATTATAAAAATAAAGTGATACTTTGGTTATAAGTGTCTTTATTAGAGTTAGGTGCCATGGTAGTGTAGTAGTTAGCGCACTCACCTGCCGATCAGAAAGTCTTGGGTTCAATTTCACATTTGAGCAGAATTTTTTTCAGATCGACTGGCAATGGGAAACCCAGCCTAAAAAAAATAGATACCTGGGGCTTCCCTGGGAAATCAAAGGCAGGTGCTGGCATGCCTATCTCAAATGCTATTCTTCTTCTTATTCTTATATCCTTCCCGTGCTGTTAAACGTCACATAGGGCTCACAAAGTAGTTTGCCAATTTTTTCTGTCTTCGGCGAGTCTTTCAACCTCATCAAAGGATTTTATGCCTGTTAATTTGGCCTTTCTTAACAATGTCCTCTTCAGAGTTTCACGCGGTCTGCCTCTTTTTCTTGGCCTGTTGTGTTCCACTTGATAGCTATAGTGCCCTAGAAATATGAAAGCACTAACAAGTCACACACCTACAACATGCAAATGCTACAGGACATAGATTTTGTTTTCTTATTAGACTTAACAAATCCGGTTTATTTACCTACTGTGCTAGGTTTTGTAACTTAACTTACAAATGTGCCAATCAGGTCTACTTCTTGTATTTCTTTGCAGAGTGAATTTTCTTAAAAATAACAATAATTTAACTAAGATAGTTAAAAATTCCAGGTATTTCTGAAGACATTGGTGATCAAATATGAGAATATAAGACAGTAGGGGACATGTTTTATAAACAAGGAACATTTAAGTGTTTCAGCTGAAATAATATGACTTTTGGGACAAATTCTTAAAATACTGAACTGTCCTGTGTATGAGATTGTTAGTCACTTTAGTTACATTGTATAGTTCGTGACATTAGTTACATGTTACAGTTCTTGGCTTCAGTTACATCAT
This sequence comes from Achatina immaculata, assembly GCA_009760885.1. Classification (NCBI taxonomy): domain Eukaryota; kingdom Metazoa; phylum Mollusca; class Gastropoda; order Stylommatophora; family Achatinidae; genus Lissachatina; species Lissachatina immaculata. The sequence continues at coordinate 7,200,425 of CM019703.1, forward strand.
ACAAATCTTGGTGCCAGCTACTGGTACACTTCCTGGCTTTGGTTACATAATACAAATCTTTGTATGAGTTACATAATACAAATCTTTGCATGAGTTACATAATACAAATCTTTGCATGAGTTACATAATACAAATCTTTGCATGAGTTACATAGCACAAATCTTTGCATGAGTTACATAATACAAATCTTTGCATGAGTTACATAATACAAATCTTTGCATGAGTTACATAATACACATTTTTGCATGAGTTACATAATACAAATCTTTGCATGAATTACATCATACAAATCTTTGCATGAGCTACTTAATACAATTCACAGTGTCAGTTATCTAGTAAAATTGTTGGTTACTATTACATCATACAGATCTTGGTTTCAGTTGTCTAGTAAAATTCTTGGCTGCAGTTGCTTGATTCAGTTCTGTCTTCTTTTTCTTTTTTTTTTTTTTTCTCAAACTTTTATTTATCTTCCTGGTGATATTAAGATCATTGTAACTAAACCTATAAAATTATGTCATATGTCATATAATTTTTTAGACTGTTATTGTTAAATAATTTTTTCACAGATACACAGACCAGATCAGAAAATGATGCCTTCTGGGCAGTTTTCAAATAGAAACTATCACAATGGGTATGGCCCTGTGTCAACAAAAGAGACTGATGCAGAGAAGCAATTGTTGATAGACTCAAGCAGGTCTTCAGAGTACAAAGAAAGTTGCTGCTGGGGATTCTGGGTAGGTCTGAAGAAAAGATCTATGACTATTATCATACGCTTATGAAAATGGGAACAGACCTGTGAGTAGCATTGTGACTTACTGGTTACAAGACTAGGAGTGGCTCTTGATAAATTCTTGGATAGTCTCAAATTTATATAGTGTTTTTTTTTTTATTTCCATTTATGTCACAACACAATTTTATATAGACAGCATAAAAAAACTCCTATTGGGATGGAATAGTTTAGTGTAGTAATTGTCTCCCCATTTTTTACCATTTATCTCCTAGAAACGTGGGCCATCTTATATATGGCTGGTGCTAGGAGTCCCTGTGTTGCTGTTGGTACATTTTGTTGTGTGGGCCGTTTGCTGGTTCTTTGTCATCTCAATACCCACTGCAAAGGTACGTTGACTTCAAGTATACGCTGTCTTTATTTTAAAAAACTCTTTGACCATTCACGAATATTTTATGAACTGATTCGTCATTAATTGCTTTACTAATTATTTTATGTGACTTTACCATCACATGACAGTGAATATTAAAAATTGAACCAAATTTAAAGTAATTATATATTTAAAAGATTTAATAAGAAGAATTTTGTTCTTTCTCATGTATAAAGAAATTAGCTTTATTTCTGTGCCTTGGTGGTATAATCGTTAGTGAACTTGCCTGTCGATCAGAAGGTCCTTGGTTCGATTTTGCACTTGGGTGGAATTTTTTCAAACCAACCTAGCACTCAGGTTCACCCAGCCTAAAAAAAATGGTGTACCTGGGGTTTCCCTAGGAAAACAAAGACAGCGAAGATGTTGTAGTGGCCTAGAAATGTGAAAGCACTAACATTTCACACCCTTACACTATGCAAATGCTATGGAACATAGATCACAGTTTGGCTCAGCAGCTCAAAAGGGTTAGAGATATATATTTTTAGAATTACTTTTGATTGTACAGTCAGAAGAAAAAACAATGCAGGTAATCAAATAAATTTCCATCAGCTTTGATATTCAAAGAAATATTATTTATTTTATATGAAGAATTTCCTTCAGTCCTTTAAACAGGTTGAGCTTTTTATCTTTACAGACAAACTGCTTCTGAAGCTTATTTTATGTAGCCCTGATATTTAATTATGCATCATAATCAGTCATAAATAATTTAATATGTACTGTGGGTGACCATTAATGTGTATACAATTCATGTAGTAAAGTTGACCTATTTGATGGACTGCAGTCATTTTAAATGAAGTTATATATTAATTCTGTTAAAAGAAACTTGCAGTAAAAAGAAGGACCAGTTCATTATGGACATAATATGAAATAAAAGAAATGTTTAAAAATGTTCTCTTTTGAGCATTCAAAGAGGAAGAATTGTATTTTATTTCCTCAAATTAGTTGAACAGCAAAATGATGACAAAAATCTTGTACCTTCCACCTGATGAGATGCAGATTGTGAACTCTGGTTTGCCTTCTGTTGTAAGTTATTTATTATTTCATATCTATGTTTCTTTATTCTCACTCTTTGTATCACTTTCTTCTGTGAAAGTAGCTGAAATCTTGTTCAGAAACAAAACATTAAATGAAGCAAAGATACAAATGAAAGTGAAAAAAACTGAAATATTGCTAAATAGTAGTTAGAGAGTTGTCATGAGAAGGGTTTCGCACAAAAAGAAAAAAAAAACCAAAAACTTTCATTGCTCTGAAAAAAAAAGAAACTTTCATTGCTGTGAAAAAAAAAAGAAACTTTCATTGCTGTGAAAAAAAAAGAAACTTTCATTGCTCTGAAAAAAAGAAACTTTCATTACTCTGAAAAAAAAAAAGAAACTTTCATTGCTCTGAAAAAAAAAAGATAATAAGAACATAAAAATGTAATAATATAGAATTAGCATAATTTAACTTTACTGGTATAACTTGCTAGGAAAGACTGTAATATGACATAAAAAATATTTAATATTATATAATATTAATATTTCATATTATATAATAAAACTAGTGTCAGTTGTCTATACTGACACAACTTGCTAGAAAATACTGTAATATTACATACAAGTTCAACACTATAGGACTAATATCAATTGGCTGTGCTGATGTAACTTGCTAGAAAATATCCTAAACATGAATACGATTTTTTTAAGCAATTTTTATTTCATTTACAAACATTGAAATGCGTATCTTTTTTTATTCCAAAAAAAGTAACACTTAATTGCTTGTTACTGAAAACATTTTTGTTACTTCCTTTTTTTCTTTTTTTTTCTAAATCTGCAGAGCAGCAAAAGTGACCAGACAGGCGAGATTATTATGTACTCACATCGAAGCATCAACCTTTACTATTACAAATACACCATTGATGGTGTTAACATCATACTAGCTAGTATCCTTTGTGCAGAACTATAGCAGTTTTGCTCACTTAGAATATATTTCCAGCTTTTAGTGTAAATTATGGAGCATTATTTTTATCATTATATGAGTATGAATGTGTGGCCTATGAGCCAATTTTATGTCTAGCACTTCAGCATGCACTGTAGAGGGTTCATGAATATTTTCTTCCTTGGAAACTAATGAGGAAATGGAAACTGCTTTCTGCTTCTTCTTCTTTCATCTTCCTTCTTCTTCTTCTTTCTTTCTTCCTTCTTCTTCTTCTTCTTTCTTTGTGCTGGGACTAAGGCAATAGAAAATGTTGATGAACATAAAACTCTAGGACTCATCATTGATCAGCATTTAACTTGAAATTCTCACGTATATAACCTAACAAATTTGATTGCACAGAAAGTTTACCAACTAGCCAAAATTAAACACTTTATCGACAAAGACTCAAGAAAGATATACTACGTATCACACATACAAACACACTTAGATTACTGTTCCGCAATCTGGGATGGATGTCCAGTCTGAAACACAAAAAGGCCACTCACTTCACAAACGAGCATTAAATTTGATTTGTGACAAACACCCAGTACAGACTGTAGATCAGCACAAACAACTCAAAATTCTACCCCTGAAATATAGAGTCATTTTCAACAAAGTTAAATTTGTTCACAGAATTCTGTCGCACAATGCTCTGCCTTACTAATGGTCACTGTTTATATATAACACTGGACATTTAAAAAACTGTCTTCTTTTTAAACCCAGGGTTGATCTGTACAAGAAAAGCCTTGCATACTATGCAGTACAGCTCTGGAACATCCCCCCCCCCAACTATTTAAAATCCATTAGTAATACTTCATCCTTTAACTCAAACCTGTTTCATTATTTACTTGCTTGTAATTATATGCCTCCATAGAATAACCAGCACTCTCTCAACTCATGACTCGCCAGCCATCAAGTACTAAAATGACATAGTTCAAAAAGTAACTTTGTTAGATATTGTTAGAAATTATTTTAATGTTTGTTAAAAACATATGTTAGAAGATCTGTACTGACAATGTATTTTTGTTGATGTATATGTCTGTGTGTGCACGTGTATGTATGTGTGAGTGCTATTTTATTAGGTTAATTAATTCTCTTTTACTTTGAATGTAATAGTTTAATCTTTCACTCTTCTGATATGTTTTTTTTCCTAATGTAATTTGTATACTTGTGTTATATCAAGTGTGTGGGAAGAATGAAAGATGGAGTGTTGAAGGGGAGAATGTAAGATGGGCCTGCATGCCCAATTCTTTACCCTTTAAAAATAAAGATTATTCATTCATTCATTCATTCTTCTTCTTTCTTTCTTCCTTCTGCTTCTTCTTCTTCTTCTTCCACTTCTTTCTTTCTTCTTCTCTTCTCTTCTTCTTTTTTTTTCTTCTTTCTTCTTTCCTCTTCTTCTTCTTTCATCCTCCTTCTTCTCTTCTTTCTTCTTCTTTTTCTTATTCTTCTTCTTTCTTCCTCCTCTTCTTCTTTCTTTGCTCGATGATGGCATATGTTGGCCTATATTAGCTGAGTGACAGGTAATGTATCCTGTCTTGGGCATGTGGAATTGGGGTGGGGGGGGGGGTATGAGGTAAAAGGGAATGGTGATTTTATATGATAATCAAAACTAACTTGTGTATTTGAAGACTCTTGCCATTCTTCACTCTTCATGCATGTTCTTCTAACAATATTTTCAGACTTTAGAGTAATTAACTGAATATAATTTTTGAGTTATTTTGTTTATGTAAGTAAAAAACTTGATGAGATTTATAACTGTTTGAAGATAAATGTTATGAAAATTGTTAATTTCCCTAATGTGGACACAGATTTGCTCATCTTTGTGATCTTGTCCATCATACTAGGCTATGCTGTGGATGAAACTATAATCAATGGGGTCACAGTAAGTTTTACAGTAGATGAATTACCCATGTTATATCTCAGTCTTCAACATGTATGGACAGCTAAGAAAACCAACGAAGAAGTCTTAAGAGAGACTGGAGTTAAAAGGCAAATTACAGCAAAGATCAGGGGCAGACAAGCTCCCCTGGGAACAACTGTGTTAAGAACACACACTTATCTTAACACAGTCTTTGTGAGACAGGGAACATTGATCTGTTTGCTTAAAACCTCTGACCTACTTCTGTAGCCCAGAAACCTGTAGCAATCAACACTAATTGTAGTTGTTATTTTTGTAAAATGTAATGTCAGGCTGATGGACGGATGGGGATATGGAGACTGCTGGCAGGGATGAGGAAAATCTGGTGTGAAACCAATGAATCCAGGACGTGATCAGCCTATGGGTCTTTACAACAATGGCTATCAGAATGAGGTAATCAAAACAGAGCCAGCAGACTATAGGTGGTGGCGAATGGATATCATTGAGACACTCATCGAATTCCTCATCCCAAAGTCGGAGTGTCTCTGTGGAACTGTCTCAAAGCCATCTGGCCAGCCAGCGTTGCATGCTGGTCTGACGTGGAGAAGAGGCTTATATACAGCCACCAGAGACTGGAAGACAAAGTTTTGGCCAGGCCAGCCTACACCACTGTCTTCATGGCAGTCTGAGCAAGACCACAGTCTGCTTTAGCAAGGAAAGGTGCTGAAGTCGGAGGTACCCAGCCAAAAGGGGCATTGCAAAAATCAGGGTACCACACATCATTGCCATTGTGCATACAAAGAAGAAGAGGCCGTCAAGTGAGATTTGTAGGACATTTTCTGAGAAGAGGAAAATTGGAACACATTGTGGCAACTGGAAAAATTGAGGGAAGAAGAGACAGAGGAAGACAGACAGAGAAGTTACTGGATGGGCTGTCAGTGTGGCTAGGAAGAAAGTCACCAGCAGATCTCATAATCAAGTCTATAGACAGGGAATTGTGGAGAGAAATGATCGCTTACACCATGCGACGTGGCACTTGATTGATTGATATCTCAGTCAGAATTTTTACTTTTTTTTCAATATAAAGCTAAAGCTGATAAGGTCTGATCAACTTTATGTCGAAAAGGACATATTGTGGGGCTTCAAACTTTTCTGATTGAGAAAATACATGACAAAAAAGGAGAAGAGAAGAATAAAGGTTTATTTTATGTTGGAGATTGACAATATATTGTAGCATATTTGCAATAAAAGTAGAAGACTTAAATCATAGTTTTTTTTTGTTTTTTTTTTCTTTATTTCCCTGGTGGAAAAGAGTTCATGGAGAGTGAATCAAGCTTTATTCAGTGAAAAGAGTTCATGGAGAATGAATCAAGCTTTATTTAGTGAAAAGAGTTCATGGAGAATGAATCAAGCTTTATTCAGTGAAAAGAGTTCATGGAGAGTGAATCAAGCTTTATTCAGTGAAAAGAGTTCATGGAGAGTGAATCAAGCTTTATTCAGTGAAAAGAGTTCATGGAGAATGAATCAAGCTTTATTTAGTGAAACGAGTTCATGGAGAATGAATCAAGCTTTATTTAGTGAAAAGAGTTCATGGAGAATGAATCAAGCTTTATTTAGTGAAACGAGTTCATGGAGAATGAATCAAGCTTTATTTAGTGAAAAGTGTTCATGGAGAATGAATCAAGCTTTATTTAGTGAAAAGTGTTCATGGAGAATGAATCAAGCTTTATTTAGTGAAAAGAGTTCATGGAGAATGAATCGAGCTTTATTCAGTGACGCTGTATGTCAAGTGAGAGTGAAAAGTGAGATAAATTTCAGACTTAAAATTGCAACAGTAGTTGGATGAACAAATTTGTCATAATCCCTGATATTCTTAGCCTTGTTGGAGTCAGCATGGGTCAGTATAGATCAATAAACTATAGAACTCCGTGTTCAAGAATGAAAACATTTTTGTGAACTTTATGGCCATACATTTGCAATTTGATTTCAGATCTGTGCTGCATCCTCCTTCATTCATGTCCAGGAAATTTTAATCTTAATCAGAGGCTGGCAACCCTGCGCTCAAGGCACCCATAAACATATGGCACCCTGCACTCAGGGGACCCATAAACATATTGCAACCTTGCGCTCAGGGGACCCATAAACATATGGCACCCTGCGCTCAGGGGACCCATAAACATATTGCAACCTTGCGCTCAGGGGACCCATAAACATATGGCACCCTGCGCTCAGGGGACCCATAAACATATGGCAACCTTGCGCTCAGGGCACCCATAAACATGTGGTAACCCTGCGCTCAGGGCACCCATAAACATATGGCAACCCTGCACTTATGCACCCATATACATATGGCAACCCTGCGCTCAGAGCACCCATAAACATGGCAACCCTGCGCTTAGGCACCCATATACATATGGCAACCTTGTGCTCAGGGCACCCATAAACATGGCAACCCTGCACTCAGGGCACCCATAAACATATGGCAACCTTGCACTCAGGACACCCATAAACATATGGCAACCCTGCACTCAGGCACCCATATACATGATCCACCTTCTGTTCCATCATTCGATGAAGCAGACGCTTGCTGGTGGAGTTGGCTGCACACTGTCTGTGGGTAATGTGTGCTATATCACTGGAATGATGATCACTTCCTCTCTCCTCTCTCAACTTGGCCATCCTCTTGATGTGCATGTTGTTCCCTCCACCCTGGTCTCATCCTCCACGTGCAGCCTGCCTGATTTAGCTCTTGCAACCTCTTCAGTCAGAATTTTTACTTTTTTTTCAATATAAAGCTAAAGCTGATAAGGTCTGATCAACTTTATTTAGTCGAAAAGGACATATTGTGGGGCTTCAAACTTTTCTGATTGAGAAAATACATGACAAAAAAGGAGAAGAGAAGAATAAAGGTTTATTTTATGTTGGAGATTGACAATATATTGTAGCATATGTGCAATAAAAGTAGAAGACTTAAATCATAGTTTTTTGTTTTCTTTTCCCTGGTGGAAAAGAGTTCATGGAGAATGAATCAAGCTTTATTTAGTGAAAAGAGTTCATGGAGAATGAATCAAGCTTTATTTAGTGAAAAGAGTTCATGGAGAATGAATCAAGCTTTATTTAGTGAAAAGTGTTCATGGAGAATGAATCAAGCTTTATTTAGTGAAAAGTGTTCATGGAGAATGAATCAAGCTTTATTTAGTGAAAAGAGTTCATGGAGAATGAATCAAGCTTTATTTAGTGAAAAGAGTTCATGGAGAATGAATCAAGCTTTATTTAGTGAGAAGAGTTCATGGAGAATGAATCAAGCTTTATTTAGTGAAAAGAGTTCATGGAGAATGAATCAAGCTTTATTTAGTGAAAAGAGTTCATGGAGAATGAATCGAGCTTTATTCAGTGATGCTGTATGTCAAGTGAGAGTGAAATTAATTTAAGATAAATTTCAGACTTAAAATTGCAACAGTTGTTGGATGAACAAATTTGTCATAATCCCTGATATTCTTAGCCTTGTAGGAGTCAGCATGGGTCAGTATAGATCAATAAACTATAGAACTCTGTGTTCAAGAATGAAAACATTTTTATGAACTTTATGGCCATACATTTGCAATTTGATTTCAGATCTGTGCTGCATCCTCCTTCATTCATGTCCAGGAAATTTTAATCTTAATCAGAGGCTGGCAACCCTTCGCTCAAGGCACCCATAAACATGGCAACCCTGCGCTCAGGGGACCCATAAACATATGGCAACCTTGCGCTCAGGGCACCCATAAACATATGGCACCCTGCGCTCAGGGGACCCATAAACATATTGCAACCTTGCGCTCAGGGGACCCATAAACATATGGCAACCCTGCGCTCAGGGGACCCATAAACATATGGCAACCTTGCGCTCAGGGCACCCATAAACATATGGCAACCCTGCACTCAGAGCACCCATAAACATATGGCAACCCTGCGCTTATGCACCCTTATACATATGGCAACCCTGCGCTCAGGGCACCCATAAACATGGCAACCCTGCGCTTAGGCACCCATATACATATGGCAACCTTGTGCTCAGGGCACCCATAAACATGGCAACCCTGCACTCAGGGCACCCATAAACATATGGCAACCTTGCACTCAGGACACCCATAAACATATGGCAACCCTGCACTCAGGCACCCATATACATGATCCACCTTCTGTTCCATCATTCGATGAAGCAGACGCTTGCTGGTGGAGTTGGCTGCACACTGTCTGTGGGTAATGTGTGCTATATCACTGGAATGATGATCACTTCCTCTCTCCTCTCTCAACTTGGCCATCCTCTTGATGTGCATGTTGTTCCCTCCACCCTGGTCTCATCCTCCACGTGCAGCCTGCCTGATTTAGCTCTTGCAACCTCTTCTGTGTTCATTCTCAGGTTGCCCTGATTTGATGTCTTGCCAGTCAGTGGACAGTCTGGCAGGCAAGGCATGTTCAGGAAACCTAGAGATTAATCATTCTTACATCTTACATCCTTCTCATGCTGTTAGATGTCACATAGGGCTGGCATGGTAGTTCGCCAAGGTTTCCTGCTTTCGGCGAGTTTTTCAACCTCATCAGGGGATTTTATGCCTACTAATCTGGCCTCTCTTAACAATGTGATTAATTAATAGTTTTGGTTGAAATGTGGTTCTTGGGCCTGGATAGTTAATTCACTGTCATAACCATCATCAGGTGCTGTGTCGACTGGCATTGACTATTATGTTTACCCATAGTACCCAATCCTTTGTGCAGGCCATCAGTTCACTATATAAATTTAAGCTATTTTAACAGTACAGATGAGATAAATGAAAAATCATGAAAAAAAATTTATATTTTGATTATCTTGTCTTCCAGAAATGTATCTTAAGTGTCTTAGCTATTATCCCGCTCACTTACTACATTGGAATGGCTATCACCAGGTTTGTATTGTATTTACATCTTTGCTTTTTGTGAAGAATGAACAGCCATATATGTTCACAATGGATAAGACTTGTTGATGCAGAATGATTTACCTGAAATATATAATTCATTCATTTTCTGTGTTAATAGACATTTTAAAATTCAGATCATCAGCGAATGAGTTTTCTCTTTAGTTTTTAAGTGATTATCAGGTTCTCCATCTGCTGGCTTTTCCAAACAGTTTTGATTGTATTTTCCTTGTTGTTTCAATTTGTTTGCAGTTTACTGTGACTTCTTCCTTCCTGTTGAAATTTATCATTTATTTTTAATGTTCTGTAACTTCTTCCTTACCATTTAATTTGTTTGCAGTGTTCTGTAACTTCCTTTAGACCATTTTTTAAAATGGATTCTAGTCATCTTTCTCCAAAACTACATCTATACAATTATAAAGCAATATTGGTTCTGTATAGCATTGTAAGGGTGTCTGAGTGGTGAAGTGGTTAGTGCACTGGTCTCTCATGGCGAAGGTCGGGGGTTTGAATCCAACCAGAGGCACCTCAGTCATCTAGCTGTAGAAATGGGTACCTGACTTCTTCTGGAGTTGGGGAAGGAAAGGCAGCCAGGCATGATACTGACCATGTCACTCTCGAGTGTGCTGACAGGTCAAGGAAAATGTGGGCACTAACACCATATCCCTATGTGCCTCTGTAGCACTGTAATGTTCTTTTTCATTGTCAAGGACATTCTTTTCTTTCTCTTACTTATGAGTAACATCTTCACATCGCTAATAGCTAAGTCTCTAATGATGAACAGAAGTCCTGCAGAATGTGAATTAAAACCAACAAAGGAAGACTTGAAATAAATCTTTCTGTATTGCAAGGCAGTTACATTACATTTCTGATTGGTTCAATTCTTTGTTTTTCAGTATTTCTGCACAGAGCAGTTTTGCAGTGGGTGCCATTCTGAATGCAACATTTGGCTCCATGGTGGAAGTGATCCTGTTTATTATCATGTTAAAGAAGGGCAAAGACAGTGAGCAGGAGTGCTACCAGGAGCTAGTGAAATCCTCTCTTACTGGTAAACTTCTTTGTCTTTCTTATATGCAGTTTGCAAGGTGTCTAAAAAAAATTGTTGTTACATTTGCTGGGCATCTTCTTTCTCGACTGATCCTATTAAAACCAGACTGGCGTCACATTTAACACTGACAACAAACCATGTTTAAGGTGCTTAACGTTCAGTCTCTTTGCATTTCTGTCTTCAGTTGTGGCCCTTCCTTCCTTTTCAGTGATGGTAAACTTGGTAGCTTTTGAAATATCCAGGCATATTTTGAACAACATTTCTACAACCTGAAGGGTTGTTAAAGTCAAATGAAGCCATGTTTTGGTGTAAGTGAATCATGCATAGGTAAATTATGGGTTTATGCTGAGGAGTTTTAGTTCCCTTTACTTTTAAGTAAAGATGACATGGTTAATAAAAGAAAAAAGATTTTGTGAAGATTTTGTTGGTAGATTAATGTTTTAACATTAATTACAACATTTGAATATTAGATAGTAACTATTGCAGATATAATTTTTTTTTAAATAAAGAACAATATCAAGGGGTAATTTAATAGAATCCCTCATTTTAAATTATTTTGAAAATCTGATTAACTCTTAGTCTGCCAAAACAGCACCCATGACAAATGAACCTATTTTGCTATCAAACATCTTTACTGTAGCTTTTTGCCAGGCAATAATGTAACACATATTTTAAAATTTTTAATCAGTTTAAAATTCAGAACTCTCAACAACAGAATAAAATCAAATCACTGTAACAGGATTTACTTTTTACTTTTTTTTTTTTTTAAGAAAAAGCTGTTTAAACAACCCAAGATAAGCTGAGATTTAATGTTGTAAAAGGACAACCATTACCTGCTTAGACAGATTACCTTGCCTTTGAAATTGACGTCTTCAGATGTGGTATGAAAAAAAATTAACATAGAATTCTGCATGAAAGATGCTAACATCATGAGCTCAATGATTACTGCTGCAATCATCATAAAGAATCAATATACTTGACAATTTGCATTTTAAAAAGTTTTCTTCTTGTTAGAAATGTACAAGATGTTATTTTAATGTATATAAAATATGTTTTTTTTCCTATTTTCAGGTGCAATTTTATGCAGCATTTTGTTTATTCCTGTGAGTATTAAGATGGAAACTCAACATTTTTTTTTTTTAAAGTCTGATATCTTATCTTATATATATCCCTCCCATGCCGTTAAACATCACATAGGGCTTGCAAAGTAGTTCGCCAATTTTAAAGTCTGATAATGAGAAGAAAATGATGTTAAAGTGCAATCACTTTCAGGAAAATGATGTGAGTGCAATCTCTTTCAGTACATTCTCCCTCTCTTTCACACATTACTAAGGGGAATAAGATATTGAAAGATAAAAGGATGGCAACTTCAGTAAAACTGGTTCTAATAATAAAGGTAGATAGAGGTGTATGGTGCAGTTTTACAAGGTGGCAAAGGGAGTGAGAAAAGAGAGAAAAAAATGAATAGAAAATATGAGAGCAAGATGAGAATATATAAATGAAAAACATACAACATATGATATTTCGGTGTGAGCCTTTTTCGAGGATTACATACACAAACGAGACAAGAACCTAACCACTCAGCCAGTCAGACAGATTTCACTATATTAGTAATCTTATATATATTTTAAATGCTTTGTTCTTTAAATCTAATAAATTTACATTTATGGTTTTGCTATTTTAAATCTTATTCCATGTAATTTACTTCACAACTACTTTTCTTTTGTACATTCAGTCTCACTTTTAAAATGGCCATTTTTTTCAGGGCATGTCCATGATAATTGGAGGTTTAAAGTTCCGAACTCAGAAATTCAACCCAAAATCAGCCAGCATAAGTGCTTCTCTCCTCTTTCTAGCTATTATTGGTATGTTAAAATTCTTAAAGCAAGCAACTGTGTATGTATATATATATATAAATATATGTTTGACAGATGGCAACAGGAAACCATTGTTGTAGCTCCCAAGAATAGTTATGTTTAAACAGAATAATAGATTCATCATCAACGACTTTAATGGATGTTCCCCTGGAACAGCCTTGTCCGGTAGGGCAGCTCATGAGCCACAGGTGAGGCCAGATCGTCATCAAGCTACCAGTGGCAAAACTAACAAGTTTAAAATAGCAACATGGAATGTTAGAACTCTATTCCAGGCTGGAAAATTAGAAAATGCAAAAAGGGAAATGGAAAGCATGAAGATCAACATACTAGGAATGAGTGAAATTAGATGGACAGGTGCAGGGAAGATAAACTCTGATAAATATACAATAATATATTCAGGAGGTGAGAAACATGAAGGAGGAGTAGGAATAATATTTGATGAGCAAACAGCAAGGACAGTTGTGGGATATCTGAACATCTCGGACCGAGTCCTGCTAGCCCAAAAAGGATGACCAGTAAACATAAATATTATACAAGTGTACGCTTCAACAGCTGATAGTTCTGAAGAAGATGTACACCTATTTTATAATGACATAGAGACAGCCCTGAAACACATAAAGTCACATGAAGTTACTATAGTGATGGGAGATTTTAATGCCAAAGTTGGTAAAAGAAGAACTTCAGACATCATTGGTGACTATGGACTGAGGGAGAGGAATGACAGAGGTAGTAAATTAATTGGATGGGCAAGAATACATAGCATGGTTGTAAGAACACCTTTTTTAGACAACATCCCCGAAGACTGGCAACGTGGTGCAGCCCAGACAAAAAGACTTTTAACCAGATAACAAACAATTCTGGTATGCATTACTGACAACAAAAACCATGCCAGGAGCCGACTGCAATAGTGACCATGACCCACTCTGTGGAAAAATTAGAATAAAGCTAAAGAAAGCATGCAGAAAAATGAGAAACATCAAACTGAATGCAGAACTCCTTAAAAATGACCAAGAACTGTGAGAACAATACAGAGTTATTATAACAAACAGATACAATGCAATAGCAAAGATAAATAGTATAGATGAACAATGGGCAATGTTAAGAGATTCTATCCACCAAACTGTTAAGGAGATAATACCACCGAAAAAAGAAGCCCTCAAGATTAAATGGATAACAGATGACTTCTTGGGACTTGTTTTTCTCTGTACAAGAGAAGGAGGAGTAAAAATAACCAAGAAAAATATAGCAAGATAAATAAAGAAATAAGACACAAATGCAGAGAAGCAAAGGAAGTGTGGTTAAATGAACAGTGCAGACAAATAGAGGACTCCCATAATAAAAATAGCAAAAACATGCACAAAAGAATTAGTGAAGACAAAATATTCCACAGGATGCCTGAAATCGAAAGAAGGTAAAATGTTAATGGGAAAAGAAGACATTGTGGACAGGTGGACAGAATACATAGGTGAGCTATATGGAGGAGAAAGACCAGAATTAACACCAGATACTGAAAACTGTGATGGACCACCAATACTTGAAGATGAAATCATAGATGCCATCAAACACATGAAGAAAGGAAAAGTGACTAGGCCTGATAATATAACAATAGAAGAAATATATGCACTAGAGGAGATGGGAATAAAAATAATAACCAAGTTACTGAATGACATTTACAACAGTGGTTATATGCCCAGTGACCTGATTAAATCCACGTTTATAGCACTACCAAAAAAACTAGGTGCAAAGGAATGTGACGACTACAGGACTGTCAACCTCTCATGTCACATAACAAAGCTACTTTTGAGAATTATTATGAGAAGAATGAGAAAAAAGATAAAAATGAAAATAGCAGATGAATAGTTCAGATTTGTTGAAGGAAAAGGAACACACAATGCTATTTATGCTTCACGAATGCAAACAGAAAGAACTTTAGAAGTACAGAAAGATCTCTATTTATGCTTCATTGATTACACCAAGGCATTTGACAGTGTGAAACATAATGAAATTATTAAAATGCTTGGAGACATAAACATAGACGGCAATTTCCTGAGGATTGTAAAACATCTGTACTGGCAGCCTGCGATTCAAGTTGAAAATAATAAAACTGGAAAATATCAACCAATAAAACATGAAGTGCAACAGAGATGTGTACAATCTCCAGACCTGTTTTTCTCTGTACAGTGAGAATATTCTAAGAATGATCATTACAGAACCAGGTATAAAATTAGGAGGATACAATATTAACAATCTTCTGTATGCTGACAGCACAGTACTGATAGCTGAGAACCAACAAGACCTGCAAAAATCTCTTGGATAAAGTTACTAAAGAAAGTGAACAGAAAGGCCTTACTTTGAACATCAAAAAGACAGAGACTATGGTTATATCTAAGAAACAGAATCCATCAAAATGCAGCATAAGATTAAATGGAACTATTCCGAAGCAGGTGCAGAAATTCAAATACCTTGGAGCAGTAATAACTTCAGATGGGAAATGCAGAACAGAAATTAGGAACAGAATAGGCCAAGCAAAGACTGCATTTCAGAGAGTGAGAAACATATTATCCAACACATCCTTATCAATGAATGTTAGAAAACGAGTCCTAAAATGCTATATTGAACCTATCTTGTTATATGGAAATGAATCATCGACAAAAGGCAGGTCAGCACAAAAGTCATTGGAAGGAGTAGAAATGTGGTTTGTTGTGAATTCCCTGGACAGCAAAAATAACTAATAGAGAATGTTTGAGAAGAGCTGGAGATAAAAAAAATAAGAGAGAGACAATGTTCTTTTGTAGGACATGCAATGAGAAGATGGGGCATTGAAAATATTATAACAACAGGAAAAACAGAGGGAAGAAGAGCCAGGGGAAGACCAAGAGAAGATACTGGAAAGTCTGATGATATGGTGTGAGAGTACCCGATCCTTCATGCACGCCATTAGATCAGTTGGTGAACTGATCTAATGACCTGCATGAAGTATCGGGTATTCTGGAGAAGCATTATAGCCAACGCCAGTCGGTATGGCACCTGATGATGATGATGATATATATATATATATATATATATATATATATATGTGTGCATCTGCATGTTCATATACAAACAGTACTGTGTGGAAGACTCAGTGGAAAGTGACAAACAACAACAAAGAGAAATATAAATCTTTAACAAAAGAAACATAAGAAAAGACAAAAAACAATACATACAAGATTGTTGTGAAAGAATAGAAGAACATCAGAAGTGTGGAAGAGATAGTGAAATGTTTAAAGAAATGAAGACATTGATGAGAATTGTCACACCTAAGCTAAATGTAATTTGTGACAAGATGGGGAATACCTTGACAGAGACAGAGGAAATTCTGGAAAGATGGAAGGAATATTGCAGAGGAATGTATGAAACAACTGACTGTGAAAGCAGAAATCAACAGTGTGAATTATTATTGGAGGAGAAAGAATCTGAACCAACAATAGAAGAAGTTTTATGGGCAATAATGAATCTGAAAAATGGTAAATCACCAGGATGTGATGAGATAACAGCTGAATTTATTAAAGCAGGAGGAAAGGAATGTGCAACAATCTATCATGCACTATGTAAAAAAAATGTGCAACAATCTATCATGCACTATGTAAAAAGATATGGCATTCAGGTATTTGGCCAAAAGAATGGAAAAGAACTGTATTCATATCACCGCCAAAAAAGGGTAACCTGAAATTACACACAAAGTACAGAACTGTTGCCCTGGTTAGTCATGCCAGTAAAATTCTGTTAAAAATCATAACGGGTAGACTTCATAAGAAAATAGAAGAAGAAGTCAATATGGTCCAAGCTGGTTTCAGGCAAGGAAGAATATATATATATATACTACTCAAAGGCATTTGATTATGTACAACATCAGAAACTTTGGGAATTAATGGAAAAAATGGGATTTCCAACACATTTGATACAATTAACATTACTGCTGTATCTAGACCAACAAGCAGCAGTAAGAATAAATGGTGAAACAACAACTTGGTTTGACATAAAACAAGGGGTCCATCAGGTGCATATTGTCGCCTTACTTATTTAACTTGTATACTGAGAATATAATGAGGAATGTTAGAGAAGATGTAGACAGAATATTACAATCCCATAACAACTGGAGGTTATGAAACGCCAGAGATCACATATGCTGATGACACAGTATTACTGTCCACAATACAAAAAGGAATGGAAAAACTAATTATGTCAGTCCATAAGAATAGTGAAGAGCAAAACCTCATTATCATAATGCGAAGAAAGCTAAATTGATGACAACTGACAAAACAAACAAGGCAGCTGAAATATGGAAAAACTGGAAGAAGTGGAGAGTTTTGAATATCTTGGATCACTACTAACTAATAATGGACATACAATGATGGAAATTAAAAGGAGGACATCTATCGCTCTTCAGAAAGTAAAACAACTAATGAATCTGTGGAGAGGAACAGACAGAACTACAAAAAAAAAATTTTAAGGACATGCATCTTTCCCATCACAACATATGCCTGTGAGACCTGGACACTTAACAAAACAGCTGAGAAACACATAAATGCCCTTGAATGTAAATGCTACAGAAGATTTCTTCAAATATCATGGACACAAAAAAGAACAAATATATCCATACTACAAGAACTTAATATAAAAAAAGGCTGGCTAGTAAAGAGGATTAAAGAGAGAAAACTTAAATATTTTGGACACATTAAACGTCATGATAATCTAGAGAAAACCGTCTTGGAAGGGCACATAATGGGAAAAAGAAAGAGAGGAAGACCAAGGCGAAGATGGCTGCAAGACATCGTTGATGATCTGGAAATGGATGCATCAGTAGCAGGCCATCTTGTTCACAACCGAGAGGCCTACAGGAGTGCTGTTGGGGAGGCAAAGTTCCTCAAGGGACATGCAAATGAATATATGAACTGTGTGGAAACAGATATGACAAAGTAGCTAAAACAACCTTAGTGTTGTTTATGTTCATATAAGAGGAAAGAAAATTTATATCAGTGGAAAGTGGTTTCTTATCCTGTCTGAGAACAAAGAGTGCTGTTTTGATAGCACAGCTCATGATATGTTCAGATATCACTTGGTCAACAAAGCAGACTTGATCAATAAGA
Source organism: Achatina immaculata (assembly GCA_009760885.1). Taxonomy (NCBI): domain Eukaryota; kingdom Metazoa; phylum Mollusca; class Gastropoda; order Stylommatophora; family Achatinidae; genus Lissachatina; species Lissachatina immaculata. The sequence continues at coordinate 7,218,384 of CM019703.1, forward strand.
TAAATATGAAAAATGTCATATGACAAAAAATGAAAGATTTGAATGATGTCATGTGGGCAACAAGATAAACCTGGTTGATGCTGATTAAAATTTCAGACCATCACAAGCTTGAAACCGCTCAGCTGAGAAATATCACCAGATGTTCATAAAAGAAAAAAAACAGTTTCTCGCACACTTTGATGCAGCAGTTGAATTTTTCCTTCAGCTGCTACTGACTCTGATACATTTGCCTTTTCAAGTGATACGGGCATCTCAGCTAGGGCAGAAGTTTGAATTTCAAGAATAAGATGTTGCTCATGTTGTTATGCTTCATCATTCTAAGTGACTAATGAATGAATGAATGAATTATCTTTATTTTTAAAGGGTAAAGAATTGGGCATGCAGGCCCGTCTTTCATTCTGCCCTTCATCACTCCATCTTTCATTCTGCCCGCACACTCAATTTTAATACAAGCATACAAATTACATTAGGATTAAAACATATCAAAAGACTGTAAGATTAAACTATTACATTCAAAGTAAAAGAGAAGAATTTTACAATTAATATCACTGCTGTATCTAGACCAACATGTGGCAGTGAGAATAAATGGTTAAACAACAACTTGGTTTGACATAAAACAAGGGGTCCATCAGGGGTGCATATTGTTGCCTTACTTATTTAACTTGTATACTGAAAATATAATGAGGAATGTTAGAGAAGATGTAGAATATTACAAAGCCATAACAATTGAAGGTTATGAAATACCAGAGATTAGATATGCTGATGACACAGTATTACTGTCCACAATACAAGAATTTCAAATTCTTAAATCAAAGCAACAGCATGATTGGTGTAGTTTGTTGCATTCAGTGTAGTAAAAGTTGCTAGAACTGAATTCAGTGCTGTACTGCCCAAACAGCTGAGCTGCTAGAGGTTGTTTAAATAATTATAGTTTATCTTTATTTCAACGTTTTGACACATAAAACAGTTTTGTCAAGTAACTTGTTTCCTAATTATTATATTATAACAAAATGTTCTAGACATCAAGGAAAAGTCTGTTAATTTTCATGGAAAAGGAACATTAACATTTTGAACCAGTTAAAAAAAAATGTTGATCCAACCCTAGACTAAACTGCTGCAGTGAAAACCACGGTGTCACGCAATCCCGCTTCCGAGACCCACCAAGAATACAGGCTAAAGCACTGTGATACTCTGAACCCCTTGTGGTCCTTTCGTGGATCTCGTGTGGTCTATCTTGGACCACACAGGGGACCACGGGACCTAACGAGGACCACAGGCGTGAATTCAGTAGGTTCATAGTGCGGTTTTTGGTGGTAGAAGTGAACGAAGAAGAAGAAGAAGAAGAAGAATTTTGAGTAAAAAAAAAAATTTGTGTGACCTGGATAATTTTTTCTGAAGCAGAAGACAAGAAACCTGTCAGACCTGTTCAGGGCTGAAAAAGGGGAAAGAACTCATAATTTGAATCTACTGAGGTTTTGAGTCTTGATTTATTGAGGAGATTCAGCTATTTAAAAAAAACAAATGTTCAAGCTAGAAAAGCCTCATTGTTTCCATGGCGTTTTTTGCAGGTGTGTTTGCTCCTACAATTTTCTCCAAAATATTTGGCAGCTTGAAATGTCTGGGTTGTGAACGGATTCATGATGATTTTGTCATTCATGAACCTAAATCACTGGAGGCTGTTACAATTAATAATGCAACAGGCTTTCTCTGTCAACAGTGTGAGCAATCTTTGGTAAGTCATAAGACATAACAGCACCAAACACATAATTGCATAATTAAATTACAGGAACAAAAAAGAAACAAAAGACCTGATATGATGTTGTGTCTCAACTGCATCGACTGCAAAGAGCACCAGCTTGCAGTTACAGGGAATGGAAGAAGAGGAAAGAGAAAGAAGATTCCATAATTCATATCATTCCAACATCTGCCTCCACCAGAAAGAAGGAAAGGCTTCTCTTATCAGGAAAACTCAAAGAAATGACTGAAAGTCAAATATCACATTCTAGACGGACAAACTAAAGTATGAGGACTGATTCACATTTATTTCCTCATTACTCTTCTTTCTTTCAGTCATATATTTGTGATTTACCTGCATGGCTTTCCTACCTTTGTTATTTTTACATTCTGTTCAGCAAGTCTTGATGAGGTGTCTAATTATAGATTCCTCCATTAGAACTTAAGGACTGAGGTATCAGTTACTCTAAGATGGAAAAGGGTGCTTAGGTAGTGAAGTGGTTAATACAGTTATCTCTCATGGCTCAGTTCCAAGTGCAGACGCTCAGTAAATTCAACTGTGAAAAAAAGGTACCTAATTTTTCCCGGCACTGATGAAGGAAAGGCAGCCAGGCAGGGCCTCAGAGAAGAATTTTGTAAGGCAGTGCAAAACTAAATCTCTACACCCCTCCCCCAGTTTACCATTTTAATTAGCTATCCTGTTTTCATGAACTATGCCCCTTCCCCTGGTTGTCCAGAGCAATGCACTGGCTGGATTCACTTCTCACTGAGCCTGTGGCTTGCTATGACACTGACAACAAAAGCCTCTAGGATGCTGACAGTTCAAAGAAAATACAGACACTAATACCAGAATGTATAAAATAGGAAAAAAGTAGGAGCAGCTTTATTACTTAACGTCACAACTTTGTAATCGTTAAGTAATAAAGCTGCTCCTACTTTTTTCCTATTTTATACATTCTGGTATCACAGCTTTACTGCAGTGCTTCGTGTATAGTTGTATACTTATACGCTAATTATTGAGACACTAATACCATTCATTTCATTCATTCATTTGCATGTCCCTTGCAGAGCTTTGCCTCCCTAACAGTACTCCTGTAGGTCTCTCGGCTGTGAACAAGATGGCCTGCTGCTGATGCATCCATTTGCAGATCATCAACGATGTCTTGCAGCCATCTTCGCCTTGGTCTTCCTCTCATTATGTGCCCTTCCAAGACAGTTTTCTCTAGATTATCATGACATTTAATGTATCCAAAATATTTAAGTTTTCTCTCTTTAATCCTCTTTACTAGCTAGCCTTCTTCAATATTAAGTTCTTGTAGTATGGATATATTTGTTCTTTTTTGTGTCCATGATATTTGAAGAACTCTTCTGTAGCATTTACATTCAAAGGCATTTATGTGTTTCTCAGCTGTTTTGTTAAGTATCCAGGTCTCACAGGCATATGTTGTGATGGGAAAGATGCATGTCCTTAAAAATCTTATTTTTGTAGTTCTGTCTGTTCCTCTCCACAGATTCATTAGTTGTTTTACTTTCTGAAGAGTGATAGATGTCCTCCTTTTAATTTCCATCATTGTAACTACACTATTAGTTAGTAGCGATCCAAGATATTCAAAACTCTCCATCTCTTCCAGTTTTTCCTCATTGATACATATTTCAGCTGCCTTGTTTGTTTTGTCAGTTGTCATCAATTTAGTTTTCTTCACATTAAGATAGAGGTTTTGCTTTTCACTGTTCTTATGGACTGACATAATTAGCTTTTCCATTCCTTTTTGTATTGTGGACAGTAATACTGTGTCATCAGCTTATGTAATCTCTGGTATTTCATAACCTCCAATTGTTATGGCATTGTAATATTCTTTGTCTACATCTTCTCTAATATTCCTCATTATATTTTCAGTATACAGGTTAAATAAGTAAGGCAACAATATGCACCCCTGAAGGACCCCTTGTTTTATGTCAAACCAACTTGTTGTTTCACCATTTATTCTTACTGCTGATTGTTGGTCTAGATACAGCAGTGATGTTGATTATATCAAATGTGTTGGAAATCCCATTTTTTCCATTATTTCCCAAAGTTTGTGGTGTTGTACACAATCAAATGCCTTTGAGTAGTCTATAAAGGTTAAATATAGATTCACATTAAACTCTCTGCATTTCTCTATTATTAATCTTTTATTGAATATATGATCTCTTGGTCCTCTTCCTTGCCTGAAACCAGCTTTGACCATATTGACTTCTATTTTCTTACAAAGCCTACTCATTATGATTTTTAACAAAATTTTACTGGCATGACTAATCAGGGCAACAGTTCTGTAGTTTGTGCATAATTTCAGGTTACCTTTTTTTTGGCAGTGGTATGAATATAGTTCTTTTCCATTCTTTTGGCCAAATACCTGAATGCCATATCTTTTTACATAGTGCATGAGATTGGTGCACACGCCTTTCCTCCTGCTTTAATAAATTCAGTTGTTATCTCATCACATCCTGGTGATTTACCATTTTTCAGATTCTTTATTGCCCATAAAACTTCTTCTATTGTCGGTTCGAGTTCTTTCTCCTCCAATAATAATTCACACTGTTGATTTCTGCTTTCACAGTCGGTTGTTTCATACACTCCTCTGCAATATTCCTTCCATCTTTCTAGAATTTCATCTGTCTCTGTCAAGGTATACCCCATCTCATCACAAATTACATTTAGCACTAATACCATATCCTCTATATATAGGACCAGTGTTGCCTTTAAGGCCAGATATGTCCAACACACAACCTCAGAAGGGAGCAGTACTGACCTTTGAGGAGCTCATTATACGGCATGTCTCAAGCACTATCCGTATACCACAGTAACATGGAACAAGGCTTCTTTTTTAACAATTAAACTGCTTTAACTCTGAGCCTACCATGAGGTGTTTAAATGGTCTTTTAAAAAATACAAAATTAAATAACTGCAGTCTAATGATTTTGATGCATAATACTGGTTGGCCCAAAAAAAAGAAAATCCACATGAGTGTGAAACCAAGCCAGGGACCTTCTGATCAGCAGGAAGTGTACTAACCACTACATCACTGCAGCACTTTGCATAGTAATATTGTTCATAATAGTGTTCATAATTTCAGTATGCGACAAATGCTACAAATAAGCAATACATCACTTCCATGTAAAACACTGAAGTAATGCTTTCTTTTTAATTACAAAAGATGTCTGTATGTCATTGGTGTTGTTTGATAGTTTAAGAGTTAAATATTGTAATTATGTATCATCAAATGGACCTACTAAAAAAAATAACTGGCAGTCTCACATTCTTGTATAAACATGCATTATCCATTTCAGGTTGGACTCCATGGCGACAGAACTTTATATACAAAACATATAGAGCCCCTTGTTTATGCTGTTTCACTCATTCTGCCGATAGCATACATCATTGGTTTGTGGTTCACAATGAAGACTCACTCAGCGCACGTATTTGAGGAGTTTGAGCAGCAGCTGAAGGAAGAGAATGCAGCAAATGGTAGGGACAGCTGCTTTTCTGATGCTGCATTAATGACTGTTTTGTGTTTTGTTATTTCAAAGTTGCTTCTGTGATAGCTTTCTATGATAGCTTTCTGTGATAAAGCAGTCAGAAATGTAGTTCTTGTCACATAATAGAAATATGTTTATTTTCACATCTTTTAGTTTAACAGATGTGTTTAGAAAGTGTTAATTTCTTGTTTAGAAATTCTCTGTAAAACATCTGTTAGAGTTCTGCGTTATTTTTAAACTTAAAACTGACCCTTGAAAATAAGGAGCTGAAATATATATCAATGAGGAAAAATTGGAAGAGGTGGAGAGTTTTGATTTTCTTGGATCACTGCTAACTAATAATGGAGATACAATGAGGAAAATTAAAAGGAGGAAATCTATCACTCTTCAGAAAATAAGACAACTAAAGAATCTGTGGAGAGGAACAGACACAACTACAAAAATAAGATTTTTAAGGACATGCATCTTTCCCATCACAACATATGCCTGTGAGACCTGGATACTTAACAAAACAGCTGAGAAACACATAAATGCATTTGAATGTAAATGCTACAGAAAAGTCCTTCAAATGTCATGGACATAAAAAATAAAAAATATTGAAGAAGGTTGACTAGCAAAGAAGATTAAAGAGAGAAAAGTTAAATATATAAAAAGTTATATATATTTAAATATTCTCATCATGAGAATTTAGAGAAGACAGTCTTGGAAGGGTACATAATGGGAAAAAGAGGAAAAACAACTTGAAGATGGCTGCAAGACATCATTAACAATTTGTGAATGGATGCATCAGCAGCAGGACATCTTGCTTACAACCAAGAGGCATTCAAGAGAGCTATTAGAGAGGCAAAGTACTGCAATGGACATGCAAATGACTGACTGAAAATTGATTCCTGTAAGGTGATATAGGTAACCCTGTCATGCCTTAGAGGCACATAGGGGATATAATCCTTGTAAATAATACTATTACCATTCTTGCTACTGTCACTGCATTAGAATCCATACATATAATGTAAATATTTCTGTCAAGCTTATTATCATATTGCATAATATGGTCTCTTGTTATATTTGACAGATGTATTTCCCATCCTATTCTGTAGGTCATCATGGTACTGCTCAGTGGTCAAGAATCAAGAGTACCATCATTCTGCTTCTCTGTGCTGTTGCCATTGCTTTGTGTGCTGACCTCATTTCGGAAAATATCCAGCCACTTCTTGAAGAAACAGGCATATCGGAGGTTGGTTATCATCCCATCCATCCATGTCCCCTTAGTTGTTGATTGGCTAAGCAATTACTGCCCAGTATGCCTTATGGTGTCTTGCAGGGCAGCAACAGATTCTCTCTACTCCTCATGAGTCATTTCCCTTGCAACACAAACACTTCTTTGCTATTACTGTGAGTGTTTATGTGAACTCCTTTGTTTTTTGTTAGAGTCATGCATGAGAGGAACTGTCCAGCCAGATGATGCTTAGGGCAAAATCTCAGGACGGTTAATATTTGTCTGTTTCAAAAACTTCTTCTTAGTTAAAAAGTGTCCATATGTAAATAAATGTATGTATATGAACTCTCTCTCTGGACCTTAAGTGCCCAGGGCACATGGGGCTTCCGCAAGGGTTTTCCACAAATGCCTGTCTTTTGCCTTTTTTTCTGCTCTTGCCCAGGTGAGCCCTCTATTGCTCAACATCCTTTCTGTTGTTCTTCTCCATGTCTCTTTTGGTCTACCCTTACTTCTGCTCCCCTGTGGTGTCCATCTTAGTGCTATTTTTGGTAGTGAGTTGTCAGTCATTCATGTATATGAACTAATGAAGATTAAAAGTGCTTGAATCTATATATCCTTTAATGACATTCATGTAGCCAAAAACAAAAACAAAAAAAACCACAAATATTCTATAAAATCTTTCTTATCACTGTTATAAAGATCATAATTTATTATCACTTCAGCATATTCAAACCAAACAAATTGCTTTTATTTTATTTTTACCCACAGTACTTCATCGGAGTTACCATGTTATCCCTGGTGTCCGAGTTGCCAGAAGTTGTGAACGGTGTTCAGTTTGCATTGCAGAACAATGTCAATTTGGGGTAAGGCTAGAATTTGATGGTTAGACATATAACTTCTGTTCCAAAGTATATCTTGCTACTGCATTTTGTTCCAAAGCCATGTGTTGTCTTCCTAAGGCAGTTGTCTGTCTGTAGTAGTATTTTGTTTTATGGAGCAAGAATTCATGCTGAGTATTTCTTAGCAAATTTTACAGTCCCAGAGTTGTAGCCCCTTTAAAGGCGTGCTTTCAAACTCATATACATGTGCTAATTTGCATTTTTCTTTTGACAAGTCAGAACTGTAGCATCTTGGCCACAGCTGGAATGCCAAATCATGTCATTTATATGACATGACCACAAAAAAAAAATGCTTTTATAAATATTTGTTCCTCATTTTTCTCTTGCATGGTTTGTGATTTTAAAGTCTTGGCAAAAACTTTCTGTCAAAACCAGTTCTTTCTTTGGTATAGCAAAAAAATAGTTTCAAAATATATTTAATGTTCCCCCTTATTTGTCAGTTATTTCATGGACAAAACCAGCATTTGAGTTCTGATTGAGTGTTAAGGGCTTTTGAGACTGGTATCTTATTAAAAAGAAGTGTTTATCTTACATGCAGGAAAAAAGAATAATTTTGTTAGATATTAGTTTTTTTGTTAGTTACATTTTGAATAATTTAACAAGCAGGCAGAAAGCAAGGAAGATGAAAAAAAAAATTATCACTCACTCACTTGCTCATTCACTCACTCACTCACTCACTCACTTGCTCACTCACTCATTCACTCACTCACTTACTCATTTGCTTGTTCACTCACTCACTTGCTCACTTACTCACTTGCTCATTCACTCACTCACTTGCTCACTTACTCACTTACTCACTCATTCACTCACTTGCTCACTTACTCACTCATTCACTCACTCACTCACTTACTTACTCACTCACTCATTCACTCACTCACTTACTCATCTGCTTGTTCACTCACTCACTTGCTCACTTACTCACTTGCTCACTCACTCACTCACTTGCTCATTCACTCACTCATTCACTTGCTCATTCACTCACTCATTCAGTCACCTACTCACTCACATCACATGCCTTTGTTCCACAGTTGGGAGTTTGTAACTTGAACTTGCCATAAGTGCTAAAAATAGACATCACATCATTTATCTATAAAACATTGTGCCCATGATATTTGGTAACAGAACATGCATCATGTCAAATCCATGTGTCATGGATTTTGTTTGGCAGGCAATGAGTTCAAGCACTTTTTTATTTTTAAAAAAATGTTAACAAGTAAGAATTTTTAAAAAGCTGGGATTTTCATTTGTGTAGCAAAAATTTTCATTCAGATAAAAGTTTTTTATTGTTCCTTTCCCAGGTTTTTTTAGTTTAATTTTAAATTTGTTTGCATATTTTATGTTGTGCTCTCAGGATAGAGATCGGATGTTCAACGGCTATCCAAGTATGTCTAGTGCAGATTCCACTGCTGGTGTTGATCAATCTCATCTACGTAAGTTTTTCAACCATTTTTGAATAAGGAAAAGAAAGGATTCCAAATATTCTATTATTCTGTGTATTATAATATAACTTGATGTCTTTTTTTTTTTTTGCTTTTTGCCCTAAGCTGTAAAAGCCTATTCTTATCTTTCTGCTCACTGGTGTCACTCTCTTGTTGCCACTTTTTTGTGATTCAGCTTTGTACCCTTTGTACTTTTGCAATGAGTGAAACATCATGATAATCTAGAGAAGACCGTCTTGGAAGGGTACATAATGGAGAAAAGAAAGAGAGGAAGACCAAGGTGAAGATGGCTGCAAGACATCGTTGAGGATCTGCAAATAGATGATCATCCAACAGGCCATCTTGCTCACAACCGAGAGGCCTGCAGGAGTGCTGTTTGGGAGGCAAAGTTCCGCAAGGGACATGCAAATGAATGAATGAATGAATGAATGAATGATATATTGCCTTTCAGCAGTATAAATATCTAGTAATGAAATGTGAATCATAATGTTTGTAAACACATGAAATTTAGCAACAACTGAAAAAGAGCTGGAACAGAATTCTAAAAACAAACAATTTGAAGCTGTGTTTTGAGTTCAGCGACCGATGCCAACCATCTTAAAAACGGAAACTCAGTCTTTTTTTTCTTAGGTTGTACAGTAATTATCCGAAGTCAATGATAATTTACCATGATCCACCTATCTTCCCCCACCAAGTGGTATTAAATTTAAAAACCTTCACATATTTCTGGTATGCTGTGCAGACTTCTTATAGCCAACCCATATGTGACCCTTCATATACTGCTAGGGGGTTGCTAACAAAAGGCTGGGGACACTTAACACTAGTTCACAATTAATTTTTAAATTCTTCTGTTGTTAAATTCAAATTAAAAATGTTATAACTTCTATTCTTCAAAACAGCCAATGGGCTTCTATGTGGTGTTTAATGATATCCATCTGTGGGCAGTCATCTTTTCTGTTGTTATCATCAATTACATCTTCCAAGATGGAAAGAGTGACTACTTCCAAGGTCAGTTGTATGGCTCTTTGGTGTCTGTAGCTGTTTCACAGGACAAGTGAAAAGTAAAATTATTTTAAGTGAGGAAAACATGTGATAGAAGGTTAAAGAGTTAATGAGTTCTTACTTTATGAATTTATGTTCTGTGCTTACTTCACATGGTAACTGTTATCCTTTTTTTTTAAATTTTCAAGCATTCCACTTATAGCAATGGAATATTTGTATAATATTTGCATGACTAATAAAAAAAAAATTGTAGCCTGAGATATACAGTATCTTCTTCTTCTTCTTCTTTGAGATTCAAGTTCTTGGTCATGCTAAATCAGAAGCCTAGTCATTAGGATGAAGTCCACGGTCTTCTCTGGGTCCTCCCGGCAGCCCCACAGCTTCGGCCTTAGGTTCAAGCCCTGTGGCCATGTCTGGTTGTGTAGGTCTGCAAAAGCTGGGACTCATGGAGTACATGTTCTGGAGTCTGTACTCTGCTGTTATGTGGGCATTCATCTGTATGTGAGATCTTGAGTCTGTGGAGATGGCTCAGCAGCCTTCAGTGGCCGGCTCTTAATCAAGACAGGACTGTTTTTTACTTCCCTTGTAGCTGGTGGATCAGATCTGGTTTGCTGTCTGTGCCATCTGTTGGCCCACAACTGGTCATAGTGGCTTTGTATGATGGTTGCCATTATGGTTGAAACGGTCACTTCTCTGAGTACTCTGCTTTCTTGATGTTTTCCTCTTCAGTGTCCTCAAATTCATTTAGAAGTTTGTTCTATCATATTTTAATAGAGATGAAGACGCTGTCTGTTTTGGCAGTCAGCAACCCATAGTCGACATGCTGGCATCAGGGTTGATGAACCTTAAAAGACCCAGTCCCACCTCACTGTTAGTACCCCAGCTTACAGGCCCAGCCTGACTAACAGAGCAGGGATCACCATGGTCCCCATAATGATAAACTCTGCTAGAGAAGCATTGCACACCTCATGCTTTTTAGACCCTCTCAGGGACTGAAGAAAACAGCTGCCATGACCCACTCCCAAGCTGGCACGGTGCTGTGTCTCAACACCTTTACTGCACTGGCTGCAAAAAACAGCAGCTCAGTTCCAGGAAGACAGCTCACAGTTCCAGGAAGACAGCTCACAGTTCCAGGAAGACAGCTCACAGTTCCAGGAAGACAGCTTAGTTCCAGGAAGACAGCTCACAGTTCCAGGAACTCAGAATTGTAGGAATTCTTTAACATTGTCAATATTAACATCCTCCAGCCCTGCTTTTGGTTAGTTCAGTGATGTTTTGGACACCTTATTCTGTGTTCACTTCTTGGAACTCATTGTAATGTTCTATCCATAGCTTCTCCCACACTTTGCTGTGAGTGTCTTAGAGAATATATGAAGCTCTCTCATTGGCTGATTGACCGTTTACTGCAATGGCTGCTACTGTTAAGAAGTTTTAAGTGTTGTTTGGATAAAATATTTTGTTATTTAACTTTAAAAATTTAAACTAGAAGTGAACATAATATAAAGACAACTTTGTAAGAAATTAGTGCTGTATGTCATAGCTTTGTGATGAATATTTCTCTTGCTCTTATGAAGCTGTTACATTGACTCACTGAATGTTTACTATAATGGCTTCCTGTGTTGAGAAACTTTCAGTGTTATTTAGCTTAAAATTTCATTGCTTAAACAAATACAGGGTGTTCCATAAGTAACTGTGCACAAACCCAATATTGATTCTGGTTTCATAGTGATATCTTAATGTTTGCAGTATCTAGCCACATCTACCTGCTGCAGCCATTAAGATGTCACTACGATATGGGAGTCAATACTGTGTTAGTGCACAGTTATTTTACAAAGGCACTGTATCTAAATTAAGAAACCGAATATAATATGAAAATGACATTTGAAAGAATCAGTGATGTATACTGCTACATTATGATGGATATTTCTCCTTATTTATATATGTACATATTTTTTAATCATATGATTAACTGTTTATGTTCTCTTCCACAGGGTCCATAGTGGTGCTCATCTACATCCTGCTCATGTGTATGTATCTCTTCACACTCACTCCAGAGCATGCCACGTGCAGCAGCGAAGCTCAAAATATGACTGCATCATCTTAATTCAAGTCATCATCATCATCATTATTGTAACCATCAGTCTAGTTGTTCACAATAGCACGTGTAAAACACAAATAAAATCTCTCTGTTCAGTCTGCCTTTCACCTCTCTTTTTTGCCTTCTCATCTTTCCTGTTATTTGGAGCTCCATCTGCGAGGAGTGAATATAATATGTACAAAGACTGCATGTATATATGAAACTGATATAGATACCACCATAAAAATAGGTCTGAAAGATCTATATTTACTGCTCGAGAGTATCATACCATCATCATGTGCCAATCTTTAGAATGAAGGTTGGCAGTAATGAATCTCCAGTTTCCTTGCTCCTTCACCATGATGGTACATTCAACCTGCCTGTGTCCTGCCCATTCTCATATGTTATCTTTCCATCTACATCTCTGTCTACCAGAGAATCCTAAGACAAGCTATCAAATAGGACACAATAGGACAAAGATAAAGAGGTCAACCATGTAAAACTCTAAAGAAAACATTGTTGAGAGAGGGTAAATTAATGGGCATGATCCCTAGACGAGGTTTGAGGAGCTCACCAAAAACAGATTAAAAACATGGCGAACTACAATGTGAGCCTTGTGTAACATTTAATGGCACAGGAAAGATGTAAGATATTTTTACATATTTTGTTTGGCCCTATGGTATGGATTCAATTTTGGAATCTGAAAGTGTTTTTCATGTATTTATCATATGTTATTCTGTTTTCTTATATTTGTTGCTAGAGTTATAAGTGATAAGTTTCTCATGTACAGCCAGTGATGTCCATGTTAGGAGTTATGCCATTTCTGTGATATGACAAAAACAAATTCTTTTTTGGGACAGAACAGAAGCTCTTACATCAGTACAGTAAAAGGCAAGAAAACCAAGAGTTTATTGTGGCTTGTTTAATGTCGTATTGTTCACAGGAACTGTTAGCTAGAGCTTACCAAATAAGCTGAAACGGCAAACTTGTCAATAAACTCCACCATTACAGTAACTCTAATTCTCTAGCACTGTTGTGTTAGGCAGCTATTTCCAATAGATTGACATGAACATAATGGTAGGAGGGGTTTACCACATGTGTCTTTTATTGGAGAGAAATCTGTATGCAACTTCCTGTTCCCAGAGTTAGATAATACATTTGTCTGATAGAAGGAAACTAATCATGCATTGTCCTGTGCAAATGGAACCAAAGCTCAGAGAGTGAGCTTCACAGATGCATCTGTGGATTGTTTCATAAATTCTTAGGCTACAAAACAACACCCACTACACACAAACATTTTTTGTTATTATATTATAGTGAAAATATGTGACCGCATTAAATTTTTTAAAACATTTTTAAAAAGCCACTTAAACAGCTTGTGATAGTCTAAAGTTAGAAAGTAAACTTATTTTTGGGGAGCTGTCATAAGAGGTCAGTCTGACTGTTATGAATGAAAAAAAAAATTATACAAAATTTGTTGTATTGAAAATAACTATTTGAACTTGGCAGTAGGACAAACATCATTACACAAATAAAATATGTTATAATTAACATTGCATTATGTGATCCATGGGCAAAGGTGGAGAGACAGAATATGAACTGTATTTGACTGAGGTTTGAAAATAAATTTAAAATATACTTAAATGCGGCTCAGAAGTACTTTTAAAGTGCATTTAATTTAAGACTTGAAAATGTATTGAAACTGCATCTGGCAAAACTTTATTTTATCTTTTGACATGTTCTTTCTGGTATATCAGTATCTCATGCTTTCACATACATTGTTGTCAGGCCGTACTGACTAATGAGCATTTGAGTGGCGAAGTTATTAGTCCACTTAGTCTTATAGCAAAGGTCAGTGGTTAAAATCCAGCTGGAGGTGCCCTAGTTGCCCCCAGGTATAGAAATGGGTACCTAGCCTGTTCTGGAGCCATGGAAGGAATGACAGGTAGGCATGATGCTGGCCACATCCCCCTCTAGTGTACCAAAAGGTAACGGGAAATATGGACACTAACACCATATTCTCTAGATACCTTCAATGAAAATAATGGTACCTTTACCTTTTATACTGACTAACATAGATTACCATCTTTACTTCCTAACTTTGACCAAATGAATTTTGCTGTGACTTCACCTCATCACCTCCAAGATCAGACATATGTAACACCTCACAAATGAAATCGCCTTCTGGCTTTGCTTCACAGTTGAGTGTCTTATTGTTTTCTTTTTTGATGAGTTCAGCCTTCCTGAGCCTTTTATCCAATTAAACTAGTTCCAGTATACAGGTCATTTTTTTTTGTTGAAAATTCAAATCCATTTATTGTGTAATATCATAGATTCAATTTATTGTGTAATATCATAGATTCAATTTATTGTGTAATATCATAGATTCAATTTATTGTGTAATATCATAGATTCTGTAATGTAGCTCTTCCTACTCTGCTATCTCTTTTATGATTTTCTTATTTATGGCTGAGCTTGAGAACTGAGACAAGGAAGATGAAAATGATGATAAAAAGTGTCATTTTCCTACCAGTTTCTAGAGATTACCCAGATAATTATGTTTTATACCCCTGAAGCCAATGCAATTTTAAATTATTTTTTTTTTGCTTTTAAAATGCCATATTGGCATCATCAGACTGAAAGATTTTCTAATTTTATCTTGTGTTGTTATCTTATTACGCAGGATCTGAAGAGATACTTTTATTTACACTGTTAAATAGCTGTCATGTTGCTTTATTACACTGTTAAATAGCTGTCATGTTGCTTTATTACACTGTTAAATAGCTGTCATGTTGCTTTAATCTTACTAATTCTGCAGATATAGCGTGACCAACCAATACTCAAATGCAGAAGAAGAAGAATCAATTTCTTTTGGTTGTGTGAGTAAAGTTAATGATATTTGGTGGTGGTGCACCATGAAACACTTATAAACAAACAACTCACAAACTTCACAGAGTCTTGATCAAGAGGAATCTGTCTCACTTACACAAGTAGTTTTTGGGTATATAAAACTAAATATACAAATACACACAAAAGCCACTGCAGTGCAGCTGTGACAATGAAATGTTAAGACTTCACAATCTTACTCCAGGTAGAGCTTCAGGACTTTAAAGGGTCAAACTGTCTACCTGGGACGAGTAGTTCTCTGGTGATCTACAGAGTTGTATTTGGTGTTTCACTCTCTACAAGAATGAGTTTTCTATCTATATGTATGTCTGTCTGCCTGTCTGTGTATATAACATTATGTCAGTGAAACTGTATAAAATGCTTTGTTATTTTTTTTTAGAGAATAATACCACCATATAAATTTTGTATAATCATATAACTCAGCCTGTTTTTGTAACAAATGGTTTTGTATACCAAGTATACAATTATCATTGCATAAGGGCACAACACCATATCCCTACGTGCCTCTAAGGTATGACAGGATTGATTACCTTTACCTTTTTTTTACCTTTTAATACATAATGTCTCAACAGACTGACTTTGCACTAGGTGCTTTTCATAGAGCATAATAACTCATAATAACAATGTAAAGCTTATGTAATATAAGAATTTGATATACAGAAGTGAGTTTCATATGCATAGTATTATTTTAAATTATATGCAAATATGTGATTGTTATATATTGATGTGCTATATCATTTTTTTCCTGTATGTGCCATATTATTTTTTTCCTATAGCCATATGTATATGTAAACTTTATTTTATTGCTTTCTGGTTACATATAGTGGATATGTACGAGTTAAGGAATTAGTGACTGATTGTATGTTCTTACATGTATGTATATGCAATTTTATAAAATCTTTATCTATGTAACATTAAGGCATTTATCAAGTGAATTTATTCATATGGGTTAGCCTCCTTTCTATTAAGTTTATCCAAGATGCCCTATGTTGATTGTCATCATGGATTAATTACCTTCTTCGGTCACTTTTGGTTAATCGTAGTCACTCATTTTTGTAGAGTTACAATATTTTCAGTCAGTTTAATTCACTTTGGGTACACCTTTATCCATCTGCTCTGAGCATGTTCTGATGGTTTGTATACTGGCACTGGATGATGATCCGTCAACGCTGAATATGCCTGCTTAAAGATTTAAATAAAAATAATATTTCATTTCTGGTTGAAATTTAGGAAGATTATTTTTTTTGCTGGTATGTTATTTCTTATGGAAAATTCATTGACAGTATTTAGAATGTAATGGTTAAACAGCTGATGCTACACTTAAGCCAGCTAGCAGCTGCCCAAAGTGTAGACCATAGAGGGATGCAGTACTGACCTTTGAGTGACATTTTTTATACATTTTTTTTCTCAGAGCAGGGTGATTGGTGGTTGCAGTTAGCCTTGTTAAAGCACAAAATAATAGGGTACAACCTTGAAATAGCTGAAAAGGAAATATGTAATAATTGTGAACATTATTGCTTCTGATGAGCAAATGCTTGGAGCAGTAAGTGGTGGTCATTGTGTTTCTGGATTGTCACATTTAACATAAAGTAATAGTTAGATGTTAAGGGAAATGGAAACCAGCAGTTATCTTTTGTGATAATAAGAGTTAGAAAATAACATTTTGTGGGGTGATGAGTATCACATATAGCAAGAGCATCAATGACTACCTCTCAGAAAATGGAAGACAAAGAAGTAGGAGAAGATAATGCGATTTTTTTTTTTTACAGAATAGTGGGAAGAATAATGATTCTTAGTTAAAAAAGAAAAAAAGCAAAAAACAACGATATGCAGTGAGATCACTGCAGAAATGTGTTGCTGTTTTGTGGTTGTGTATTATGGCATATATATATACATATATGTGTATATATATATATATATATATACACATATATATATATACAGAAAGGATGTTGAGCAATAGAGGGCTCACCTGGGCAAGAGCAGAAAAAAAGGCGAAGGACAGGCATTTGTGGAAAACCCTTGCGGAAGCCCCATGTGCCCTGGGCACTTAAGGTTCAGAGATATATATATATATATATATATATATATGAACTGTTATTGTTATATCAGAGTTAATATTTTGATTATGTGGAAGGTATGTGCAAGTCCATTAAGAGGGGGAAGTGAGTTGTTCCAGGCCTGAATGTTTTCCTCTGTTTTAAAGAGGACCTGCACTGGATGAAAATAGAATTGCTAATCAATAGGGTCTAACTAGATCTAAGTGTTATAGCATTTGCGTACCATAGGGTTGTGAAGTGTTAGTGCCACTACATTTCTAAGCTACTGTAGCATTAGAGGTAAGATGCTAGCATCTGTTCTCATTGTTCTCCTAGGGAAGCCCTGGGTAGCTATTTTTGAGGATGATGGTCAGTCTGAAAAAAAAATTCTACCCGAGTACAAATCTTCTGATTGATTGGCAAGTGTATTAAAATCAGTGGGGTAGGAGCCTGAAAATAGTTTCATGTTGCCTTACAAAGTTTCTCTCAGAGGTTGTTTTATGTGCTTATATTTTGTACATTGTCCTTTTGTATGTGCATGAATCCACAGATAGTTGTTTTGCTTAATATGAAAAGATATTTTTCTGAAATTTTCATTACTGTCCCTATTATTTATACCTGTGTAAATTTATTGCTGATTTTTCTTTTTTTTTTTTTTTCAAACAAAATTCTTTGCTAACATGGCATAGTTGTTGTTAAAAAGATTTATAATAATGGAAACGCTGTTCTCAAAATGAAGGTCATGCTGTTATGCTGAATTTTGAGATAATAGATTGCTGTTTCTTGCTTTTTTTCATTATTCTTGACCATCATTCATTTTTTCTGTCTTTACAAACTGTTAATGTTTCTTTGTTATTGCTTATTACTTCTTTTGAATAACTCAGAGACATGACAAATAACAAATAGAAATCATTCACGTGGAAACATATGTTCCACTAGTGGAACATTCCAGTCCTAAAACTCAAAGAGTTTTTTTTCTCACAGATTTAAACCATTTGGCCAAAAGTTCTCAGAGAAGTTGTAGGGCATAGAAAAACTCATTAAAAGTACAAGGTAATGATAATTCTTTAGATATAACATGAGAAGACACAGGTTTCAAGTCCTGGCACTCACTGGAAAATTCAAGGGAAAAGTAAAGAAAGGGAGGCCAAGAAAAAACTCTCTTATTGAGCCTTCCAAAGAGCATAAGAAACTGCAACCGTGAGACCCGACTGGGAATACTGAAAGGCTGCACTAAGTGAAGAAGTGTCATATCCATCATCTGCTGCAGTGGCTCCCAGACTTGGGCCAGCTGACCTGTAGGGATCCAAAAGAAGGATAATATGGGGGTCTGTGTATGAAGTTTAGATCATGGAAGATACTAGAAATGTGTGAAGGTTTTTAATTGAATACCCCAAGTGATGGGGAAGTTGTTTTTTTTTTGGGGGGGGGGGGGGAGGAAGGGAGGGGGATCTTGTCAAATTTTAGGGGTCCGCAAACTGGAAAAGTTTGAGAGTCACAGGTCCAAGGCATGGCACATAATGAAATAAAAACAATGAACAGGCAACAAATAAAGAAGATTATCCTACGCGTTATTCATTAGCTTATTACTAAACTAAGATAAAAATTCTAAAAGAGGCAAAATCAGGACCAAATATTTCAAGAAAGCAAGTAAGCTGTAAAGAATAAACTTTTCTAATGGTCATTCTCTACAAATGAAATGCAATTCTGTGTGTATTATTATTACTATTTCTCTATTGCCACTGATTTTCCATCATAGAATATTTAGAATGCGGGGAGATAACAAAATGAATATTTTAAAATGTGTTTATTTCCCCTTTGCTGTCGTAGCCAGGTGGACATGACAAAACAGGCCGTGCAGCTTCTTCTTCTTCTTCTTTTTCTTCTTCTTCTTCTTCTATCGCCCCAGAACTGTGAGCTAGCGTTCTATGTAGTTGATGCGGCGAAGATGTTGGAATAAAACATCGCATCGATTTGGTAGAGGGTTACGGGTGCTAGTTTTCCATCTTCTGGAGCCAGAAAGCAGGTGTGCAGCACTTCTTCAGCGGACCCCGCTATGGCTATCTTTGCCCCGTTAGCCAGGCTGGGTCTGTTGCTGGGAGGTACCCACCCAGAGGTGGGACAGGGTCTTAGTCAGCTATGACTCCAGCATGTCAGCTATGACTCCAGCATGTCAGCTATGACTCCAGCATGTCAGCTATGACTCCAGCATGTCAGCTATGACTCCAGCATGTCAGCTATGGGCTGCTGATTGCCAAAACGGGCATCGTCATCGACACACACACACCCCCCCCCCAACTTTACAATACACAGTATCGCGTATTTCAAGGTAAATGTAAAGACAGACTCATAGCAAATACCCGTAGGGGATGAAGAGTTAGAGACGTCATTATGCTGGGCCATCAACGTATGAGGTAGGGTGGCAGTTCCTTTGCTCGCTGTCTTTCCTTCCCAGATTTTACAAGGCCATATCCGTGGGGAAAAAAAAAATCCCGCTCAGCTGGGGATTCGAACCACTTTAACCACTACGCTAACCAGTCCCCGTATATTTCAAGAACAACCTAATAATTATGCGGAGGAAGTCGTGATGATATCCTAATATTTATCAAATCTATAGAAAAAGAATTAGTGGAAGATGATTCCAAGTAGAAATTTGAGAACAGGAAAAAAAATGAAATAAATGCATACATCATATCAGGAGTCCGTTCTTGAACGTTTTTCTCTTGAGAGCCAGGCTGAGAAATCTCTCGTTGTTAATGAAGGGTGCCTGTTTTTGTGAGGGTGGTGTTTTGAGTGTCAGTGATGCCCTGGTTATATGGCCTCCTTGACCGCCCCCTCTCTTTTTCTCATTTCCAAGGAATGATTCACCCCTTATTGTTCTCCCCAGGTCATCTTGTAGTTTAAGAGGACTAAAAGATTTTATTTTTCTAAATAGGTGAAGAACATATCCAAGAACATATGTTTCTCGAATTACGATAGTTTGACTTACGATACGATGGTGCGAAAACGTTACGTATTCAGTGGAAACTGTACTTCGACTTTTGAATTGCTCGCTATAGAGAAATACGTACATCATGAAAAGAAGAAGCAAATTGTACAGTTAAAACTTTACCTATATCTGGAGAACTCGATGTTTGCTAAAGCTATCAGAAAATGTCTACGCCCCAGTGGATTCTACCAGCTGTTCTCGAACATCATCAGAAGAGAAAGAAACTGATGACCCAGTCACTGCAGCATCTCTATCACCTAGCAATTAATTTTAGCTCAGTGCTTCAAACATTCTTCAGGCCAAGTGTGCTTTCAGCTTAAAGGTGTCATTTTCTTTTCACTTGCAGTACAGAATTCAGTAAATGACATGAGCTATTCGACACTTTATTATAAATTAGGCTTTGTTAGAAGATTTTGCCTACCTATAGGCTAATGTGTTCTGAGCATGGCTAAGCCATGGTGTTCAGTAGGTTAGGTGTTTTAATTGCAGGGTTAGAGAACATAGCTGACAGCTAGCTCCAGGGTTAGAGAACATAGCTGACAGCTAGCTCCAGGGTTAGAGAACATAGCTGACAGCTAGCTCCAGGGTTAGAGAACATAGCTGACAGCTAGCTCCAGGGTTAGAGAACATAGCTGACAGCTAGCTCCAGGGTTAGAGAACATATAGCTGACAGCTAGCTCCAGGGTTAGAGAACATAGCTGACAGCTAGCTCCAGGGTTAGAGAACATAGCTGACAGCTAGCTCCAGGGTTAGAGAACATAGCTGACAGCTAGCTCCAGGGTTAGAGAACATAACTAGCTCCAGGGTTAGAGAACATAGCTAGCTCCAAGGTTAGAGAACAAAGCTGCCAGCTAGCTCCAGGGTTAGAGAACATAGCTGCCAGCTAGCTCCAGGGTTAGAGAACATAGCTGCCAGCTAGCTCCAGGGTTAGAGAACATAGCTGACGGCTAGCTCCAGGGTTAGAGAACATAGCTGACGGCTAGCTCCAGGGTTAGAGAACATAGCTGACAGCTAGCTCCAGGGTTAGAGAACATAGCTAGCTCCAGGGTTAGAGCACATAGCTTAGAGAAAATAGCTGTTAGATCCAGGATTAGAGAAAATAGCTGACTTTTAGATCCAGGGACAGAAATCATAGCTGACTGTTAGCTACAGGTTTAGAGATCATAGTTGACTGTTAATGTCAAAGTTAGAAAACATACCTGACCATGACTTTATTTCCAAGTGGTGTTCCTGGAGGCAGGTCATAGTCTAGTGGACTGAAAAGTCATCAAACTGCAAGGCAAACCAGACTTATAGGAAGGGTGATCATTTAGTTCCCTACTATGACAATGCAGTATTTCCGCTCTGGGCATGGAGTTTATGAACCAGCTAACCCACGGACAGATTCTGAATTTCTGTCCCCGAGCAGTTACTACGGGTGCAGCCCGTACAACAAAACCGATTAGTTACGTCGGATGTAGGCAATCTCCTTACAGGCACTTTTTGCTAGTGTAAGTAAAATAATTATATAGGCCAGTGGTTCCCACGTGGTTGTTCGCGGACTCCCGGGGGCCGTATTACATATCGTGGAGGTCCGTGACAAAAACTCCAAGTTTTGTTGGTTTTTTTTTTTTCTGTGAAATGTTTAACAACGGATGTTTGGACGAAACCTATGTAGGAAAATAACCTTTTTTTCCCCCAAGTTTAAAAATAGGAAATACTGAACCAGATGTGGAAGCCATTGCTCGGAATAAAAAGAGGCACGATCTGTCTTGACATATTTAGATTGATTATCTATCACTTACTTATTTAACTTATATACTGAAAATATAATGAGGAATGTTAGAGAAGATGTAGACAAAGAATATTACGATGCCATAACAATTGGAGGTTATGAAATACCAGAGATTAGACATGCTGATGATACAATTACTGTCCACAACACAGAAAGGAATGGAAAAACTAATTATGTCAGTCTGTAAGAATAGTGAAGAACAAAACCTCTATCTTAATGCGAAGAAAACTAAATTGATGACAACTGACACAACTGACAAACAAGGCAGCTGAAATATGTATCAATGAGAAAAAACTGGAAGAAGTGAAAAGTTTTAAATATCTTGGATCACTACTAACTAATAATGGAGATACAATGAGGGAAATTAAAAAGAGGACATATATCGCTCTTCAGAAAGTAAAACAACTAAAGAATCTGTGGAGAGGAACAAACAGAATTACAAAAATAAGAAATAAGATTTTTAAGGGCATGCACCTTTCCCATCACAACATGTGCTTGTGAGACCTGGACACTTAACAAAATAGCTGAGAAACACATAAATGCCTGTGAATGTAAATATTAAAGAAGAGTTCTTGAAATATCATGGACGCAAAAAAGAACAAATATATCTATACTACAAGAACTTAATATAGAAAAAGGCTGGCTAGTAAAAAGGACTAAAGAGAAAAAACTTAAATATTTTGGACACATTAAACGTCATGATAATCTAGAGAAGACCGTATTGGAAGGGTACATAATAGGAAAAGAAAAAGAGGAAGACCAAAGTGAAGATGGCTGCATGACATCGTTGATGATCTGCGAATGGATGCATCAGCAGCAGGCCATTTTGCTCACAACCGAGAGGTCTACAGGATTACTGTTAGGGAGGCAAAGTTCCGTAAGGGACATGCAAATGAATGAATGGTTAAAAAAAAAGATTAAACAGAGAAAACTGAAGTATTTCGGATCTATCACTCATTTAATATTGTGTTCATTTGTCAGAACAAGTAGGAATGTATATATATATATATATATATATATATATATATATATATATATATATATATACGTATGTTAACTACATTAGTGTCATTCTGAAAACTCGCCAAGTTTGTACTGTGTTTTTAGTGTAGTTTAATGTTTATTGAATAAAGGTAAAGATAAGGTAACATTCCCATTTCCATGCCATTAAGACATATTGGGGAATACGGTGTTAGGCTTGTATTTTCCATGATCTTCGAATAAAATGTACCCACATTTTATGGAGAAAAAAAATATTTTGCATTTAAAGCACGTAGCTACCACACAGATATGAAACTTTTCCAAAGTATGGGGGGGGGGGTGCGGTCTGGGGCCTGGATTTTGAAACACCAGGGGGTCCGCGAACTTTCGTTAAATGGGAACCACTGCTATAGGCTAATACCGTGTTGGGTGTGAGTGGATTATACTTGAAATAAGCAGCAATAGATCGATCTTGTGTCAGCGAATGTAGACTGTATGAGTTATAATGAAAGGGTATTATATGGTGAACTGCACTAAGCTAGAGCATTAAGTTTTGAATGTAGATGACTTGAAGTAGGACACGGGGAGCAAGTCTAATACAGTACAGTGTGGCACTGGGAGTAAGTCTAATACAGTACAGCGTGGCACTGGGAGTCAGTCTAATACAATACAGTGTGGCACTGGGAGTAAGTCTAATACAGTACAGTGTGGCACTGGGAGTAAGTCTAATACAGTACAGTGTGGCACTGGGAGTAAGTCTAATATAGTACAGTGTGGAACTGGGAGAAAGTCTAATACAATACAGTTTGGCACTGGGAACAAGTTTAATGCAGTACAGTGTGGCACTGGGAACAAGTTTAATACAGTACAGTGTAGCACTGGGAATGAACTGGTGCAGATTATCTATTTAAGCCGTGGACCCCTCCCCTCCCCTTCTCGGGGGGGGGGGGAGCTGACATTATATAGAAAAAGAAATGCTAATATAGTTTTTTTTTAAATGAATTTGATATCAGAAGACAAACGGTAACCGTCAGAGGATTGTTGAGTCCTAAGTGTAGCTGGGACCTGGGTGGAGAGTTAATCCATCTCTAGGCACGAATGTAGGAAAGTCAATACTGCAGCCAGGCTAATATCCGGTCTTCCATGGGTGATACTGAGGCTCGTGCCCTTGTTTACGAGTCTGTTTAACCTGGTTTATCGCTTTATCCTAGAGCCATTTCTCCTTATCCTCGAGCCGTTTCTCCTTATCCTCGAGCCGTTTCTCTTTATCCTAAAGCCGTTTCTCTTTATCCTAGAGTCATTTCTCTTTATCCTAGAGCCGTTTCTCTTTATCCTAAAGCCGTTTCTCTTTATCCTAGAGCCGTTTCTCTTTATCCTAGAGCCGTTTCTCTTTATCCTAGAGCCGTTTCTCTTTATCCTAGAGCCATTTCTCTTTATTCTAGAGCCGTATCTCTTTATCCTAGAGCCGTATCTCTTTATCCTAGAGCCGTATCTCTTTATCCTAGAGCCATTTCTCTTTATCCTAGAATCAGAGCCATTTCTCTTTATCCTAGAATCAGAGCCATTTCTCTTTATCCTAGAGCCGGTTCTCCATCTCAGAGCACAGACGCACACACAAATATTTGTATAGCAATTTCTCCGTATCCACAAGTGTTATACTTTAATATAAATGTACTAAATTCAGGCTTTGCAAAAATGTTCTTCCATGTTCTGTTTTTTTTTCCTGGACGTGATATGATGCGCCCATAAACGGTACATTTTTCCAGCGCCACAACGTTCTGCGCCAATCTGACCTATGGTTCTTAGACAAATTTCTTTTTCAGACTTGCTAATTCTGCAGTGCTTTCAATACAGGCAGTGTATTCCATGAATCCTATGCCGTTGCTCTTTGAGAAGGCTAGATTGAGTTACAGACAGACAGACAGACAGACAGACAGACAGACAGACAGACAGGCAGGCAGGCAGGCAGGCAGGCAGGCAGACAGACAGGCAGACAGATATTTATTTAGTTATTTTAAAAGACATTTCCATCGACGGAACTATCTTTTACAGTTGAATGAATGAGACGTGGTTAAACCGCAGAGATGGTATCTGCTTGCTGTTCTGGTTTTGTTGTGAACAACAGTGAAGGAGTTGTCTATAGTTAGAAGAGGAAGAAGGAGGAGGAAGAACAAAAAGAAGAAAGGAGAAGGAGGAGAAAGAGGAGAAGGAAGAACAAGAAGAAAAAAGAAAGAAGAGGAGGAGGAAGAACAAGAAGAAGAAAGAAGGAGGAGGAGGAAGAACAAAAAAAGGAGGAGGAGGAGGAGGAAGAGGAGGAAGCACAAAAGGAAGAAAGAAGGAGGAGGAGGAAGAGGAGGAGGAAGAAGAAGAAAGAAGAAGGAGGAGGAGGATGAGGAGGAGGAAAACATGAAGAAGAAGGAGGAGGAAGAAGAGGAGGAAGAAGAAAAATAAGAAAGAATAAGGAGGAGGAAGAAGAAAGAAGGAGGAGGAGAAGAAAGAACAAGAAGAAGAAAGAAGGAGGAGGAGGAAGAACAAAACGAAAAAAGATGGAGGAGGAAGAGGAGGAGGAAGAACAACAAGAAGAAATAAGAAGGAGGAGGAGGAGGAAGAGGAGGAGGAACAAAAATAAGAAAGAAGAAGGAGAAAGAGGAGGAGGAAGAACAAAAAGAAAAAAGGAGGAGGAGGAAGAGGAGGAGGAAAAAGAAGAAGAAGAAAGAAGAAGAAGGAGGAGGAAGAGGAGGAAGAACAAAAAGAAGAAGGAGGAAGAAGAGGAGGAGGAGGAAGAACAAGAAGAAGAAAGAAGGAGGAGGAGGATGAGGAGGAGGAACACATGAAGAAAAAGGAGGAGGAGGAAGAAGAAAAAGAAGAAAGAATAAGGAAGAGTAAGAAGAAGAAGAAGAAGAACTGTGGAATAGAAAAGCTGAAAGAAAAAAACAATAAAAATCCAACAATATTTTATTTTGTACAAAAAAAGAAAAAAAAAATCTTTAGTCTGAGACCCCATGTCACTATTATTTGGTCCCACACACCATCCCCAACCCCCCAAGGGCGGGCAGAGACTTCTGGTACGAACGTATAGTTACTTCATGAATCAGACTATACGTGGTATAATGTTGCTGTGTCTAGAGGTAACATGAGAATAATGTTGCTGTGTCTGGAGGTAACATCAGAATAATGTTGCTGTGTCTGGAGGTAACATCAGAATAATGTTGCTGTGTCTGGAGGTAACATCAGAATAATGTTGCTGTGTCTAGAGTTAACATCAGAATAATGTTGCTGTGTCTAGAGGTAACATCAGAATAATGTTGCTGTGTCTAGAGGTAACATCAGAATAATGTTGCTGTGTCTAGAGGTAACATCAGAATAATGTTGCTGTGTCTGGAGGTAACATCAGAATAATGTTGTTGTGTCTGGAGGTAACATCAGAATAATGTTGCTGTGTCTGGAGGTAACATCAGAATAATGTTGCTGTGTCTAGAAGTAACATCAGAATAATGTTGCTGTGTCTAGAGGTAACATCAGAATAATGTTGCTGTGTCTGGAGGTAACATCAGAATAATGTTGCTGTGTCTGGAGGTAACATCAGAATAATGTTGCTGTGTCTGGAGGTAACATCAGAATAATGTTGCTGTGTTTAGAAGTAACATCAGAATAATGTTGCTGTGTTTAGAAGTAACATCAGAATAATGTTGCTGTGTCTAGAGGTAACATCAGAATAATGTTGCTGTGTTTAGAAGTAACATCAGAACTGCCATATTCTAATGCTAAAACTATTTAAAACCCAAACCTTTGTTGGTTCACGAGCAGACGATAATAACTTGCCTTATTTCTACATTATTTTTGCATTGTCATCTGTTACTTTTTTTCAATTTATTTTAACAGTCATTTTGCTGTTATCATTACATTGTTTTAAAAAAAAGTATTTTGTGTCATATTTGCATTATTTCTGTCATTTGTTAAATATTATATGATTCGCTTTGGTCTGTTTAAAGTGTTTTCGTTTTGCTTCTTAGTTCTGTCATCATCGGCATCACCATCATGAGTACAGTTCACGTACTGATAGAAATATGCTGCTGTGGGTCCCTCACCCACCCACCTAGGTTCGTGTTCTGATAGAAATATGCTGCTGTGGGTCCCTCACCCACCCACCTAGGTTCGTGTTCTGATAGAAATATGCTGTTGTGGGTCCCTCACGCACCCACCTAGGTTCGTGTTCATGGTTTGAATGGTGTGGAAACAAGCGCGAAACAGTTTAGTTCAGTATAGTTGATAACGTCAAATGACAACGATGACGACGACGACGACGATGATGATGATGATGATTGATGATGATGATGATGATGATGAATGGCATGCTGTCACGACCTTACTTATTCTTTGGAACGTTCGCAAGCAGATCAGCCCATGACGTGCCCAAAACTTCAGAACCTGCCGTACTGTAGCAGTACGTCCATCCTTATCTGAATAGTTAGGCTATTGTGGCGTAGTCTGTGATAAAAGGGTGGGTGGGGGAGGTTACTGTATGAAGAGAATGGGGATGGAAAAAAGAGGAGGGGGGGGGGGTCATATTAGACTGGGTTACCTGCAATGTTGTAAAGGTGGCCACTCCTCTAATACCGGAAAAAAAAAAACTGTAACCAGATAAACATCGTTCACCCACAACGTCTACGGAGAGTATCCTCAGATACAAGCCAAGGGAGGGAGGTTGGGGTGGGGAAGAAAAGATGAGGCTGCCAAATCAGAAACTATCGCTTGACAAATTTTTGCGGCAGACGCGAGCGCTCTGCTCCCACCCTCCTTGTCTGGAGAAGTCAATTATCAACGAGCACGTGTAAATGGCACTCAAAACGCCACTCTTTCTCCCGATTGGCTAGGAAGACCGCGCGGGGCTCCCAGCACGCGGTGTTTGTGTACAAGTTTATGCAAATCTGCGGGCGACGGAAGGTCAGAGGGAAGCTATTGTTGGGTTCCGAGGGGAGAAAAACTTTTGACCATGGAGTCTGTGAGTGATTCGGTTGTGTTCGCTTGCTGTGGCAACACGTGCGATTCGTTGAGCGATACGGATTTGAGTGTTTTCCGCAGTGGAGGATTATATCTAGCACGAGTTATCATCTCCAGCAGCTAGTTCGTGTGGATGTACACCTCTCAGGTAAGACTGCTAATAGCAGACGAAAGCCAGGTATGGCTTCTTTTGATATCGCCGTTCTCATTTCCCCTCTTTACCTGAACCTTCTTTTAAACTTCTTCGCGGCTTTTGCTGAAAGTCAAGGTCATGTCTCTGAAGATAACATACTTGTACTAAATACTGGGATTGTTGTTCCTCTTGGGCGGTCCGTGTCTATTACGCAAGATGATCTCCAGATCCAAGTCAAACCTGGAGACATTTGTGTTGTCTCCGTGTTAGACAACGACCCACTTGCGCAGAGACCTGGAAGATTGCTGCCTTTAAATTTTCCATGCAGTTTTGGACCTCAAGATGTTGTATATTCCCATTTTGGCTCGAGAAACCCTCTAGAAGATCTCATCCGACTGCAGATTCGGTATGATTCAGACAGGGAGACTGTTTTCATTCCGTTTACTGTACATGTGGAGGTTTCGTTCGTGCAGCTGGAGGTCATTGTCCGTAATATGCCCATCACGGTGGACAGGCTTATGGGCGTGAGTACCCCTATTAATGACAGCAATCTAGAGTTTGAGTATATACGAGGACAGGAAAAGTGTAGGCTCTCGGTTCTCCCGAAAAGCTCTGGCCAGCCTCGCTATGGAAGCGTCATGAATGATAGCAGTATTCTTCAGTTGGTTGACTGTGATGAGTTTCTGAAGCTGGGAGTCCGATACAAACACACGGCTGCTACAAATTCCCCAAATAAAGACTACATTCCCCTCGTGGTCGAAATAATCGACGCAGATGGGAAAATCTCAAAGAAGGAATATTTTCAGATTTTGGTAAGAATCTTGGAAGGGAAAGAAAATGAAAAACCCAGGGCTGATTTAAGCGCGAAATTAAACATGGAGGTTGATCAGTTTGTCATGACCGCCATAACGCCGGATATCCTGGCAGCCAACGATATAGAAACCCCAACAGACCAGCTCATCTTCAACATAACGAAACCTCTCCAAGCAGGTTCAGGGTACTTCGTGAGCACAGATGACAGGAACCAAAGAATTACATCGTTTTATCAGCGTGACGTCCGGGAGCTAAAGATTGCCTACAAGCCTCCGCCAGAAGATTCTGATGTTCCCAGACAATTTGATGTTGAAATGCAGGTAATCGATGCCGACGGCGCTGTCAGCGATCCTTTCACACTGACAATACTCGTAAAGCCAAAGAACACACTTGCACCAGTGGTCACCACCAACCGAGGCATGCAGCTTCTCGAAGGACAGTCAAGACCCTTACGTGCTGACACCAACTTACAGATATCTGACGAAGACAACCTGGACAAGGTGCAAGTTTTTGTAGCGGATGGCTTAAGACATGGGCAACTTCTCATACCAGACGGCAGGAAGTTCTTTACCCCAGCCGATCTGAAATCAGGAGCGGTGATCTATCAGCACGACCACTCGGACACGTTCTCAGACAACATCGTCTTCAGAATGAGTGACGGGGAAAATGTTGTGGAATTCCTCTTTCCGATTTGGATTTTCCCGGTGGACGACGAACCACCCATCCTAAACGTGAACACAGGGTTGGAAATCAGCAAAAACCAGCTTGCAGAAATTACGCCTCTAGTCTTAAGTGCTACAGACACGGACAGCGATGACGCACTGATAAAGTTTGTCTTAGAAGCTCCTTATTCACAAGAAGGAGTAATCTTGAAGAGGCAGTTTGAGGTCCCAGATGACCCTAGTGATTGGCAGCTGACCGATGGCGTTTATGAACAAATTGTAGACGAATTCACACAAGGGGATATTTTATCTGGTAAAATATTTTACCAACATATAGGTCCCCATAGATCTGACTTTGTCATGGATCGGATCAAGTTCCGGGTTGTAGATTCGGGGATTCCACCGAATGAATCAGATTTGAAAGAACTAGTGGTGAAAGTCGCGCCTGTAGACGACCAGCCGCCTTATCTTTATCCTAACACGTCCTTGAAAATGGAGGTCAGTGAGTTCCAGCTCACGGAGTTCAAGCGAAAGGTGATGAGATACACGGATGATGACACCGACGACAGAGAGATCCGGTATCACATAACATCTGGACCTTCTGACACAGACTCCAACACCAACTTGGGTGTGGGGATGGTGACTTTCTGCGAAGATCCAGAGACGAACATCAGCATATTTACCCAAGCCCAGGTCAACCATCGCAAAATCTGCTATCAGCCTCCTTCAGAAGAGCTCGGGTTAGTTGCTAGAATCATCTACTTTATCTACGACGTCGAGGACACAAACGGGAATATTCTGAAGGATGAAAAGTTCACAGTTTTACTTCGACCAATGAACAATCAACCTCCGAGGATAAAGAACGGAGGTGCACACGTGTCTGAGGGCGGGTTCAGCATTCTGACCACGGACATGTTGGATGTTGAGGATCCTGACACAGACGAGGACAGCTTGATGTTTGTTGTCATGGAAATACCCGAACACGGCCAGATCAGGAAGAAAGGCGAACTGCTTAATGTGGACGATATTTTCACGAAGAATGACATCAAAGAGGGCAACATTGCCTATTTCAACAACGGCGAGGAAATCGGCGACGACCGGTTTATGGTGGACGTTTCTGACGGCGTCCATCACGTCCCGATAAAATTTAACGTGAACATAAAAAACGTGGACGACGAAAGACCGGCTTTGATTGGAATTAAATCAGAAATACTCAAGGTAGTTATCGAAGTGAAAGAAAAATCTTTTGTAACCCTCTCATCTGATAACATAAAAGCAACCAGTCCTGATTCAAATGATAAAACGCTGAAGTATACACTGCAACGAGCCCCGTACGAGGGCATCATTCTTAAAGGGCGAGAACAGGCTGCAGAGTTCTCACAAGAAGACTTACTGTCTGGTACAGTGGCGTATCAACACACAGGTGGTGAAGTGGGGCTAACAGGCAGAAAGGACTACTTTGAGCTATCGTTGGTAGACCCAAATAAAGTTGTTGTGGTCGATGGCAACAAAATAGACAAAGTCACAGTGGAGGTCAGAATCATTCCCAATGATAACGAGCCACCAATAGTTACGATTGGAGCACCGTTTGAAGTTCTGGAGAGCCAGAAGGCGACGATATTCCCGAGGCATCTGGACGCCACCGACATTGACACTGAAGACGGGGAGATAATGTGTATGGTACTGTCTCAACCAATGAGCGGATATCTGGAAAACGTATCCCCGGCCCCAGGATCGGAGAGGTCAAGAGCTGGACGACCTATTTCTTCCTTCACTGTCAGGGACATTCGATCAGGACTCATTAATTATGTCCAAAGCGTCCACAGGGGAATCGAACCGCGCGAAGATTCCTTCATGTTCCACTGCTCCGACGGTATCAACCAGTCTCCAGAATTCAGATTCGATATTGAAATTTATCCATTCAATGACGAGGAACCAGAGATCTCCTTGAGAGAATTCATAGTTGTAGAAGGTGGAAATCTTAGAATCGATCTCCCAATATTGAACGTCATAGATCGAGATGACCCGTCTGACAAACTGACATTTGTCATTACTGAGCATCCCAGGCATGGCAGGATTGTGCGCCAAACACGCGAGGGAAGCTTCAAGATTCAAAATTTCACTCTGGACGACATCCATGGGGATTCGACTATCGCTTACGAGCACGACGACAGCGAGACAAAGACAGACAGTTTCAGATTCTTCGTCCTGGACGGTGTCCACAATATTTCCAAAACAGTTCCAATCTCTATATTTCCCTTGGACGACGAGACCCCTCGTGTGACCATCAACAACGGTCTCTTGATAGAGAGGTCTGGCGAGAACAAAACCATCACTAACAAGGACCTCAAAGCGGATGACCTGGACTCAAACGACGCAGACCTGGTGTATTACTTGCGACTGAAGCCAAAGTATGGCTACCTGCTGAAAACTGTAGGTGATAAAGTTACTAACATAACCCAAGGAGGGAACTTTACTCAAAGAGATATCGATAAGAGAAGGATCGCTTACGTTCACACGGGAATTGGAGGAGTGCGAGATTTGATTAAATTTGACGTAACAGACGGCCTTAACTC
Source organism: Achatina immaculata (assembly GCA_009760885.1). Taxonomy (NCBI): domain Eukaryota; kingdom Metazoa; phylum Mollusca; class Gastropoda; order Stylommatophora; family Achatinidae; genus Lissachatina; species Lissachatina immaculata. The sequence goes on from CM019703.1 coordinate 7,250,142, forward strand.
ACTAATTGATCGATATTTTTACGTCACAATAGAAGGCATTGACGCCATGTTTCCAAGGGTAGTTAACAAAGGTGTTGAACTTCCTGAAGGAGGGAGTGCAGTCTTGACCACGGATCTCCTTAGCGGAACTGACCTGAACACGCCTGATGAGACACTTACTTTCATCATCACACGAGCACCAAGTCGAGGGCATTTGGAATCATCTGACTTTCCAGGAGTACCAATATCAACCTTTACACAGCTGCAGCTGGCTGGGAACAAGATCAGATACGTCCACGACAGCGACGACGAGATGAAGATGGACAGCTTTGAATTTGAAGTGTCCGACGGATCCAACCACATTGCTCGGACATTCAGAATCTCTCTCAGCGATGTGGACAACCGAAAACCAGTGGTGATGTTCCAGACCATGCGCCTGAAAGAGGGAGACAACAAACTCATAACGCCCTTCGAGCTGAAAGCCGAAGACAGAGACACAGACCCCGCCAGGGTCGTCTTCACCATCACCCAGGTCCCGAAGCATGGGCTCCTCCTGTATAACACATCCCGCGTTGTGACTCTCTTTACAATGGCGGATCTCAACGAAAACCTGATCAGCTACCAGCACGACGGTTCTGAAACTGCTGAGGACAGCTTCAGCTTTATCGTCACCGACGGAACTCATTCAGATTTCTTCGTGTTCCCAGCAACGGACATGCCAACCAGAAGGCCCCAGACGATGAATATCATCATATTATCTGTAGATAATGGAATTCCTCAAATTAATATCAACAAGGGAGCCTCGTATTTGGCCGAACTCGCAGGAAATCATATCGGCTTCAGGATCACAAATCGAATTCTGAGCACGGAAGACAGAGACAGCCCGGATGATAACCTCTTGTACTCTCTGACGTCACCTCCTAAATGGGGCTACGTGATCAACCGCGCTATTGGTAACCGCAGCATCACAAACTGGACACAAGGTAGGAGAATCTATCTATCTATCTATCTATCTATCTATCTATCTATCTATCTATCTATCTGTCTGTCTGTCTGTCTGTCTGTCTGTCTGTCTGTCTGTCTGTCCGTTTGTCTATCCATGTATCTCTCTGCCTTTCTGTCTGTCTATCTAACTTACCGTGGGCCTGCTTTGTCTGATGCATTTTTATATTTCTGTTCTTTGTTGTTTGTTTGCTCGTTTGTTTGATAGTTTCATATTCCTCCATCTAGCTATTTTTAAAAAAAACAAAAAAACTTTTAATTCATTTAAAAGCACTGAAAAAAAAACTGTCCTTGCTATGGGTAAAAAAATTATTATTAATGAGATATTTGACACAGGAAACTTGACACAGAACGGGATAGCCGAAAGTCGTTTCAGAAATTCTTGACACGTTAGGAAAGAGACAATAGAGCCGCAGAAGACACAAGTTGGAATGTGCTGACAAATTTAGAGACAATTAAAACTTATAAAATGCTGCTTTTTTCTTTTAAGTCAGTGTAGACGTTTCGCGTTTTAAAAAAAAAAACTTGTTTTATTGATTGGCAAGACTTCTTGTGGTAGTTGTTGCTTTATTACATTACTTTAAAAAAAAAGAATGCTTGGTTGTTAAATATCTGTTTTGTTGGTTTTTTTTATTTTTTAGAATTGTAACATTTTTAAAAAAATTAGTTAACAACTATTGGACTGCTAATTCGGCTAACAAGTTTTCCAGATCATTTAAAAAACGTTTTCATTGGCTGGAAGTTTTCTTAAGTTTGAGAAAAGGGTTTCGTTAGCACTGACACGTTTTTGCGGGAGTTTTCATCTGTGTATCGGTCTCGGTCTTCCTCGTTTTCGTTATCTCTTCACATGGTCTGTGCTTTTATGAGAAGTAATGAAATTATTTGTTCATTCTTTTATCTTTCCTTTTGGAGTTTTTTTTTAAAAATTCTTATATTTACGTGCCTTTTCACGTTTTATAAATGGGCACTTCCAATGAAAACAGCGGTGTTTCATAGAATTTGATCATTCTATAACAAACTTGTTCATGTCCAGGACTGATATTCATCATCATCATCATCATCATCATCATCATCTTTCATTTCCTTGAGAGCATAGGTCACGGATAAAGGCTCTCCAGCCATTCCTGTTCTTGGAATTATTCTCTGCTTCCTTCCACGTGTATCCCTTGTCTCTGAGCACTGTCATAATTTCTCTCCTCCAAGTAAGTCTAAGTCTTCTTCGTTTTCCTATTTTCTTGAGGGTTCCTTGGCAGTGCCTGTCCTGCTATGCTGGTGTCGGGTTTTCTCAGAATGTGGCCAATCCACCTCCATTTCCTAGACATGACTTGTGGGTTCATAGATTCTTGCCTTACCCTTTTCCCAGACCTCCTCGTTCCTGATCTTGTCCTGCCATTTAATATTTAAAACCCACCTCAAGCAGTAGTTCATGAATAGAAATGATAGTTACGTAGGATATAAATGTTTTCTCAGTGCCTCCACTGGGAAAGATATTTTGTCTCGTCTGAGAAGGACATACTGGGAGTAAATGTGTTTGATCTTATACCGACCGAGCGCAGTTTGTTTCGTAGTAAATTCTGCGGGCTGTCCCATGATTTGATAGATCTGGATTTGTATGGCTTCCGTTTTCCTGTGTAAGTTAATGGTACGAGTAGTTTCCTGTGAACTATACAGGGAATTTCGGCTGTCGTATTTGGGACAAGGCGGTGGTGGAGGGCCAGGTCGTGCTCTGGGGGTCAGTTACTGTCGCTCCCCTCCCTCCCCCTTCCCCACTCCCCACACCCCCCTTACCGCTACACCCCGGTATAATATCACGGGAAGTAACTCTCCTGCAATTTCTGTCAGAAACAAAGAAAAGATGGGAGCTACTAGGCCGTAGGGACCTCTCAACATCACGCCCACCTCCCCCACCCAGGGGTGTATAGGTCTGGCTCACTGCCCTCCCATCTTACCTGCATCTGAATATACGCGTACCACGATAGCTAATAGAGTTTAAAGTTAAAGGAGGGTAGAAAAAGGCCTTGAGAATCCAAACACACAGCACTTGGACATGAAAATAGGGAAATATAGCGCTGGATGATCCCGCACTACTACTACTACTACTATAGCTACTACTACTACTATTACTACTACTACTATAGCTACTACTACTACTACTACTATAGCTACTACTACTATAGCTACTACTACTACTACTATTACTATTACTACTACTACTACTATAGCTACTACTACTACTACTATAGCTACAACTACTACAACTACTATTACTATTGCTACTAGTACTACTACTACTGCTATTACTACTGCTACTACTACTAGTACTGCTACTACTAGTACTGTTATTACTACTACTATTACTGTTACTATTGCTACTACTACTACTACTACTACTAGTGCTGCTACTACTACTACTACTACTACTAGTGCTGCTACTACTACTACTACTGTTACTACTACTACTACTACTACTTCTAATATTACTTCTACTACTACTTCTACTACTACTGTTGCTATTACTACTACAATTACTATTGCTCCTACTACTTCTTCTGTCATTTACAGACATCGACACTTCTTGTTCGAAAGTCGTAGGTGGTCAACTACAGCTTTTCTTGGACCTATACAGGTTTTGGCTAGGCGTATATTTCCTATGGACATACATCGAACATTAACATTTTAGACAAGTGAAATTTCTAGAAAACTTCAGTATAAGACTGAAGAGGAAAGAAGAAAGACAAAAAAAAAAAAAAAAAACAGGTGGACGGGGAAGCCAGCGAAAGTTATGCATGAAAGCTAAATGGAAAAAAAAGGCATCATGGAAGGTGAGGATAGATTGTGAGGTAAAGGATATGTTCGTCTAGTAGTTTGGGCTTATAATCTCGGGACCGTTGTGGTAAACGAGGGTTACTTGTGACATTGTGGATGACAGAAGTACTACATGACATCATCCAGACTTCTAAACTTTTGTTTCAGCTTACTTCTCGACAAAAGCTGCTGACAGATAGAAAGAAAGAAAGAAAGATGAGTGAATGAATGACACGAAGACAAGATGGATGGATGGATGGATGGATGGATGGATGGATGGATGGATAGCACAGAGACAAGATGGACAGATGAATGGATGAATAGACAGATAAATGAACACATAAATGGAAGGTGGAATGATTCGTTAGTTTCTCCTTGTTTCACACTCTCTCTTATGTATTTTACATTTTGCTGATATAGCACTTTAACCTGCATTCCAGATTTAAACAGAAGCGAAAATTGGCAGTTGCCAAAGTCAAGTTTCGAGTGTTATCTTGGCAAGAAGATGGAGGCTTTACAGGGTTTTTGTCTGTTTATTTTTCGCTTTTTTCTGTGCTCGGGTTGGAATCTTTGCTTCTCTTTTGTGGCATTATCCTTGTTGATTTATTTTCTTACATCAAAACAGTGCCCGGAGAAGAAGAAGAAGAAGAAGAAGAAAAAGGAGGAGGAGGAGGAGGAAGAAGAAGAAGAAGAAGAAGGAGGAGGAGGAGAAGAAGAAGAAGAAGAAGGAGGAGGAGGAGGAGAAGAAGAAGAGAAGAAGAAGAAGAAGGAGGAGGAGGATGAGGAGAAGAAGAAGAAGAAGAAGGAGGAGGAGGAGGATGAGGAGAAGAAGAAGAAGAAGAAGAAGGAGGAGAAGAAGAAGAAGGAGGAGGAGGAGGATGAGGAGGAGGAGAAGAAGAAGAAGAAGAAAAAGCAGAAGAAGAAGAAGAAGAAGAAGCTAATAGATAACGTAAAGACTGCCAAACCGTTGTGGAGATTTGCAGGGCCGCTGAAAGTCAAGTCGGACCCCAGTATAAGTTGCTATTGGGGGGTCCTATGGTGGAATTTTAAAAAATGTCTCTAATAAGAAAAGAGAGTAAAAATAGAGCCACATTAATAACCCGGGCCCCAAGACAATATCCTTACCCCCTCCCACCCCTCACCCCCTCTCCAGTCCACTCATCGGGCCTGGAGATTTGAACATTATAAAAAGTACACTGATTGTAATACTTGAAATTAACCGTGCTATCTCTTTCAGTCATTTCTCATTATAGAGTAGTGCCCCTTTGAAACATGAACAGTTTTTTTGTTGGTTTTTTTTTTCATTTTATTTCGTCTTGCGTTTTCTTTCTAGGCGTTTCAGTTATGTCTAATATAGGAGATTCTCTTCAACATCTCTGGGCTGATGCCTCAATGTGCACTCCTAAAGAGGAGGATAGACAGCGTGGTCCTCACGGGATATTTTCTGCTTTTATCACATGCCGTCGTTTGCAAGCATATTGGAATGACACTCGACAACGTTCAACTTGTGTATCTGCGTTAACAGTCCGTGTAATGAAAGTATATTTAGATTTCTTTTCTTGTTCAGAATGTAAAGAAGTGAAGTGCCTTTGCGTTTACGTGATGATGGTTTGTCTTGGCTTTCTGTACATTAAGAGCAAGACGGTGGGGCTGTGGCTTTCTAGGGCGCATCTCCATGTATGCTTGTATAGCGAGGTAAAAAGGAAATGTGTGTGTGTGTGAGAGAGAGAGAGAGAGAGAGGAGAGAGAGAGAGAGAAGTCTATTTGCTGGAACGTGTTTACGTGCTCAAAGGAAAGGGGAGAAAAGAGGAATTTGGAGGAATATAGAGGATAAGATGGTGGAGAGTTCTGGATACACTGCGGCGAGCCAAGACATAACTTCACACTGTAGCAGTGCGGCCTAAGATGTGGTTCACACTGTAGCAGTGCGGCCTAAGATGTGGTTCACACTGTAGCAGTGCGGCCTAAGATGTGGTTCACACTGTAGCAGCACGGCCTAAGATGTGGTTCACACTGTAGCAGTGCGGCCTAAGATGTGTCGCAACAGCCTGATCATGGAGGCAGAGACCGACGCGGGCCCTATCTTGATGGAGTTTCCGAGAAAACCTGTGCAGGGAAGCTGCCTTGAGGGCCTCAAGTCCTTCCTCGTGGGGACGCCCTCCTGGGTTATCCCTTGACAGACAGTTATTATCTATCGTCACCGTCATTATTCAGTCAGGCCCTGTGTGAAAGGGGGGGGGGGGCGCAGTCGGTGCATTGTTCTGGGCCCGGAAGGTTCTCTCTGTTTTAACGGTGGGCCTGAAGGGGGTTGAAAGGGGGGGGGGGAGAAGGTGCATTGTTCTGGGCCCGGAAGGTTCTCTCTGTTTTAACGGTGGGCCTGAAGGAGGTTGAAAAGGGGGGGGGGGGGCAGAGTGAATATGAAAAGATGGAAAGGGGGGGGGGGGGGGAGAGTTGTACCTATTTACAAAATTTGTCCTGGAGGCCCTGTACAGAGAATAAGGTCACGCGCCGAGTACCATAAACAACAGACAGGAATATGCCAGGCATTTGTTCTGTACATGTTTAATATGTAAAAAGAACATGCTTCCGTTGCGAGAGAATGCCAGAGACAGACAGAGGTGGAGGTAAACATATATGAGCACACAGATGACATTACTGCGCCCAAAGTTCACCAACTCCCATACAAACATGAACTTAATGTATATTTTATCCCGTATCTCATCCATTGGCACACGGGCAAAATTTCTCCGACCTTCTGCGCCATTTCTTTCTAAGTTACTTCGTCCTAGCTGAGCCATCGAAATATCCTGGTATATCCTTTGGGGGGGGTGGTTTTTTTTTGGGGGGGGGAATAAATATTAAATTATTCTCATAAACCGAGATATAAAATATGGCCCGCGTTATCAACGCTGGATTATCTGACTTACATAATATCTGGAACTCGACTGCCTGATTTACACAATGTCAGACACTCGATATTATGTATAATACATACATACATACATAATGCCAGACACTGGATTATATAGTTTACACCTCTTTTACGTACTGGAATTCACTGAACACACACGGCGTTTATTTTCCAGTTTCACTGCGGGAACTCTGTTATAAATACGAAGGCTCAGTTCTACACATATGTACAACACAAACATATAGTTACACATATATACAACACAAACATATAGTTACACATATATACAACACAAACATATAGCTTCACATATATACAACCCAAACATATAGCTACACATATATACAACCCAAACATATAGCTACACATATGTACAGCACGAACATATAGCTACACATGTGTACAGCACGAACATACAGCTAGCGATGGACAATGATCACCCGTATCGACAGCTGCGAGAAGACTGTTTACGGCTTTTTTCAAAATTTGTCTATTTCATTTTTATTTCCCCAAAAATAACCGAAAGCAAAATGGTACATGACTGCCTGCCCCGTGTACACTTCGACGTCCAGTTACTGGATCAGGCTTCACACCTTGCATTCCCCCCCCCCCTCCTTTTTCCACCGAGTTAGTTTCATGATGTCGTAAAAGGTGAGAGAAAATGATTCTCAAATCCCCCCACCCCCACCGCCCTTTCCATTGAGTTAGTTTCATGATGTCGTAAAAGGTGACAGAAAATGATGCTCAAATCCTTCCCCCCCCCCCTAATCCTACCCCCTTTCTATTGAGTTAGTTTCATGATGTCGCAAAAGGTGAGAAAATGATTCTCAACCCCTCCCCCCCCCCCCCGGCATACATGGTGAGTATAACAAGCTACCAGCTCTTTAGAAAGATTGGCCCGGCGCTGCTAATCTCTGGCTTGGAGAACAGAGCATCTATAGAAAGAAATAGAAGCGTGCGTTAAATTCAGTTTAATTGAATAGTAATGTATCTAATTTAATCAGAGAATTGAAGTAGCAGTTTATTGTAAGGTTAATTGCTTACTGGAAGGAGAATAATTATCTAGGAAAAGAACAGAATCGTGGAGTACTTAGGGAAAACAAAGTAGGAGTTACAGCCCTTGTTTGCTGTGTCGAGGGAAAAGTGGATTAATTACCACGAAGCAGAAGTCTAGTTGGAGATTAGACGGAGAGACAGATGGGCAACTGGATGGATGAGGATGAACAGATAATGTTTAGATTATCATTGCCTGTGGAGTCGCAACTCTTTTCTTTCTATGTTCTTTAACTGTAAATTTTTGCTCTTCTGCTGTCTATTTTAACTTTTGACTTTTGTCTTTTCTGCTGCGTGCTGTGACTACGACTCTTTCGTTTCTATCATCAACTCGGACTTTACTTTTCTACTATCATTTTAACTCCAACTCTTTCTTTTCTACTGTATACTTTAACTCTGACTCTTTCGTTTTTCTATTGCCTTAAGTTAACTCCGACTTTTTTTTTGTGTTCTTTTTACTGACTGCTCTAACTTCGACTTCGCTTTATTCTTCAAATTCCACCTCCTCTGATTTTCTACGGCCTGACTTCAGTTTCGGACTATCACTTCAGCTTCACTGCTATGATAAAGAGGTAGGGGTCATCGAGCTAAACAGACCAGAAGACAAGAGGAGAGAGTAACGAATGGGAAGATAGATAGATAGATAGATAGATAGATAGATAGATAGATAGATAGATAGATAGATAGATAGATAGATAGATAGATAGATAGATAGATAGATAGATAGATAGATAGATAGATAGAGAAAAAAGGGGTGGAAAGAAATGAGAAAATGTATATATATAAAGAAAATGAGGAGAGAAAAGAAAAGATTGATTGATTGATTGATTGATTGATCTTTATTTCAAAAGGGTTAAGAATTGGGCACGCAGGCCCGTCTGACATTCTGCCCTTTATCATACATCTTTCACTCTATTCCAGACATTCTACAAATATGCTGTTCATATAACAAACATAACAACATTGAATCTGAGAGACATAAAATAAAATATAACATTTACGTTTCGCTCTTAAACATTCACTCAGTACAGAAGTAACTACATACATTATAAATGACTATCTACTAAACAACATTTTCGGGACTATTCAGAAAACAATTAATTGTATTCGGTGTCTGTAAGAGCAGCTTAAGATAACTTAAGAGGAGAAGTGAGAAGGAGGGGCATAGAGGGAGTGAAGTTGGGGAGGTAAAAGGAGGGAAAAAGGGGAGGGAGATAGGCAGAGTGGAGTGAGAGAAATGAAAGGAAGAAGATAGGGCAGAGGAGAGAGAAATGCAGGAAAATGTGTGTGTGTGAGAGAGAGAGAGAGAGAGAGAGAGATGCAGAAGAAAAATAACAGGAAAAAAAGAACAACTGAAACCAAAGACAACTCAAATTTGACCAGATTGCCAGCACACGGCCGACACTGATGATTGATATTAACGAGGATATCCCTAAAATTGGGGATATTATCTTTCTGACAACCGACTTTGTAATTAACCATAAGAGTGCAGTGGATAAAAAAAAATCTCACCTGCCAGGAAGGAATTATAGAGACTTTAAGCCAGCGCCAGTGACGAATGGAATGGATTGTTAAAGAATGCTGGCATCTTTCCTAATCATTCAGTATTTCGGCCTCCTAATCAGTCAGTATTTGGGCCAGTTTCTTCTTCTCTGTTTAGTTTATAGGAGAATCTAAAACGAAATGCTTTATATTTTTACCTGTGGGCAGGTGCAATATTAAAACAAAGATCCTCACCTTTATCGCCTGCTGGGATCAGTTCTACGGGAGTTGTCCTACATAATCATCGCCAGCTTATCTCGTTGTCTCAGAAGAGGTTGCTAGCGTTTCCATAAGAAAGGTAGAGCTGGGTGGGGACCATTAAAGAAGTACAACATGACAGCTAAAAAAAAAAGAATTTCTAACCATGATATTCATTTTGAACAACGCATCTCTTTGCTCATTAACTGATGTTCTCTCGTCCTCTATCGTTTCCGTCTTTTGGCTCTTGTTTCCGAGATTATTTCGTTTAATTTTCAGTGAATTATTATACTTTTAAAGTATCCAAAATACCTTGCCTGTGGAGTTCTAGCAGAAATCATCATCATCTCATGCTGTCTACTCTGGGATATTTGGCTGCAGTGGACGAGGTACTTGCGCTGTTGCTTCTTTTCACAGGGCATCAAGCTCAGTCTTGTCCATCTTCTGATGTATCTGTCTAGAAATGGCGCTTTTTATTGCTCCAGAATTTTTTGCCTTTTTTTCCTTTCAATTTCACGAAATACGCTTCATTCTTCTGGGCACTTGCATGTCTGTAATCTCAATTTTCATTTCCTTATCATCATCATCATCATCATCTTCTCTTCTTCTTCTTCTGCGTTAAGTTTCGCATGTTCAGTCATTAAGTCAAGGACATGGGTCGCCCTCATGAATCCCATTGTCAGCAGTTCTTCGTGTGTGGCCACCTGTTCTCTTTTCCTGAGGCCAAGTGTGTACTCTTAGGCCTATGTAAAGAGACCCTTATTCAATATTCACATTTCTGTGACAAAGTATTACATTTACATAACACTGTCCTGGTAGCCTTTCACTTACTGTGGAAAGAACTACCGAAAAAAAGAAGCTTTGAAAATAGTCAAGCCTCACGCCGTACACTAAATCGGGCTCTCGCAGCTACTTATAAACCATAACGTACTAGCAAAAAAAGGAACGGACAAAGACGAAATTTAGTCTAATCCTTTCTCGTCCGCTTATGGTTATGTATTCGCCGCCAGCAGAATCGTAGCAAGTATCGCGTTCACTGTTAACAACGTTCTTGGCCGGAATCGAGTATCAGCCAATGAACGTGCGCGTGCTTTTATCTCTACCGTTACCCCCCACACCTGAGTTACACCTGGCGCATCTGCATGCGGGGCGAGTATTTGGATAAACTGGTTATGTCATCTCGTTAAAAAACTGCTGGCCTTCTGAGTAGCATTTGGTGGAGACGTGGTTAGATCCGTACACAGAGATGGGGAGTGAAAAGGGGGGGGGGGGGAATTATGGGTGGATGGAGGTGCAGGGGTTGTTGAGATAAAGAGAGAGAAAAGCCAGCAGGAATTAATGCGCGTGATATCCACAAAATGGCCGCCTTCTTGTTAAAAGAGAACTGAAAAAAGACCAAAAAAAAAAAAAAAGTAGAACTCCCGCCTAGCGAGGTGTTACTATTTTCGTGGTGTCAGCGTGACCCAGCCTGGCTTCTTTGTAGGTCAAGTACGTGTGTTGGGATGTTTTTCAGGCTATCTATCTATCTATCTATCTATCTATCTATCTATCTATCTATCTATCTGTCTATCTATCTATCTATCTATCTATATCTATCTATCTATCTATCTATCTATCTATCTATCTATCTGTCTGTCTGTCTGTCTTTGTTCCCTTCCTGTTTATCTGTCTGCCTACACATTTGTCTGCCTATGTGCCACGCTCTCAGAATATATTCACCTATTTATCTCACTCTTACCGTTCTTCATTCTCTCTCTCTCTCTCTCTCTCTCTCTCTCCACATCCAGCTTTTACAGTTTTATCTTAGATCCTACACAAAACATAAAGACCAGGTGTACATGCAAAAGCTTGGGCTCACACTGTATCACTTAAGTGCTCTCATATAATCTTTCGCCACTCTTGCCCTCCCTGAAGATCGTCTCGACCCATAATCTGGCGTGACGATGCAAAGCTGCTGTAGAATTCTCCTGCTGATTTGAAGTTAAGCCACAGAACAGAAAGAACGATATGAAAGTTTTTTATTATGTTGTTTTTTTAATGTTATTTTACTATTTCATTTTAAGGAACAGTAGCCATGTATCTGTTATAGCTATTTTTGTTCATAAAGTTGATTAATTTTGTCTCATATTGGTTCCTCACCGTTGGTCTTATTTATAACGGTTAGTTTCGTTCGATAATGGCCCTTTTCGTCTTAGAGAACGGTTATGAAGCTGTTTTGTGGCAGTTGCCGGGCATGTAAAGCTGTTTTGTGACAGTTGCCAGGCAGGTAAAGCTGTTTTGTGGCAGTTGCCAGGCATGTAAAGCTGTTTCGTGGCAGTTGCCGGGTAGGTAAAGCTGTTTTGTGGCAGTTGCCAGGCAGGTAAAGCTGTTTTATGGCAGTTGCCGGGCATGTAAAGCTGTTTTGTGGCAGTTGTCAGGCATGTAAAGCTGTTTTGTGGCAGTTGCCGGGCAGGTAAAGCTGTTTTGTTGCAGTTGCCAGGCAGGTAAAGCTGTTTTGTGACAGTATGATAGACAGACAGACAGACGCACAGACGGACGGACGGACAGACAGACGCACAGACAGACGCACTGACGGACGGACAGACGGACGGACGGACGGACAGACAGACAGACTGACGCACGGACGGACAGACAGACAAGCAGATACTTCATTAACCATTTCCGAAACTAACCATATCACCCGACTCTTGCTGGTGCTTGAAACATGATCAGTGCTGGCTGGAGAAGGCTCACGAAACTAAAGGCCTTGAAACGTAGGTTAAAAAAAAAAAAACGTAGCTAAAAATCTTATAACGTAACTACAGAGCTACAGCGTAACTGTAATGCTTAGAACGTACCACGCGCTTGATAATCGCAAACAACTGAAAAGAAACGGCTTCGACTAGCATGTTCTCTCTCTCTCTCTCCAATCAGCAAGAATTTTTTAATTGGCCAGGACTGTCATCTTCGCACTCTGTTCACGTCATGGAGTCTCACAGCCTCAGTCTCTCAGCCAGCCTACTGTAGTAGGTTTTAAAAAGTTATAAAAGGGATATTAATATCTGTTGTTATATATATATGTTTTATTGTATATTTTTTGGTATGGCTGGAAGGGGTGATTAAATAACACACATCAACAAGTTGCACAAAAACGAAAGGAAAACACAATTAAAACAATTCTTCTAATAATCGCATGTTTCTATTATTGATTTAAAAATAATAAATTTTACATAGTTAGCAAATCAACAAAAGAATGAATCATCCATTTTATATGTTAGTCATCAGATTACATTACTATCAATATAATCACCAAACAGTTTCCTAAATATTTAGGTTTAATATAATTTGTAGCAAAACGTAACTAATTGGCAAGAGTATATTCATATGCATATGCATGAAATCGGTAGTATAAAAATCAAGTGTACATAGAAACACATGTCCACATTTACACAAAAGAATATAAAAATCTTACATAGGACAGTTACACCTGCACTGAGTTGTGATTATTCATTGCCCTCCATAACACAGTCCTAACTAAATATTTACCTAAGTGGGTCGGGATTGATCGAGGGAGCCCACAGCACAGCTTGCATTCATCCACTTCACATAATAACAAGTCATACTAACCTAACACATACTGGTTCTCATGTGACGAATGAATTCTCTCACTCACGCTTGAACAATAACATGCCGCCCTCCCCCCCCCTCCTCCCTCCCCCTCCCCTTTCCGATCGCTGGCCTCATAGGCAAAAATTCCGACCGATTAAAATTCTACTATCTTGTCTTTATATACCTAGCCAGAGACTGACCTCCAGAATTGCGCACTTAAATAAAGCCTGTCTCTGACCATTGGGGTTGCCAATCAATCCAGGTAACTAATGTTATTTATCTACTCTCTACACTACAGTAATTGACAACCATCCCGTCCTATGTTGAACGACCATCCTTCTGTAGCCTGTAACAAGCCATTTGTGTCTCTCAGCTTCAAAGTTAATAAGTAAACAAAAGCAGTATAAAGGAACACGTGAAATGAAACAAAATAATCACAGATATAATCAAAATAATATATGAAAGTGAATCATGGACAATAGGCAGGTCTGCACAAAAATCATTGGAAGCAGCAGAAATGTGGTTTATTAGAAGAATGTTGCGAATCCCCAGGACAGCAAAAATAACTAATGAAGAATGTATGAGAAGAGCTGGAGAGACAAAAAATCTTGTCAAAAAGATAAGAGAGAGACAGTGTACTTTCATAGGACATGCAATGAGAAGAGGGGGCATTGAAAATATTATAACAACAGGGAAAATAGAAGGAAGAAGATCAAGAGGAAGACCAAGAGAAATGATACTGGACAGTCTGACGGGATGGTGTGAGAGAAGATCACCAACTGAACTGATGGCCTGCATGAAGGATCGTGTACTCTGGAGAAGCATAATAGCCAACGCCAGTCGCCTCGGCACCTGATGATGATGATGATAATCAAGTACGAATCAACATCAGATCTTTACTTCCTGTATATGGACTAGAAAAGTCATAAGTTCCATAATGAACCCTTCTCGTGTGTCATCTTTTTACTTCCGCAACAAACAATCCTATTTTGGTTTTTTGTTCTCAGATACGTTCTGAAATCAAGCGATGAGCGAAGAACACATACTGTCCTCAGCATTCATTAGAAGATTCGTTATTTGTTAGGTAATGAAATGTATTATTTACATACTGACGATGGTCACAGAAATGAAATAAAAAAAATAATTTGTAACACTATTAAAATTGTCTCCCCTGGTTTAAAATAAAAACTGGTCAAGGGAAGTAAATATCGGTTTTAATATAGAACGAAGATTTTTTTTTTCTTTCTGCACTCACATCTTACATAGTAGCAAAGCTATTAAGTAGGAATTTATATTTATCACATTACAATTAGTGGTTTTAATCATACTTTCTCGCATTGTATTACTCAAATAATTTGTACAGAAAATAGGAAAATACATTAAACTGCTACAATATATTTACCAACAGAGTCCGAGTTTCTGGGTGAATGTAAACGTAGAATAAAAGATAATACATCACTTTTTTGACATCGCTTTTCGGCCTTTTGGTTAAGATCAAAAGGCCGAAAAGCGATGTCAAAAAAGTAATTCCATTAGCATACATCTCATTTTCACTACAAATATATTTTTAATTCAACCCCCCTCCCCCCTTCCTTTGTATAACTATGCATGTGTAACATATGTGTTCATTTATATATGTGCTCATTTCACAACACAAATTTAAAAAAAAAATTTTTTTTTCTAAAGATTTCCAAGCAAGCCTGTGAGAGAGAGAGAGAGAGAGAGAGAGAGAGAGAGAGTGTGTGTGTGTGTGTGTGTGAGTGAGTGAGTGAGAGAGAGAGAGAGATACCATTACTGTACACCTTTGTTTTCACATTTTATGTATGAAGTATTAACTTTATCATATTCCACGTTATCACCTCATGGTTTGTAAAAGCCCACCATCTCATTATTTCATCCCACGGGCAATCATCCCCATTTCACATCATTTCAGTTGAATACGAAATTGTTGATTGTTGAATGAAAATAAAGTTATTAAAAAAAAAATTGGTTAAGATCAAAGTGTAGTTCTGCGTTCTGTAGTATCTTCACTTTGATCGTTATTTTGGAATAAAGGCGGTGCTGGAGACCTGCCCTGCACATTGAATGCCGGGGGTATGGTCTACATCTCGTTACGGGTCGACCCGGTTTGCAGTACCACTGGGTCACGACCTGTTGTTTTCGTCGTTTAAAAAAAAAAGAAGAAGATACATCTCCTATGGTGAATACAAGTCACTGGACATAGTTACGGAACTATACTTTTCTTGAGCATCATTTTCTTGCAGTTAAATTGTGAAATCTGTGTTATTTTCAGTTAAATCTTTTAAAAGTGATTCTTGTCCTCTCTGGGCGCATAGATCAGGAACGGCAACCTGCCTATCACAAGCGTGAAGATAAAGGCGGACATAACTATTTTTGTGAATGCCCAGACACTAATACAGTTAGTGGCAGAAGTTTATAAAGAGTGGGGCATTTTTTAGTTTTGTGGCTTCATTTTCTTCTTAGGGGTAACTTTTCTCCCAGTGTTCTATTATGATCACAGATGCTGCTTAGTCGTCAAATAAGATCTGTGGCACCTATAAGTCTTGTCTTGTCTTGTCTTCTGTCTCACTGGTACTGCGAACTGGTGTTCTTTGTAGCCGGTGCTGTGAAGATGGTGACCACAGCATCGTGTCGGTTTGGGAGCGGGTTATGGCAGTAGACTCAACCACCATGGGGACTCTGGCGATCGTTTAGCTAGGCTGCGACTGCTCTGGGAGTGTCAACGGAAAGGTGAGACAGGGTCTTGGTCAGCTGTGGTGCGCCAACCCCTACGTTAGCATGTCAGCTATAGGTCGATGCTTGCCAAAGCGGACAGGGTCTTGGCTCCCTATAAGGAAAATCGTATATACCCTGCGGTTGGCAGATAGAAAAGAAGGTAGATAGAAAAACAGACAGACAGACAAGATGATAGACAGACAGACAGACATACATACAGACAGACATAGATAGATAGATAGATAGATAGATAGATAGATAGATAGATAGATAGATAGATGGATGGATGGATGGATGGATGGATGGATGGATGGGTGGGTGGGTGGGTGGGTGGATAGATAGATAGATAGATAGATAGATAGATAGATAGATAGATAGATAGATAGATAGATAGATAGATAGATAGATAGATAGATAGATAGATAGATAGATAGATAGATAGATAGATAGATAGATAGATAGATAGATAGATAGATGCTTACAGAGAACGTGAAACAACATTGCATTGAACAAACCGATAAACGGAGAACAGATAATTTTCCCTGGAGGGGTACGTTAAAAAAGAAAATAAGATGATATGTTAATCTTATTAGCTCAAGTTGTCTGTTGGAAGTTTCGCTCTGTAAGTCTGATGTATTACAGCTCCCGACGACATCTCGAACTAACGTTTTGATCTTTTATGCCGGTTAGGTTCTAGGGATCCCGACAGAGCTCGATGATTGCTAGCAATGTTAGAATGAAACAGAGAACCCATCTCTTTCCCCTGTTTATTTCAGCGCGTGGAAGTGGGGGGGGGGAGGTGGTATTTCACTTTGTGAGCTCCCCAAAATCTGTCTTACTTCATTACTTTCTTAGGTCTCACTCCCTCCCATTTCGGTATCGGTGAGGAAGACACTTAAATCTGATTATTTCTCCTTATTTTGCTTCTCTCACTCTCTCTCTCTCCCTCTCTCTCTCTCTCTCTCTCTCTCTGTGTCCCCCGTTTGTTCCTCTTTGTTCGCGCCTGCTCTCTTCGCTTGTATCTGCTCATCCTCTTCTGCTGCTTGTACTCGCACGTAGGCTGGAGAATTGTGTTTATTTGTTCCGTATGTTTTCACAGCCAGGGTTTTTACTTTTATTTAAATGTCACTACAAAAGCTCACATATCGGGGTTTCGTAAAATGAAAATGCGTTGTATTGTTCAAAATAGCTCAAATTATGTCACGTATTTGTCTAGCATTTGTTATCATTTTATGTGAAGGAGAAAAAGAATGAAGAAGATAATGATGAAAAGAAGAAGGGGAAAAAAGGAAATAAATTTATCAGTTAAAAAGATATTCATAAAAATCCACCATTTCTTTCCGAATTAAAAAATAAAAATAATCGAGTTCTTTGGCACCCAAAGAGAAAATAAAGAAACGAGGAAAGTGAAGAAAAGAAAAGAGATACGAGAAGGAAAGAAAGAAGGAGAGAAAGAACGAAATAATAATGAAAGTTGTTCAGGAAAACGTTGGCGTAATGAACAAATACTTCATAAAGACACAGATCGTATACGAAAAACTCCAAAGTCTCTTCGAAAAGATAAGCGAAAAGAGAACTCTCTCTCTCTCTCTCTCCCTCCTTCTCTCTCTCTCTCTCTCTCTTTCTCCATTTACCCTGTGTGCATTTGACCTTTAATTCGGAATCCCCAAATACACTCTGTTCCAACTCCAGCCCAGACCTCTAGCTAAAATGGCGAGAAGACTGCTTCTATCAGAAGTTCCCCCAAGGGAAAACTTGGTTTTGTTCTAGACGGGATAAGTGTATGCATACACTCCGGTCCCGGAAAGGGAAAATAGGGGAAAATTATATACGGCGAGAGCAGAGATGTAGTCGGATTGAGAGCTCTGCAAAGGAAGAATTAAATGAGCGCTATGAATTAGAACGACTGAGAGCTGGGCAATGAAGAATTAGGTGAGCGCTATGAAGTAGAAGGATAGAGAGCTGGACATGGAAGAATTAGACGAGCGCTGTGAAGTAGAAGGATAGAGAGCTGGACATGGAAGAATTAGACGAGCGCTGTGAAGTAGAAGGATAAAGCACTGAGTATGGAAGAATTAGTCGAGGAAACATGAAAAACAAAAGAAGTAGAATTTAAAAAAGAAACAGTGCTTCTCAACATATTCCAGCCCTAGCCACCTTGAAGCTCATGAAAATATGTCTTGTCTTTCCGCCACCTTATCCCCGTATGTACACCCAGTCCCATTGCCGAACAGTCATAACTTTAAAACGTTCACACTTTCCTACTTCCCTACAAAATCTAGGCTTGCTATGCGGAACCCCCCCCCCTCCTCTTTTTCCCACTACCATCAATCGCACACACATAAACACACACCGCGCCATTTATTTGTGGAGCCCCGTTTGGGGGGCCGATGGATCTCAAGCTGAGAACTGATGAAACTGAGCGAGATAAAGAATAAATAGAAGAAAATGAAGAGATTTACTCAATTGATCCAGTTGTTATCTTACAACTAATTTTTTTTTTTTTTTGGGGGGGGGGGGGATAATTGTTTTTACATTTTCCTCAATGTTTCCGGCAACGCCCATGGATAGGCTTGTGCCTGCATGATTTCGCGTAAATGGATAACTTCGTGAATTGCACTCACCCTTTCTCAAGAAGGACACCCTCCCCCCCCCCCACCCCTACCCCCGACCCCTTCTCGGAGAGCAGGCACTTAATTACCCGAGCAGTATTAGATTTGAAGATCTAAACAAGAATGTTTGATTTGGTTGAACTTCCTCTGCGCAGTGTGTCAGCTCCGAGTTTTGAACGCGAAGGAGAGATCCTCATTCATCGCCATTGATTGAACGAAATTTCTTATATTTGTCATGAATCACAGTTGGGATTTTTTTTCTGTTTTATGTGTTTTCGTTTTCAGTTCACATGAATAGCGAGCAAGGAAGGTAAAAGTGTTTCATGGGTGAGGCTGTTGTCAGAGCCAGTAAATCAAGATGGACTAGGTGTTATCTTATCTCTCCTTGATATTCATCATTTCTTTTGCTTTGGTTAACGAGATAAACACGAAAATGTTTCCCCTATGGTAATGCTCCTCAACGTCTCCATGTCTCAGTCCTATCTTTTAAAACCAGGCTGGCCCAAGAATCCTTCCATTTATATAAAATCATCTTCCAGAAAGGATTTTCAGCATTAGTCAGTCAGTCACTTGCATGTCCCTCGTGGAACTTTGCTTCCCTAACAGCTCTCCTGTAGGCCTCTCTGTTCTAAGCAAGCTGTCCTGCTGCTGATCGTCAACGATGTCTTGCAGCAATCTTCGCAGTGCTCTTCCTCTCTTTCTTTTTCTCATTATGTAGCCTTCCAAGCCGGTTTTCTCTAAATTATCAAGACGATTAATATGTCCTAAATATTTATGTTTTCTCTGTTTAATCCTCTTTACCAGCCAACCTTCTTCAATATTAAGTTCTTGTAGTATCGATATTAGTGTCTTTTTTGTGTTCATGATTTGAAGGACTGATCTGTAGCATTTACATTTTAATTATCACCATTATACACTGTTCATTATTGAAACGTAGACAATTTACTAATGAAAAACAAAACAAAACATTCTGGTCTTAGCGTTGAAGTTCATGACAAGGGAGCCACCAGATTCACTGCTCTGAGAATCGTTGCCCTGGGTAGTGAAGCACAGTGAGAAATATGATATTTGTGGCTGCAAGAAAAAGTCCAGAAAGCCAAAATATCACCCTCTTTCTGATATTATGTTTTCAAGATACTCACCAGGACACAGATGTTTTCAAGATACTCACCAGGACATCTATGTTTTCAATATCAAATTCTCAAGTCAAATTCGTTGTAATTTCGAATTTATATGTAAGTCGAACAACCGTATATCGAAAGATCGTAAGTCTAGGATCATTAGATTATATCGGAGTTTGAAACACAGAATTGGATAGCAGAAGAACTGGAGAATGGAAGCAGAATCTTCTCAACACATATTTCTTATGAAAGTATCTTCTCTTGATACGCATTTCATTGCTTTCACTGTCCATGATGTTTGTCAATGAACATCAAGTAAGAGAAAAAACAGATGAAAAACAAAACAAAACAAAATTCTGGTCTTAGACTTGAAATTCATGGCAGGGAAGCCATCAGATTCACTGCTGAGAGTCGCTGCCTTGGATAGTGGAGCACAGAACAACCATGGACCACAACAAGTGATATAAGAGACAGAACAACAAAGGACAGCATTAAGTGACAGAAGAGACAGAACAGCAATGGACAACATAAGTGATATAAGAGACCAGAACAACAAAGGACAATATCAAGTGATATAAGATACAGAACAACAAAGGACGGTATCAAGTGACAGAAGAGATAGAGCAGCAATGGACAACATCAAGTGATATAAGACACAGAGCAATAAAGGACAATGTCAAGTGACAGAATAGACAGAACAGCAAAGGACAACATCAAGTGATATAGAGATAGAATAACAAAGGACAGTATCAAGTGACAGAAGAGACAGAACAGAAATGGACAACATCAAGTGATATAGAGATAGAATAGCAAAGGACAGTATCAGGTGACAGAAGGGACAGAACAGAAATGGACAACATCAAGTGACAGAAGAGACAGAACAGCAACGGACAACATCAAGTGATATAAAAGACGGAACAACAAAGGACAGTATCAAATGATGGAAGGGACAGAACAGTAACGGACAACATCAAGTGACAGAATAGGCAGAACAACAAAGGGCACCATCCAGTGATACAAGAGACAGAACAACAAAGGGCACCATCCAGTGACAGGCGAAATGGGAAAGAGAACTTACAGAAGTAAACTCTGCAGACACGGGGCATTAAAAAAACTGCATCTCATCGCATCAGCAAGTCTCCATCCAGGAGATTTAACTTGATGATACTGAAGCAGCTGCCGGATGAGAGGGCGAAAGAATTTGGGGGGGGGGGGAGGAGATGAATACATGATTGTTAATATCTATAACACGAAATGTTATCTGTACCATACAACTTATCTGTTACCACTTCTCCACGCTTTCGTACCGTACTGTGTATCTAACAAGTTGTTTTCCATAACACGTGCCTCCCATCTTTAGATAGGGGCGCTTAATCCCAGATCTGCTCGGAGCCAGAATTATGCATGAAACGAACTTAACAAACAGAACCAAAAAAACGCACCCGGGCAGGCCTGTTTTCACGTGAACTTTTGCCTACGGAGAGATGCAAGTTTTGTCCCGGACTACGGTCTCGTGCTTTGTAATTTAATTAGAGGAAAAGCTGTTTTTTAGCCCAACCCCCCTCCGAGGAGAAGGAAGTAAAGGGGAAATAACATCTCTGATTCATCTTTCAACAATCATAGGATGGAGGTCATCATAACCTATTCTAAATGGGCGGATCTTATCCATTTATCTCTTTCTGCGATTGGTCGTTTTTTTTTTTTGTTTGTTTGTTTTTGTTTGTTTGTTTCCTTTAAAATGTTATTTCTCGCGTTGAAAGTTCGTGCTGGGGAAAGATTGATTTGCATGTTGTGTAGGGGGGGGGGGGAGAGAACTGAAATGGAAATTGTTATATTACCATGCAAGGTTGAATGTAAATCGATGTAGCATATTTATCTGTAGCATGGGAGCACTACGCGCCGATAGTAAGTGTAGTGCTGATTCATTACTTTCAGTGGTTCTAAGCCCGGCATCTCCCTTGGGGGGGGGGGGGGGGAGAAAGGGGGAGGGGGAAGAGAAGGAGAAAGGGGAGAGGGGTCGTGATTGATCATATGGAGCCCTGAGTAGATAGTCCAGATTTTAGCATCGTTTGCTTTAACACGTTTTATAGATCACGAAGACCCACACCTCACAGTTTCCTAAAATATGAATAATCGAAAGGGTTTTTGTTTTTTTTTTCAAATACCGATTGATTTGGAGATGTAAGGGTCTTGACGATTTATCATCGGCTTTAGGAGCTCACGATCTGAAAAGAGGTGGTGGGAATCATTGACCTGAATGAAAGCAAGTCCCCGAGTTATGAACGAATTCAGTTCGTAAGCCTGTTCGTAAGTCAAAGTTGTACGTAAATCGAAAAAAATTTGGTACTGTTCGTATCTAACGTCATTTATATAGTACATGTATGTAGTACAGTGTATCTTTCTATGCATACAAATAACGTGAAAGAAAGCGACCAACCGCTGTAGAAGCTCAACGTTTTGATGCTCGCCGCAAAGTAGCTCCAGCTTGTTATTATGAACTATCCCATGTAACTCGAATGTTTAATATAATAGGCTTTATAGGAGTGAGGAGGGGCGGGAGGACGGGGTTCGTTCGAAACTACGGGTTGTACGTAAGTCGGATGTTCGTAATTCGGGGACTGCCTGCATAAACACATTTATGAAATACGGTTATATTGTTCTATGGAGTACACTTCGTGTGCGAACCTAGTGTTCTTCACATGTGATACTACAATGAAGATCGTATGATATTTTAACATAACACAGATATGCTTAAGTAAATACTTTGTAAGACAAGACTGTATGTAATGGTCGTGACGGAAGTACAGTAAAGGTCCTTTCACTTGTACAGAAGAGCAACACGAAGGAACAGCGTTTTTTTTTTCCTAGGGACGAACACTGAAGAGTCAAATCAAAAGAGACAGGCTGAGCAGTTACAGATGAAGACACGTAATTCCAACATGATGGCAAGAATGAATGGCTCACAGAGTGGCCAAGTACATCTCGACAACGTTGATAACAGCAGACAGTTAGAATCTTCCATCCAAGATGCAGAGAGTACAGACATTTTCCCCAGACACAGTCATCATCCTCGCACCAGAGCCAAGCCACAACTTGACCTTTTTGTGTGTGTGTGTGTGTCCCCAGCCACGATCTTATGAACTCTGAGCGTCACTCAAGTTCTTGTCCTGTAGGATCTTATTTACGAAGACCTGCAAATATTACAGATACACTCAGAAATAACTTGTGAAGGTATTCTGTACCTCCTGGACGTTGTCTATAACTTGTGATGGTATTCTGTACCTTCTGGATATGGTCTATAACTTGTGATGGTATTCTGTACCTCCCATACATGGTCTGTAATTTGTGATGGTATTCTGTACCTCCCATACATGGTCTGTAATTTGTGATGGTATTCTGTACCTCCCATACATGGTCTGTAATTTGTGATGGTATTCTGTACCTCCCATACATGGTCTGTAATTTGTGATGGTATTCTGTACCTCCCATACATGGTCTGTAATTTGTGATGGTATTCTGTACCTCCCATACATGGTCTGTAATTTGTGATGGTATTCTGTACCTCCCATACATGGTCTGTAATTTGTGATGGTATTCTGTACCTCCCATACATGGTCTGTAATTTGTGATGGTATTCTGTACCTCCCGGGCAAGGTCTACGAAGCTCAGCCTCTTTGAGAAACACTTTTAATCCCCAACATTTTGAGCTGATTAGTTACAACCCCAGAACAAATTACTGACAAACGCCATTGGACGAAAGATAAAACACGTGACCAGCTTTAGTTCTCCTGGCCTGATGGGAAAGCTCCCAGCACAAGAGGTCGTAAACGGAAATGATTGTGTGAAATGATTGAATAGAAAGAATGTTTCTTCAGACAAACATCACAGACGGCCTAAACTACGATATACAATTTATGAGAAGGTGTTTTCATATACGCAATATGTGTTCATTCTTCAGTTCCTCTTGCTATCCAAATCTGCGTTTTGAACTCAGGTATAAATTTTATATAACAATGATCCTCAACTTACGTCCGTTTGAAGTTACGACCATTTGAAGTTATGACGAATTTCACATTTTTAATTGATTTAATTATCAGTATTATTAGGACTTTATTTCGAAGGATTTAGGTAACAAAAGAAGAAGAAATAAACTGAGCACGTATTTATGCAGTTATATATGGTTTTATATTATACTTGGGCAAGGGGGGGGGGGAAGGCAAAGGACAGGCGCTTGGGGAAAACCCTTGCGAAAAGGCAATATAAACTATTTATATATACTATATATATATTATATGGGTGTCTGAGTGGCGAAGTGGTTAGTGCATTGGTCTCTCATGGAAAAGGTTGGGGGTTCGAATCCGGCCGGAGGCACCCCCAGTCGCCCAGCTGTAGAAATGGGTACCCGGCTTCTTCTGGAGTTGGGGAATGAAAGGCGGCCAGGCGTGATACTGACCATATCACCCTCTAGTGTGCTGACAGGTCAAGGAAAATATGGGCACTAACACCATATCCCTATGTGCTTCTAAGGCATGACAGGATTACCTATATATATATATATATATACACACAATGGTACCTCGGGTTACGAACTTAATTCATTCTTTGACTCCTTTCGCGAACCGAAACAATTTTTCCCATTGAACTTAATGCAAATCCAATTAATCCGGTCACCTGCCCCAGAAACATATTGTTTTGTTTACTTTTTTATGGATTTATGTGTGGCAAAAATATATAATATAAAATATACAGTATAATTTTACCTTTATGGTTGATAGTTGCTGGCACAGGTAGATGGTAGAGGAGGAGGAGGAAGACTACTTCTTCGAAGGAGAGTCAATCAATCAATCAAGTGCCGTGCCGCGTGGCGTAGGCGATCATTTCTCTCCACAATTCCCTGTCTTTAGACTTGATTATGAGATCAGCCAATGACTTTCTTCCTAGCCACACTGACATCCAGTAACTTCTCTCTCTGTCTTCCTCTGTCTCTTCTTCCCTCAGTTTTTCCAGTTGCCACAATGTGTTCCAGTTCTCCTTTTCTCAGAAAATGTCCTATATATCTCGCTTGTCTGCCTCTGATCTTTGCTGTAGTTTGTCTTTTAACTCCAGCCTCTATTAAGACTTCTTCGTTGGTTTTCTTAGATGTCCATGGTACCTTCAACATCCTTCTTATGAACCACATTTCCATGGCCTTCATTTCTCGCTGTACTCTCTTATTCATGGACCATGCTTCACATCCATAAAACAAAATTGGCTCGATGTAACATTTAAGTACTCGGAATCTTGTTTCCATTGATATGGATCTGTTACACAAGATATTTCTCATTTTCTAGAGTGCTGACGGCCTGAGCACGTGTTTTTTTATTTCGTTGTGACGTTTCCCATCAGCTGTTATAATTGTTCATAAGTACTTGAATCTATCAACTTGTTTCAGTTCTGTGCTATCGATGATAATGCTACAATGGAGAATCCCATTCCATAATAACGTCAGGCAACTGTGTAGGTATTTCTTGTGTTTTTTTCTCTTGTTTGTATCCTGGGAAGTGGTTTGATTGCTGACTTGGTGGCTGGTGTTTTCAGAAGATAACGATGCGGAGACATTTGTCTTTTTCTTTGTTGGATAATTTTCCGAAAATGGGACATCACATTGTCATTTAAAATGTCTGCTGCTCTGCTGGTTACAGTTTTGTTAGGGTGCATCTTTGTTCTTTAAGATAGTACAGATCGTAGATTTAGCCATATTGTACTGCTTGGCGAGATCAGAAACACAAGCACCATTCTCATGTTTAGTTATTATTTCCTTCATCGTTTCTACTGTAATATGCTTAGGCTTCTTTACGCCACTGTCAATAACGCTTTTCACTTTCTTAGGAGCCATAATGAGGGTTAATTTAATGCAAAAAAGCAAAAAAAAAAAAAAAGACAAATTGTATCAAGAACAACGCAACAACAAACAATGTTCACAGCGCCCAAACCTGAGTACAACGGATGCTGTTCGCGAGCCGAGGCATTGTTCGCGGATAGAGTTAACATTTTTTCGGAAATTGCGTTCGTGGGCCCATTTGTTCCTGACTACAGGCGTTCGTGACCCGAGGTACCACTGTATATACATATAATGTATTTTATTGCTTTGACCGTGCTTTGACCGTCTGTGATGTTTGTCAGAAGCCACATGTGCCCTGGGAACTTAAGAGAGATAGAGAGGGAGAGAGAGAGAGAGAGTATTATACTGTATCTGTGTTTGTGTGTATGAGTGCGCTCTCGCCTCAGTAATCTTAAGATTTTCAGCTTACGACTAACTAGACTTAAAACAGTTTTTGGGAACGTCCCTCGGTCCCAGGTCCTGGACCGCCTGGACGTAGGGTGGATTTTCTCGCGAACATTCTGTTTCGTCTTTGAACATTCGCACAGCCGTGTGTACCCTGGGTGCGCGTCGGTTTTATGTTTTTACAGCAAATATTCACCGCTTGTAATTTCCATAACACGAATATCAGGTACCTATTTTTTCCACAGGCTTTTAGGAGCCCTTACCTTTGTTGAAGGCAGTACGCGTTGTGGCGCCACTTCGCTCCCACTTTTTTTTACAAATTCGCTATTCAGCTTCTGCGCCATATTTTTGAAAGAATGAATTGGCCTCTGAAAGGGACGTCATGGAATGCAAATCTTAGCCCTTCTCAGACTCTTGTAGAAATTCGATCGATATTAATTTGGGCATTATTGTGTCTACTGTTCAAAATGTGTTCAGATCTCAGTCCTGAAGGAAAAAAAAACGGAATATGTTTAAATAAAATAATGTTCTTATAGATCACTCAGCGCGCGGCCATAGCTTTTATCTACATCCGGGCAGTGTGTGTGAAGGGAAGCAATTCTGGAACCAGGGGAAGTAATTCTGGAAATATTCGACGATGAAATGAAGCACTTTCTCCGCGGTTTGATCTCTGCATTCAGGAATTCGACCATGTACATGAATGTCGTTATTTCCCGGGATTAATATTGGAAAATCAGGTCGGATTGATATCGTGAGTAATCGTTTGAGGGAGGTTTTTTTTGGGTGGCGGGGGGGGGGGGGTGGGGGAGGGGGGGTGGGGGTCGCGGTTGCGGGTATTTGGAAGAGAGAAACACAGGAGCCCGCGTTATGTTCGATCGTTAAAGGCATGAGTCAAACATAGACTTGTGAAGACCATTATGGAGCGCAGGATAAACACCCAGAGGTAACCAAAGACACAGAAGCCTCAGACAGGCGTTGAGACTGTAAAACAGAATGCGGAGGGTGGGACCGGGAGCGCATTCGGGAAAGAGGCAGCGACAAGGGAAAGATCTGCCGTGAGATAGAGGAGGTATGAAAGATGTTGTGATAATTTCGGCTTAAGAGAACAAGTGAGAGACGGTCATGTTTTAGGGGACGTTTTTTTTTTTGTGTCGGGTCCGTTAACTTGCAGGTGAGACATGACTGTTAGGTGAGACATGACTGTTAGGTGAGACATGACTGTTAGGTGAGACATGACTGTTAGGATTCTCAGTGAAGTAAGCAGGAGAAAGTTATAATTGCTAGAAGTAGAGAAAACAAAAAGATCATATTACAAGTAGACAAAAGAAAAAGATCATATTAGAAGCAAACAAAACAAAAAGATCATGTTAGAAGTAGACAAAACAAAAAGATCATATTAGAAGTAGACAAAACAAAAAGATGATATTAGAAGTAGACAAAACAAAAAGATCATATTACAAGTAGACAAAGGAAAAAGATCATATTAGAAGTAGACAAAACGAAAAAGATCATATTAGAAGTAGACAAAACAAAAGAAGCATATTAGAAGTAGACAAAACAAAAGAAGCGCATCAGAAGTGGACAAAACAAAAGAAGCATATTAGAAGCAGACAAAACAAAAAGAGCATATTAGAAGTAGACAAAACAAAAAAAGAACATATTAGAGGTAGGCAAATCAAAACATAAGAAGTAATTAGAGCAAAATTAAGAACACATTAAAGACAGGCAGAAGTTTTTAAAAACTACAACGTAATAGAAGTAACAAATACAGTAACGTAAACATGTTCCAGAAAACTCTGAAGATGGAAGAAAGAACAGACATTTTTCTCAGAATAGTTGAAGTAGTTTCACAAGAAAGTGTGGATATTAGGAACATATTTCACATATATGTACATATAAGGACGAACAAACACATTCATCAGAATTCACTTGAAAGATACAGAACTAAATAAAGATTGAAATGAGAATGAATGAAATTTTAAAAAAGGGGGGGGGGAATGAATGATTTAGAACCTATTGAAACAAGTGAGCATGCGGAAAATGAAGAGTTCGTTGAACGAGTAAAGAGAGGAAACTTTTGAAATAATAGGAGGTGGAGGGCGGGAGGGGGAAGAGAGATGAATAGAAAAGGAGGTTTCAGAATAAAAATAAACGGTGAAACCACGGCAAAGACGGAGGTGTTGGGCCGAAAAGCGCAAATATCACTCCGCTAGTGGAAACTATGATACAGTGTAACCAGTGTCCTTCTGAGGGCGATGAACAATAATAATAATAATACAAAATATCAAATCTTATCTTATCTTATATCCTTCCCGTGCTTTTAAACGTCACATAGGGCTCGCATGGTAGTTTGCCAAGTTTTTATGTTTTCGGCGAGCTTTTCAAACCTCATCAAGGGATTGTATGCCTACTAAAGTGGCCTCTCTGTAGAGTTTCACGTGATCGACCTCTTTTTCTTCGACCTGTTATGTTCCACTTGATAGCTTGTTTTGGGATTCTCTGACCGTTTCTTCTCATCACGTGACCAAATATCAAATATAAAAGATCAAATAGAGTAAAATAAAAATAAAAAAAATTAAAAGAAACAGAGTTTGCTGGAGGATGTCTGGACATTTTTTGAAATTGATTTTATGCAAAACATATTTCATCGCATGTGGCACGTTCGTGATCGTATATGAGTTAAGGGCCACACATAAAGTGAATGATATCACAGCTTTCTGCTGGCCGAATATCAGGTTGTAGTTTATCGTTCAGTATGTCCTTGTGTTTGTGAGGCGTGGACAGTTCAGAGTGTTGAGGACATACAGTGGGAAATCGGTGTGTGGATCTACATATCGTAAGCAGATAGAGAGACTGTCGAAAAAAGACATAAAGGCTAACAAACAGATAGACGGACAGACAGACAGAGCGACATGCGGAGTGGCGGTAGTATTGAGAGGACTGGTGCATGGATGGATGGATGGATGGATGGATGGATGGATGGATGGATGGATGGATGGATGGATGGATTGGGTTGGAGGGTGGGTGGGTGGATAGGTAGATGGGTGTGTGGGTGGATGGATGGGTAGATGGGCGTGTGCGTGGATGGGTGGGTGGATGGCTGGGTTTGATGGGTAGATGGATGGATGAACGAATAGAAGGGTGAGTGGATGGTGGGGTATGGATGGATGGATGGATGGGCAGAGGTGGATGGATAGATGGGTGGATGGGTAGATGGATGGATAGATAGATAGGTGGATGGGTGGACGGTCAGTGGATGACTAATCGAAAGGAGAAATCAAATGATGGATAACCAGGATAAACGTGAATGGAGGAACGCTCAGACGTATCAGCAGATAAGATAAATAGACATAAAAGTGATAAGAAAAGCAAACAGACGCTGGCTATTGATCGAAAAATATCGATCGCCCCCTTGACTTAATATATTTACCAAGTCTATACAGACTTCTCGCAACGTCAAAGTCAGTTTTTGCTAAGATAGTTTTGAGTGTAAGCCGAGCCATCCCAAATTCGGGTGGACTTTACTTTTTGTCTCCGCTGTTTACTTTCTGGAAAGGCATAAGAGACTAGTTTGTGAGACCAGGGAATTATTCTGTCATGTTTTAAAAGCGGACGAAGTTTAGGGCTGGGGAAAAGGTAACGCTTACTTTCTGATGAGTTTGAAATGCCCTGCAGGATTGGGCTGTAGAAGTCTCTTAAAAAAACGTTGGACAGGCCTCGGAGGTTTTGTGTGTGATATCCCGTCTCATAAGGTAGATGTGAAGAGAAAAGAGGAGGGAGAGAGAGAGAGAGGGAGAGGGAGAGGGAGAGAGGGAGGGAGTTAGAAAGGAAGGGGGAGAGAGAGGGAGAGAGAGAGAGGGAGGGAGAGAGAGAGGGGGAGAGAGAGAGGAAGAGAGAGAGAGAGAGGGAGAAAGAGAGAGAGAGAGAGAAAAGGGTGATTGAAATATACAGAAATCCATTTTGTCCGGGAAGAAGACTCCAGGAGAAAAGAGAACAAAAGAGATCAACGATTGGTTAATGTGAGTCATTTACTTTTGTGAGTTCTTGGCAACAGATGGCCGAAGTGAAGGTCATGTGACACACAGACGTTCTGTTTGCTATACTGGCTTGCTTTTTTTTTTCCTTTCTCTCTTCCTGGTCCTGACCTAATAAATCTTATTATTACGGTGTGTGGGAAATGTATGGATCTGTACACTTATTTGCCAAGCAGCCGTAACAACAGACTGATTGCAGAACCAAGAGGGGGAAAAAAAACCCAGGATCTTACTTTGCCTTCCCATAGATTTTGCCAGAAGCAACCACTTCTTGTGCAGGTTTTGTCAATGATCTGAGCCACGGAAACATTGACTTTCCCCTCAACTTGTGTCCGTGTTTTCCTTTCGCTTTGGTTGCTCTCCTGATGTCACACACTGGTCCATAGCTTAGTAGATCATGTGACTACACCGAAAAGTTCCATTACAAATGGTGCAGTTGCTCTACTAGTCGTCGTGAGTTATATCTAATCTCTAACAGTTTCAGCTTTCTTACCGATAGTTACAAAACGGATGGCAAAGAGGCATATATATATATATATATATATATATATATATATCTGAACCTTAAGTGCCCAGGGTACATGGGGCTTCCGCAAGGGTTTTCCACAAATGCCTGTCCTTTGCCTTTTTTTCTGCTCTTGACCAGGTGAGCCCTCTATTGCTCAACATCCTTTCTGTTGTTCTTCTCCATGTCTCTTTTGGTCTACCCTTACTCCTGTTCCCCTGTGGTGTCCATCTTAGTGCTATTTTTGGTAGTGAGTTGTCAGTCATTCGGAGCACATGTCCCAACCATCGCCAGCGTCTTTCCTCAATAATTGTTGTCAGTGACTTCATCTGCATTTCTGAGGCATAGATATACTGGTTGTGTAAATGTATATATGAAACCAGGATACTCTGAATGAAGTGGAGTATCAGAATAGAGGTTACTGAAATGAGGGTGCAGAAATTATAGGACAACGTTAAGTCTGTGAACAGATATGGCAGAAAAATGAAACCGGAAAGTTTGAAAGGTTTTCGAGTAATTTAAAATACAGAGACGAAACGTTGAAGTTTAAAAGACAGCAATAATATGCTACAATGTAGTGAAATGTTGCAGTTTAAAGAACATTTTGAAATGTTATATTTGGAAGGAAGTGGTGAAATGCTACAATTTGAACAACGTGATGAAATGTTACAGTTAAAAGAGAGTTATGAAATCTTACAATTTAAATAAAAAAAGTGCCGAAATGTTATAAGAAGAAATGTTACAAAAGAACATGATGAAATGTTTCAATTTAAAGAAAGAGATAAAGCTGTACGCATAATGGAAATTACTGAAATGCTGCAGTTAAAAGAGATAGGTGGAAATATTTGAATAAACCAAAGAAATAAACAGTTTAATGAAAAGAACAAGATCAAACGGAAGCGAGGCGGAGTGGCCAGGGCACTAGACATTTTCAGATCATTTTCAGACAATCTTTGGGAAGAAAAAAAAATGCAAGAGAACATGAAAGATGGCAACCCGTTAGTGCAAAAATACGCGTAACTTTAGCAAAACGGCCACACCATTACTAGACCTTGCCTGACGGGAGAGAAAACTGATTACCAAGAAGACGTGAGAGGTCACTGGTCAGTTGATGACTCAGGTCAATACTGGGTTACTGCGTCGTTCAGTTACTGGCTATTTCAGTTACTGCGTCGGTACGGTTTGTCTTGTCTCAGCGGGTGTGAAGGTGATGATGCAAAGTGATAAAGTGCCGCGGGTTGATGTGTTTTTTGCAATAAAGGAAAGACTCTTTGTGCAAACTAATTATCTTTATACATCTTTTTTTTTCTTATTTGTTGTATGAATTATGATCATATAAATAGCCAGTCTTTATTTCCTTATTTATGTACGATATATGATCACAGAAATAGTCAATCTTTATTCCTCTTTTTTCCTTATTTTATGTACGATATAGGATCACAGAAATAGTCATTCCTCATTTTTCTTAGTTTATGTACGATATATGATCACAGAAATAGTCAATCTTTATTCCTCATTTTTCTTATTTTATGTACGATATATGATCACAGAAATAGTCAATCTTTATTTTTGATTTTCCTTATTTTATGTACGATATATGATCACAGAAATAGCCAATCTTTATTCCTCATTTTTACTAGTTTATGTATGATATACGATCACGGAAATAGTCAATATTTATTCTTCATTTGTCTTATTTTATGTACGATATATGATCACAGAAATAATCAATCTTTATTCTTGATTTTCCTTATTTTATGTACGATATATGATCACAGAAATTAGTCAATCTTTATTCCTCATTTTTATTAGTTTATGCATGATATACGATCACGGAAATAGTCAATATTTATTCTTCATTTGTCTTATTTTGTGTACGATATATGAGCATAATCATAAATAGTCAATCTTTTATTCCTCATTTTTCTTATTTCGTATGAGATAGATGATCTTTACCATAGTTACCTTTCATCAATCAATTTGAAAACACTGGAAAAATTCTTGATTAAAATCCACTAATTCCAGACATTTTGTCTACATTCTTTCATTAGTCCCTGTGGTTTCATTTATATCTTGTACCGCTTTCTTACTCTCAGCCCCTTGTCTTTACTCACACTCTGAAGTGTATTTACGAGTCACTCTACCTATTTGAAGTTTTATCTTAGCGTTGTTTTTTTAAACTCGCTTCAGGCATGGTAGCTTGTGTGGTCGAAGTGATTGGAGCACTTATCTCTGATGATGAAGATCAGTGGCCCGAATCGAGCTTTTTGGGTGTCCCAGTTACCCAGCTGTAGAAAAGCGTGCCTGGTGCCTTTTCAGCTACACTGCTCACTCACGCACGCTATCTTAATAATTCCATATGTACGTCTGTATAATCTATCAGAGTATTTTCAATAGAGAGCCAGTTTTGAAGGGAGTGAATGTTACCTATATGAGAATTCTCTGAGAACTTATCTCATAGTTGATTCTTTTCGGCCCAGGTAACAAGACTTCCTGTTTGTGGTGCAGTATCCTGGTGTAGTTGCGCATGCGTCATTTGTCCTCAGTTCTCCTCAAATGACGGAGGTTCCGTACGCAAAGTAGCTCCCCATTTGGCACGGTCTTTCACCAGTTATTCTCAGTCGTCGAGGCCGATGATTTGTCAGTATACCACATATATATTCATAAAACTAATACTCTCCTCACATACACAATCTCTGTGATTTACACATATGAAGGGTCATAATGTAATCATAAACGTGTTTGCATTGGAAACATAATAACACAAAAGGAACACATAATAATACACATACCACATATATTTCACATACCACAAAAATATCACACATACAACATATAATACTGCACATCCCACACAAATGTCACATATACAACACATAATAGTACACATATCACACATACAAAATACAATACCACATATACCACATATAATATTACATACACAACACATAATATCACACATAGCACACATATCACATATACAAGACAAAATACCACAAATATTATCACATATTCAACACATAAAACCAAGCATACCACTCATATTATAACATATATGACACATACTACTACATATATCACATATTTAACACGTAATACCAAACACACATACAAAACAGAATAGTACATATACTAAACATAAAATGGCACACATATAACAAATAATAGCACACGCACGGTGTACACAATAGCACAAATACGGCAAAAAACACATAGCATACTAATCACATATACAACACAGTATTACATACGCCACACATCACTCCTTCTGTTATTCTTGTATTACAAACACCTTATTTCACTTCACACACCTCCATGACATTTCTTGACGCGTGTAGTGCCCCTCCAAGCACACATAGCCTTGTACAACGCTAATAAATACACACATATGCGCTCGGATAATGATTTCCATCACATAATTCGGAAAACTCAGTATTTACAAATTGGCAATATAAAACCGGGACTACTTTCTACCCCTCCCATTCTCACTGCCCTAATCATGACATTAATCCGCGGTTGCTATGCTCATATCCAATGGCCAGCTGCATCTGGGAACCAATAGTTCGCCGATTCAGTTGGAAGGTTTCCGTGTTCTCCTTTTGGTTTGCTATGAATAAAACAGATGGCGTGCGTGTTGCCAGATGGCGCTGTATCCGCGGGAAAGCGAAGAAAGACAACAAGTGATACTATTATGTTTTGGATGAGAAATACGAAGAGAAGTGATTGATTGATTGTTGACAGTGTTATCTGTCTATTTTTTTTTTGCGTGTCATTTTGGTAGACTCTTCTCTTCTCTATTCTCTCTTTTTCCTTTCTCACTCAAACCATGACTCGCCAGCCATCAAGTACTAAAATGACATAGTTCGAAAAGTAACTTGTTAGATATTGTTAGAAATTATTTTAATGTTTATTAAGAACATATGTTAGAAGATCTGTACTGAAAATGTATTTTTGTTTTATGTATATGTCTGTGTATGTATGTGTGTGTGAGAGCTATTTTATTAGGCTAATTACTTCTTCTCTTTTTCTTTGAGTGTAATAGTTTAATCTTACATTCTTTTGATATGTTTTTTTCCCAGTGTAATTTGTATACTTGTATTAAATCGAGTGTGTGGGAAGAATGAAAGATTGAGTGATGAAGGGCAGAATGTAAGACGGGCCTGCGTGCCCAGTTCTTTACCCTTTAAAAATAAAGATTATTCATTCATTCATTTCTCCTCTCCTCTTTCTTCTCTTCTCTTCTTTTCTCTTCTCTACCCTTCTCTGTTATCTCTTTTCTACTCTTCCTTTCTCTGTTCTCTGTTCTCTTCTCTCTTTTCATCTTTCTTCTCTTCTCTATTCTCTCTTATCTTCTCTCCTCTCTTCTCTCTCTTCTCTTCTCATTTCTCCAGTCTCCTCGTCTTCTCTTCTCTCTTCTGTCCTCTCCTCTTTCTTCTCTTCTCTTTTCTCTTCTCCTCTCCTCTATCTTCTCTTCTCTCCTCTTTCTTTTCTATTCTCTCCTCTCTTCTCTCCTTTTTCTTCTCTTTTCTCTTCCCCTCTCCTCTTTCTTCTCTATTCTCTCCTCTCTTCTCTCCTCTTCTCTTTTCTCTTCTCCTCTCCTCTATCTTCTCTTCTCTCCTCTTTCTTCTCTATTCTCTCCTCTCTTCTCTCCTCTTCTCTTTTCTCTTCTCCTCTCCTCTATCTTCTTTTTTTCTTCTCTATTCTCTCCTCTCTTCTCTCCTCTTTCTTCTCTATTCTCTCCTCTCTTCTCTTCTCTCCTCTTTCTTCTCTATTCTCTCCTCTCTTCTATTCTCTCCTCTCCTCTTTCTTCTCTATTCTCTCTTCTCTTCTCTCCTCTCCTCTTTCTTCTCTTCTCACACTTCACTATTCTCTTCTCTACTCTTCTCTCTCTCTCTTCTCTCTCTTTCTCTCTTTCTTCACTTCTCTTTTTTTTCTCTCTGATTTATTTCGTTTTGTTTTTAAAATTATGTTTGATATATACATAACATATTTGTACTAATTTAATATAGAATTTTCAAAAGAGAGAAAGTTGTAAGATAAAGGACAGAGTGCCAGACCGTCCTACACGCCCAAGTCGTAACCCTTCTAAAATAAAGTTCATTTGCGCGCTCTCTCTCTCTCTCTCTCTCTCTCTTTCTCTCTCTCCCTCAAAGGGCAGAATGTCAGACGGGCCTGCGTGCCTAATTCTTAACCCTTCTAAAATAAAGTTCATTTGTTCATTCTTTCTCTCCCTCTTTCATTCTCTCTCTCTCACTCTTTCTCTCTTACTATTATAACATATTTAATTAATTAATTATTATTATTAATATTATTATTATTATTATATTAGTTATTCTGTATTTGTGAATGAATGAATAAGAAAATAATTGTTTCGTTATGTTACTTTTTGTTCATGCTCCTTGTGTTTTTAATACACTTGAATTAAACTGACTGATTGGCAGGAGTGAATGATGACAGAGACAAGAACCAGAATGTCAGACGGGCCGCGTGCCCAATTCTTCACTCTTTCCACATGAAGATGAATCAATAAAATCAATTATATATATATATATATATATATATATATATATATATATCACTCTCTCTCTCACACTCTCTCTCACTCTCACTCTCTCTCACACACTCACTCTCTCTCACTCTCTCTCGCACTCTTTCTCACTCTCACTCTCTCTCATTCTCACTCTCTCTCACACTCTCTCTCACTCTCACTCTCTCTCACACACTCACTCTCTCTCTCACACTCTTTCTCACTCTCACTCTCTCTCATTCTCACACTCTCTCTCTCACTCTCTCTCACTCTCTCAGTCTCACTCTCTGTCACTCTCTCTCACTCTCTCTCACATTCTCTCACTCACTCTCTCTCACTCTCTCGCTCATTCTTTCTCTCTCTCACTCTCTCTCTCTCATTTTCTCTCACTCACTCTCTCTCACCCTCTCTTTCTCTCACTCTCTCTTTCTCTCTCTCTACTGTTTCTTCTTTCAACCTCAAACACTCTTGACTTACAAGAATTCAAATCTGTGCTTCATTACCATATGTACATTTTCTCACATCTGCTTTCATCACATCCTTAGACTTCTACTTTCCTCACATCTGTAGATTTCTATTTTCTGTAGACTTCTACTTTCCTCACATCTGTAGACTTCTACTTACTGTAGATTTCTACTTTCCTCACATCTGTAGACTTCTACTTACTGTAGATTTCTACTTTCCTCACATCTGTGGACTTCTACTTTCCTCACATCTTTAGACTTCTACTTTCTGTAGATGTCTACTTTCCTCACATCTGTAGACGTCTACTTTCCTCACATCTGTAGACTTCTACTTTCTGCAGATTTAAACGTCCCTCACATCTGTAGACTTCTATTTTCCTCACATCTGTGGACTTGTACACCCTATCTCATCTGTAGACTTGTCGAACTATCCACACTGATACCAGTATCCACTTACACCACGGCTGCAGTAATTCTACTAGCGTGTGTTAGCCTACCTTGTGTTCCGATCATAACGAACGTGTGTTAGACTTTATACAAATAATCACGTTGAAAGTATTTGGTTACTTTATGTGGATCCAGGATTAGTTGCTGAATGTCAATGATTTTTCTGTGGTTTTAAATTTCATTTCTGTTTTGTTGTGTATTTCGTGTACTTGTGCTAACCTGAATGTTTACGACAAATGGGGGAGGTTGAGTGATTGCACGGCAGAGCGCCAGAACGTTCCTCGTGCCTCGTTCTTTGATCTTTGAAAAATAAAGTTCTTTCTTTCTTTTCTCCCTCTGTCTCTCCAGTATCTTCCCTGGTTTCGTCATTGATCTCTCTGCATTCTCTTTCCCTTTTGTGTGCGTGCATTTATCTCTTTTTTTTGTGTATTTGCCCACAGTTCGTTTCTTTCTGACAGGACATATATGTACATTCATCGAAGGTAAAGTATCCCACACGATGAGAGTTAGAGAGAATGTAATACAACAATCAGAGATGGGGAGAATGTAATACAACAATCATCGGGGAGAATGTAATACAACGATCAGAAATGGGGAGAATCTAATACAACAATCAGAGGCTCCTATCAGGATCTGGAAAGGACTGTGAAATTTGTCATGTCGACAGGGATCAAGATCAGATGTGACCAACAACCTCGAACGCAGAAGAAGAAGAAGAAGTGTTAGGGAGAATGTAAGACAACAATAAAAATATCTGAACATATGAAAATGAATGGCGAAGAAGAAGAAGAAGAAGAATTTGCGGTACAGCTGAATACAGGCACAATAACAGGGTCGTGCGATGTGTCTGCACGACACAATAACTTGAGAACCTTTTCTTCTTCTCTCCAAACTCTTCTATCATCCCATCACTCTTCTGTTTTCCCGCTGTCTGATCATCTCCTGCTACATCTATGCTTGCTGGTAATGTATTTACTCGTTTAAATTCCGTGCAAATACCTGGAGAAATCTCTCATGCTTATGGCGGATTACATCAGAGTTTTCCCTGTTTTTTGGCTTTTAGCTTGTCTTGTTTTGATTTTTAATCATGTTATTTTCTCATTCTGAGTACTCCTAGCCTGTCTTTGTTCACTTTCCCTCCATCATCATCATCATCATCATCATCATCATCATCATCATCATCATCATCATCATCTTTAGGCTCATTAACAAGGCCCGGGGGTGGGGGTGGGGTGAGAGATCTAGCCCCAAGAGATAAAGAGTAGAGACTCGAACACGACTCTCGGTTTGAAGGCAGTGAAAGATTTCGACTCTCGGTTTGAAGGTAGTGTGATATTTCAACTCTCGGATTGAAGGCAGTTACAGATTTCGACTCTTGGTTTGAATATATATAAAACAGAACAAACCACGGGATTTAAAGAAGAGAAAAATTTTCAAAAGATTAAAACGGTCGGAGACGTTTCAAGATGCCGATGTACTGCACATTTTGTCGAGTACTGTCACAATTTACTGAACTGGGAACACAATACATTTGTTCGCAGCTGGTTAGATATTGAACATTGTTACAAACTTGACTTGTATCATACGCTGGAAGTGATCAGGGATACACACAAAGACGTGACACCGCTGTCAGTTAGATCAGTGATTCTCAGACTATCATTCGCGGCGCATTATCAGGGTCTGCAGCAAATTATTGTGTGGCCAACGGGGCTTTGTCAGATGGTGCGCGGCGTATTATCATCTGGTCTGCGGGGTATTATCATCTTGTCTGCGGCGTATTATCATCTGGTCTGCGGTGTATTATCATCTGGTCTGTGGCGTATTATCAGTGGTTGGTGGTGAATTATCAGGTGGTTCGCAGCGCATTATCAATGGTTGGCGGTGAATTATCAGTTTGTTCGCGGCCCATTATCATTTGTTGGCGGTGAATTATCAGGTGGTTCGCGGCGCATTATCAGGTGGTCTGTGGCGAATTATCAGGCATTCCTTGACTGTATTATCAGTTCGATACGTACTGCTTTCTATTGAATAAACTCATTTAAGATTTAATGGAATGGTGAAACTGCATGTAAGATATTGATACGCAACATATATAATACTATAAAGGTTCTGACTGTTATAATATTGATGATTGGAGAAGTTCGATTTCGTACTGTCTTTTAATTGTAGATCTTGAATGATTTGATGCTTGCTCGAATCACTGGTCGTCTGTATCTTTTATACGACGAAAAGTCGTTATGGCCACGAGAACACTGAATATCCCATGTCAGTTTTACAATTATTTGGAATACACGTTACTACGTCTTCTTTGTCACTTCACAATTCCAGAATGCCACTACACGTGATACTATATGGTTCACCACAAGACTGAAATCTTAACATAGTCATTATAAAATTCAGATGGTTCGTTCCTGAATTAAATTATAGTTCACCTTTAATGTTCACCAGACGCCCAAACAAGT
Source organism: Achatina immaculata (assembly GCA_009760885.1). Taxonomy (NCBI): domain Eukaryota; kingdom Metazoa; phylum Mollusca; class Gastropoda; order Stylommatophora; family Achatinidae; genus Lissachatina; species Lissachatina immaculata. Next base: position 7,289,393 of record CM019703.1, read on the forward strand.
ATCAGACTGAGGCATCTCCGAAAGCGTTTTACACAAACTTTCAAAAATATCAAATCTTCTGCATTTCTCACGCAGTACTAATAATCACTTTCTACCTTCTGTCTGCCCTGAACTACATCTGGTTCTAAACTGTTTCTATATCTCCTGAATATCTATTGGCTCTACTTGTCCATCTGTTCTGTCTGTCGTCGCTCTCTTATTTCTCCTTCATTTCTTCTTTTGTCTCTCCTCTTCTCTTTTCTTTTTCGCCTTCCTCTGTACAACTGTATGCCTGGCTTATATATCGTAGGTCACTTGTCCAATAGGACACGCTTCTAGATATTTCTATTGGTCAGCTTGTTGATTACATACTGACTGGACAAGTCAGTCCACTCCCTTTGATCATTTTATTGGTCCGCTGGACTATCCATGTGTGCAAACTGCGTCCTAAGATTAGCAAATATGCCTCACCTTACAGTAAGTCTGTTGTGTCAAATCCGTCTATTCAATTTTCTCACGTAAGTAAACTCTTCTTATCCAGTATTAGGAGTTCACGATACCTGACGGGGATTATCCCATATCTGTTTTCACAGCGCCCCGTCTGTCTGTCTCCATGTTTACTATTGTTATCTGAGTGAATCCTTCTACACTGCATTCATTCTCCTTGTATCTAGTATTTCTAAGTATCTGCTTAATTCTATCGTATTAATACTACTACCGAGGTAGTGTTCCCCTCCCACCGGTTCCCAAATTATTCACTTCATTTCTTACCTACTTTCTGGTTATCCACCATAACTATAATAAAAATGCTAATATTAATATTAATACCGTCCTAATTTACAAAACTATAATAATACTACATTCATAACTACAAGGCACTATGTAACACTGTGTTATATAATTATAATTGCTAAAGGACTCACTGAACGCAAAAAAGCTGGGAATCACTGGATCAGACTAAAAGGAGCATTAATATTGTATTGTATGTTTATTCATATTCATTGCGCTCTCAGACCCTAGCCTGGAGGTGTTATGTTGCATCAAAAGCTCAATGAACAGCTAAATCAATTTACCATTTAGAGAGAGTAAAGAGATGCGTATTAATTCTTGATACGGGTAATCACCGAGAAGAGAAATGTGTGAAGTGACAAGCACGGTGTTCCGTACTCATGTATCTGGCTACTGAATGAATTATCGTACACACACGCACACGTGATCATAAAATAAATTCTTTATTCTGTGACCTGGCGTGTCCAGGGCGTGCTGTCTCTGTGTGCGTGCGTGAGCGTGTTGTGTAGGATCTACCCCTCAGTAAAATTTAACTCATGCTTTTACGATGTCTTTGTTTTCTGCACAGAGCTCATGCTCCCCTCCTGCCTCTTTCTCTCTCCCTCTCTCTCCCTCTCCTTTTGTCCTGTCTCTCCTTCCCTTTCCTCAGTCTCCTTCTTTCTGCCCTGTCTCTCCCTCCCTCTCCGTCCTTCTGCCCTATCTCTCCCTCCCTTTCCCCTGTCTCTCCCTCCCTCCCTTTTCCCTGTCTCTCCCTCCCTTTCCCTTGTCTCTCCCTCTTGCCCTGTCTCTCTCTCCCTCTCCTTCCTCCTGCCCTGTCTCTACCTCCCTTTCCCCTCCCTCTCCCTCCTTCTGCCCTATCTCTCCCTCCCTTTCCCCTATCTCTCCATCCCTTTCCCCTGTCTCTCCCTCCCTTTTCCCTGTCTCTCCCTCCCTTTCCCCTGCCTCTCCCTCTTGCCTTGTCTCTCTCTCCTCCTCCTGCCCTGTCTCTACCTCCCTTTCCCCTCCCTCTCCCTCCTCCTGCCCTGTCTCTACCTCCCTTTCCCCTGTCTCTCCCTCCTTGTGTCCTGTCTCTCCCTCCCTTTCTCCTGTCTCTCCCGCCTTCTGCCTTGTCTCTCCCCCTCTCCCCTATAACTACAAACTTTCCCAATATCTATTTGATGTCGACTACATGCCTCCATGAATTATAAAACTTAAAAATTATCTTAAACTGCTCTTACAGACACCGAAGACAATTAATTGTTTTCTGAATAGTCCCGAAAATTTTGTTTAGTAGATAGTCATTTATAATGTATGTAGTTACTTCTGTACTGAGTGAATGTTTAAGAGCGAAACGTAAATGTTATATTTTATTTTATGTCTCTCAGCTTCAATGTTAGTTATGTTTGTTATATGAACAGCATATTTGTAGAATGTCTGGAATAGAGTGAAAGATGTATGATAAAGGGCAGAATGTCAGACGGGCCTGCCTGCCCAATTCTTAACCCTTTTGAAATAAAGGTCAATCAATCAATCAATCAATCAATCTCCTCCTCCTTTCCTCGCTCTATTTCTCCTCCCTTCTCCCCCTCTTGCAATACTTCTTAAACAGGCTCCACTGCCACGGAGAGATTGTAGGGATCCCTGTACCATCATTACTGAGGATACTAATAGAGATGTCGGACAGGGTCTTGGTCAGCTATGGTTCGCTAACCCTTACGCTAGCATGTCAGCTGTAGCTCGCTGACTGCCAGATTGGACAGTTTCGTAGACTTGAGCTGAATCTCATGATACAGAACAGATTTTCTTTCATAGCATTGACTAGGGTATGTTTGTTGAGTGAGTGCAGTTCTTTTCATAGTATAATAGACTTAATTTTATTGCGTTGGGTCAGTTCTTTTCATAGTATAAAAAAACAGACTTCCTTTTACTGCGTTGGATCAGTTCTTTTCATAGTATAAAAAACAGACTTCATTTTACTGCATTGGGTCAGTTCTTTTCATAGAATAATAGACTTAATTTTATTGCGTTGGGTCAGTTCTTTTCATAGTATAAAAAAACAGACTTCCTTTTACTGCGTTGGGTCAGTTCTTTTCATAAAACAGACTTCCTTTTACTGCGTTGGGTCAGTTCTTTTCATAGTATAAAAAACAGACTTTCTTTTACTGCGTTGGGTCAGTTCTTTTCATAAAACAGACTTCCTTTTACTGTGTTGGGTTAGTTCTTTTCATAAAACAGACTTCCTTTTACTGCGTTGGGTCAGTTCTTTTCATAGTATAAAATAACAGACTTCCTTTTACTGCGTTGGGTCAGTTCTTTTCATAGTATAATAAACAGACTTCCTTTTACTGAGTTGGGTCAGTTCTTTTTATAGTATAATAAACAGACTTAATTTTACTGCATTGGGTCAGTTCTTTTCATAGTATAATAGACTTAATTTTATTGCGTTGGGTCAGTTCTTTTCATAGTATAAAAAACAGACTTCATTTTACTGAGTTGGGCCAGTTCTTTTCATAGTATAAAAAAACAGACTTCCTTTTACTGCGTTAGGTCAGTTCTTTTCATATTATAATAAACAGACTTCATTTTACTGCGCTGTGTCAGTTCCTTTCATACCATATTAAATAGACTTAATTTTACTGCATTGGGTCAGTTCTTTTCATATTATAATAAACTATTTCATTTTACTGCGTTCATAGTATAATAAATAGGTTTCATTTTACTGTGTTCATAGTGTAATAAATAATAGACTTCATTTTGCTATGTTAGGTCAGTTCTTTTCATAGCTTTGAGTACACTATGTTTTAAAATAGCGTTTCGTGGAGTTTGTTCCATAGCATAGAGTGGAATTTGGTGCACATGATTTTGTTTTATAGCATAGAGTGGAATTTGGTGCACATGATTTTGTTTCATAGCATAGAGTGGAATTTGGTGCACATGATTTTGTTTCATAGCATAGAGTGGAATTTGGTGCACATGATTTTGTTTCATAGCATAGAGTGGAATTTGGTGCACATGATTTTGTTTCATAGCATAGGGTGGAATTTGGTGCACATGATTTTGTTTTATAAAACCGGGATAGAAAGATGTATACAGTAATATACGGGGCATCTAGGAACCCCAAAATGAAACGTTTGAAACATCTTTCAGACAAAACTGTCAACGGGCCCTGGAGAGCCAGGTCAGGGCCTCGGGTCACTTATTATCGGGCCCCCCATTCAAACACGGGAGACAAATTTTCCAGAATTGTGCGTGTAATAAGAAAAAAAGGTGTGTGTGGGGGGGGGGGGAGGGGAGGAAAGCAGAACAGCCTGTCCCACATCAACACTCAGACACAAGGGGGGGGGGTACAGCCCAGCTCTTCTCGCCATCACTCCTTTCCCTCCCCCCCCCCCCGGGAGGTTCACTGTTAAAAATCTGTACTAAAATTTAGCAAAGCGAAGAAAGAGCAGCAAGGAGACTAGCGGAGAACTTTAATGTCAGCCACCTTGTTCCTTGAACATTCTGCGAGTTCCTAGAGTGAACGAAACATGCGCCAGGTTTAATGAAGGCAGACGCCTTTTATTTGGCCAAAATATCCACGTCAATATGTGCCACGTGGCCACTTTTTTTTCCTCTCCGGTCACGTGGCTGTTTTCGTTTTCAAGGTTGTCACATGAATGACTCCACCCACCCCCCCCCCCCCCGTCCAGTATTGTAGCACTTATGTGCTGTGTTACCAGCTCTGCCCCTGCACATATGATGCCCGGCATTTTAAAACACGTGTGTGTCCTGTAGCAGAGCTCACTTTGAGTTGCACGCTTTATGTAAATAGAGTGCCTTGGCAGAAATTTTATATATGCTTTGAATGTTTGCATTTAATGCATATTTAACCTACCCCCCCCCCCTTTTTTTTCTATTATTGCTTCGCTTTTGCATTTGAATTGACAAGCTGTTGGCAGAAGTTTTCAAGTTTTGAGCTTGACAATATTCTTTAGCTCATTTTTCTATGGGTTTCATTTTCTTTCACGTTCTTGTCGACTTCTTTCTTTCTTTCTTTCTTTCTTTCTTTCTTTCTTTCTTTAAGTGAAGAGGGTGAAGACTGTCGGATATGGCAATCAGCGACTCGTACGTGGCATGATAACGTCAGGAATGATAGCAGATCAAGACCCTGTCCGGCCTCTTCCTTGGTGCCCCCAGTAACAGGCCTAGCTTGACTAACGGGGTAGGGATTGTATTGGTCTTCGTGTTGGTGGAGTCTGTTAAAGAAGTACTGCACATCCCCTGCTTTTTTTTTTTCCAAGCTCCATTCAGTGACTGAAAGAGAATTAACTGCCAAAACCCGCTCCCAATCCGACATGATGGAATGCTTCAGTGTCTTCTCAGCATCGGCAGCAAACAGCCGCTCACATTTCCAGGGAGAGAGAAAAAAAAACAAGAGAAGGTTTTCTTTCTTTCTTGCGAAAGAGAGCCCTGCGGCACCCCTCCCCCCCCCCCCCCCCCCTCTTTTTCTTCCTTTCATGTCCGGGCACTCGAATTGAACAGAAAAAAAAGTGTTAGTGCTTGCCCTTTGTTCTGAACAAGAACCAAGGTGACCCCCATCAAAACTGCTCGACCTTTCACAGCTTTCTTGTCCTGTTGTCTGCTGTCTGCTCAGCTCAACTTGAGCGGAAACTGGTGATTCGATTTTGCGGGCCACGTGTGATCCTTTTTTCAACTTTCTAAACTGTTTTTTTTTCTAATGAATTGTTTACATTCTGTGTTTACCAGTTTTTGAAATCGAAAATCGTGTAACGGAACTGAATGTCATACAAGTTTCTTCGCAGTCATGTACAATATATATCTATGCCCACAGAAGAATGTCTCCAGTCTGTAAGCGAAGGCTCCCACTATCAGGTGGTCGTAAGAAAAGTTCAGGATAAGACTATCTCCAGTCTGTAAGGTTGCCAGAAAGGAGACTATTGTACTGTTACAAGCTCTAGAATGAGGTGGACGAGTTTACCGAGGTAATAAAGCTTCTAACAAGGCTTTCCTTCTTGGGGCCTCTGTCAGCAGGGCCTTGGAAGGAAATTTTGGAAGCCGGTACAAAAGTCTCCCCCCCCCTCCCCCGCCTCTTTCCTCCGAGTTTAACATTTGATTACCATTCTGTTTTTATGATCCCCCCCCCCCCCGGGCCCTCGAAGCCGAGAGTTCGGACATGTACAGGCAATCCCATTCCCTTCCATCTCAGACTGCGACTACCACAAGACACAAGATGTTCAACTAAACAACTGTAACCTGGTCCTCATCCAATCTAAACGCTTTACTTCCCGACTTTACATCAGGACATTAGCTGCAAATAGCTCAAGTAACAAGTCCATTTAGCAACGACAACAATAGCAAAGGTGGCTGCGCACGTGAGATACCCACGCACACTAGTCAGTCCACACAGGCATCATGGCAGGCAGCAACCATCTCCTACTCTTTCGGACAACACTTCTGTTGTGTTCTGTTGCCTTCTGTGTTATACACACCAAACCACGCACACACTGCGAGATATGCAGTGAAAAACTTGCTTATTCCCACACTGCCGTTTTTGTCTTTGGTTATTTTCAGTAACGCTTGTAAGGATGTCAGAATATGCTGGACTTCTCATTCTCTCCAATTTGTTTGACTGTAACTCTCTCCTGTGTCTTGCGTAACATTCTCCTTATTGGTTTCATTAACCCTTTTACGACAAGTGCCTAATTTTCGTCTTTTCTGCCTTGTGTATTTAACATTTACTGGCTGGTATTTTATGCGTGGAGACAAACAGGGCTGAGACACGTAAACAACTTAACGCCGTTTTCTCAGCTACAGGAATGCTGGTTGGCGCGGCAAGGGGGTGCGTCTGCTCAGAGCGGCTTGTGATCAGTGCCCCATGACAGGCATATTTGTAAAGTTCTGTGAGAAAAGCAGGTAGACAAAGCGGCCAGAAGGACATCTCGGAATGTGCGTACTCCGGGGTTCTGATAAGTGTGTGGCTTGCATTCTTCTTGACAAGTCTTTCTTTCTTTTTCTTTCTTTCTTTCTTTCTTTTCCTTTCTTTCTTTCTTTCTTTCTTTCTATTCAGACACTGCCTGTCATTTAAAAAAATTGACAATGACACATGTGGCAGGCAGAAAGTGAATTACAGTAGTTTTTTTTTTTTTCATTTGAATGTTTCTTGTACTTGTCCCCGGTGGTGTAATGGCTAGCGTATTCACCTGTCAATTACATAGTCTCTATTTCAATTTCCCACTCGGGCTGATTTTTTTTTTTCGAACCAACCAGTACCAGAGTCAACCCATCCTCAAAAAATGGGTACCTGGGGTTTACCTAGGGTAAGAAAAGCAAAAAAAAAGGGAGAGAGGACAGGTGCTGGCATCCATATCTCAAATGCTGTGGTGTCCTAGAAATGTGAAGGCACTAACACGTCCCTTTACTGTATGCAAATGCCATGGGTCATAGATTTGTACAACAAAGTTCTCCTCTGGTTGTTGATTCTTACAGCTCGGGTAACGTCCGCCACGTCATGGGAACTTAAGTGTTAATTGTTTCCCGCCATTTGATCCAAGCTGAGATTCATAAAACAGCGTATCTTTATCACGTGGAGATCTTTATTCCTCAATCCCCATTTTATATTCTTTCCTCATTTTTTTTTCCCTTTCGTCGTTATGGGACAACTGTATCGTCTCACATAAATAAACAAGATTAACAGCCGTTGTGGAAATGGAAAATTGAAATTAAGCCAAGCATATAAAGGAAAAAAAAACACAAAAGGCTTTGTTTTAAAAAAAATCACAAAGGGTACCTCCAAACTTATGTTTAAAGAAGGAAGTGTGTGCTGGTAGTCCCCGCTTTCCGACGTGAGACCATGAACTACGGAGTGTTGGCACTGACCTAAACAAGATCCAGAGAATAACCAGCGATGTTTTTTGTAGAGAAATCTGGCGAAGAAAGATGACGATGCTAAAGATAACAACGAAGTTTTCCCAGCCGTGGAAGCAGAGCTGACCAGGGCTCTGCCCCACCTTCTCCGTAGTGCTCCTAGTGCTCCTAGCACCAGTTTTTTTTTCTTTCTGTGCTTTAGTCGTGTTGTAGAGTTACACCACGTCGTGGTTTCCATGACAGTAGGTTCTACCTAGAAGTCTGCTTCTTTGGCTCCACACCTGGATATTAAATAAGCCACTCCTTATCCGATGTCAGGCTTATACTTCAAGGTCACCACATCATCGACCACGTGCGACATAGCTTCCCAACTGCAGTAGATTAAAGAAGAAAATTAAAGATATAACCTGTATCAACGAGTCTAAAAGTATCAAGTACCGCCCCATTAAGGGCGTTGGGAGGATTCGGCGGGGGGTGGGTGGGGAAAGGGCGGGGGTGAGGAAAAAGTTAATAGCAAAAGGGGCGGGGACATTAGAACCAACTGAAGGAAAAAGTTTTTTTTTTGGGGGGGGGGGGCGCTAGGATTGTGCCGTGGGAGGCAAGGGGGGGACGGTAGATGAAAAAAGTCTGGGAAACACTGACCTGTATAAAATAGAAAGTAAAGAAGCGAAACCAGTTCAAGAAAAGATAAATAAAAATCATATAATGATAAAATAACCAGGAGCAAATCAGAACCACTGACCGCACAGCGAGAATCTATAAACTAATGATCAACGTGAAACAGAGACACACACACACACACAGAGAGAGAGAGAGAGAGAGAGAGAGAGAGAGAGAGAGTAGCGAAGTTATCCCTGTGAGGAAAAAAAATAAAACCCTCAATGACTCTCGGTGACGTTGACTCCTCGCGTCCTCCTCCACGAGTCATTCATCAGTGTCAAGAACAGCTGAAATACTTTGACCTTTCTTAATTCTACGGCGACTGTTTTTCTATATTTTTTTGTTTTGTTTTGTTTATTTAGTCTCGTAGTTCGCCACTTTATTTTTTTTCGTGCCTTTTTCTTTTTTTTTTAAAGTTGCTTCATTGCGAAGTTCATGACGCGGGAAGAAAATGCTGCTGTCCTGAAAGTGAGTGCCTTCTTGAAATGCGTTTAGAGAAATCCAGTTCGTTTCTTTCATAAAACTACTACAAGTTTTTAACGTTACTTTGACCACCATTCTGTCCTTCTTTTAGTTTTTTCCTTTGATCCTTTTCTTCTTATCGCCATCTTTTGTCTTTTTTTTATCCTTATTATTTTACTATTATTACCACCATCGTCACAGCCATCACTCCTACTACTGCTGTTATTATTGCTTCCATTACTACGTCTGTTTCTTCTTCTGCTGCTGCTCTATTACTACTGCTACTTCTTCTGCTATTACTAATTCTGTTTATTTTTCTTTTGCTACTTACTACTACTACTACTACTACTACTACTACTACTACTACTACTACAACTACTACTACTACTACTACTACTACTACTACTACTACTACTACTACAACTATTACTGCTGCTGCTGGTGCTGCTACCACTCTATTACTACTACTGCTTCTTCTGCTATTACTACTTCAATTACTGCTCCTGCTCCTTTTTCTTTTGCTGCTGCTACTACTACTACTACTACTACTACTACTACTACTACTACTACTACTATTACTACTACTACAACTATTACTGCTGCTGCTGGTGCTGCTACCACTCTATTACTACTACTGCTTCTTCTGCTATTACTACTCCAATTACTGCTCCTGCTCCTTTTTCTTTTGGTGCTGCTACTACTACTACTACTACTACTACTACTACTACTACTACTACTACTACTACTACAGCTGCTGCTGCTGCTGCTGCTACTACTACTACTATTACTACTCTTTTACAACTTCTATTTATTCTACTATTACTACTTCCATTACTTCTTCTTCTTCTTTTTCTTCCTCTTCTTCTATATTCCAGAAACTGCGAAGTTGGTGTTGTCTGCAACCGATGCTCTGAGGTTGTTCAGGCACAGCAACGTGTCGGTTTGGGAGCGGGTCATGGCAGTTTTTTTTCAGTCTCTGAGTGCAGCTGAGCAGGAAGGGATCTACAAGGCTTCTTTAGCAGGCTCCACCACCACGGCGGCAATAACGATCCCTGCCCCGTCAGTCAGAGTACGCCTGTTACTACAGGTACCATTGAAGACGTGTGACAGGGTCTTGGCCAGCTGTGGTGAGCCAACCCTGACATTAGCATGTTTGGTAGGGGTCGATGACTGCCAAATCGGCAGAGAAATCGCAATAATAACAATAATAATAACCATAATAATAATAGTAATAACAATAATGAAAATAACAATAATAATAACAATGAAAAAATATTAATAATAATAGCAATATTAATAATAACAATAATTATATATAACAATAGTAATAGCAATAAAAATAACATCAATAATAATAACAATAATAATAGCAATAATAATAACAATAATAATAATAGCCGCAACAATCCATTGCGTTTGTAAAATGAATAGATTGTGCTGTTGAGCAGCGTAGACATTGTCCCCTCTGATCTTGTACAAACTGCCCCTCTGTGATAATTAATCAATGAGAATCCAAATAAACTTTACCTGGCAAAGAAAATAATGATCTTTTCTGTTTTCTTTTCTCATCTCAGAAAACTTGAGCTGCTTTCCAAGCTTCCATATTCCGAATGTTATTTTCATGGAAATTTCTGAAATTTGTTTCTATGGTTATTTTTGTGATTAAACACACAAACACACACGCGCGCGCGCGCGCACGAAAGGAAATACGTTGTTATAACTGAAGATTCAAATAAGATCTATGGAAACGCCAGGAAGTTTTCAGCTGTCTGCGCAAAGTGTCGGTTCAGCTGTAGGCCAAAGAACAACTACAAGAAAGGGAGCGCTAATTTGGCAATGCAAAAAAAAAAAAAATGTAACGAAGACCAGATTTCTTCAGCGATGTCTGATTCTGGCAGTATCTTGTGTGTATGTGTGTGTGTGTTTGTGTCGTTTGGTGAAAAAAAAAGGGGGGGGGGGGGAAGGAGGGACCGATTTGGGGAGGATATGATCATTAAGACAATCCTTACATTCCTGTTCAGAATTTCGAGTCACCGTAGCTGGTCAAGCTGCGAATGTTTACAGTTGGTTCACAAACGCATATGCGCGTTTTCCAAAACACATGAAACTTGAATTGCCGCGTTTAGGAGTTTGAAACGATAATTTGAGACAGTGTATGGCGTAATATTAACAGGAATATGACATTATGTGTTGAGATAGCGTATGGCGTAATATTAACAGGAATATGACATTATATATTGAGATAGCGTATGGCGTAATATTAACAGGAATATGACATTATATATTGAGATAGCGTATGGCGTAATATTAACAGGAATATGACATTATGTGCCCCTCTCTTTCAAGAAGAGTACCAGAAAAAGCTAACTGTTTACTTTTTGCATCTATTTTCGTGGGATGGTTGTATGTGATCCTGAAATAAAGGTGTTTGCCGAAATATTGGATTGTTATATGTTCTGTATTTATACATGTTTATCTTACTTTCTGTCACTCCCGTTCTTGCCCGCTTTCCTCACTCTTTCTATCTTTTTTGTAAAACTGAACCATACACCTCTAGCTACTTTTATACGAACAGTAATCTAAGATAATGTGTTATGTAAAGTAATGTAATAGTCTGAGATTGTCTATGACATAAAGATATTGATTTAAGTTCTATTCTATGACATAGAGATCTTGATTTAAGACCTAGTCTGTGACATTGATTTAAGATTTAGTCTACGACATAAAGATCTTGACTTAAGTTCTATGTTTTATCAAGGATCTACTGTTAACCAACTTGCCACTGTTATTATCTCCTTGCGGACGATGCTGTACTCAAGCTAAACGAGTCAGCAGTCAGAGCTACCCATGGTTTGTGTCAAAGCTGATGAACCATAGCTGACTAAAAGCCTGGTCTAACACCACGTGGTACCCCCTGGAAGTAGATATTAATCGAGTGAATAGGGACTGGAGTGGGCAGGCGAACTCGGTCCTAGAAAGTGGATGTGTAGAACATTAAAATAAAGAAACGCAGGTATCACAGCCTAGTTCAAGCTGTTACACAGCGCAACCAACTCCCTTTTGAGATCGAACAAAGAATAGGAAGGTATGTAATTGGAAATACAAAATTTTGTTCTTTGCAGAAGGTGCCATGGCGATGTTGAGTCACAGATTTTAAGTAGGAGTGGGAATAGTGTCTAGTGCCTCCACTGAAATCTCATAGGGAGGTCTGTGTAATTAAAGTCTTGTCATGTCTTGTCTTGTCTTGTCTTCTGTCTCCCTGGAACTACCAACTGGTGTTTCTTTGCAGCCGATGCTGTGGATATGTTGAGGTACAGCATCATGTCGGATTGGGAGCGGGTTATGGCGGCTTTTTTCAGTCCCAGAGTGCAGCTAAAAATCAGAAGGTCCGCAGTACTTCTTTAACCATGAGGACTGTGGCGATTGCTGCCCTGTTAGCCAGGCTAGGCCTGTTAGTGGGAGTACCAGCGAAGAGTTGGGGGCAGGGCCTTGGTCAGGTGTGGTTCGCCAACCCGGACCCCATCATGTCAGCTATAATGCCCCAACCCTGACCCCATCATGTCAGCTATAGTGCGTCAACCCTGACCCCATCATGTCAGCTATAGTGCGCCAACCCTGACCCCATCATGTCAGCTATAGTGCGCCAACCCTAACTTCATCATGTCAGCTATAATGCGCCAACCCTAACGCCATCATGTCAGCTATAATGCGCCAACTTTGACCCCATCATGTCAGCTATAATGCGCCAACCCTAAAGACATCATGTCAGCTATAATGCGCCAACCCTAAAGACATCATGTCAGCTATAATGCGCCAACCCTAACGCCATCATGTCAGCTATAATGCGCCAACCCTAACCCCATCATGTCAGCTACGGCGCGCCAACCCTAACGCCAGCATGTCAGCTATGGTGTGTAATTAAGAAAAAATTAATAAGTCAGTTCTGCAGGAAAACCGACATACAAAGTTCATAAAACGTTCAGTGTTTCTAGAACGTCTGGCCACTTCTGAGTACGCGTTGTCCAGTTCTTCATAAAACGAATAACGAAATACTTTAGTATCAAGCTTCCACGTGCTGGAGAAGACTGATGGTTCATTATGGAGACTCTCGTGATTTCTTTCTCCGCGTTTTAGACTGTCCGAGCCGACACAGACGTTAATGGGCTAACGAAGTGGATCTGCTGGAGGAGGAGGAGGAGGAGGAGAGAGAGAGAGAGAGAGAGAGAGAGAGCGCAACTCTGAGACCAATAACTATAAAATCACGTGATTACCAGAACGTGAACGTTGAGAAGAACCACGGTTAATCATTCCCCGCTTTACGGCAGTCCAGACAACGCGGTGAACGAATTTTATGAAAATTAGGACAAACAATCATGATAATTTAGAGAAGAGAGTCTGAGGGCAGAAGTGGGGTGGTACATAACGGGAAAAAGAAAGAGAAGACCAAGGCGAAGATGGCTGCAAGACATCGTTGATGACCTACGAATGGACGCATCAGTAGCAGGGCATCTTGTTTACAACCGAGAGGCCTACAGGAGAGCTGTTAGGGAGGCAAAGTTCCGACAAGAGACATGCAAATGACTGACTGGCTGAGGGCAAACAATAGAAAGGAGAGATACAGCGAAATTTTAAGTCACAGAAGAAACATACATGGCACTGCATGTCACGGAGAATTATGGATATAATTTTAATACCAATATTTTCGTTGAGGCGTCAGCACACTAGAGGCTGATGTGGTCCGCGTCATTATATCATAGTCCCTTGTAACTTAGAATTATTATTATTATGAACACATTTTAGTTATAAAGGTTAACATTAAATAAGAAGAGAAAATTTAGATCGAAAATTTAGAGAACAAGTTAGGAAACCGATTCCCACGACACTAGTGAAAGACCATTACGACTGAACGCTGACAAGTGTAAACAGAAGAAACGGACGAACAGACACAATGACGTCGAGGAAGAGATAGGATAGAGAAAGACGGTCGTAAGTACAATAGGTTGGCAATACCATCTGGTAAGTGAAATAGTCGGGGACGGAACGATAAGAACAAGAAAAAAAAGCCTGACAGACTACAAACGCTTGAAAAGAACTTGGCCGAGATGTGATAACTGGACAAGAACGTTATAACGATTTAAGAAAAGCCAAAAGTCTTATTGGGGACTGAAAGTTTGGACACGACGAATAAAGAAACCGGACTAGTAATCAGACAGTAGGTACAGGTAGAAAGTACCAAGGGCAAGGGTTGGACATTCGATATCGCTAAACTGGCAGGTTATGATTCAGGAACCAATCAAATACCGATTGGTCAGTTCATCAAACCAGACTCCAAGATAAAACTAGGGACCGAAAGAGACAGGGGAGATACGCACAGGGAGGTAAACACAGACTCGTGGGGTGGGGGGGGGGGGCAGAACTAAAACTCCGACACCAAGATACTCAGAGACGAAAATACGAAGATACAAAATACTCAGAGACGAAGATACTCAGATAGGAACAGACAAACATTCACAGATTGATATAGTAGGAGATTTAGAGATATAGATTTAGTTGAAGTGCACCTTGCGAAATAGAGAGAGAGAGAGAGAGAGAGAAAGAGAGAGAGAGAAAGAGAAAGAGAGAGTAGAATCAGATAGTCATGCTAATGTGATGAAACTAAGAGCTAGATCGATATGCAGATACAACGAAAACCACGGTTGTCACGCAATCCCGCTTCTGAGACCCACCAAGAATACAGGCTCAAGCCCTGCGATACTCTGAACCAATTATGGTCCTCTCTGAGATCTCGTGTGGTCCTTTGGGGGACCACACGGGGGACCACAGGACCTATCGAAGACAACAGGTGTAAATTCAGGATGATCACAGGGCAGTCTTGGTGGTAGAAGCGAACGAAGAAGAAGAAGAAGATATGCAGATACTTAGGACAACTAGTGAATAGTCATCCAGATCGTATATAGTGAACAGAAAGAACTCGACTTGTATTTAGTCAAAGGTTCATGTGAGAGAGAGAGAGAGAGAGGGGAGAGAGAGAGAGAGAGAGAGATTATCTACAAATGCTCGTGTAGTCCAGTTGATATGCACTTTAAGAATGAGTTCTCTGTTGTTTATGCATTTCTATTGAACTTCTGGAAATTCTACGGCCATTTTGACAAGAGTCATCTGATGTAAACAAACGTGTAACTCTCGGCCCCAGCGAATGGAGTCACGGTACTTGTGCAAGACTTTTCTGCGTGACATTCCAGCACAAACAACATAATAATGTTATATCATACCTGGGCGTCTTTTTCTTCCCTCAACTCCAGAAGAAGCTGGGTACCCATTTCTACATCTGGTAACTGGGACGCCTCCAGCCGGATTTGATCCGCAGATATTTCGCTTGAAGGATGAGTCCACTAACCACTAGGCCGTTCAAACAACCAAACTGAGAGTGACCATGATATTATGCTAAAGAACGGGAGCTTAGTTAGTGCTTGATCATATCCCATGAAAGCACTCTGCATGATCATATCCCATGAAAGCACTCTCCGTCACGCGCTGTTGTATAACTCTGATCTAGGTAGCAGAAGCATATATCTACGGTGGTGCAGCTTCGTGCTAAGCTTTCTTCTTGAATCACAGCCGAGAAATGATGAGAGATGAACCATGTCAACCTTCGTCTTAAAAAACGCGAGTGGAGCAGATAGGAGTTGGGTGTTATGCGACTTCTCGGGTATTATGCTGCCCATCAGCTTCTCGGGCATCGTGCTGCCCGTCAGCTTCTCGGGGCATCGTGCTGCCCATTACCTTCTCGGGCATCGTGCTGCCCATCAGCTTCTCGGGCATCGTGCTGCCCATCAGCTTCTCTCATAATTAATTCCGCCAGTGTTTTACTGAATATACCACCACAGTAGCAGCAACACAATTTGTGTTACACAACAAAGTCTTC
Source organism: Achatina immaculata (assembly GCA_009760885.1). Taxonomy (NCBI): domain Eukaryota; kingdom Metazoa; phylum Mollusca; class Gastropoda; order Stylommatophora; family Achatinidae; genus Lissachatina; species Lissachatina immaculata. The sequence goes on from CM019703.1 coordinate 7,305,051, forward strand.
CTACCCCTGCGTCTTTCTATCTTTAGGTTTGAACCCTTATTCTTGTGGCATGAGCTTTGCCAGCTCCTCCGAGCCACTTGACTGATGATTAAATCTCTCATGGATGGCAGACATTTGTTGTGCGTGAGGCCCGGATTATTGGCACTTTTCATCGGGAATAGACTATTTTGAAGCTTGCAGGGAAAAAAAAAAACCACTTGTAAGGATCAGGAATCGAACCAGGGCGACTTCCGTGACTAGCAACTATTCTATCGCTAGGCCTCAAATAGCCTCAACGCAAACTTAAACATGTAGACAGAGATGAAGACTCTATGACGGAACTGTTTTACCTGAAGTGGACAAGTGTAGGAGAAGAAAAGGTTATAAAGTATATTTTCTTTTATTGTTATTTCTTATATTATGTGTTATTTTGATGCCACAGGAGTTTGCTGATTACATAGATTATACATTAACATCTTACAACAAAGAAAGGAACACGAATAATATTCTGGCATACGATCTCTCTTCGCACTATCTTATCTCTCATTCTTTCCTACATATTAAAACAACACATATTTATGAAGGGAAAAAAACATGAATAAGATTCTTCATCAGTTAATCATCAGTTTATATTGTTGTTAGTCATCAGTTTATATTATCAACAAAATATAATACATTTCTTTTAATATTTGGTTCCTCTAAAATGTACCAACAATGGAATAACTGAAATCAGTGTAACATCTTAGGTAATGTGGGTTAGTTGGTTTACAACGAAATCGCCCCATACATAAATCTCAATTTGTTTATCATCCCTAAATGATTGTATGTTATGATTGTGACAAACCGAACTGTTGGCAAGAAAAGGGTATAACAAACACATGCATATACATAAAATCCAATCACATAAATTATGTGCACATAACAAAATCATCATCGCATATCATCGTAATCATCTAATCTCACCTAGAGCGCTAGGGCTGTCAATCAACCTAGGTTTTGCTATGTTCTTATCTCTTCCCTTACGCAAGGAAAAGAGTGCTATTTACAAAAAGAAAGAAACGGAAGAGAAAACTGCATTTATAATGAAACGTTATTAACGAATCAGACGAAAAAAGAGAAAGAAAGGGAGGGAAAAAAAAGAAGACATTTCATTAGACAGACAAGCTACGCCAAGAAGTTTGGGAATCTTTTTTTTTTGTTTTTTTCCCAAGTGTCATCTAGTCAAAAGCCCGTGGATCATTTACTGCCAGTCCTTAGATGTTGTCATATTGACTCGCGCGGTAGCTGAGCCCAATGTCTGCGTTTATCAGATAATCTAGAAAATTTCCAAGTGCTTCTTCCCTTTTCATAATATTGATCTTTCTATATACAGGAATCTAACAGAGCAGACATGTAGGCTTATAGATCTTGTATATGAGAAAGGTCCAAGAAAAACACTGCCAGCAATGAGGACGCCATTTCTCTGACAGCCCGGTCTCTGGAACGAGTTGATGATGGCCACATTTTCAAGTGCTTATCAAAAGAGCGCTGCCGGTTTAATCAGCGTGAGCACTGAGAGGCTGTCAGATCGCTGACTGGCTGAGCAATATTCCCAAGTCCAGTTTTGTTGGAGTTTTGAAATCTCATAATAAAATAGACGTCGAATATTTTTCTCCCCGCAGGCAAGCTGTTATATAGCGGAGTAGGAAAGTCGTTCGGAAATAATTCCGTCTAGTTTAGTTGGGGTCTAGTTTTGTACAAATGTGATACAAGAAAAAGAAACTTAATTAAGCAGTTTTGTCAGGAACCCGCTTTACAGCATATAGACAGACAGACAGACAGACAGACAGACAGACAGACAGACAGATAGATAGATAGATAGATAGATAGATAGATAGATAGATAGATAGATAGCGGGTCAGAAAGAAAGAGAGATTCTAATTGTGCGTGTATAATTGCAATCAAAATATACATAAACTCGACGCCTAGTTTGACTCTTGTCATTTACGCTACCATAAAAGACCCTCTCTCTCCGCTGTACTAACAGCAGCAGGTTTCCGTATTACTTCAGCTGGCCAGAGGTGTATGAACCGATGTTCTTGTCTAGGGTAGTGGAGCCAAACGGAAAGCCTGTTTCTTGGATTCAGTCTAGAAATTTAAGAGCACCATCATAGCCCTCTCCCTATCCTACTCGGCGCTGTTACTTCACAAATAAATCTCACAGTCAGTGATTTATTTAAACAACAATAATAATAATAATATACGTAATGAGAGACAGGGAAGCAGAGAGACAGAGAGAGGCAGACAGAGAGAGGGATGCTGCTTTGTCATGGCGTGGAGCAGTGGGGATAAGCTGTTAGTGACCACATTGTCCTTGACCTGTCGGCACACTAGAAAGTGATGTGGTCAGAGCGTTATGCCTGCCTGCCTGCCTGCCTCTGTCTTCTCTCCCACTAAAATAGAGCCATAGACCCGCATTCTACATCTGGGTGACTTGGTCGCTTTTGGCTGGACTTGAACCACTGAGCCCCGCCAACGAGAATCGAGCCGCGCTAACCGCTGCGCCACTCAAGCGCGCAAGTAGGTGGTAGATTCAATATATTTCTTTCTTTCTTTCTTTTTTTCTTTCTTTCTTTAACTGCCTAGATTTTATGCTAGTCCTTTTCACTTTAACTCTTCAGCTGCCTAGATTTTATTCTAGTCTTTTTCACTTTAACTCTTTAACTGCCTGGATTTTATTCTAGTCTTTTTCACTTTAACTCTTTAACTGCCTGGATTTTATTCTAGTCTTTTTCACTTTAACTCTTTAACTGCCTGGATTTTATTCAAGTCTTCTTCACTTTAACTCTTTAACTGCCTGGATTTTATTCTAGTCTTTTTAACTCTTTAACTGCCTGGATTTTATTCTAGTCTTTAACTCTTTCACTCCTGATTTAATTTCCATGCTCCACCAGAGAAAAAAAAAATTATGAAAAATTTTGGCAGAAAGAAACTGGAAGGAAGTTGCTCCTGATGGACTGGGTTAGAAATATGTTACTTTTCATTTTACTCGTATTTAAATTTTGCCTTAGTTTCGCTATGAGCATTGATTCATACAGGTGTGTCAAGATTTACTAACTCTGCAAGTGTTTTTCTGAGGTGTCGTCTATTTCTTTAAGTAATTTCTTCCCTTACTGTTGAGTAATCTCTGCTGTTTATGTAAAGTAGTCTCTTCTATTACCACTGGGTAATTTTTTTTTTTTTTTACTGTTAAGTAATCTCTTCCGTTGCTTTAAATAATCTCATCTGCAACTTTTAGTTACTTGTTCTATTACTATTAAGTAATTTCTGCTGTTAGTGTAATCTCTATTGTTACTGTTGTTACAGTAATTTTTTGTTGTTACTGTTAAGTAATCTCTTCCGCTACTACAAGGTATCTCTTTTGCTGCCGTTAAGTAATATCTTCTGCACCATCATTTAATCTCTGCTGTTACGGTAAAGTAAATCTCTGCTGTTACTTTTACATTAATCTCTGCTGGTTTCTGTTAAGTAATTTCTTCTGCTGCTTTTAAGTAATCTTTTCTGTCACACTTAAGTAGTCTCTTCTGTTCCTGGAGAAACAAATGACTGACGCAAATATCCTCTAAAGACCTTCACTATTCTGTACTGAAAAAAAAAAAGAAAAGAAGAAGGGCAGACAGCAGTTACAAGAAATCTATAGGGAGAAAATTTTACAAACATTATTCTGGTTAAACATCCTGGAATAAGCCAATCATGGCAATGTTACAACATAGTAACCTTTCGTCTGAACTTTACTGTACGTAAATTATTCCCAGCACCAACCCCCCCTCCCCCTCCCCCCTCGCTTCATGGACTGGTATAGTTATTGCCAGCATCTGAACCATCGTTGACTGGCTGTTAGTCTTAAATCGATAAATGTTTTTCATCAATCACAAGATAACAGGAGATGTGTAAACTGTTCATATACCATTCAGTTCCGGTCTTCTTCAGATTTCTGGACGTAGCCAAGGAAGGAAAGGGGAGTGCTCATTATGATGGGGGGAAAAAAAACCGAAAGGGAAGAAATGCAGTTGAGAAGTCAGGCCTTGTTAACTGGGCTCAGAGCGGGATAGAAGTGTTTAGATTCCGGCAAACTTTCCTTCCTCCAGCCTGTAAGGCTTTATATTCCAGAGGCAGGATCTCTTTGAAGGCGTTTTTAATTAAGTTTCCGATCCAGTGCTCGGACCTGGGTTTGTTTATGTGCATTAAATCTTTAGGCCATGAAAGAAGTGTATTAGATGATTTTTTTTTTTTGTTTACTATCTCTGAAACAATACAGTGGACAAAGAGAATGTAACAGATTTTATCAGATACAAAATCTGAGGGAAGAGACCACAGAAATATGATAATATTTTTACGATTACTTATTCGTATTAATTATTATATTAATTACTTGTTATTACTGAAAAAAAACTGCTATGACCCGTTCCCAAGCCGACACTGTACTGTCCCTTAACACGTGTTCACGGTTCCAGGAAAATAGAAGAAGAAGAAGAAGAAGAAAAAGAAGAAGAAGAAAGAAGAGAAGAAGAAAAAGAAGAAGGAAAGAAAGACAAGAACAAAGAAAGAAAGAAGAAAACGAATGTATTAAACAGGACGTCATTGTGTAACTGCACTTGTGAAACAACTTATCAAAACTCTGCTCTCTGAAACAGTGGCCAGGTCTTCATATCCTAACCACGGAGATTGTTACAAACAACCGGAAACCAGCAGTTACAAGACAGACCATCCATCACCCACATCAAAACGCCGACAATGTATCCGAGACTTTGTATATCTCCGAAATGAGAGCAACTTTAGTGCACCTGATCGATTACAAAAGTAGACGTGGCAGTAAAAACGTCCAGTGAAATATTTACAGGTCTCCCCGTCTGGGCTCTTATCCCGAACTCACCGGCCATAAAATCTACCTGTTTCTTTCTTTAGAACCCGACCAGAAGCCCCTTCAAGTCCAGAAGTTTTATGATCTGGTGGCTCTTCTGGGCCTTCACTTGGACGATAGCGCAGTAAAAGCAGCTATAGAGAGTCCAAGGGAAGACAATGATAACTGTTAATTGGCGCTCTCTGTGTGTGTACAGGGAAGACAGGGGTCCAATTTTCTCTCCCGCTTATACTCCACCGTCGGCGGACGTTAAAGTGCGTAGATGAGGCCGCGATAAAGCCCATTAAAACGTACCATTAAAACATGGTGGCGTTGTTTAAGAAGAAAGAAGTACTATACAGCACTTACAGCCGGGCTGTGGGTTTAGGTACTGTCTGAAGCTGAAGTTTTGGGAAGAAAACGCTATCCGTTCTGGCATTCAGCGACCCATGGCTGACATGCTAGCGTAAGTTTTGGCAAACCATCGCTGACCAAGACCCTGTCCCACTTCTCCATTACCACCCCCCCCCCAGTAGAAGACCTAATCTGACCAACGGGGCAGGGATCGCCATAGTCCTCATGGTGGTGGAGTCCGTTAAAGAAGTTTTGCCCACCCTCTGGTTTTTATATCCACTCAGTGACTGAAGCCTCTGTCATCTGCTCCCCATCCGATATAATGCTGTGCCTCAACATCTTCGCTGTATCAGCTGCAAAGACATCAGCTCGCAGGCCCGGGGAGAGTGAAGAAGAAGAAGAAGAAGAATGGAAGGGATCAGGGTTTTTCTTTTTTTTTCCCGTGCCACATCATCGATGCTGTTTGGATTTGCCGATTCGAAGTTCTTTTTTCTTTTAAATGAATTGTCTTCTTTTAAATGAACTGTCTTCTTTTCAATGAATTGTCTTCTTTTCGAGGATTTGTCTTCTTTTGTTCAATGAATTGTCTGTATTTTTGGAAACGGATTGATCACGTGCTCCGAAAAGACCTCAGAAACATCGATGAAATAACCATGCGATGGACGCCTGTGGCGGAGTTGGGGGGGGGGGAGGGGGAGAGGACGGCCAGAGACAACCTGTAGAAACAGAAAAAAACAGGCAGCATGCAACACAGCCAGGACAACAACCATAGGCTTGCTACAGACCAGGAGAAATGGAGAGTAATTTACTGCTCGCCCTGCAGGACGCCACAAGGCCCTACTGTGACGTGACCGCTTTAATGTCCAGGGGTTGTCAAGCTTTCTCTGCCCCATGCGCTCTTATCACCATGTGTCAGGATGTCATGTCCCCCCGCCCCTGCCTTTTCTACGCCCCCTTTTCCAAGATTGCCTGGACTCAAAAGAATCGTGCTCTATAGAAAGATCAATGTTCCAACAGTTTGAGTCTTTCAAGCTGTGACCTCAGGTTCTTTATCTTCACTACCGTCCCCTGTTAACCTCCACCCGGAGGGAGGGCGATTGCCCCTTGTTTTAGAACCCCTGGTCTAGATGAACATCGACCAAGGTCATGGATTAGTTGATAGTTACGGTTAATATAATAACCACTGCTTTAGTTTTCCAAGATAAGTTTGAAGTAAGTAGCTATTTGTGGATGTTGTCTAGATATTCTTCTTCTTCTTCTTCTCATCCTTTCAACTTTGATTTTCATCTTCTGGAGAGTTCTTCTTCTTCGCTGGAAAGTTGAACCTTCTGAGTTAACTAACCATCAGCCAGTTTATCTCTTCACTGCCTCAGAAGTTAATGAAAACTAATTGAGCAGACATACTCTATTTGCTGGAAACGAAGCACCTGTCCTGAATGTATCTGGGTCACACAGGTGAGAATCCCCGGAGGTCATTAGAGACTGGCTGAAGGGTCTGTGGTGCTGTTGATGCTGTCACTGCAGTTTTGACAGCGCTGATGTCCTCACAAACATGGCCGGCGCAAACAAGACCGAGCACGTGACACTTTATATTTAAAAACAGGCCAGAAAAATATTCTTCTTAGAATTCTTATCTGCTTAGTAATTCGTCAAAACAAAATGGACTCACATACAAATCCAATGGCTCAGAAAAATAAGCACGTCCAATAATAATAATAATAATACAAATAATAATCATAATCATAATACAGAGATGGAAAGACAACATAGAAGAGGATATAAAAGAAATTGGTGTCACCAACTGGAAAGAGAAGATTAGGAATAGAGAGGATTGGAGGCGAACTAAATCTGCATCAGTGAGCCTTAATGGCTCCGAAAGCTGAATAATAATAACAATAACAATAGCAATAATCTTCCTCAACTTTCGGAGCCATAAAGGCTCATTTCTGCAGAAAGAGTTCGCCTCCATTCCTCTCTATTCTTAGTCTTCTCTCTCCTGTTGGTGACACCAATTTCCTGTATAAACTCTTCTATGGTGTCTCTCTATCTCTGTCTTGGCCTGCCTCTAGAACTTGTTTCCCTCATCTCTTGTACAAGCATCACTTTTCATTTGTCTGTTTCTCTTCCATTCTTGCTACATGCCCCAACCAGCGTTAGTCTGTTCATTTTGAGAACGTTTATAACCCTGTGATTTAAATAGGCCGATAAGTTCAGTGTTCTTTCTAGCTCTCCATCCCCACTGTTTGTATCTTTTATGGGTATAATAATAATAATAATAATAATAATAATGTAATAATAATATAATAATAATACTTGTTGAATCATTTTTATTTTTAGCGTATCCGTGGGGATAAACTGTTTATCTTTGTCCTTTTTTTCTAATCACCCTCTATTACAGTGATTCTCAATCTGGGATTCACAGACCCCAAATTGTCTAGGAAAGCATTGTGGGTTGTGGGTCTCCACGGACCAGCAAATGGATTGGCTTGATTTAAAAAAAAAATAAAGATTCTCATATAAGTTCTATTTATTTATTTAATGAGGGGTCCACAAATGTTCTCAGGTAGGAAAGGTGGGGGGGGGGGGGTCACGACCAGAAAAAGGCTTGAGAACCACTGGCCTAGCTCATCAACTTTCATTTATTGTCCCACGCGTATTTTCCTTTCTCTCCTTCTCATTTTCATTGTCCGTCCCCCATTTACAGAACATATCGCATCACCACGACCAGCGATCGTAATTTGATTTGCTGTAAGAGTTTTTACTGCGCAAACAACGACAAATTATATATAAATGCAATATTTTGTGAAATTAGATTCCTCTCTGTATTCCGGCCTGCCTTAGAAAACATTTACAAAATGGGTAGGTGAGAAATGAAGAATCTTCTATGTCAGTTTTGTAAAGCAAACAAAAAAAAAATCGGTCAGGGAAATTGGATTTATTTTTAATGCCCAACGGGAAAACTATTCGTTTTCTTTATACGTCTAATAATATTTTATTATAAATGTATAGTTTTATAGGAACGGTCCAAAAATTGACAACAAATGCTGTCATTCGTCCAGGGCGAGTTTTGTCATATAAATGAAAGTTTCCCAGACTGCATTTTTTGGAGCTGCGTCATCTCTTAAGATATCTGTCGCCTTTTACTTTTCTCTAGGGGGAAAGAGAAGTCTGTACTGCCCAATGATGCCTCGCCTGCGACCGCCTGAGAGGGAGAGGGATAGCCGGTGTCGTCTTTACTTGGCTTGTTTACGAGTTCTGGAGATAAAACACCATAGATCTTGTCTTACAACATAAAGAATGTTGTATTTATTCCGCGTTTTGTCTCCGGGTTCGTCTTAAGAGCTGCAACTGTGTTAACTTTGGCAATTTTTTTAGAGATAATTTTGGCGAATTTTTAGAGATAATGAGGCTAACGGGGGCCGGTGTACACTGATGGGAGGACATTTAGTTTTTTTCAGTGTAAGGCTGTGGAGTTAGAAGTAAGAAAATAGAATATTCGGAGTCGGTGAGGGGGGAAATAGAAGAGTCAGAGGGTAAGAAACTAGAAGAGTTCATGTGTGGGAAAATAGAAGAATCGAAGAGTAAGAAATGTAAAATAGTTGGGAGAGTAGGAATACAGAATAATCGGAGTCGTTGGGTAAGAAAAAAAAAATCAGAGTCGTTGAGTAGGTAATTAGAAGAATCAGAGTCGTTGAGTAGGAAATTAGAAGAATCAGAGTCGTTGAGTAGGAAATTAGAAGAACCAGAGTCGTTGAGTAGGAAATTAGAAGAATCAGAGTCGTTGAGTAGGAAATTAGAAGAATCAGAGTAGTTGAGTAGGAAATTAGAAGAATCAGAGTCGTTGAGTAGGAAATTAGAAGAATCGAAGTCGGTGAACAGGAAAATGGAAGAATCAGATTCTGTGAGAAGGAAAATATAAAAATCATTTTCGGTGAGTGGGAAAATAGAAGAACTGGTGTCAGTGAGTAGGAATTTAAGGTTTGGCATAACAATTTTACAGCTCTGTTTACTGGGCATAAAGACTGCGCTGGTATGACGATGTTGGTAGATGTTTTGCTCTACTTCTTCTTCTTCTTCTTCTTCTTCTTCCTCTTCTTCTTCTTCGTTCGACGTTGTTGGTCACTTCAGATCCTGATCCCTGTCGACATGACAAAGCCCGCAGTCCTCTCCAGATCCTGATAGAAGCCCAAAAGCTTTTGCCCCACGCTTGTGTCCTCTGGCCATGTCTCACGCCTCAGGTCTGCATGGTTTGGGCTGTTTTGCTCTATAATTATCATAATAACTCTGTATTGGACATTCAGTATTCAACTATATAAAATTTCCCAGCTTAAAATAAGTTACAGAACTTGCTAATGACTGGGAGATTCAAAGGAAAAAAGTAAGACGAGGAAGGTCTGCAGAAAATGATCTCTACGGACTGACTAAGTGGCAAGGAGAAAGAAACAGAGAGCATTCGAACTGATCGGAAACACCAAGGATCACATAGGATGGGGAATCATGACCATCAGCGCTGCCCTGCACGGCACGTAATGAGTGAAAGAAGCTTAAAATGTATCACATCACGGTACAAGTAACAATGGATTGCCTATCTATCTATCTATCTATCTATCTATCTATCTATCTATCTATCTATCTATCTATCTATCTATCTATCTATCTATCTATCTATCTATCTATCTATCTATCTATCTATCTATCTGTGACAAACACAAGCCACAAAAACAATAATAATAATATTAATAACTTTAATGAAATTGTGCCTTGGGAGAGAAATGCCTGCCCAAACAAAAGGCAGTTCTAAGTTTTAAAGGAGCGATCACATAAACGGCCAGGTAGGAACTGATAGCCCAGGTACAAAATGACGTCAGCAAGCAGGATGCCAGGTAATAGTCAGCATGTGCTGGGGTAATTTTCTTTCAAATATTTTCAATGTTTACCCACAGCGGAAAAACACTTTCCCCCCTGGCATAGACCCATCAAGGGAAGGCAGAAAACAGTTGATTGCAAACTCCGAGCTCACCTGAAACCTTTTGACGGCGCACTTTTTGTTTTTTTTAATGAGAAAATAGGATGTTTGTGCTTGGTAGTGTTCCTTCCCTGCTCTGGTGGCGAAGACTTCTAATTCTGCAGCATCGTTGCTTTCATTTTGTTTTAACTATCTGCTGCGTTTTCTCTTCATGTCCTGGCAGAGTTCTGGAAATCGAAGAGCAGGTTTAGCAGTGGTTCTCAATTCGTGGCTTCGGTTACCGGCTGGAAATCATTCATTCATTCATTCATTCATTCTTCTTCTTAAGGTTGTTGTTCTTCTTCTTGTTCTTCTTGTTCTTGTTCTTCTTCTTGTTCTTGTTCTTTTTCTTCTGCTTCTTCTTCTTGTTCTTCTTTTCTTCTTCTTCTTCTTTAGTCTCCCTGGAACTGAGAACTGATGTTATTATGCAGCCGAGGCGGTGAAGATGTTGAGGCGCAGCGTCCTGTCAACTTGAGAGCTGGTCTGGTCCTGAGTGCAGCTATAAAAGCGTGTGCAGTACTTCTTCAGCAGTCTCCACCACCGTGATGGAGACTATGGCGATCCCTGCCCTTGTTGGCCAGGCTAGGCCTGTTACTGCGAGTACCAACGGGGAGGTGGGACCGGGTCTTGATCAGGTCTGGCTCGCCAACCCTGACTGTATGACATACATCGAACGAACATACTTTGTTTTCCAGGGGTGAAGAATAGAGTACGAGGGCCTGACATTCTGCCCTTCATCAAATAATCTTCATTTTTATCAACTACTGGTTTTACTACAAGGATGCAAGTTATATTGAAACAAAAAAAATGTCTTAAACATGTTAAATAAGACTATTACATTCAAGAATGTAAGATAATTAGCTGAAAGGGAGATAACTGGTATAACATTTTCATTGTAGTTCTTGTTACACTATATTCTTTCACATTCATTAAGAAACGACTGCCTATTGTACCCTGTTCTTTTAGAATAGAACTTGGTGACTGGTGAGAAAACGGTGAGAAAGATGAATAGATGTTTAAAGAGACATATAACTGCAGGCAAGTAGATACTGAAAATGTTAAAAATAAAGATGAAGAATTGCTTATAAATTTTAAATGATGTATGAAATGAAGCAGACTATATGGAAATCTAAATCAACATGCCCTTAGGTTCAAACAAAAGCGTGGTTATCTTTGAACAAATTGAGATGTTCGAGATCTACCCTGCACAGTGAATGCCGGGGGCAGGATCCACGTCTCATTACGGGTGGACCCGGTTTGCAATACCACCGGGTCACGGCCTGTTGTTTGCGTCGTCTTAAAAAGATTTTTTTTTTAGAGTAATGTTCTAAGTGTACTACTCTATGGAGGCGAATGCTGGAAAATCACCCAAACTGTAGAAAACAAGTTGAATTCTTTCCAGACTAAATGTTTACGAAGAATTAGAAAAATATTTTGGCCAAACACCATAAGAAATAACATCTTGCTGGCAGAAATGCATATGAAGCCACTGACAACAATTATTGAGGAAAGACACTGGCGATGGTAGAGACATGTGCTCCAGATGACTGACAACTCACTACCAAAAATAGCACTAAGATGGACACCACAGGGGAGCAGAAGTAAGGGGAGAGCAACGGAAACACGGAAAGGAACAAGAGAGAGGATGTTGAACAATAGAAGGCTCACCTGGGCGAGAGCGGAAAAAAAGGCAAAGGACAGGCGTTTGTGGAAAACCCTTGCGAAAGCCCCATATCCTTTGGGAACTTAAAGTTCAGAGAGAGAGAGAGAGAGAGATAAAGAGAGAGAGAGATGAACAATTCAGTGCTTAGATCAAAGGGTTAATTGCAGAAGTATATATGTGTATATATATCTACACAGAAGGGAGCTGATGCTCTCAGATTTTCAGAACCACTGTGATATATAGAGGGGGCCGGGATGAGATACAACTAGAAGAAACATATAGCAGATTTTTGGGACGTTGTCAACTCTATTTTCAGTAACACGTGCACCCAGCGGAAGGTGTGCTAGGCTACATTTGGCAAACGTTTCGTAACACATACACTATCTATCTATCTATCTATCTATCTATCTATCTATCTATCTATCTATCTATCTATCTATCTATCTATCTATCTATCTATCTATCTATCTATCTATCTATCTATCTATCTATCTATCTATCTATCTATCTATCTATCTATCTATCTATCTATCTATCTATCTATCTATCCTTCGTTTGGTGGTGCTTTCATAAGTCTTTCTGCTTTTCTGCTTGATTTCTGTACCACGGTCGTATCTGCGCCCTCATTAATTTACGTCTCGTCCTCACTAAGAGAAACTCAAGCAAGCAGATGGCTCGTTTTCAAAATGGCCAAAAGTCACCCAGTTCCTAAATGGAATGTTATGCTGCTGAGCGGTTCTGGAATGTTATCGCCGTCGATTTGGATATGCTGGCCACGCTGGAACTTACCTGGGAAGTCGTAAATAACTGAAGCGAAGAAAACAGATGGGATCTTTCATGGCAAGGTAAAGTAACACGAAGCTTTCAGTGTCTTCTTCTTCTTCTTCTACTTGACATTGCGAACTTGTATACTCTCTTCAGACGACTCTAATGATGGGGTGTCCAATTTGGAGATCTCAGAACCATATCTGTATGTGGAAATCGACTTGTTGGTCGTATCTAAACCAACTAGTGTTTGCTAACTTAAATTTAAAAAAGAGAAAAACTGAGAGTTAACTTCTTCTTTGTAGTCGCAGTTCGCCCTCAAACGGGCTTGGTTGCGTTGTGTCGCAGTTATGAGCCTTTTCGACCCACCACATCCTACTTCGGCTCTATGTATTTTTAGGACCAGTTTCATCTTCCTACAGCGATCCCCGTTCACTTGGGCCGACTGGTGTCTCTTCAGAGGGGCATCACTGGGAAGCAGTCAACTTTGACGCAAGTATATCAGCCACGGGTCGCTGACCCATTCTCTCATTCAGCTTTAGTAGTGGGTCTTCGCTCGAGCGACAGTTGTGAAGTAAAGTTGAATAGATTGTCTTTAATTATATTTCCAGATCTTTATTTTTAAAAATTACATGTTTGGTTTTTTTTTTTACATTTTAATCAAATAAATGACACTGCCGTAATGACCATGATAGTTGGAAAGAAGGTCTCACAGGACGCATGCCGCCCATGGTCTGCCAGCTGGACGTCCTCTGCCCTAATGTGTATAAGAGAAATCCGCCATTGTGTTTTGTTCCATTGTGTTTTATTTCATATTTTTTTATCACTCTTATTTCGATCTTATATGGTCACTCTTCCTCACCCACAGACACTTGATATGCAGTTAGCAAGTTCGTAAGCACGCGACATTAGCAAATCTTAAGTTCCGACTATGTAGCATTATGTTGACGGTATGTAGCATTATGTTGACGGTACGTAGCATTATATTGACGGTATGTAGCATTATGTTGATGGTATGTAGCATTATGTTGACGGTATATAGCATTATGTTGACGGTATGTAGCATTATGTTGACGATATGTAGCATTATGTTCACGGTATGTAGCATTATGTTCACGGTATGTACCATTATGTTCACAGTATTTAGTATTGTGTTGACGGTATGTAGCATTATGTTGACGGTATGTAGCATTATGTTCACGGTATGCAGCATTATGTTCACGGTATGTAGCAATCAGAATATCTACTCATTTCGTGGCAATGATTCTTTGTCTTCAACAGACCCAAACTGACCAATCAAATTCTTTATCTTAAGCAGACCGAAGCTGACCAGTCAAATTCTTTGTATTAAACAGACACAAGCTGCCAATCAAGTTCGTTGTCTTGAACAGATCCAAGCTGGTCAGTCAAAGATGAGACATCACGGTCACAAAATTAAACCAAAACAATATCCCAAAGCAAAAAAGAAAACATATAACGAATACTACAAACTCTGAATACATGTCAGTCAGTCAGTCATGTGCATGTTCCTTGCAGAACTTTGCCTCCCTACCAGCTCTCCTGTAGGCCTATAGGTTGTGAGCAAGATCCATCCATTAGAATAAATGACAAAGTGATAATCTTCCGACTGAGAGCAGGACATTGCAGGCTGAGACGACATCTAAAAATTGGCCCCAACAGACCTATGTGGCCTCAGCAAAGAGCAACAGACCCCCACATCACATCTTCTAGAGCTGGCAGCTACACAAGCCACTCAGGCAAAGGACCTGGCCAGACCCCAGCGTGCCAACCCCCCACCCCCCCACCCCTCACAGGAGCTTTATGGTGATGCTGAAAACCTGAGACGAACTGTTACATGTTGTGGAGGGAGGTTGGTGCCGATGTCTGAGCCAACGATGAAGGAGAAGACTAAACTAGACCGACAGGCCGAAGCTTCAATTACCTCGGTAAGATTCGGTCGAGTTTAGAATTGTAAGGTTTTTGTTTTTACCTCAGCTATGAAAACCAGTTAGTCAGAGATTACATTCACACGACCAAACCTAGAACGACAGAAAGTAAGAAGAAACATTAAGAAGAAACACGAAAAAAGACAGAAAATGGAAACAAAATTAAAGAAATGAAAGAGAAATAATGGGGAAAAGGATAAAGAAAAGAAAGAAAGAAAACAAAATAGAAGAAAGAAAGACAGAAATGAAATGAAAGACAGTAAGGAAAGATAAAGAAAAAAAACTGGAAACAAAACAAAGAAAGAAGGAAGGAAAGAGGGAAGGAAAGAAAGAAATGAAATGAAATGAAAGAAGGTTAGGAAGGATAAAGAAAGAATGGAAACAAAATTTAAAAAAAAGAAATGAAATGAAACCAGTAAGAAAGGATAAGGAAAAAAATGGAAACAAAATAAGAAATAAAGAAAGAAAGAAAGAAAGAAATGAATTGAAATGAAAAGAAAGACAGTAAGGAAGGATAAACAAAAAATTGGAAACAAAACACGAAATTAAGAAAGAAAAAAAGAAAGAAAAGAAAGAAATGAATTGAAATGAAATAAAAGACAGTAAGAAGGGATAAAGAAAAAATGGAAATAAAATAAAACAGAAAGAAAGAAAGAAAAGAAAGAAAGAATGAATGAATGAAAGAATGAAAGACAGATAGAAAACAGATGAAAGAGGGTAAGGAACGATAAAGAAAGAATGAACACGAAAAAAGAAAGAAAGAAGAACGAAAGAAAGAACGGAAAGAAAATAAATATAAGAAAGAAAGAAAGAAAGAATGAAATGAAACAAAGAAAGAAAAAAAAATAATGAATGAAAGAAGGTAAGAAAGATTATATAAAAGAAAGATATGTTCCGATAGCAAATCCATATTCATATCATCACCAGCTGTCACGTGATGTCTTTTTATATAGCCAGTAAGTGCTTTCGCAGCTACCCATCAGGTACTCCTTATCACCAACAGCCGAAACAACTACAACAGCCTGTGATCTCCCAAGAAACGCACGTGCTCTGTGTTAGACAGCACTCTCCGTCGGGCTGATAAATTATGTTTCACTCGAGTGTGGTGAAAACCAGACATCGCGGGTTTGAAACTTGAAGAAGGGGAAATAATCGTAAGGGAAAGTGTACATTTTTTTTCCTCTTCTTTTTACGGTCAGGGTAGCTTTCTTTCTTTCTTTCTTTCTTTCTTTCTTCTATGGTTGTTTCTTTCTTTCTCGCTTCTATAGTTCTCTTTTTCTTTCTCAGATAATTTTCTTTGTTTCATTCTTTTTGTCTTTCATTCTTTCTTTAGATAGATTTCTTTCTTTCTTTCTTTCCTTATTTAGGTCATTTTCTTTCTTTATTTCTGTCTTTCTTTAAATAGTTTTCTTTCTTCTTATTTTTCTTTCTTTTTTCAAATATTCTTTCTATGTTTTGGATATATTTCTCTTTCTTTCTTTCTTTCTTTCTTTCTTCCTCAGGAAAGATTAAGGAAAAGAATACCAAGGAGACAGTTCTAGTTCCGTCTTTATGTTTTTGCTCGCATTTGACCCAGTTTCACAAATTAACTTTACTCTGGTCTCAAGTGCTGTCAGATTATCTACCAACCTCTGCTGAAAATGGAATCAATGTCAACCACAGCTGATTCTTGAGACTTAAAAGTTTGAATGTGGCGTGTGTCTGAACAAGGTATTATTTCTTCCTCTTTAAAAAAAATTATAGCACCCTGTAGTGTACCAACAAATCAAGGAAAATATGGTTCTTCATTATATCCGCAAATTTACTTCTGTGGCGTAGAACAGGTTATGTATGGCATAACAGTCAACAAAAAAAATGAAAAAAAAAAGTCAGGGAAATGGATTGATCGTGTGCTCTGAAGGTAACCCAGAAACAGCGCTTCAGGAACCATGAAACAGATTTCCGGGGGAAAAAGAAAGAGAGGAAGATCAAAGACTACCTGGCGGAGAAGTGTGGAAGCTGACATGAGTAGCATGCAGCACATCTAGGGCAACAATACGAAGACGGGCCCCAGATAGTGCTATGCGGAGAGAGAATGTGTTTCTGCCATTCAAAACGTCACAGGGTGTGCTGGGAGGTGATTGCTTGGCCGATAACCGACCAAGAACATGATTGGATGGCCGATCACCGACCAAGGACATGATTGGATGGCTGATCACCGACCAAGGACATGATTGGATGGCTGATCACCGACCAAGGATATGATTGAACGGAACAGGTAAAAAGAAAATGTGGACATTGACATTATATCTACTATTTACCTCCATGGCATGGGACGCATCTTTCCCTTCGCAACATATGCCTGTGAGATGTGAACACTTTATAAAACAACTCAGAAACGCATTTGTTGGTTGGGACATGTGCTCCGAATGACTGACAACTCACTACCAAAAATAACACTAAGATGGACACCACAGGGGAACAGAAGTAAGGGTAGACCAAAAGAAACATGGAAAAGAACAACAGAAAGGATGTTGAGCAATAGAGGGCTCACCTGGGCAAGAGCAGAAAAAAAGGCAAAGGACAGGTATTTGTGGAAAACTCTTGCGGAAGCCCCATGTGCCCTTGGTACTTAAGGTTCAGAGAGAGAGAGAGAGAGAGAGAGAAACGCATAAATGCCTTTGAATGTAAATGCTACATAAAAGTCCTTCAAATATCATTGGCACAAAAAAGAACAAATATATCCATACTACAAGAACTAATATTGAAGAAAGTTGACTAGTAAAGAGTATTAAACAGAGAAAACTTAAATATTTTTGACATATTAAACGTCATGAGAATTTAGAGAAGACCGTCTTGGAAGGGTACATTATGGGGAAAAAGAAAGAGAGGAAGACCAAGGCGATCTCCTAAATGGATGCATCAGCAGCAGGGCATCTTGCTTACAACCGAGAGGACTACAGAACAGCTGTTAGGGAGGCAAAGTTCCGCAAGGGACATGCCGACTGACTGACTGATTCACTGACTGACTGACTGACTGACTGATTCACTGACTGACTGATTGGTATGGAACGAATCAAGGAAAATATGAACATCAACGAGTCTCCACGACTGGGTTCTCCTAAATCTTCATCTTGTAGATGCTCTTAGGGAGTTTCAGAGTGTTCATCTACTCGTAGACATTTATGTCATGAAAAGTAATGTAATAAGTGATACTTTAACTAAGAGCAACACCACCACCATTACTACTACTACTACTACTATTAAATACTACTAATACTACTACAAGTACTACTACTACTACTATTACTACTACTACTACTACTATTACTACTACTACTACTATTACTACTATTAAATACTACTAATACTACTACAAGTACTGCTAATACTACTACTATTAGTTTTAACTAAGACCACCACCACTACTGTTACTACTACTACTACTACTACTACTATTAATAACAAGAAATAGCCATATATATATATATATTATATATATATATATATCGACCCTTTGGATGACCTTATCGACCTTTTTGGGGGTCGAAATAGATCACCATCGAGAACCCTGATATCACCACACATACCCCATTTGTCCCATCAGTGCAGGTCATACTAACATTGTTTATCTCTTCGGTTCCTCTATGACTATTTTGTTGTTGTTGTTGTTTTCTTTTTTGCTATTTCTAGATGTTTATCTGTTTCTGTAGAGTTCTGTTTCTTCCCAGACCCTCGCAGCACTTAAACGTCTCAGAAACCTGTAATTACCAATTACCCTCATAGGTGGAGGTTTGGTTGGTTACCTTCCAGAAGACTGGACTGGTGCATACCAACAGGACTTAGCATTGTATTATCCGCTGGGCTAGGAGATCTGTGGCAGAGATAGGGTCTGCCAGCGATACAGCTAAGCATGCTGGGAGATCTGTAGTAATGATAAGATTTGTCAGCGATACAGCTGGCCCTACCGCCAATGTAATAATAAAATAGTAGAAGGAGGTGATTTGAGGAGCCTGTCTTCGCTTTTTCTTACTGTCTAAAATTCGACAGACTTTTTTTCTTTCTGTATCTTTCTTCGAATCCTGTTCTGTCTTGTCAGCATCTCCTTCGGTTGTTCTTTCGTTCTCTCTCTCTCTCTCTCTCTCTCTCCTTTCTCTATTCCCCCCCCCCCTGACCCCGCAGACAGATTATTTCAACTCAGTACTGGTGTACCGAGTACTCATTTGTACAGCTGGACTGCCTGGAAGGTGTTGTGTAGAGGCTTGTGAGAACACAAACTTACCTTTGTTAAAGTGGTTCTCCAGGGGGAAAAAGGGGGGGGGGTGGGGAGCGTGAAGACGATGTCCGGTTTGGTAGCTGACATGCTAGCGCCAGGGTTGGCGAACCACAGCTGAACAAGACAATGTCCCGGCTGTCAGTTGGTAGCCCCAGTGCAAGGCCTGGCCGGGTTAATGGGTCAGGGATCGCCATGGTCCCCGTGACGGTGGTGTTTGTTAAAGAAGTATTGCACACCCCCCTGCTTCTCTTTAGCTGCAATCAGGGACAAGGAAAAACATAATAACAGTCGCAATAACCAGCTCCCAAACCGATACGATGCTGTTCCTCAACATCGTCGCTGCATCAGCTGCAAAGAGCATCAGTTCAAAGTTCTTCTTCTTCTTCTTCTTCTTCTTCTTCTCCGTTCAGTTTCATATGTTCAGTCTCAGTCATTAAAGCAAGGAGATGGGTCGCCTCCGTGAATATTATCGTCAGCAGGAGTTCCTTATATGAGCCCCAGTTCCCAATCCATTCTTTTTTTTTTTCCCTGGGGTCATGTTTCTGTTCTTAAGTTTCGGTAGCAAGTGCTGGTTTACTGGATGTGTTCTGGAGACTCTCTCTCTCTCTCTCTCTCTCCGGTCCACGCCAGTCAGGCGTTTGTGTCACTGATTTCTACTGCCATCTATACTTTTCTCTTTCTGTAAGATGTGTGTTGGACCCTGCTGCATGCCACTCTTTTAGTTCGTCAAGTATCTTGTTTCTTTGTTTTCCTCTGTCCCTTTTTCCTTCCTGTTTTCCTGTTGTCACTAGGTGTTTCAGTTTGCCTCTTCCCAAAACATTTCCTACAAATCTGGACTGTCATGTGATGAATTTTGCCACGATTTCTCTCTTTTGCTCAACCTCCGTTAGAGCCTCTTCGTTTGCTGCCTTGGCTTTCTATGATATTCTCATCACTCTTCTTAGGAACCACATCCTTGGTGCTTCCAGTTTCTGAGTGCATTTGGTTACTGGCCATGCCTCAAATCCATATAACAATATGTGTTCGATGTAACACTGAATAACTCTCTCTCTCTCTTTTAATGAATTGATTGCTTGTCATTTTCATGAAACACTGACCCTGACCTGGAGACGTTAGACCTGTTTCAGCGCTCGCAGAGAGGAGTCTGAGCGGCCATCAGTTTGTGTATGTATGGGGATTGTAGTCAGATATCTTCACACACGTCCCAGCTGCGACCTCTAGTGCAGTAATTTTACTAGGTATCCCATTTCTACATGAGAATGGTGCATGAGATATCCTCTGAGATATCTGAGGAAAATCTTACCTCCCTCTGGCGTCCTTGTACAGGTTAGAGACCCCTTTTCTCTCCCCCCCCTTCCCCTCCCCCCCCCCCCCCCCGACATTCGTCTCAGAAGATAAGAGATAACTGAAACAAAGAGACATGTGAACGAAAACAATGCCCTTTATCTCGTGTCTGCAAGACGCTTTTGCTCTAGTTTAATCAGCGCTCTGGAATCTTTCCATTTTTCTAAAGAAAGATACTTTTCTGCAACTTGGCACTTTTCTGTTTTATTTTTAACACTACCACGACCACCACGAATACCACGACGACCACCACCATCACCATCATGATCAGCAACACCACCACGAACACCACAACCAGAACCACCACTACCACCACCACCACGATCACCACGACAAGAACCACCACCACGATCACCACCACCATCACCACGATCACCACCACCACGACCAGAACCACCACCACCACCACCGTCACGATCACCACGATCACCACCACCACCATCACCACGATCACCACCACCACCATCACCACGATCACCACCACCATCACCACGATCACCACCACCACGACCAGAACCACCACCACCACCGTCACGATCACCACGATCACCACCACCACCACCACCACCACCAACACGATCACCACCACCACGACCAGAACCACCACTACCACCACCGTCACGATCACCACCACTACCATCACCACCACCACGATCACCACGACCACCACCACAACGACCAGAACCACCACTACCACCACCATCACGATCACCACGACGACGACCACCACCACCACCACGACAACCACCACCATCACGACCATCACCACCACCACCACAACCACCACCATCACCACCACCACGACAGCCACTACCACAATCACCACCACGACCATCATCACCACCACGACCATCATCACCACCACCATCACGACCGCCACTACCACAATCACCACCACGACCATCACCGTAACCACCACCACGACCATCACCACCACTACCATCACGACCACCACGACCATCACGTCCATCACTACCACAACCACGACCACCACCATCACCACCATCTCCAACACGACAATCACTACCACCACCGCGACCATCACTACCACCACCACCACGACCATCACCACCACTACCATCACGACCACCACGACCATCACGTCCATCACTACCACAACCACGACCACCACCATCACCACCATCTCCAACACGACAATCACTACCACCACCACCACCACCACCGCGACCATCACCACCACCACCACCACTACCGCGACCATCATCACCACCACCATCATCTTCATCATTATCATTAAGCTTCTAGTCTGAATGGCATTGGCCATCTATATTAAACACACTCATCAGAATGCCATACCTGCAGGTGCTTGGAGACAGACAGAAATGGTAGGCCAAATCACCAACGAGAACATTCATGTTCTTGTTCTTCGTGAAACTGCGAGAAGAAGACGTTATTTGCAGTCGACGCCGTAGGGCTGTTGAATGACAGCATCGTGTGGAATAGAGAAGGCTACAGTGGCCATTTTTTTCGGTGCTTGAGTAAGGCTTCAAATCATTCAGGGACAAGGGTTTAATTCAACACTTCAGCAGACTTCACCTCGATGGGCTGCTATAACGAACCCTGCCCCATTAACTAGGTTGGGCTTGCTATTGTGGATACAAACGGAGAGCTAGGACAAGGGTCTTAATAGACTGTTTTTCGCCTGCCCTAATTTAGCTCAAGCAACAAGAAGACATCACTTTCCGAGCTAGCAACGCAGATCTCAAATGCTTTGATGCTTCTCGTCATCTCGCCTGGACAAGTTCCGTCATGAGATCGTGTCATGCTGTCTGTTGTCTTCTCTTTCAGCCATCTTCTGCCTCAGTTTCCCCCTTGTATCTTTCCCTTAGTTAGGATGCTTGTAAATTTATTACTTTTTCAAATCAGCTTCCACTGTAGAGTCTTAATGGAAGTCATTTGTCAGATAATTCTCATTTAGCAATTTCTGGAGTGGCGCTCACCCCCCCCCCCCAAAATATTTAGAGAGGAGAAGGACAACATGAGAAGCAGAGGTTATAAAAATTAACTGAGAAAAGAAAAATAGGAGCCCCATAGACGAGGCCTAGAAGGTAGAAGAGACAGCAGCCAAAGAGTTTGAAAACCACGCTTGAGTATTTTTTTTCCCTCAGGGCTTCTCAAACAGGGTCCCGCCGAAACCCCAGCATTCTGCTACGAATCTGCAGGGGTTTTACTAGGGGTTTTCATGACTGAAAAAAAAGTCCCTCCTATGCACTTCTGGCTGAACCCTAGGGCCTAGATACCTGTTTTTGTGTGTTGTGTTTTTTTTTTTTTGTCCAAGACAAATTGGTTAAAATGTCATTTTCACTTCTACACAAGAAATATCAAAAACTTACTCTAGTACATATTATATACCGCAAGCCATGCCTGGTGTCTTGCATCTTACATCCTTCCCCAGCCGTTTAACGTCGCATAGGGCTCGCATGGTTGTTCGCCAAGCTTTCTTATCCTCGGCTAGCTTTTCAACCACATCAAGGGATTTTATGCCTCCTAATTTGGCCTCAATATTTTTGTGTACTAAACATTTTATTCTTCTCTTCCTCGGCTGCGGCTTCTTACTAAATAAACTAACAAGAGAAACAATTTGTTTCTGCAAACACGTGACTTTGTTAATACTGGTATTGTTTTATGGTTGGGGGAGGGGGTAGGGGGAGCAATGGTGGTGATAGCTGGCAAAGAGTGGGGGTAAATATGAGGAGTAAAATGAGAGAGGGGGGGTGTTAAATATTTTTTAAAAATCCAAGGATTCCGTGGGGACAGAAAGTTTGAGAAAGGGTGCGTTTTATATTCAGAGTTTGGAATATGAATACGCATACTTACAGTTACCTTAGATATAAAGAGAGCACTGTAAATGTATACATTCATGTGTTACGTGCTGAACTTGTAACATGTGCAGGAATATCACATGCATATGTCGCCGCTGGTCGCTTAAAATGTTCTTTTTTTTCTCAATGAGTCAGTCTCTTGGAGCCTCCATCTTTTCTTTTTTCAGTTATTCCCCCTTTGTGCTTCCGTCCTATATGGCAAGTCTCTCTCTCTCTCTCTCTCTCTCTCTCTCTCTCTCTCTCTCTCTCTCTTTCTCTGCAGCTGAAAGTAATTCCTCAAGTTCTCCAAGTGTCACGGTATTTAGCCATGTCTTCTCAAACCTAGTGGCACTTGAAAAGTCTCTCACGGGTAGAATGAGGACAACACTGCGTCTCAGATTTTGCTTGCACTGATCCCTCGAAAAGTCTCATGGGAATATATGAGACTTCCTTGCAGCCATGTACAAGATCTGAAGAATCACAGATACTGTCTACAGATTTCTCGGATATCTGAGGAAAAAAAAAAACACTGATGGCAGGAACGTGCCAATGATGTTACATTTAGCATGATGGGGCTACCCCGAGGGCACGAAAATACGAATCTATCTCGCAGACTTTCTAGAAGTATCCCATGTTTTTCTACACGATGCCCCCCTTGAGCTTACACGTAACACACATCCCAGCCCCCCTCCAGCTGTCGTGATGGAAATTAAACATGTTACCTTTTCATTCAGCAGAAAATCTTAACCTTTACCTGGGCCTCAAAACTCAGGCATTTCTCTGAGGTGATGCTTTTCAGCTGCGCGGTTTCAGGTACCTGAAGGTAAATGTCATGCTCTCTGAGAGTCCTGATGTGACCTTGGTGTTCCATAGCGTTCTGGCCTGTTCACGATGTGGAATGTACATGATTGTCCTACAACATCGAAGCATCCACAACGATACAGATACAAGCAGAAAGATCACCTTTCAAACCTGCTCTTTTGCCATTGGCGTTAAAATGTGGCATCCGCTACTTCTGCGATTTTAGAATTTTCACAACAAAGTGATTACTGTGATAGAAATAAAAAAATTAAGCAATAGTACAATCCAATATTTCCACCAAAGGGTCTTCTTCAGGCCACATGTGTTAAATATATGTAATATATATATATATATATATAACATAAAAGAGGGAACGCGAGGAAGGGATTCATGGTGAAAATGTAAACTCCTCGGAAAAGCTGGACAAAGTAGCCAGCAGTAGTTGATATATGGACAACAGGTTGTGATAGAAGTGATATATCAGGGGTCCAAACCTATACCTTGCTATCCGTGTCGTTTTAAAACCAGTGACTTGTTCTCTTACACTCAGAGCATGGGACAGCTCATCTAAAAGTGTGTCCCCCAGAGGGATCAGTACTGCGTCCTCATGGGGTCTGTGCTCTAAGCCAGTGGTTCCCAAAGTGTTTATATCGAAGGACCCCTTTTACAACCACATGTAAGCTACGGATCAAGAGCTTATCCGTAACATTGTAACGCCATTGTTTTATTCAGAGATGGCGCTTAATTCCAGACTGATAATACAGCTGTAGACCACGTGATAATGTGTTGGGGACCAATTTTGGTCCGCGGACAGCGGGTTGGGAACTACTGTCCTAAGCTTCTGTACTGTTGGCTTACACAATAAGAATACTGCAGTTACCGGCCCTTACTATATGCGTACACAGAACTACCGTTTCAAATATTTATAGAAATTCTCTCTCTCTCTCTCTCTCTCTCTCTCTCTCTCTCTCTCTCTCTCTCTCTTTTTCTTTCTCATAATTGAATACTCTTACCATATAGCAGCCTGGTTGCTATTCATTAATATGCATGACAATAAGACTAACTTTGTGGTATATAATCATTTCCTGTATTGAGAGTGTGGGTAAAGGTGAAATGTAATAGTTTTTGTTATTTCAGTTTTGCCATTTCAGTTTTTTTTTCAGTTTTAATTACTTTTGTTACGTGCATGATATCTTTGTACTAACGTCTGCAGAATGCCTGGAATAGAATGTAATTTGTTGTGATAAATCGCAAAATGTCCTTTACAAATAAAAATTAAGATATTCAGTCTCTCTCTCTCTCTCTTTCACTTTCTCCTTTCTTTCTTTCTTTCTTTCTCTCTCTCTCTCTCTCTTTCTCTCTCTCTTCCCCTCCCTTCACGCTTTCTGTCCTTTTAACTCCCTCACTCACTCACTCACTCAAAATTATACAGCTATGACCGAAACACAAACCTCGTCCCGGTATTTCCACACTTAATTTTAAAACAACTAAAAGGACAAACTGCAACCCCCCCCCCCCTTTTTCAACCCCACCCCTCCCCCTGAATCCGTCTGAAGTGGGTCCCCCCCCCCCCCTCTGTCAGGAAACGTCCTCTAAATCAGGCGGAACAACAGAAGTACATAAACCTTTAATGTGAAAACATGAGAAGTAACATAACAATTACTATGAGTTACATCATGTCAAGGTCGTTCCAGATTCAACTTATGTTGGAGCTCAGCAAGTGTAAATAACAGCTTTAGTGCCAGAGTGCTGTAAATATGTAATGTGCTGCAAACAGCTAGGGTTTATGTTTCGTATGTGAAACAGAGAGAGGGAGAGAGGGAAGGGAGAGAGAGAAGGAGAGGGGGAGAGAGAGGGAGAGGAGAGAGAGAAGGGGAGGGAGAGAGAGAGAAGGAGAACGAGAGAGAGAAAGAGAGAGAGAGAGAGGGAGGAGAGAGATGACTAAAAATATGCATTGGTCTCTTTTCTGAATCGAGCACTTGACATTCTGTTCTCATGTAATGATGTATTGTTAGTAATAAGCGATGATGATGACGATGATGATGATGATGATGGCATGGTATTGTTGTTGTTTTTGGTGGTGATGATGACGATGATGATGATACCAAGCTCTATTGCTATACTTAATTTTCCAGAGGCATCTAACGGAGCCTAATATTTCACAAACTCTAAAAAATAATTTTTAACCTGGGGTCCATGGACCCCTAAGAGCACACAATATAATTTTTTTTTTTTGGGGGGGGGGTCTACGGATCATTAATTATATTTGTAAGAGTTTTAAAAAATGTTAGCGTCATCTAAGTTCTATTTATTGCTTTGTTTTTAATGAGAGGCCCGAGTTGTTCTGTGACCGAAAAGGAGGTCCATCAAGCTGGAAAGGGGACCCAAAGCTGAAAAAAAAAAAAATTAGACCACTGGTCTGAACAATCCCCCACCCCTTTTCCCGATTTCTCAGTAATGTCCTCTAGAATCTAGGAGGACATCTACATGCTATTGTAACGCAAACTCCTCCTCAATGAAACACACAGGAAAAGAGAAACACAGCCTTGTTCTGATACGTTCTGCCAGTCTTTTTTTTTTAGCATCACCAAGAACATCATTCGCTCCTTACTTTGAGAAATGACTGTTTCAGTTTGTAGCACACTACAATGACTTCTAGATTACCCTTTGTTTGCTCACTCTGAATATGGCGTCCATACAACAGCTGCTTTCGGTTTGTTTTTTTTCTTCTCCTCGTAAATCCTGTCCATGACCCCATTCAGACTTTGACAAATCTCTAGAATCAAGTGTCGCTATTACGTCTCAGTCACGCCTATAACTATCCACTTATTCGAAGACGACACCCCATCATGACAACCCAGTGGTTGACAGAATGACAGACAGTGATCGGTTTCTCCCCCCCCCCCCCACCCCCGGCCCTGCGATCGCTGCAGTAATAGTGCGATCATGAACTTCCGTGTGGAAAACGTCACGCTGTGACAAGATTCACGCGCGTGACCGGGAATATCATAACGGAAGTTACTAGGGAAGGTAAATAGCCGGTAACGGGAGATTTGGGACAGAAGGGGAGAGCCAGAGGGGAAAAAAAGAGAGGGCGAGAAAGACCAAAACAGAGAAGAAAACAGTGAAAGAGAGAAATAAAGAGAGAGATAGAGAGGGAGAGAGAGAGAGAGAGAGAAATATGAGGGATAAAGATTACATACAATTTGTATCAAGCGTGTATTATCCTTCATGTTCTTTTTAACAACGCTTCTGGGGAAATATTGACTGTCCTTTTTTATTGTCTTTTATATATACACGGGAGAAGAGAGAGAGAGAGAGAGAGAGAGAGAGAGAGAGAGAGTGAGAGGCAATAAAAAGAGAGGAAGACCGAGAGATAAATCAGTCCAGGGAATAAGCTCACTTTATTTCTTGTAACCTGGACGCGCTCACGCGCTGGTTAGAGATTCAGTTATGAAATAATAAATCAAACCTTCAGACAGTGGACATTTGGAACATTGATTTTCACCACAGCATTTGATTGAAACTGGTAGCTGAAGATGTGGCCGTTCAACTGAAACAACACAAGAAAAGAATGGAGTGGAAAGTACAATATACAAATACAGTCAATATTTCGGCAAGAAGCTTTAGTCAAAACTAGCAGGAGAGAAAAACGAACGCAGAAAAAAAAAATGATTCTCTTCACGGCAAAAGTTGGGCGTAAAAAAATCCTCAATGATATAAGGGAAAAAAAGAAGAAGACAAGATATGGGGAGGGAGCGGGAAGACATAAAGGAAGAAATCCTAGAAAAAATGTTTTTAAAAAGTCATGGGAGAAGGTAACCTAAAAAAAAAAAAACGTCACGGGAGAAGGCAACCTAGAAAAAGAAAAAAGTCATAGGAGAAGGTAACCTAGAAAAATAAAAACGTAGTGAGAGAAGGTAACCTAGAAAAATGAAGAAAAGTCATAGGAAAAATAACTTAGAAAAAAGGGGAGAAACGTCAAAGGAGAAGGTAACCTGGAAAGACATAGAACTCATCGAGAAGGTAACCTAGAAAAAAAAAGGTGACTTGTCATGAAAAAATAACCTGGAAAAATAATCTCACGGAATATGTAACCTAGAAAAATGGTTTTAAAAATATGAAAGTAGGTACACTTGAAAAATATCTGGGGGAAAAAAAATTGAGGAGGGTACATGGAAAAAAAGGTTGCTTAATTACCAAGAAATGTAGGAGGGTCGTTCAAAAAGTAATGCACCACGTCGTTTTTTTTTTTCAGCTAATAATGAAGATAGCATGAAATTTTGCACACTTTAAATATGGCATGTGCAGACTGTGTGAACCAAACTGCACCGTAAACGGCCGAAGAATATGGCTACCCTAACCGTTGGAATGGAGCGTGTTAGCAACTTGCAATATAAGCAACGAATTGTGATATAATTTCTCGTTGCAGAGAAGGAAATTGTTGTGAACATTCACAAGCGTCTAGGAGATGAGTATGGAAGTTTTGCAGTCGACAACAGTACAGTCAGTCGCTGGGTTCAGAGAATCAAATAATCAATAAGTGGAGATAGTGAGTTTCATGATCGACCGCGCTGTGGACGTCCTGCCATAGCCACCAAAGCAGAAATGTTGAAATGCGCTGAGGGCATTGTTCTTACTGATAGGCGTATCACTACTCAACAGTTGGCCTTAAAGCTGTCAGTCAGCAATGGCAGTGCAAATGCAGTTATAAAAACTCTCGGAATATCTAAGGTTTCCGCAAGATGGGTTCCTCGAAGTCTCACAAATGACCATCAATTGCAAAGGAAAGCAATTTCTTCTGAATTGTTGGAGAGTTTCAATGCTGAGGGAGAGGAGTTTTTGGTTAAGATCGTAACAGGTGACGAAACCTGGGCACACCATTTTGAACCTGAGACAAAAAGACAGTCAATGGAGTGGCATCATCCACAATCACCACGAAGAAAGAAATTCAAAACAACTCCTTCAGCTGGAAAGGTCATGATCACAGTCTTTTGGGACACTGAAGGTGTGATTCTTGTGGATGTTATGCCAAAAGGAGAGACAATCAATTCGCAAGCTTACATTAAGACACTGAAAAAAACTCAATCAACGTTTTCGCAGAGTTCGGCCGCACAAAAATCCAGCAGACCTGCTTCTCCTTCACGACAATGTGCGCCCTCACAAAAGTCTGACAACACGGGAAGCAATCACTACATTGGGTTGGACTGTACTACCCCATCCATCCTAAAGTCCTGATTTAGCACTCTCTGTTTTCCATCTTTATGGTCCATATAAAGATGCACTCCGAAGGGTAAGATTTGAAGATGACGAAGGAGTGATTCATGCAGCGAAGAAGTGGCTACATAATCAAGAGAAAATCTGGCACGGGCTAGGAATACATGCACTTGTTTCACGCTGGCGTAAAGCCGCACAAGTTGATGGGGATTATGTTGAATAACACCGATGTTTACATGACATATTCTTGTATATTGAGTATTAAAGTTCATGCCTTTTTAAATAAACAGCTCCTGAGAAAAAAAAAGATGTGGTGCATTACTTTCTGAACGCCCCTCGTATGTATATTTTTGTGTACATTGTATTGTTAATTTCCGTCTATTGTTTGTTTCCTCTATTTTCTCGCTTACAACACACGACGGCACTGAGCATGTGCTTCTGAAGATGTATAACATATTAAAACAAACAAACAAACAAACAAACAGAAAGAAAACTGTTTTTCATTTATCGCAATATTTTGTAACGCGATCAGTTCTCTCGAATACCAGTCTCCGTTCTCTTCTTGCATTTTCCATTTTCCATTAACTGTGATCTCTCTATCTATGTCTCTCTTGCTGAATGACTGACTGAGTGAAAGCTGTATGATGAAGGGCAGAATGTCAGACGGGCCTGCGTGCCCAATTCTTAACCCTTTGAAAATAAAGTATATTCGTTCGTTCGCTCGTTCTCTCTACTTAACTTTAGCTTAATAAATTCAAATACACAACACCCAAAATTCCTGGTAATTAAAATTTCATCTCACTGCGGTAATATATGATACGCCATTTGCATCAAGTTCCTGGTTTTGTCTTCCGTAATTATATCTTCTTTTGTCATCTTGCATTCATGAATTAACCACTACCCAATGACCATAGGCTAAACTTTGTAAACGCCCCCCCCCCCACCTTCTGCTGTGGCCTATACTGTTTATCTCCTGATATGTGACCTGATTTCGCTCTTGTTGTGATCGCTATTGTCAGCACGTGACTTTGTTATTACACAGATCAAACATACCTCGTGCGTTATTGTATCTGTGTTTACAGAGTTCTCTCTCCTCTTTCGCGAGGTCACTTGTCTAAACCGGTACAGCCTAATCGATAATTCGGAATGTTCATTTGTAAATATCTATCTATCTATCTATCTATCTATCTATCTATCTATCTATCTATCTATCTATCTATCTATCTATCTATCTATCTATCTATCTATCTATCTATCTATCTATCAGCCTGTATCAATCTGTTCTCTTTCTTTACCTCTCTTTCTTTTTCTGTTTCTATCTCTTTTTCTCTTTCTTTTTCTCTTTTATCTGTCTCTCTCTCTGTGTCCTATCTCTGTCCCTCTCTGTCTCTCTATCTCTCTCTATATATATATATATCTTTTTCTCTTTATCTTTTTTTCTGTCTGTCTTTCTCTTTCTCTCTCGCTTTGTCTGTTTTGCTCTCTTTGTCTGAAATAAAGATCAATCAGTCAATCAATCAATCTCTATTTCTCTGCCTCTCTATTTTTCTCACTCTTTCTTTATCTCTTCGAATCCTCACTCTGACTCTCTCTGTCTGTGCCTTGCTTTCTTTCTCTCTTTTTCCCTCCGTGTTTCTCTTTCTTTCTTTCTTTCTCCCTCCATCTTTCTATTCCTCTTTTTCTCTCTCGTGCAAACGATTTTGTATTACATCCTCCTACCCCATAGTAGTTTTGTAAACAATCATTAACGAGCAAGACTGGAAGAGTAACTTTGTTACTTGTATGTTGTTATTTCCTGTATTGAGAGTGTGGGTAAGAGTGAAACGTTAACAGGTTTTGTTATTTCAAGTTTGTTATTTCAGTTTTGCTATTTCAATTTTACTCATGTTTGCGTAGCATAAAGAGAGGGAGAGTTGCATGATAAATGGCAGAGTGTCAGACAGGCCTACACGCCTAGTTCCTCATCCTTTAGACATAAATTTAAATCAGTCAGTCAGTCAGTCAGTCAATCATTTTCTATGTCTTTCTCTATTTCCCTTTCTCTCTCTCTCCCTTTCTCTCTCTCTCTCTATTTCTCTCTCTCTCTCTCTCCCTCTCTCTCTCTCAGTATATGAGCCGATCTGAAAGAATGTTGTTAGAATTTGTTGAAACTAACAGAGAAAGGACATTTTCTAAAGACTTACCAGTAAACCACCAAAGACACTTTAAACGTCGTAAGGTGGCGAGATGTTACACCGTTTACTTTAATAAGTGGCTCGCCCTTTTCTTCTTAATACGTATCAGGTAGACATTTTTATTCGATGATGTTGCTTTGGTGACGCCCTTTTTGCCGAAATATTACATTAAAAAATCTCGTTGCACATAAATATTTTTTTGTTCATTTCGTCATCCATTCTGTTACACGTATCCCCCACCTTTAAACAAGAATCAGCTTCACAGGAGCGTAAAGAGAAATAAAGCTACAACTAAACCTATTTATAAGCGAAGCCAGGTCACTATCATCTTCATATCTCTCGTGCTTTACATACAGAATCGACAACCAAATCTTTGAATAAAGCTTTTACAAAAAAAGGCTAGAGCCACAAGAAACTTACAAAAATAATACTAAATAATTTTTAAAAAAAAACACCAAAGACGAAATTCTTCCACTGACCAGAACTTCGTATTCTCCACGCTACACCGTCCGCATTCATTTCAGATAAACCCACTCTGACAATAAACACTCATAAGAAAACAGAATAAATGAGCTCCACTTGTCACTGAGAGCACGATAAAGGAGGATTTTGCTTCAGTTTCCTTGTCAAAAAATATTATGGCTAATTCCTATTTAGCTGACGAAATCTGGCCATTCGTTGTTGCCCGAAAGATTAGGGCATTATCCGAAAAAACCCGCAGAAGTCTCTGCAGGGAGGGAAATTATGCAGCCTCTCAAGCACATTCTCTCTCCTCTTTCCAGTCTGTGATTCTGCATTCTTGTCTGCGTATTCCCGCCATATCTGATTCGTTTACTCCGATTTTTTTTTTTTTTAGTATAATCCGAGGAATCATCATCATCATCATCGGTATCTTGTTCTTTTTTTTTTGTAACTAGTTAATTATTATTAATAGTAGGAGTATTAGTATTAGTGGTAGTATGAAGAATAGCAAGAGAAAGAACACAACAACAATAATAATGCAAAAATTAACCGTCTGACTCCGTTTCGCGCCTCATCTTCTTTTTATGTAGCCATTTCGGCGCTTTGTAAAGTGAAAAATCTCTAGGCATTCCTTGGAGATGTCGTGGGTTCGATTCCAGACCACCACAACGAAGCAAAATAGCAAAGCAGTGAAGCAAGCTGCGCTTTTCATTTGATCCAGTGAACATAAAAGTCTAAAATCATGTTTGCATAACAATCTTTTAAGTGCGTTGTTTGCAGAACAATCTTTTAAGTGCGTTGTTTGCATAACAATCTTTTAAGTGCGTTGTTTGCAGAACAATCTTTTAAGTGCGTTGTTTGCATAACAATCTTTTAAGTGCGTTGTTTGCAGAACAATCTTTTAAGTGCGTTGTTTGCATAACAATCTTTTAAGTGCGTTGTTTGCATAACAATCTTTTAAGTGCGTTGTTTGCAGAACAATCTTTTAAGTGCGTTGTTTGCATAACAATCTTTTAAGTGCGTTGTTTGCATAACAATCTTTTAAGTGCGTTGTTTGCATAACAATCTTTTAAGTGTGTTGTTTGCAGAACAATCTTTTAAGTGCGTTGTTTGCATAACAATCTTTTAAGTGCGTTGTTTGCAGAACAATCTTTTAAGTGCGTTGTTTGCATAACAATCTTTTAAGTGCGTTGTTTGCAGAACAATCTTTTAAGTGCGTTGTTTGCATAACAATCTTTTAAGTGCGTTGTTTGCAGAACAATCTTTTAAGTGCGTTGTTTGCAGAACAATCTTTTAAGTGCGTTGTTTGTAGAACAATCTTTTAAGTGCGTTGTTTGTAGAACAATCTTTTAAGTGCGTTGTTTGCAGAACAATCTTTTAAGTGCGTTGTTTGCAGAACAATCTTTTAAGTGCGTTGTTTGTAGAACAATCTTTTAAGTGCGTAACAGGCTATGTCTAAAAATACAATGTGCTGCAAAATTAAAACTATTTTATTGTTAAGAAAAAAAAAACTACTGATCTTCATTATGTGAGTCGTAGTAGCAGTTGTAATTTTGTTTGTTGTTGTTGTGTTGTTGTTGTTGTTTCTGCAGAGTCTTGGCTCGATGTTGATGGCTGTTGGCGGGTTGGGATGAGCAAGGGTTGATTAATTAATCAGCGTAGCTTTCCGCCCACTTCCGACTTCGACGTGGCCTTTTTTTCCCCTCTAAGCTTAATCCTAGCCAGCTTTTGTTTTGAAGTGAAAGACGTACGACTCTCTCACTTGAGATTTTTAATATAGTATATTCCAATATAATACCGGTGCGAAAAATCGGAAATATTGCCATAATTTCAGTATGTGAGAGTGAGACACTAAGTGAGGCACTAAGTGAGGCACTAAGTGAGACACTAAGTGAGGCACTAAGTGAGACACTAAGTGAGGCACTAAGTCAGGCACTAAGTGAGACACTAAGTGAGGCACTAAGTGAGGCACTAAGTGAGGCACTAAGTGAGGCACTAAGTGAGACACTAAGTGAGGCACTAAGTGAGGCACTAAGTGAGACACTAAGTGAGGCACTAAGTGAGGCACTAAGTGAGGCACTAAGTGAGACACTAAGTGAGGCACTAAGTGAGACACTAAGTGAGGCACTAAGTCAGGCACTAAGTGAGACACTAAGTGAGGCACTAAGTGAGACACTAAGTGAGGCACTAAGTGAGGCACTAAGTGAGGCACTAAGTGAGGCACTAAGTGAGGCACTAAGTGAGGCACTAAGTGAGACACTAAGTGAGACACTAAGTTAGACACTAAGTGAGACACTAAGTGAGACACTAAGTGAAGCACTAAGTGAGGCACTAAGTGAGACACTAAGTGAGGCACTAAGTGAGGCACTAAGTGAGGCACTAAGTGAGACACTAAGTGAGGCACTAAGTGAGGCACTAAGTGAGGCACTAAGTGAGACATTAAGTGAGACACTAAGTGAGGCACTAAGTGAGGCACTAAGTGAGGCACTAAGTAAGACACTAAGTGAGGCACTAAGTGAGGCACTAAGTGAGACACTAAGTGAGGCACTAAGTGAGGCACTAAGTGAGGCACTAAGTGAGACACTAAGTGAGGCACTAAGTGAGACACTAAGTGAGGCACTAAGTCAGGCACTAAGTGAGACACTAAGTGAGGCACTAAGTGAGACACTAAGTGAGGCACTAAGTGAGGCACTAAGTGAGGCACTAAGTGAGGCACTAAGTGAGGCACTAAGTGAGGCACTAAGTGAGACACTAAGTGAGACACTAAGTTAGACACTAAGTGAGACACTAAGTGAGACACTAAGTGAAGCACTAAGTGAGGCACTAAGTGAGGCACTAAGTGAGGCACTAAGTGAGGCACTAAGTGAGGCACTAAGTGAGACACTAAGTGAGGCACTAAGTGAGGCACTAAGTGAGGCACTAAGTGAGACATTAAGTGAGACACTAAGTGAGGCACTAAGTGAGGCACTAAGTGAGGCACTAAGTAAGACATTAAATGAGGCACTAAGTGAGGCACTAAGTGAGGCACTAAGTAAGGCACTAAGTGAGGCACTAAGTGTGGCACTAAGTGAGGCACTAAGTGAGGCACTAAGTGAGGCACTAAGTGAGGCACTAAGTGAGGCACTAAGTGAGACACTAAGTGAGGCACTAAGTGAGACATTAAGTGAGACACTAAGTGAGGCACTAAGTGAGGCACTAAGTGAGACACTAAGTGAGACACTAAGTGAGACACTAAGTGAGACACTAAGTGAGACACTAAGTGTGTAAATCTCTGTCGTGTCCCCATAGTGCCCAAGACACATGGGACTGCCAGTAACAAAAGATTTTCCACTTTTGTCAGTCCTTCGCTATATTCTTGACTGTCTCCCATCGCTATATTCTTGGCTGTCTCCCATCGCTATATTCTTGGCTGTCTCCCATCGCTATATTCTTGGCTGTCTCCCATCGCTATATTCTTGGCTGTCTCCCATCGCTATATTCTTGGCTGTCTCCCATCGCTATATTCTTGACTGTCTCCCATCGCTATATTCTTGGCTGTCTCTCATGTCAGTCCCTTCGGTGTATGTAAATGCAGGAAACAAAATGGCGTCGACCGATTTGTCCAATGCGAAATTGCCGTCAAAGACCACGGCTAGAAGAAGCCATATTCTTAAAATAATAAAATAATAAACATAAACAACTTGACAAAAATGCTCGGTATAAGGGAAACGCAAGAATTCGAAGGGCAGTAAATCGAGATTAGCTGTATTAAGCCAGCAACAGCCACTTCATTCATTTTTTTTCTATGTAATGCTCCGTCACTATCATTTCCCGGAGTTGTTTTGCGATTTTGTCTTATCTTACATTTAGGAAAACAAAACTAGCTAAGAACAACATAAAGCGAAACAAACAAACAAACAACAAAAAGCTATCTAAACAAAATGTTACACTTTCCAGGCGTCACTCATTCCAAAACCGAACTTACTTAAGTCGATCTATTAAGAGTCACTCAACGGATCTGGGGAGGGGAGGGGATGGGACATCGTTATTAATGTGCGTCAGATAACTCTCTAACAAAACACGGGGCGATAAACCAAGAGAAGCAGAGAGAGGGAGGGAGTTATAACAGCCCATCTCATGCTATCTCAGTTTTTAGAAAATATCAGAGTCGTAAGCTTTACTGCAGATCCAAGACTTTGGGGGATGTTTCAAGAATGCTGGAATCTGAGGTGTAAAAGGGGTGTGTGGGGGGGGGGGGGGGGAGAGAAGAACATGTTCCTGGCAATCACATTAGCCAGGTAAAGGAAAGAAGCTGCACGCAAACTATCAATCCTAAGATGCTATCAGGCAAGCTCTGGTCTGAAGCGAAAGGGAACGAGGGGAAGTATGTGAGACATCTTTTGGGAACGGAAAGAAGAAAAGCGACATTTTCGTCGTGGAAATTGTCTCGTCCTATTTTCTGCAAAGAATTGCAAGATCTGGGTTAGACGTTGTAGGCGTGAGTCAGAAGATAGCGTTTTCTGTGCTGTTTTGTGTCATAAGGGTTAAACAATGCGAGATTTGTGAGGCGGTGAGGAGGGAGGTGGAAACGAGGTCGAAAGTGGAGAAAGAGTTAATAAGGAAGCGATCTTTTAGATGTAAGTAAAATGAAGGTTTTGATAGAAATTGTAGCAATGAATGGGGTGAGATAATGGTAAAAGGTATGATGTAATGATGTTGGTGTGAAGATCGAGGTGGCGAATGTGAAAATGACATTGCTGTTGGTAGCCGTGAGGATAACGATTGACGGCGATGAGGAGATAATGGTTGTATAACGATAATATATGATGGCGATGTCAAAGGTTGATGACGAGGGGGACTTTTCCATATCGTGAGAGCTGGATACAGTAACAAATCAAGAACTGTAGCAAAGCAAGAAGCGTAACAAAGCAAGAAGCGTAACAAAGCAAGAACTGTAACAAAGCAAGAACTGTAACAAACTGAAACAGAAGTGTGCCATTATCACAGTTATCCTGCATCAAAACTGTAACAATAACTTTTGGCTTAATCCCTCTTTGAACGAATGGAGGATCGGTTTAAACCGTCAAGTGGTACTTCTTTCTGTAGAGTAACTTTCCAGTTTATTAATGAGACTAAAACTCATCACTGTCACGTGCCTCACTGTGTATGGATATGGATACTGACGGCGATGATGATGATGATGATGACTGAGAAGAATAGTGATGACCACCATCTTATGCTTACGAAACATCATGAAAGAAGATGTGCATCAAACACCAGATCATTCTCCAGAAGATAAAGACAGCGATGAGCCAAATTTCAACGAAACAAGAAAGATAAAAAAAGCACTACATGAAACAATCCAGGAACACCAGAGAACATCAAACAGCACCCATAAATGACAAGACAATCTCCAGATACCAGCAAACAACGGAGAAATATTGAAAACGCCTCAAGGAAAATCAAGCGAGGCTTGTTTAATCGTTGAAGAACGAAAAAAAAAAAAGATGAAAGAAATCATTCTCGCTTTTTCTGTGACAAAGTGCGAGGAAAATTGCGAGAAAAAAAAAAAAAGGACGAGCGAGAATGGGAGAGAATGCTTGGAAATGAAAACCAAACACGTCAGCAATTCCTTGATGTGGCTTTTTTAGTTAACGTGGAAGAGCAGTTTACGTCCCATCTTTTCGTCTTTACAGTTATTATAACGTCCCTTCTTTTCGTCTTTACAGTTATTATAACGTCTCATCTTTTCGTCTTTACAGTTATTATGTCTATCTCAGTAACAATTCACGAGCTGTTAGCAACGACTTTTGGCTAACGTTTTTGGCTCAAACTTGTGGAGGAATCGTTAATACCATTAGATGTGATTTCCTTATGTACAGTTCCTAACAGTAATCTTTAATGTCTTTGCATGGTCATGGTGAAGCAACTTTTCACTTTCTTAATGAGACCAGAACTCATCAGCATCTTGTGCCTCTGGGCATGTGAATGTTGACCACTGAAATAACGCTGCAATCAGAAACTTGTGAACCAGAACTGGTCAAGACCCCATTGTGTAAGTTCTAGCAAGACTTTGGTTAACAGACTGCTACTTACAGAGTTACGGACAAAGGAGTAGGTCTGAGCACGCCCTTTCTGGAACGTTTGGACCTACACTCCGAGATATAAGGTCTAAGACGAGAAATAAAGAAAGACTTTGTATTTTCTTCTTCTTCTTCTTCTTCTTTCAGTTTCAGACGTCGACTTGTATACTTCTGAAGTTGTTGGCGGTCATCTGGAGGGTGAAGACATCCCATTACGGTTTGTTCTGGAGGGATGTGGTAGGTGGCCATATTTGCCTTCCATGTTGACTTATTTATCATTTCGATACATTTATTCTACCGCATCATCACGCCATCAGCCGAGAAGAGCTTTAAATACACCATCGAAAGAAAATGCTACATCAGTAACAATCACACATAGATCTTTACTACCAATCGCCCAAACAATATGTTTTTGTTTGTTTTGTTTTGTTGTTGTTTTTTGCTTCACATTTCAACCTGGAAGAAGATCTGTTGCAGAAGAAAGATAAAAACTGTCCACTGAGTGCTGTTCCTGTATTGCTTGGGTGGATGGAACAAAGGTACGGCTCAGTTATATAGTATATAGCTGTAGTTCCCATTTCATGCCTTATTTTCCAGACTGACTCTCTTCACCCAGTGGAGTGATGAATAAATTAAGTTTTTTTTAAAAACTACATTTAAGCCCAGTTGCTACCTCCTTCTGTCTCTCCTTCCTATGGCCTACTTTCTTGCCTTAATCCCACTCACTTCGCTGCATTTCGTCATGCTTGCCGGAGGCAACTTATTTTCCAGCCCTTTCTATGCTTCCTCTCAGGCTTTGTTAGCTCCCTTGTCTAGGCATGGTTAGCAAGCAGTCTTGTTCTCTCTGTTCTTCTGAACCTTTCATCATCCACTCCTTCCCAGTATGTCCTCTCACTCTTTTATCTTCTGCGCCATCTGGGCAGCTTTGTTTGGGCCATGGGTATACGATGGTGGCAAGCCATGGCTATTTGTGGCATAACCATAACCCCTTGTTGTTTACCATATGGTACCTTTCGTGATAAACCCTTTACAACATTTCTCAGCCAATCGTTGGCTTTCACTTTGTGCTCTACTTCGTCTATATGGGCGCATTTCGTGCCGGACTTTCTTTCAAGGAGAAGGCGAAAAGGCTAGGTCTATATATTTTTCATTCATTTTTCGTGTTTTTATCTGTTGTATTGTTTTTGTATTTGATCCTTGAAAAAGGCTTTTGCCGAAATATTGGATTGTTTTATCTCCTTCATTTATATGTACTCATCTTGCTTTCTGCCATTCTTGTTTCTGCCCACTTTCCTCACTCTGTCTTCTTGTAAAACTGTGCCATATACACACCCCCCCCCCCTCAATCTATTTTCATTACTAGAACCAGTTTTACTGCAGTTGTCATTTATTTTATGTCTCATCAAAGGTTGCACAGATTTTCTGAAAAAAAAAAAAGAAAAATTCTTTGGCATTTAAAGCACATAGCTACCATACAGATATGAAACTTCTCCAAAATATGGGGGATCCGTGGCCTGGATTTTAAAACGCCAAGGGGTCCGGAGTCTTTTGTTAATTGGGAACCGCTGGTATATAGCACACATACAGTATAAAAATAACATTAAAGAAAGCGACGTAGACGCGCAATGTTTTGATGCGCGCCGCAAAGTAGTTCCCGTTCGTTATTGCGAACCATTGTATGTAACTCGAATTTTGAACATAATAGGCTTAACAGTGGTCGTTTGTAACGGCAAGTTGTCCTTAAGTCGGACGTTCGTACTATGAAGGCTGTCTGTAGTGCCTTGCTTGTGTTGCAGCAATCCCTTCTCGGATCTGCCAGTGAACGAACTCCGTGCGTACTGAAATGTAGCAGAGTGACATGGGATGAAAGGAGATGTATATCAGGTGTCTTGATCTATCTCTTTCTTGATTTTTAAAA
This sequence comes from Achatina immaculata, assembly GCA_009760885.1. Lineage (NCBI taxonomy): Eukaryota > Metazoa > Mollusca > Gastropoda > Stylommatophora > Achatinidae > Lissachatina > Lissachatina immaculata. The sequence goes on from CM019703.1 coordinate 7,344,697, forward strand.
ATTTTTGTGTTTTTCAGTTCACTTTTGCTCTCGCAGCTTTTGACTCTTCCAAGACACTCTCGAGTCCGTACAGATCACTGTCATAAGAGCTTGTTTCCTTTCTATATTTTTTCCTTAACCTTTCCAGTATGTATCTTCGCCACTTATAGGTATGTATCTTCGCCATATACATTCGTGTATCTTCGCCATATACAATCATATGTCCTCCCCATATACAATCATGCCAGTCAATCAGTCAATCAATCAAGTGGCGTGCCGCGTAGCGTAGGCGATCATTTCTCTCCACAATTCTCTATCCACCGGTGACTTTTTTCCTAGCCACACTGACAGCCCATCCAGTAACTTCTCTCTCTGTCTTCCTCTGTCTCTTCTACCTTCAATTTTTCTAGTTGCCACAGTGTGTTCCAATTTTCCTCTTCTCAGAAAATGTCCTATAAATCTCGCTTGTCTGCCTCTGATCTTTGTTGTAATTTGTCTTTAACTCTATCCTCTATTAAGACTTCTTTGTTGGTTTTCTTAGCTGTCCATGGTACCTTCAACATCCTTTTTATGAACCACATTTCCATGGCCTCCATTTCTCGTTGTACTCTCTTATTCATGGACCATGCTTCACATCCATAAAACAAAATTGGCTCGGTGTAACATTTAAGTACTCGGAATCTTGTTTCCATTGATATGGATCTGTTGCACAAGATGTTTCTCATTTTCTTGAAATGCTGACTTGGCATGAGCACATCTGCTTTTTATTTCATTGTGACATTTCCCATCAGCTGTTATAATGGTTCCTAAGTACTTGAATATATCAACTTTTTTTCAGTTCTGTGACATCGATGGAATGCTACATTTTGGTGGTATTCTTTTCTTTGAGATAACCATCACTTCAGTCTTCTTTTTTTTATTCAGACTGAGATCTTTACTTTTACTTTCACGAACCACGATGTCTAGAAGAGCCTGTAGTTCCACTTCACTTTTAGCAGTTAGAACTATGTCGTCTGCGTATCTTAAGTTGTTAAGGTTGTACCCGCCAATTGATATTCCTGGCAAGCTCTCTATATTTCTCGTTATGTTTTCGCTGTACAAGGAGAAGAGGTCAGGAGATAGAACACATCCTTGTCTCACTCCTAATTTTATGTCTTGGAATGCTCCTATTTGGTTCTCAACCTTCATTGCTGCCAGTATATGTTTTTGATGAGATTCAGATCTTTCCCATCTATGTTGATGTCTTCCAGCATTCTTATCATTTCTGTGTGTCTCATTTTATCGAATGCTTTACAGTAGTCTATGAAGCATAAGTATAGGTCCGTCTTTACTTCTACTGATCTTTCCATCAATATTCTATATATATATATATATGGCATTATTTATGCCTTTTCCTTCGACGAAGCCACATTGTTCTTCAGTGCTTTCTGGTTTTATTTTGCCCCTGACTCTTCTCATAACAATACGAAGCAGGATTTTGGTAACATGACTCATAAGACTAATGGTTCGATTGTCTTCACATTCAACTGCACCTTGTTTCTTTGGTAGGGCAATGAAAACTGATTGCAAAAGGTCTGATGGGACATAGTTACTGTTATAGATGTCATTTAGCAATCTGGTAATTATTTCTATGCCAAGCTGTTATAATGGTTCCTAAGTACTTGAATATATCAACTTTTTTTCAGTTCTGTGACATCGATGGAATGCTACATTTTGGTGGTATTCTTTTCTTTGAGATAACCATCACTTCAGTCTTCTTTTTTTTATTCAGACTGAGATCTTTACTTTTACTTTCACGAACCACGATGTCTAGAAGAGCCTGTAGTTCCACTTCACTTTTAGCAGTTAGAACTATGTCGTCTGCGTATCTTAAGTTGTTAAGGTTGTACCCGCCAATTGATATTCCTGGCAAGCTCTCTATATTTCTCGTTATGTTTTCGCTGTACAAGGAGAAGAGGTCAGGAGATAGAACACATCCTTGTCTCACTCCTAATTTTATGTCTTGGAATGCTCCTATTTGGTTCTCAACCTTCATTGCTGCCAGTATATGTTTTTGATGAGATTCAGATCTTTCCCATCTATGTTGATGTCTTCCAGCATTCTTATCATTTCTGTGTGTCTCATTTTATCGAATGCTTTACAGTAGTCTATGAAGCATAAGTATAGGTCCGTCTTTACTTCTACTGATCTTTCCATCAATATTCTATATATATATATATATGGCATTATTTATGCCTTTTCCTTCGACGAAGCCACATTGTTCTTCAGTGCTTTCTGGTTTTATTTTGCCCCTGACTCTTCTCATAACAATACGAAGCAGGATTTTGGTAACATGACTCATAAGACTAATGGTTCGATTGTCTTCACATTCAACTGCACCTTGTTTCTTTGGTAGGGCAATGAAAACTGATTGCAAAAGGTCTGATGGGACATAGTTACTGTTATAGATGTCATTTAGCAATCTGGTAATTATTTCTATGCCAAGCTCTCCTAATGCTTCCAATTCTTCCTTGGTGATTTTATCTGGTCCTGGTGCTTTGTTGTTCTTCACTTGTTTGATGGCTTCTTCCACTTCTGATTTTAATATGGGAGGATTTTCATTATTATTTCGTATATCTATTTCGCTTCTATTGTCCTCATAGAGTTCTCTGATGTATTCTCACCACTGTGCCATTATTTCATCTGTGTCCATTATTGTATGCCCCTCCTTTGACTTCAGGCAACCAGTCTTGTGGTATGTCCTTTTGTTTGTTAACTCCTTTATTTGTTTATACATATCCCTTGCGTTTCCATGATGGTGTGTCTCTATTTCACTACATTTCTTATTTAGCCACTCTTATCTAGTTTTATTGCATTTGTATCTTATTTCTTTATTTATTTTGTCATATTCATCTTTATCTTCCTTAAGAATTCTTCTCTGATCCATTAGTTGCAAAATTTCTTCTGTCATCCACCCCTGTTTAGCGTGTCGTTTATTTGGAGGTAGGATTTCGATATATGTTTGCTGAATAGAGTATTTAAGCATATTCCATTGTTCATCAATCGTTTCAATCTTCTCTGTAGCATTATACCTATTATCTAGTATAGTCCTATGTTGTTCTTGTATTGCCTTATCTTCCCGTAACAGCTCTCTATCTAGTTCTTTGTTTTTAGCTGCTACCCTTAACCTCTTTAGCCTGATTCTCACTTTTCTAACATCTGGGATGTGGTCACTGCTGCAGTCTGCGCCTGGTACAATCACGTATCTTTGCCATATACAATCATGTGTCCTCGTCATATACAATCATGCATCTTCGCCATATACAATCATGTGTCCTCGCCATATACAGTCATGTGTTCTCGCCATGGTGTAATGAGGCTGCTCCCCAGGACCAGCAACAGAGCTGGGATCCTTCTTTTTACAGTTAGTTACATTTCGAGCATATATCCTTGCCATGTAAGAGCATATATCTTTGCCATGTAAGAGCATATATCCTTGCCATGCAGGGGTATATATTTTTGCCATGTAAGGGCATATACCCTTACCATCTCTCTTTCTCTCTGAACATTAAGTGCCAAGGCACATAAGGCTTCCGCAAGGGTTTTTCACAAATGCCTGTCTTTTGTCTTTTTTTTCTGCTCTTGCCCAGGTGAGCCCTCTATTGCTCAATATCCTCTCATCCTTACCATATAGAAGCATATATTCTCTCCTATTACAAATATGTATTTCTTCCATTTATTATAATACTATTATTATTAATGTGTCATCTCTGTTTACATTTATTTCTTGTTCGGTTTCAAAAGATTAACTGGGGCATTTTCTACTTTGTTGTGATCTCGTCGCCCCCCTCCCCCCTAAAACCCTTCCGGAATTATTATCTTAAGTTTCACATCTTTCGGTTCTCCTATCACTTTATCTCATACAGAACTGAAAGGAATTGTTTAGAAGTGGCTTTCAGTCACATTTCAAGGTCTCTTTTCTGTCTGCATTCACCCTGAAATAAGCTGCGGTTGCATTGCGTCGCGGTTATCAACTAGGCTACTGTATCTGCCACTTTCGGCCCTACATATCCTTCTTCGGCATGGCTTATTGCTATGAGTTTGCCTTCCAGTTGGTCCATATTCACGCAGTCAGACTGCGAGCTTAGGTTTCTGGACCGGGTCTCAGATTTCAGTTTCAGGTGTTACTGAGTTTTTTTTCTTTTTTTTTTCTTTCAATCTTCCGGAATTAGTTTTGCTTTCACTTGAAATCAGAAACATCACTGAAAAATTGTATCACATCTTCTTTTACAAACGAATGTTCTCTTTACGAAAATTCACTTCACATTAGTTCACGCAATAAATGTTAATGCAGTGAATTCGCTTTTTCATCATCTGCCGGTTCGGTAAATATTTAAGATCTTTTCCTTTGGTTTTATTGTTCCTCTTCTTCTGTGGTTACTGAAACAGAGAGCGGATCTTGGGTGGGTCTGCCTGAGTTCAAGATTCAAGATCTTCTACTTCCCATTCTTGTGTGTACGTATGTTCCAGTACGTGCGAATAGACTCATGCACTAACATTTAAACGTGTTTCCTTGGAGTAGCACTTTCCCTTAAAAAAAAAAAAAGAAGAAGAAGAAAACTGGCGCTCTTTGCTGCAAATCTGAACAAGCTGAAAACGCTATTGTTTACCACGCTCCATTTCATTTGCAGATATTTTAGAAACTCATTAAGAAGCTCATTATGGAGCGTAACGCTTCGTAGTCTGGCAGCAAAACTGCTTAATTTACTCTCCTTTCTGTTGTATTGTGGATTCGGGAAATAGAACAAGGGAGAGAACAGCTTTTTTTCAAACTTTACTCCACTAATTCACTTACTGTCACTACTGCTGTTATTACTGTTACCATTGCTACTACTACTACTACCACTACTACTACTAGTACTGCTGCTGCTGTTGCTGCTACTACTACTACTACTATACTACTACTACTATTACTACTATACTACTACTATACTACTGCTATTATTACTACTATACTACTACTATACTACTACTACTATTACTACTATACTACTACTATACTACTGCTGCTAAACTACTACTACTATACTACTGCTATTATTACTGCTACTCTACTACTGCTACCATACTACTACTATATTACTTCTACTATACTACTACCACTATACTACTACAACTACTACTACAACTAATACTACTACTACACTACTACCACACTACTACTACTGCTATACTACTACTACTATACTACTATTATACTATTAATACTATACTACTATTCTTATCTTATCTTATATCTTATATCCTTCCCGTGCCGTTAGACGTCACATAGGGCTCGCAAAGTAGTTCGCCAATTTTTCCTGTCTTCGGCGAGTCTTTCAACCTCATCAAAGGATTTTATGCCTGTTAACTTGGCCTCTCTTAATAATGTTCTCTTCAGAGTTTCACGCGGTCTGCCCCTTTTTCTTCGGCCTGTTGTGTTCCACTTGATAGCTTGTTTTGGGATTCTCTGCTCATTTCTTCTCATCAAGTGGCCAACATATGTCCATCTCCTTTTCCTGATCACCCGTGAGACTGATTGTTGTTCAGTCATCTGTCTTATCTCTGCATTGTTCTTGAATTCATTCCACTTGATGCCGAGTATTTTCCTTAGGCATTTGTTTTCAAAAGAGTCTAATTTCTTTTCTATTTCTTTAGTTGTTTTCCAGCTTTCGCATGCATAAATGAGGGTGGATATTACATTTGAATTGAATAGTCTTAACTTGGTTTTTGTGCTTATAACTTTTGAATTCCATATGTTCTCAAGATTCTTGAAGATTGATGCTGCTTTTGCAATTCTGATCCTAACTTCCTTTCTAGTGTCACCATCCTGGTCTATGTAGCTGCCAAGGTATGCAAATTGATTGACTTCTTCAATATCTGTCCCTTCTATGTGTATTTTTCCATTTTGATTGATGGGAATTTTCATTATTTTTGTTTTGTCCTTGTTAATTTCAAGTCCTATTTTGCTAGCCAGTGAAGACAGGCTATCTGTTTTTTCTTGCATGGAATTCACATTATTACTGATAAGAGTTATGTCATCAGCAAAATCAAGATCTTCTAGTTGGGTCCCATGTACCCAGTCAATACCTGTGTTACCTGTGCAGCATTTTATACTACTATTACTATAGTATTACTGTTACTACTAGTTCTACTATCATTACTATTTCTACTGCTACTACCACTACTTCTACTGCTACTACTGCTACTACTACTATTGCTACTACTACTACTGCTACTACTACTACTACTACTACTACTACTACTACTGCTACGAATAATAGTAGTAATAATAATAACAACAATAATAATAATGGTACTACTACATAACAGAAGGTCTTGGAAGAAGAGAAACTCTCTATGTATAGACTGTTTTCTTCTTCTTCTTCATCGTTCGCTTCTACCATCAAGATCGCCCCGTGATCCTACTGAGTTGACTCCTGTGGTTCTCGCGATAGTCTCATTTAAGATGGAGGCTCAGAGTATCGCGGGGCTTGGGCCTATAACTCTCAGTGGGTCACAGAAGTGGTATTGCGTGACACCGTGGTTTTCGTTGCACCAGTTTAGTCTAGAGTTGGACTTTCTCACCGGAAAACCTCGATGTGGTTTGGATATCAGTATATCCCCGCTGGGTGAGAGGTGGTAGCCCATCCAGGCCAGAGTTGGACTTTCTCACCGGAAAACCTCGATGTGGTTTGGATATCAGTATATCCTCGCTGGTTGAGAGGTGGTAGCCCATCCAGGCCAGAGTTGGACTTCCTCACCGGAAAACCTCGATGTGGTTTTGATATGAGTATATCCCCGCCGGCTGAAGACTGTTTTATGACTTGAAGTGTCAAAGCCAGCAGAATTTGACGTGTTGCAGTGGCTGTTGTAGCCAGTCGAAAAATGCGCGTCTTCTCTCCACAGTGGAAAATAAAACAACAGCATCTTACCATTTCTCAGCGGATTCCGTAGCTCAGTTTGCTTTCTTTACTCTTTTATACAATTATTGCTACTATTACATCTAACAACTGCTACCAGAGCTACAACTATTACTACCTCTATGATTACCAGTTTAATTAGTATTGCTACAATTATTGCTACAGTGCCGGCTGCGAATGAATGGGGTTCGTATTTACGAGGATAGAGCCAGCCATTATTCTATCTCTTCACCGTTGTCGGAGGAGCAATGTAAAAATATTGGTTTCCTTCTTAAATCCAACGAAACAAAACCTATCAAGAAAACTGTTAAAAAAAAAAAAAAAGAAGCGAAGCTTAATCCCAAGAGACAATTAATATTGCACGAAACAGCAATTCTTTATTGGGAAAAAGGCAATTATTTTTCACAGGGAACAAAAGATTTGTCTGAGAGTTTTCCTTACACAACAGGAGCTTGATTTAAGTAGATTCAGCGCTTTGAAACGATCAGTTTCTTCTACGACTCACGTATACTGATAGTCTCCGCTTTACGACATTTCGTTTTTCCGATTATTTGTCCAGTGACTTCTTGTTGTAAATGTATATATTTATATTTCTTAGAATAAAACGTAATTATTTAATGTAAAACTTCTTATTTTAAAATCCGTGTACAAATTATAAAGTCACACTAGTTTTTTTTTTCTTAAATTTTAGAAAGCGTCTGTCTGTTGACGGTATGAAATTCGCATTACGTCTATTTCGCTTTACGACGCGGCCATCGCAACGGTTCCCTGTCGGAAAGCCAGGAATATCCGTTTTACGCATTTGATCCAGGAGTCACGCTGGTCCATTTCCGGTCCAGTGAGAACCCTGCCGTGTGACCATTTATGATAAGTCATGAGTGTGATGGTGGTAGTGATGTTGGTGTGTGGTAAAATTGATGGTAATGTACTTGTGGTATTGACGACGACGACGATGACGATGATGATGATGATGATGATGATGACGACGATGACGATGATGATGATGATGATGATGATGATGATGACGATGACGATGATGATGATGATGATGACGACGATGATGATGATGACGACGACGATGACGATGATGATGATGATGATATTCTGTAATGTACTTTTTAGAAATGAAATAACACAGGCCGTCCTGTACGTAATGTCAGAGGCGCGACTGCCACAGACAAGTTTTCTCAATTTCCTCAAAGACGGCTTAAACAGACACGAACATCCACTGAAATAACAAACACTTTAGCAAACTGAAATAACAAGTGAATACTTCAACTAAACCAATCAACAAGCGAATGTTTAACTAAATGAAATAACAAAAGCAACGGAGGATAAAGATAGGCCTTTCTTATGGCAAGTGCTCCGGGGGATCGTGTGTTATTGTCCATATATTCCTTGACCTGTCAGCACGTCAGAAGGTGATCTGGTCAGCATCACGCCTGGGCTGTCTTTCCCTTCCACCTGCTAAAGTAGCGAGGTACCCGTTTCTACAAACCGGGTGGCTGGGCTGCCTCAAAGCAGGTTTGAATAATCGATCATCGCCGTGAGGGACTGGTTGAAGTAACAAAAGTATTATTTAGCGAACTGAAAAAACAAACGTATGCTTTAACCAGCTAAAACAGCAAACATGCACTTTAACCGAAATAATAACACTATATTTTAACTAACTGAAATAGCAAGCGTATAATTTAAGTAACTGAGATAAACGCATGTCTTAACTAACTGAATTAGCAAACATATACTTTAATTAATTGAAATACAACCGCATACTTTAACCAAATGAAACAGCAAACACACAGTTTAACAATCTGAAATAGCAAGCATATACTTTAACTAACTGAAATAGCAAACATACGTTAACTAATTGAAATAGCAAACGTATACTTTAATTAACTGAAATACAACCGCATACTAACCGAAATAACAAACGTATAATGTAACTAACTGAAATAACAAACGTATACTTCAACTTACTGAAATGGCAAACGTATAGTTTAACTAACATAAAAAAAGAGCAGAGACATTAATTAACTAAAATAATTAACGTGTACTTTAACTCACTTAACATACATTCACTTCAACTAACGCATGCTTACTTCTAGCTTGTTGATGGTCTTAAGAGCTCATATTTAGGTAATCTTAAAATAAAATTTAAAAAGAAGAAGAAGAGCAGAATGTAAACGGGCCTGCGTGCCCAATTCTTTACCCATTAAAAATAAAAGATCATTCATTATTCATTATTCAATCTTTCTTTCTGCTCTCGTTTAATGAACTAATTTGCCATCACAGGGTTTGAGGCAGACATAGAGGAGCCCGCGAACTAACAGCCTAGATTAGAGACGCGCCCTGGGACAATGGTTGGCAAAGCGTCGGTCACCTTCCCAACGTTATGAAATTAGTTAAAATAGTGGCAGGTGTCAAATTAAGTAGTTAACAGTTAATTACGGCGTGAAGTTATATAGCCATTAACCAGCCACTTCGTTGAGGAGTGGCTAAATGCCTTATGAGTAAATGTTAACTCATCATCATTATCATGTGCCGTGCCGATAGGCGTGTGCGCTCATGCTTTCCCAGTTGTTTGGAATTCTTGTATATGTAATCAGGTCTACTGCCTCTCTTTCCCCATGTCACGGGGCTAAACTTGTGTAGATATTTCTGTTATCGCCTTCTGTGTTTTCTTGCATTTGTCTTGAATTTTCTGGTGAATTTAGATAATATCTGTCTCCCTGACGGTCAACGAGCGTTTGAGAAAGGTTAGCTGGATGTGTTCAGCGTTAGAAATAACATTTTGTTGGTAGAAATGCAGATGAAGCCGCTGACAGCGATTATTGAGGAAAGACGCTGGCGATGGTTGGGACATGTGCTCCGGATAACTGACGGCTCGCTACCAAAAACAGCACTAAGACAGACACTACAGAGGAACAGAAGTAAGGGTAGACCATAGGAGGCATGGAGAAGAACAAGAGAGAGGTTGCTGAGCAATAGAGGGCTCACCTGGGCAAGAGAATAAAAAAAAATATGAAGGACAGGCGCTTGTAGAATACCTTTAAGGAGGTCCCATATGCCTTGGGCACTTAAGGTTCACATACACACACACAGAGAGAGAGAGAGAGAGAGAGAGAGAGAGAGAGAGAATAAGCTTTATACAGTCGATCCCCAGGTGTTTAATATGAGAATTTCCTGACTACAGCTATGCTACATCCTGAAATCAATCAGTCAGTCAATAAGTCAATCAGTCATTCAATCATTCGGTTGTTCCCTCGGTCAGTCACTTACTCAATCAAAAATCCTCAAGTTTTAGGGTTGGTGTAGCTGTCTTTCGTTGTTAAAAAGAATAAAGGTTAAAGGTTATCATGATTACATACTCCTAGGGAGGCGGATCTCTGCATCGTGCATGTACCCCATAGCACCAGACAGAAACTTGACGATGAGAACCCGAGGCGGGCCGGAGTAGAACCTACTTCTTCTTCTCATGTCCAAGAAGTCGCGCCACTATCACTTCATCCAACTCACTATCATTCTCCAAATATCAGGAAAACCTCGCTCATCATTCAACAGATGTTATTTTTAGTAAGAAGGTCAGTACCCAGGCTATATAAAGACGACCAATGAAAGTATCGGAAATACTGCAAATGAAATTGAACATTTTTTTTCACCTACAAAATACGGAATTATAGAAGGAAAAAAAACTTAGAATTAAAAGACTCGTAAATAATTAACATAGACTGGGAGCGAAGCTGAACGAGTGGCACAAAGCGTGCTATGTTTTGCAGGTGCTTATCACAGAAATCTCCTGAATGTGTGCTAGCTGGGATATAAAGGAGCAAGTAGGTGAGATATGACAGCAGGCCGGAGAGAGGGAGTGTGGTGGGGACTGTTTATGGCATGGCCTGGAGATGAGAGGAGATGAGAGAAATATATTTACATTAGCCAGGTAGATGACCGAACACAGGGACACAAGTTCTGTGTGGGAATTATTGCTCATCGAGAGAAACTGCTAGATGCAACAAATGATCATCATCATCATCATCATCTTCTTCTTCTTCTTCTTTCTCTTTATCCTCCTCATCATCTTCTTCTCTGATTCTCCTCCTCCTCACCATCATCATCATTATCATCTTCTTCTTCTTTCTCTTTATGCTTCTCATCATCTTCTTCTCTCATCCTCTTCCTCCTCCTCTTCCTCATCATCATCATCATCATCTTCTTCTTCTTCTTTTTCTTTCTCTTTATCCTCCTCATCATCTTCTTCTCTGATTCTCCTCCTCCTCACGATCATCATTATCATCATCTTCTTCTTTCTCTTTATCCTTCTCATCATCTTCTTCTCTCATCCTCTTCCTCCTCCTCCTCCTCCTCATCATCATCATCATCTTCTTCTTTCTCTTTATCCTTCTCATCATCTTCTTCTCTCATCCTCTTCCTCCTCCTCCTCCTCCTCATCATTATCATCATCTTCTTCTTTCTCTTTATCCTTCTCATCATCTTCTTCTCTCATCCTCTTCCTCCTCCTCCTCCTCCTCATCATCATCTTCTTCTTCTTCTCTTCTCCTCCTCCTCCTCCTCATCATCATCTACTTCTCTCCTCCTCCTCCTCATCATCATCATCATCATCTTCTTCTTCTTTCTCCTCTTCCTCCTCCTCCTCCTCACCATCATAATCATCTTCTCACTCTTATTTATTAGTATTATTATTTATGTAATGAAAAGCCGTTTTTCTATTCTTGAAGAGGTACATCTTTCCACATCCAACTACAGGATGCTGTACTCGCAAATGCTGTTTGAGAAATAGATGATATCCGGAAAGTATATTGATGTCTCTTAGAGAACATAATTCAAGGATTACTCGACAAAGCACAAATTCAATTCCTTTTCAATGTAAAAACTGCTTCTCCATTTTCTACTATTCCAGTTTCTGGCAAATGAATACTGAAACAAGAATCATGCTAGAGCATGCAGGTCATCGTGATAAATAATGCAGGATATATCCACACGGCTACGGGCATGAAAGCCTCAGAAAGACATTTAGAACGGGGATAAACTGTTTTAAAAGTGCACTTAAACGCGTTAAACTCAAAGCTGCGAATTCGCGTTAAAAAAAATGCACAAAGCGATAAAAGCTGGGGAAACATTCAGAAGACCGTCAAATTTGATAAATTTTCCGTAAACCGTAAACGTTATTTAAATACATGCAATGCCCCCCCCCCCAACCTTTTTCTCCCAGCCAAAACGGTCGTTTCAACACAGGCATGTCTTAAGATTTCTTGAACGTATAGCACTGACGCTCAGATAGGATTCGGTTGTTTATATATATATATATATATACGTGTGTGTGTATGTTTGTATATATGTTCCAGCATCACGCTGGGACGCCTGCAGCAATTTCAACCAAACTTGGTACACATATGACTTACAATCTGAAAGAAATCTTTTTTTTGGGGTAAGACATCCCGAGGATACCCCTATGACCCCTAGGGGTCGGGGTGGCATGTAAAAGTAATCGAAAATCAACGATATTAGTGTCGAATCCATAGTTTTCGGGGTCGCTGAGATGAATAGTGACACTCCCAAAGCCGTTTAAATACAACTTCAGATCCCATCGGGATTGGGGGCTTCGGGCTGGGGGTGGGATAAAGGTGACATGTAAAAGTAATAGAAAAGACCGATATTAGTGTCGAATCCATAGTTTTCGGGGTCGCTGAGATGAATAGTGACACTCGCAAGTTCAGCCTCCATCGGCATTGGGGGGGGGGGGGGGGGTGTGAGAAGTGGTGAAAAATAAAATGTCGAAATTGACCGAGATTAGTGTCGAATCCATAGTGTTCGGGGTCGCTAAGCTGATTGGTGACAGTCCTGATAACAATTAAGCCCAGGTTTAGTCGAATAGAGGGAATAGAACTCTTTAGAACCGTCTAGACTCTGTAGAACCTTCTAGAAGGCTGTGGAAAAGAATAAAACATTGTAGAACCTTCTAGAAGGCTGTGGAAATGAACAGAACATTGTATAAGTTCGTAGAAATGATTAAAACTTTGTTTATTGGGATAAATAAATACTCGGGCAACTCCGGGTAATCAGCTAGTTAAATACATTTCTGAAGCGGTTTGTTCTGTGTCCAGGACAGCCCTGTCAAAGATCTTCTCAAACTGATTCTTTAAGAAGACTGCGCCACTACAGCCTGATCTTCGAGCCACAAATGTACGTAATTTTTCCCATTGTTGGAGTCTAATGAAGAGAATGGCATTGCAGTTTGATTCGGGATATTCTTATGTACTGCTAGAAAAATCATTGGAAAAAGAGTGGCACAACAGCCCATTTAACAATAAGAATTATCATCTGCTTGACTCTCTAGCACTCCAGGTAATACGAGGGAGAATAGAAAAGTAAAGGCAACATACCCTTCTGATACCAGTAACTATGAGAAAATAAATACAAAGGTCTTTTCACGTCTCCTCATATTTCCCATGCAGGTCCATGCACGTCTTGTGTCTTTCTACTCGCTTTTTGGAATCATAAAAAACTTTAATGCCGAAATATATATATATATATATACCTGTATTACCCAGTATAAGACCATAAGACGCAGCCGTGTATAAGACGCACCCGTGTATAAGGCGCACCCGTGTATAAGACAAAAGAAAAATTTCGGAATGCATATTTTGAACTCTCCTCCCCCTCCCTCCTCCAAAAAAAAAAGAAAAAAGAAAAAAGAAAAAAAATAACCCCAAGAATTCCATATTTTCTGTAACTTCACCGCTCTACCTTCTATAGAGACCAAGAATGCATGCTACAAAAAGGCTTTGCTCGCTTCAAAAGTGAGCGGTAGAGCTCACTAGTGATAAATCTCAAACACAAACCACAGATCAGTACAAATATCTCAGAAGCTTCTATTTAACACAGTCCAGTTAATTCATCGAACTCTATCACAGAATGTCCCGTCTTATCTATGGAAACTGTTTAATCCAACCTAAAGTTTATCCACGGCTAAAAACAATATTCTTCTTCCAGAAAACCTAGACTTTGTTTAAGAAAAGCCTTTTGCCTATTCGGCTGCTCGTTTGTAGAATAGCTCCACCTAAACTGTATTTCCTCTCTCGCTTGCTCTCTCTCTCTCTCTCTCTCTCTCTCTCTTGTTTTTGATTGTATCTTCTCATTGTCTCCCTTATCCAAGACTATATGTTGTAGTAAGACCCGAACAACTACTAGACACCATATATAACCCATAAATTGCTATAATCTATTATCTCTGTGAATATTTTTTATGTCTTTTATCTATCTCTTATTTCTAGCCCCGGCAACATTCCCCCCCCCCCCTCCCCCACCACCTCTCTGTTCATCACCTTCTTTACCATCTCCCTAACCGTCAACCCCATCCACCCGACCCATCCACCCACAAACAATTCCAGCGCTCGCTCTATTTACAAACAACTTCTCTATCTCCCATAGTGCGTTAATTTGTACTTATATCAAACATCCATTTGCCCGGAAATCCCCCCCCCTCCCCTCAACCCTATTTTTCCGCGAGCCTGATGAATTGTGGGAGAAATTACTCCTGTCGTATCATTCATCATCATTATGTGCTCTCAACGAGTCCTCCTCGCACCCGATCGAGCCAGAGTGCTTTAATTAGCTTTCTCTGAGTACCTCCCTGCTGCCCACTTGTGGTCCCGTAATCGTTTTCTATTTATTTTTATTTTTTATTTTTATCCGGGAGCGAAAAGAGCGCGCTGAAGGGACGCTGCAGTGATCAGCCCTCATTAAAAGTATCTGGTCAAGACCCTGTTTTGTCTCATCACGCCACCACATGCAAAAGGCTCCAGTCGTACCTCAGTCTACAAAGCATGCATCAGGCTAACCTATGGTGACATAATGAGGATAGCGGTTAGGCTAATGTCTGCGGCCCAGACAAGGTTAATTAATCTGTATCCTTAACTGGTCGGTGCTGCGGCTCATCAGACCCTGCGCCCTAGGCTTCTGTTTCTTTAGCCTAGCGGTTAAAAAAATGGTCCTAACTACAGTCTGCCAATAATTTTGCCACATGAGCCAGCTCTCCGAATTAAAGAAAGTTCCCACTTTCTATCCGACTCCGACGCTCATATATTCATGATCTTGATCATGGCTTAGTTATAAATAGATCGAAGTCGGTGCATTATTTTCCTGCCTACTTTATTTCTGTTAATTGTTTCGTCCCATCTCTTTGTTTCATATGCGGGTTTTTTAATGTCCCTGTACAAAAAATCCAGAATCAAAATATTAGACTATGCTTTAACGTGACGCCCAGACACTGCTTTAAAACTAAGATTTTCAAGCTGTTAAACTTGACGGATGTGTATGATTTCTTTATGTTGCCGGTTTGTCTGATATGGATACCATTTTCCATGATATGTAGGCATGAAGAACGGGGGAATCCTGGTCAGTTTATCTCAAGCTGCGCATGATCGCGTCACAGACCTTGGGGGGCCAGTTTGGCAATACGCTCGGTTAATGCATAATTCATTTAACGTTAGAGTCGAAATACGCATACCCGACATACAGAATGAAAGTCTCGGTCGATGTTCCAGAACTGACATTAGAATTTGTTTGTTCATGCGAAACTGGCCTTAGGTTGCGTTTGTTCAGCTTCAATACCAAATTATAAATATTTCCATTGGGACCACATTCGTGGGTGATCCAAGAATTTGGAACAAATCTTAATTAAGTTAAGGTAACCCACTTTTCTAACATTACCCATTCCATTTATGTCTGTCTGTCTGTCTCTATATATATATAAATATATATATAAATATATAAATATATATATATGTGTGTGTGTGTGTGTGTGTGCTCCTTCTGTCTCTCTCCCCATCTCTTTCTTTCCTCTCAACTTCTCTCCCCACCCCCTTCTCTCTTTCTCTCCCACATCTTCTCTTCCTCCTCCGCCTTCTCTCCTCTTTTTCTCTTACCTCCACCTTTCTCCCTTCACCCTCTCTCCCTTCCTCTTGTGACAAACATCCAGTACAGACTGTAGATCAACACAAACAACTCAAAATTCTACCCCTCAAAAATAGAATCATTTTTAACAAAGTTAAGTTTGTTCAGAGATTTCTGTCGCACAATGCTCCGCCTTACTTGTGGTCACTGTTTACGTATAACACTAAACATAGCCAGCGTTTAAAAAACTGTCTTCTTCCTAAACCCATGATTGATCTGTAAAAGAAAAACCTTGCATACTCTGCAGTACAGCTCTGGAACACCGTCCCCTACCATTTACAATCCATTGGTAATACTTCATCCTTTAACTCAAACCTGTTTCATTATTTACTTGCTTGTAATTATATGCCTCCATAAAATAACCAGCACTCTCTCAACACGTGACTCGCCAACCATCAAGTACTAAGATGACATAGTTAGAAAAGCAACTTGTTAGACATTGTTAGAAATTATTTTAATGTCTGTTAAAAAAGCATGTTAGAAGATCTGTATTTACAATGTATTTTTGTTTATGTATATGTCTGCGTGTGTATGTGTGCGTGAGTGCTATTTTATTAGGTTAATTACTTCTTCTCTTTTACTTCGAATGCAGTAGTTAAATCGTACACTCTTTTGATATGTTTTTTCCTAATTTAATTTGTATATTTGTTCTAAATCGAGTGTGTGGGAAGAATGAAAGATGGAGTGATGAAGGGCAGAATGTAAGACGTGCCTGCGTGCCCAATTCTTTACCCTTGAAAAATAAAGATTATTCATTCATTCATTCATTCTTCTCCCTCATCTTCTCTCTCTTTCTTCTCTCATCTTCCTGCACACCTCCCCCACATTCTCTCCCCACCCCATCCATTTCTTTCTTTATCTTCACTACCTTCTCTCTCCCCTCCGCCTTCTCTCCCCTTTCTCGTTCCCTCTCCCCTTTCTCTCTTTCGCCCCTCACCCTCCCCTCAGTTTCCCTCTCCCTCACCTTCTCTCCCTCTTTCCATCTCTCTCTTCTCCCCCCTCACCCCACACTCCGTCCTCTCTCTCTCTTTCTCTCAGACAATTTTGAAGCAAATAGACTGTAGTAGCTGGCAGAGATTACAAAGCACTCTTTCTCTAGAAGAGCTTCACCTTTGATTGATTTTATCAGTATTTGACTGACACACTCAACCACAGAAGCAACAAAACTTTCTGCTCCAAGTGTTACCATCCTTTCTCTTAAGTCTTCCACTCTTCATGAAAACGTTTATCTTCCAGAAATTACTTGAAGACAAATAAAAAGAAAACTACACTAAGAGCTTTAAAAATCCCAGAGTTGCATTTTATCCAAGTTAAAAAAAGACAGAAAAACAAACAAACAAAAAAAAACAGTTAAAACGAGCATAAAAAATGCCCTGTCTGAGCCGGATTATCTGCCCAGTTATACGATAAAGTCACGCAGGGCGGGCATCTAGATAAATTTATGCCAAGAACTGGTTTTATTTTAGCGGAAAGAAGTTCCTTGTTCTCAGATTCCTCGCTGCTACACGCTGTCATATCTATGCTAGAGTGTTACAAGTAGGGCCCACCTTCAGACAGTCCCAGATTATGTTCTTATATAGCTCTTGTTTTTTCTCGTAGATTGATCGTTAGATTAATCCCCCCTTATTTGTCTCTCGGTCGTGGTTCTTGCCCTTGTTTTAGTATCTGGCTAAAGATAATGAATTCGAAGGTCTCTGGGAAGATCTTTCCGTCTCGGTTATTTTCGAATATAAGGGGCAAGCTGTGGTGGTGGATTGTGCTAAGAGTCCATCTGTGTCAGTAGTTCCTACAGCGGAGGCTGCCGTCATCTACGACGTCGGGAAAGATTGGGAGGGTGGGGGTGGGAGGGGGTGGAGTATGTGGTCAAGTTGTGGGGCGGGTCGGAGGATGGAAGCGAAAAGAGTTGGTGTGGATGTGGTGAGGTGAGTGAGGTGCTAACGATATAATTGGATATCAAGGCGAGGGAAGGTAAGGCAAGGTAACGACTCCCATTTTCATGTCATTAAGGCCCGTATTTCCACAACCTTCGGCACACGAAAGTGTGATATGGCCAGTATCACACCTGGCTGCATTTACCTTCCCAGATTTCTCCGGTACCCATTTTTTAGAGACTGGGTGGACCAGAGGCCTTTCTGGTGTGTAACAGAAAGAGAAAAAAAAAGTCATAGTCGCTGGGACTTGAACCCGGTACCACTAGATTAGTAAACCGAGCGCCTAACCACTCAGCTAACCAGGTCACCCAAAGAGGCGGGAAGAACTGCCATAAAACATTAGCGAACCATTAAACTATATACTAGGATGTTGACTGAGAAAGCCCAAAGCCTTGGTTAATGGACCATCACAAAACATAACACAAGGGAAACTGGTTAGCCCTGGTAAATGTCATGTTTTTCTTTCTCTTTGGCCTCGTTACACAGCTACCACAAGACAGTATACCACAGAAAACACTCACGCTAAGAAAGGTAGAAAACAGAAGAGAGAGAGGCCACCCACGCAGAAGGTGGATGGAGAAAAATTCCAGAAACCATAAATACGATCTTTTCAAACAAAGCTCAAACCTCTGAGCCTAATCAAGAAACCTGCTTGTTCCCATTTAACACTGAAAGCTACAAGAGGAAGGAGACAAGACAAGACAAAGGGCTTTTTTAAAAGTCCTATTATAAGATGTAAACTCTGGACTCCTTCCAGTTCTTACCTTCTCCTGCCCTGTAGCTTCTGTCGTTTCTTCTGAAAGACACAGGCGCACTGCCACACGCGCATAATTAAACAAAAACATTTTTCTCATTTCCAAACCTCTTCAACCTCCTTCATCTCCCTGGAGCGCTTCTAGCATGGAACAAGCGCAGGAAAAAAAAGCAGGGGGAAAAAATGCGATAATGTACACCTCGTGTGTTTGTTGACAGTTATTCAGTTTCTTGTGATTCATTCCCGAGAAGCATGTGGGGTTTTTTGCGACATCTCGTCTCGGGTGTCCGTTTGCGGCGTGTGACATTATCCCGTAGTTCAGTAAGAGTGTTTTTAAAAACGATTTCTTTCTCTTTGCGATGTTTGGTCTTTGTGTGGATTTACATTAAGTCTATCTATCTATCTATCTATCTATCTATCTATCTATCTATCTATCTATCTATCTATCTATCTATCTATCTATCTATCTATCTATCTATCTATCTATCTATCTGTCTGTCTGTCTGTCTGTCTGTCTGTCTGTCTTCCTTATAGTCTAATTATGTCCAGTATTGCTCTTGTCGGTTTGTTCTGGTCTCTCTCTCTCTCTCTCTCTCTCTCTCTCAAACAATCTATGTGATAGTAAGCCGGTTACATTTCCCTGTTTATATAGAGTAGTCAACTGCAGTCCAGTGTAGAATCACTAATGGAAACGCACAAATGCCTGCAGCAATAGGTGTCTGCAAGAATACTGAAGGATAGCAATACCACAAAACTATATGGACAGCAGTTTAAGGGAATTGTTTCGAACCCATGGTCTGCGGATCGCAAGTGATCCTCGCATCATTATCATGCGGCCCGCGACTGCGTTATCGAACTGGTATTAGATGCAATCTTTAACAAAAAAAAATTAATGGTCCGTTCTTCGCAATATTAAGTATAAGATAGTGGTCCACAACTGATATAGACAGTGGTTTAAAAAGAGATTCTTTGATGCAAACAGATTGAGAACCACTAGGTAGGGTGCATACTGTGGACGAGCGAGATACTGACCTTTATGGGGCAGTTTGTTTGTTTTGTTTTTTTGTTTTTCTGATTAGTTTTTATTTAGTTAACCTTATTTATGGCGTTATAAATATGAGAAAAAACCCGAGTATACATTAAAGTGAATTTAAACCTTCTACCATTGTTGCCTGGGTGGCTGAGGGTTAGGCTCTCGGTCTAGTGATCTGATGTTCAAATCCCAGCAGTGGGTATATTTTTTTCTGGTACCACCACACCTCGGGCTTTAAAATTAGGTACCAGAGAAATCCGGGACGGTAAATTAGGTCAGATGTGATACTGACAATATCACACTTTCACGCGCCGATGGTTTTGGAAATACGGGCCCTAATGCCATATTTCCTGTATCCCGTAATGGCATGGAAGCTGAGATATTATCTTATTTTACATTTTTTAAAAACCATTATTCTTGCAAACTTAGATAAAACGATTCACGTGTCAGGTGTGTTCAACGATTTCTCTCAGCAGCGTCATCAAGAGCTTCATTTTATCATAAACATTTCACAAGCCCAAAAGCTTTGAATGGACAAGAACAATTTCTTGAATCGTTAGATTGAAACTCCTGCAGCTGTTGATAATATTTCTGCAGGAGAAATTTAGACTGTCACCACTTTGTAATTCTGCCTGCATTTTTCGTTAACTCATCACAGATGCGTCTACCGTCTGCGCATGTCAGGCCTGACCTGGATGTATAAACAAGACACGCCCGAGGGGACGCAACTCTCTGTCCGCGAATGATATCGCCGTCTGCTATTTTGTGAACAAACATCGCCCGAGTGTTTAGAACACTTTTTTTTTTCTTTTCTTGTTCCGTTTAAAAAAAATATTCCACCAAGAATAGAGGTTTTTTAAAATTTCTTACCATCTGGAGAAAAGAAATTGTTTTCTTTGTGGAGAAAGATGAACGTGAAAATGAGATAGGTTTTCATGAGTTTTAAAAATGTTTTAACCAGATGCAGTGTGCCAGTGTCAGAACTGAACATTTAAGAAAGGCATGGGAAAAACTGAAGGCATACACTTAATGGAGCGACCGAAATAAGAACTGGAAACCCGTTGTCGAGTAGGTGCCTGGGGTGCGCACTGTTGGCCGTTGGTCTCAGGTTGCGTTGTGATTTGTGTGTGTGTGTGCAAATGTTGCGACAGCCAGGTACAACATTACAAAAGATGAAGGAGTTGCAATTCTTCTTCTTCTTCTTCTTCTTCTTCTGCTTTCTCCCTGGAACTGTGAGCTGGTGCTCTTTGCAGCCGACGCAGTGAAGATGTTGAAGCTCAGCGTCGTCTCGGCTTTGGGACGAGTCGTGGCAGATATTTTTTTTTCAGTCCCGGAATGTAGTTAAAAAGCAGATCCGTGTGCAGTACTCCTTCAGCAGACTCCACCACCGTGGGGACTATGACGATCTCTGTCCCGTTACCCAGACTAGCCATGTTACTGGGAGAGGTGGGAAAGGGTCTTGGTCAGCAATGGTTTCGTCAACCCAGTCACCAGCATGTCAGTTATGGATCACCGACTGTCAGAACAAGTTGCACAAACGAAAACGAAACGAAGATGCCAACATTTTAGGCTTAGAAGTGACGCAATTGGATTCTCTTCTCCAGAACATCCCCCAAGACACAACAATATGCAATTCATTTTCTAGGTCACATTCTCTCTAGTCACCAGCACGTCCACACTCAACAACTATCTTAGTCAGCACTGCCCAGTGAGCACACTGCCAGTACTGCCCAACAGATGATCAGGTAAACTTAAATCTGGTTTGGTTTGGACCCGAGTTACTCCCCAGGGTTCAGTGACTATGGGCATTAACCTGGTGATACACCCGGAAAAAAAAGGGCGAAAGGTCCCGAAGAAAGACGACAGGTCCCGAAGAAAGACGACAGGTCCCGAAGAAAGACGACAGGTCCCGAAGAAAGACGACAGGTCCCGAAGAAAGATGACAGGTCCCGAAGAAAGACGAAATGCCCCAAATATAAAAGAAAGTCCCACAGAGTCCTAAAAAGTAATGAAATACAGTAAAACGTACACTATTCGGACTAACAAGTGTCAGAATTCTTTCTTTCTTTCTTTCTTTGGCCCTAGATACAAATCTTGCTGTTGTCTCTAATTACCTGATGCCAACAGACATCTTCTCTTCCACTGAAACGGTTTATAACATAACTGTTTATGTAATAAATCTGTAACTGTTTCTATAGCTACTGACACACCCACAGTCGTGTAGTGTATGTTTCACTGTCGTTTCTGATTGACAGTAGGTGCAGGTTGGTTTCGTCCATTCATTAACATGTCCCTTGCGGAACTTTGCTTTGCTAGCAGCTATCTTGAAGGCCTCTCGATTTAAGCAAGATGCTCTGCTACTGATACATCCATTTGTAAATCATCAGCAGTATCATGTTGCCATCTTCGCCTTGGTCTTCCCCTCTTTCTTTTTCCCATTATGTACCACCCACGAATGTCTTCTCCAAACTCTCATGAAGTTTAATATATCCGAAATACTTCAATTTTCTCTGTTTAATCTTTTTTTTGTTGTAACTAACCTTCTTCAATATTAAATTCTTGTGGTATGGATACATTTCTTCTATTCTGTGTCCATATTTATAGGACTCTTCTATCGCAAGTACATTCAGGTTGGATTATTTAATTTATGATATAGATGGTTTCCTAAACGGAAGTCTTCTTTTGCGAAATATAAAAAAAGAATTTAAGCTGTTTAGGAAAATGGAATTAACGGAACAAATATTCACGCTGATTAGCTTTGCGTGGGTTTTTGAATTACCCTAATACACACAAAAGTCGACACGGAAAACTAATAATGCAAGCCTGAGTGAAGCAAGTTCTAGAATCTGTTCCAACAGAATTTGGATCAAATATTCTCCCCGGTAGAGGTTTCATCTAAATTTCGTTGTTATTAAAATCCTTTTTCATGCGAAATCCTATTTCTGAATTCCCCCCGTGAGTTTCTAAATATCTCGACCCGCAACCAGCTCATTGCACCCACGACCAGTTTACTGTGACCCATAACCAGTTTTCCGCGCTCCTCTTGAGTGTCGCACAATATTTATCTTAAACTCCAGGAAGAACCCCAGGACTTTTCCCCGATATGTTGATGCAAGGGCAGAACTTGAGAGTTTTCTTGAAACAAAAAAAAAAAAAAAGCTCCCTTCCCCTTTTCGTTGAATGTCTTTTAGTTAAGTTTAAGTTTCCGAGCGAGCCAGGGAGATGTACCTGTAGTGGAAGAAACGGATGCATGGCTTCTACTTAACAAAAGTTTTTTAAAAAGTTTATTCGGTTTTTTTTTCTGAACCAAGTTTCAGTTCGTTTTGTTTTTTTTTTAAATTTTTATTTAATTATTTATTTATTTTTCAGTTGTGGTCTGGGAAAGGCCATCTCGTTGTTTGCAGATGGTGTTCTGATTGAGTTTGGAGAGTGTTGTGGGGAATTCTTCTTCTTCTTCTTCTTCTCTTCTTCTTCTTTTTCTTCTTCTTCTCTTCTTCTTCTTCTTCTTCTTTTTCTTCTTCTTCTTCTTCTTCTTCTTCTGAATTCAGCAGCTTTCCGAGCCACTGAGGCTCAGTGCTGCAAATAAGACATGTCTTCATTCCTGCCTGATCTTTTTCTTTTCTTGCCAGTTGTCGATTTCAAGGGCGCATTCATCTTCTTCTTGATTGTCTAGCCATCGTTGTCTACGTCTGTCTCTTGGTCTGTCCCTCTTTCATCACTTCTGTATAGGTCATCTTTGTTTGTCTGTTCTCCTCCATTCTCTCTAAATGCCTAGGCCACCTCAGTCTGTTGTTTTTTTCGTAATGCCTATTATAAGAGGAGAGTTAAACAATGTGTAGATTTCTTTGCTACTTCTTATCTTTCATTGTTATCTATCTTATTATAAATGTGAAGGTGAATTGACTCTCAGGAAAAGTTGAAAATCGCCTTCTATCCCTCTCCCTCTCTCTCTCTCTCACCCCCCCCCTTTCTCCCCCTCCCCCTACTCGAATGTGGATGGGACACGGACTACAGTGAAACTCCTGCCATCGTACGTCCAATCAAGACGAGCCACTAAAGAAATCCTGGTCTTATACCGACGGTCAGGCAGAAGTAGCACGACATAAGAGCACCAAAGGCGATGTTGGATATCTCCCTGACTAACTTTGTTATTTAGTTAATTGCATTATTGCTGCACTCCTGTCAGATCCATAGGTACTCCGACCTCCCCCTACAGTGTACAGCAGAGTACTGACACCAGTATGTCTATGTTGATTGGTCAATTCTTCTAGTCTCTCTAGCGTCACGTTCACATGACACGGAGGTTCTTCCTTCTTAGCGTCACATTCACACAACACGGAGGTTCTTTCTTCTTAGCGTCACATTCACACAACACGGAGGTTCTTCTTATACATAAATATGCAACAGTTCTTGCTAAAAATCTTTGTGTTAGTACCCTCCACGAGGGTCTATCCGGTTCAGTATCCTCCATCTGTGGATATTGTTATCCCGACGGTTGGTCCCCGTATGCTCATCCACCTCCATGAACACCAGGATGATCTGGGACACAGATGAATGTCATTTTGAAAATGCTGACTTCCAAAGTCACTAACATGCCCTTCCGTCTGTATTGAACCACCTTAAAGCTTTTTTTAAACGTACTCGTTGAGTTTTCATATAGGTCCCACGTTTCGTCCATCCTCTAAAAATGGGTGCCATAGAAGTCTGGGAAGATAAATGCGGCCAGATATGATACTGACCATATCACACTTTCATGTGCGAAGGTCGCGGAAATACGGGCCTAACATCGTATCCCCAATATGCCTTAATCCTATGGAAACAGGAATTGTACCTTTTCTACTTGTTGAGTTGCTAATAATAAAAGCAGAAAAAGGAGAAATGACAACTGTGATAAAACTGATTCTGGTGATGAAGGTAGATGATTGTGTATGGTTCACTTTTACAAAAAAAGACAGAAAGACTGAGGAAAGTGGACAGAAAACAAGAATGGCAGAAAGTAAGATGAGCATATATAAATTAAGAACAGACAACAATCCAATATTTCGACAATAAAGCATTTTTCAGTGATCGCATATTAAAACAACACAACAGATAAAAACAGGAAAAAATAATACACGACAAATTAAACTCTGGGCTTTATCCTCCTTGTAAGAAAGAAAGGCAGAGACAAAAACGAAATGACAAAAGCCAACATCTGAGGCTTGTCAGCGACAGAATGGCATTTTACTTCAATTCTATGAAAACATTGACATGTTCTGTAGTTCTATGTATGAAATATGCGGGAAATATTCACGGAGAAACACCAGTGAAAATACTCTCCGTTTGCTGCGTATACACGTCTAAATGACTCTGCTCTCAAGACAGCCATAATGTAGTAAGCTGCGATATTGACGATACATTACTTGTTGAAAAGCTGTTCATCCCTCTCTCCTGCTTTCCTCCTTCATCCAATAAAATTATCCATGACATCTTTTTTTCCCTTCCACAGCGTCCCCATCCAGACTCCGTCCTTTTTGCCGTCCTTCAGTACGTCTCCCAGGCTTCTAGACTCTAATTTCGGTAACACCTGACATTTTCAGACTTTGGAGTGTCATAAAGGGAAAAAGCCATGGCCCTTTTCTGCCATCTCAGATTCCATTATAACGACCGAGGAGATGTTGTTAAGAGCTTGTTATTTCTCTTCTTTTCGGGGCTTTAAAAAAAAAAAGAAAAAAGTAGTGCGAGCACCACTTTAACCACGCGGATGAATCACAAATGGAAAATCTGGGCAAAGATTTCAGTTTTCCGGTTCTACAGTTTCAACACTTTGTCTGTTTTCGTGAATATTTTCACTTTTTTTTTTTAACAGTCGTAAAGACGGATGTGCCAAAGCATGAAATATGAAGACATAAATACATTCTCTGCTAGTTTCTTGTCTTATGAATAGCGCGTGTTTTATTTAGTATCTCAGCAAACATGACTATATTAGCACAAGCTGTCAGGGCCAGTGACCTATATCTAGTCAGAATCCTCCACCACCTCTCGGTTCCTAATCCCAGTAACATTATCCCAGTAACCTGATCCCAGTAACAGACTCAGTAAGGACAACTGTAAAGGGATCTCCAGGGTTTGCATGGTCATGGAGTGTTAAAGAAGTATCGTACATTTTCCTGGTTTTTTTTTTCTTTTAGCTTCAATTTGGATTTGCAAAAAGAATAGCTGTCGCAGCCTATTATCCATTCAGAAAGTGGCTTGTACTTCAACATCTTCACTGCATCTGCTGCAAAGAACATCGAACTCGCTATTCCAGAGAGATAGAACAACTACAGCAATAACAATAAAGCTCAGCGTGATATTCCTTCTCTCTCTCTCTCTCTCTTTCTTCTCTCTCTCTCTCTTCTCTCATGGTGCAGTAGGAAGACATACACGTAAAGAAGCTTAGTGCACTACTCAGACTATTTTTGGCAAAGCTTATAATCAAAACCAATAAACAGAAATGTTATGTAACTATATCAGTTATAATTCTTGCTGCGTTTAGCTTTGGGGGAGGGGAGGCACATGATAATCATAATCTGTGTGGGCAGCAAAGTCTTAATTTACTCTCCACCACAACGTCCCCAATTAGTGTTGCCATCTGCAGGAATCTAAACCGACTCTCTATGACCTTGTCGACTTCCAGCAGGTCTGCATCCGCCAGTTTAGAGCTGTGGATGTCAAAGAGTTCAGTTTGGCCGCGCGCACAGCGGATGCGAAGGACAGGGGGAGTTAGAAGGCCATGGCAGTCCAAGTTTCCAATTATGTCGGAGAGAGATTGTCAGTTGGGGTCTTAATGGAGTAGAATGTTTCCTCAGATCTGCATTCATCAGTGCTGTCGGTATTCGGGCCCAAGAGATGATGAGATGAAAGAGTATGAAAGCCGCAACTGATGTAGTTTGTGAAAGTTAAAGAAACAGTACTTTGTGAAAGTAAAAGCCATAGTACTTTGTGAAAGTAAAAGCCATAGTACTTTGTGAAAGTAAAAGCCATAGTACTTTGTGAAAGTAAAAGCCATAGTACTTTGCGAAAGTTAAAGAAACAGTACTTTGTGGAAGTAAAAGTCACAGTACTTTGTGAAAGTAAAAGCCACAGTACTTTGTGAAAGTAAAAGCTATAGTTCTTTGTGAAAGTAAAAGCCACAGTACTTTGTGAAAGTAAAAGCCACAGTACTTTGTGAAAGTAAAAGCCACAGTACTTTGTGAAAGTAAAAGCCACAATACTTTGTGAAAGTGAAACACAATACTTTGTGAAGTTTTTGTTTTTTTAAATGACAGAAAACATCTTGATGACCATTACAGCAGGGCATGGCAGGACAAGAAAAAGGAAAAAAAAAGAGCATATCAACCTCAAATATTCCAAACATATAATCAACGGAAAGATCTAATGATGATGCATATGGAAGGATATTCAGACATATTCGCTTAATTCTGAGAAAGGTTTTTTTCTACTATATGAAAGTCTCCAATACAAATATTCTGTAAACCGGCTTCCTTATAATTTAAAAATTCCACAGATTTTTTTTTTTTTTTTGGTACGTTTCGCTACATTGACTTTCCACTACCTTCCAGTCTAGTTTCTACAGATCGTCTAAAATCCCTCTAGAGCTTTCACCCAGATCACGTGCTCACTCAGCTGATTTAGAGATCAAGTCACGTGCGAGGTGGGGCCCCTGGTACCTCAAGTCGTGCCCCGGTGCAGCTAACAAAAACAAACACTGTTTCATGTTTGACTTAGCTGCACGCGTTCGCTACATTAGCTACTATATAGATGGGAAAATCGTTAGCTATTTTCCAGGCGGTACTATATAGCACTTATATTTTCTTGAAATAGCGCGGAGTCTAGTAGTCTGGCCACACAGGGCGGCGCGGGGGATGATTTTGAGGCACGTGGTGTTTAGTACAGACGTTTTGTCCTCAGAATAAAGGGGGGGGGGGACCAACTTAGGTTAGCGAGACGCAAGAGAAGAAGTATACAAGCAATGGATGTTGATATGAAGGTTGTAAAACTCAAAATGATCTGTGTGAGTGAAGCCCATATGTTGGTTATGCGTTGGTTCGAAGAGGCCGATTCTTCGTTTTATGTGGTTCTTTTGTGCTTTCGTTAGGTTCATATGCCATTCCATCACTTGGGCAGTTCTGAGTGGCAGAGCGGTTAGTGCACTAATCTCTTACGGCGAAGGTCGGGGGGTTCGAATCCAGCTGGAGAAGGGCAGCACCCCCCCCCCCCCCCAAATCACCGAGATATAAAATGGGTAACTGATTTCTTCAGAAATTGGTTAAGGAAAGGCGGACAGACATGATGCGGACCACATGACCCTTATGTATGACGACAGGTCAAGGAAAATATGGACTTTAACACCATATTCCCCCCCTCCCTTTCCATGTACCTCCAGGACATTTTAGTAAGGTTACCTGTAACTTTACTATATCTTACTTGGTCAGTCCTTCATAATATGTTTATCTTGACCTCCCTCTCTTTCTGTTATTGTTTTTTTTTAAAGATATACATATTTGTGCAATTAGAAAATTCGGAAAATTCCATTTCCGCCCGCAGTAACTTTTCCACTTATTTTTCTAATTACAATTCATAAGCAACCCATTTAGGATTGACTTCAATAACTGAAGGAGAATATGTGCTGCATGAGGACAATGTCCTGATGTACTTTCTTCTGGCTCCACGTTCCGTTCAGGGGACTTTGGTAGTCATGATCTTCTTCTTCTTCTTCTTCTTCGGAGAGAAGTAGGGACTGAGAGACAGGCGGATGAGAGAGGGAGAGAGACAGAGAACAACAGAGCCAGGGAGAGAAAGATAGACAGGGAAAAAGGAGGAAAGGGAGATCAAACAAGGAGGGAGGAACGGAAGGAGAAAGAGAGACAGAGAAGAAAAGAGAGAGAGACAGAGAGGAACAGAGAGAGAGAACAAGGAGGGAAATAGAGAGAACAAGGAGAGACAGGGAGAGCAGGAGAAAGGGACATAAGACAAGGAGAGAAATGGAAGAAGAGAGACAGAAAGGAACAGAGAAACAAATAGAGAGAGAACAAGGAAAGGACAGAGAGAACAGGGAGAGACAGAGAGAAAGAGAGAGAGAGGAACAGACAGGGAAGAGAAAGAGAGGGGAAAGAGAGGGAGAGAAAAAAAATTGAAAGACAAATAGGTGGACAGAGAACAACAGAAAGAGAGAGGAGGGATGATGAGAGAGAAAGAGAAATAGAGAGAGATAGAGAAAAATAAGTGAGTAAAGTGGTAATGAAGCTGACTGAATGAGGCTAGGGAATGAGTCATCTTTTGTGGCAAATGTCATCATCTTTTCATTCGGCAAACAAGATGATTAATGAGTCCTGAGTGCCATAAACAATATCATCAGAACTGTGCTGCTAATTAATGTACTGTATCCGAGCGACAGTTTGCATTAATAAGTTCAAATAACTTGTTATTTTATCATCATCATCATCATCATCATCACCATCATCATCATCATTATCATCATCATCATCATCATCTCAGATTTTTCTTTTCGGCCTGAATTTTAACGTTGAACCCCAATGAGAATGAGGACAAAAAAGAAACGTCAACAAAAAATAATGTAAATCGAGAGAACAACGGAGACTTTAAAGAAGCACAGCATGACAGCAATGTTTTTGGTAATCTCTTGATTTTTAGTTGAATGTAGACTTTTAAAAAGCACAGCACATGTTTTTTTTTTGGTAAGCTCTTGATTTTGGAAGAATGAAGACTTTAAAGAAGTATAACATGACAGTGTGCCAAGCTTTTCAACAGACTCATAGCGTCGTGCATTTTTTCTTATCTTGCCCATGCAGATTATCTAACTGTTGGATAATGAATCTATCTGTATATCGCACCGGAACCATTCACTGTTTCTCTATAAATTTGGACTGTTTCTTGTTTGTGAAGTGTTTCTAGGTTTCTATAGGTTCAGCCTAGATAGATGTAGAGCTATGATGTTAAGGAGACAGGTGATTTTATATTAAGTGGCCATATTTTCCTGGATCTGTCATCACAGAAGAGGATGATGAGGTCAACATCATGTCGCTGCCTTTCCTTCCACAGCTTCAGGAGGGGCCAGGTGCCAGTTTCTAGAATTTGGTGACTGGGGAGTCTCCGATCTGATTGAAACCACCGAACTAGCCGTGTGAGAGATGAAAGCACAGACCACTTGGTGGCCCAGACGCTCGTGTCCGTTTCCGTTGTTTGTTGTCTTGGGTTTGTTTCCACAATTTTGCCTGTGTTTTTTCCTGACACAGCCCGACTGCTGAGCTGTACCGAAGAATTAAACTATCAAGAAATGAAGTTTTCTTCTTTTTCCTTCACCGTCTTCTTCTTCTTCTTCTTCTTCTTCTTCTTCTTCTTCTTCTTCTCCTCAATCTTTTTTTACCTGTACGACAGCTTTTTACAACATTGCTACAAACATACTACAACATTGCCGCAAACATACTACACCATTGCTACAAACATACTACAACACTGCCACGAAGATATTACAACATTGCTACTAACATATTACAGCATGGCTTCGAACATATTAAAACATGGCATGAACGCATTACATGTTGATGAACAAAAATGACCACAGCGCTGCAGCTTTAATCATCTCTTATATCGCATCATCTTAAATCTGCTTCCTTGGGCTACCTTCCCGCGGAACATGTAACATAATACTTCGATAAGCCGGTCGCTTAGTAACGAACGAAGTGCGCGGCTGCGCACATTCTGATTACGTCATACGACGATTAAATGCTGCGATAACAACTGCCGTAGAGATTACAGGCCGCCTTTGTGGACTACATCGATGCCTACGAGATCTCATTAATTACCAGAATAAACTCTTGTCAATGACAGATTTACGATACGTCTAGTCGTAGGGAAGCAAGTACTGTAAAGCTAATCCTTTTCATGAATGCTTTTAGTATCGATATTGCCGTGCGCCGTCTCAATGACTCCTGCTGGTTTTTGTCATAAACCTGATTATTAATCTTAGCGTAGGATATCCTAAGCCTCAGCAGGGATTCTCAACATGGAGGCAGGTGGCTCCCGTGGTAGGAATATCAGGTCTAAGAGTCTACCTTTCACTAGATACAACTGTAGAAGAAGGTATAATAGCGAACATCCTTTCTGTATAATTTAATATATAGGGGAGAATTCGGAGGCCAGTCTGGGTAAGAAAGGAAGGATTTGAACCTGGGATTTTGAGAACCGTTTGGTGTACACTCTTTTACTGGAGGCAGGAGATTCTAACATAGGGGTGAAACAACCACATAATACCTCAGATTATCGAAGAAGTGCTGTTAGCTCTGGAGAGCATTCGTGTCTGTTAAATCAGGGTGTAACCCCACACCACCCCCTAACCACCTCCACCACAGAAAGCTTTTATTTTGTCTTTTTTTTTGGGGGGGGGGGGGAGAGGGGAAGGGTGGTTGTCATGACATCAAAATGTATATAGCGTTTATATACTATACAGTAATGCAAGAGAAATGGGATTAAGAAAAGAATTTTTTTTAAAAAAGGACAAGGAGTGTCAAGAGCAGAAAAAAGGGTTGAGGAACCTTGTTTAACACCGATAACGTCATGACTCGCAGGGGGGTCCTTGAGTTGTTAGTTTTTTATTACATTTGTATGGCTGGATGTGGAGTGTAAACGTCCATGTTACTTTCTTCCGTCTTTCCTCCCAGTCTCAGCTCGTTTCTGTACGCGCTTTGATCCAAGCTACCTTCACAGCTTGTGCTCACTTCTTGTGCTTTCTACGTCCAAAAGTTTCTACCTTCATAGCTTGTGCCCATTTCTTGTGCTTTCTACGTCCAAAAGTTTCTATCTTCACAGCTTGTGCCCATTTCTTGTGCTTTCTACGTCCAAAAGTTTCTACCTTCACAGCTTGTGCTCACTTCTTGTGCTTTCTACGTCCAAAAGTTTCTACTTTCACAGCTTGTGCTCATTTCTTGTGCTTTCTACCTCCAAAAGTTTCTACCTTCACAGCTTGTGCTCACTTCTTGTGCTTTCTATGTCCAAAAGTTTCTACCTTCACAGCTTGTGCTCATTTCTTGTGCTTTCTACATCCAAAAGTTTCTACCTTCACAGCTTGTGCTCACTTCTTGTGCTTTCTACGTCCAAAAGTTTCTACCTTCATAGCTTGTGCTCATTTCTTGTGCTTTCTACGTTCAAAAGTTTCTACCTTCACAGCTTGTGCTCATTTCTTGTGCTTTCTACGTCCAAAAGTTTCTACTTTCACAGCTTGTGCTCACTTCTTGTGCTTTCTACGTCCAAAAGTTTCTACCTTCACAGCTTATGTTCACTTCTGTGCTTTCTACGTCCAAAAGTTTCTACCTTCACAGCTTATGTTCACTTCTTGTGCTTTCTACGTCCAAAAGTTTCTACCTTCACAGCTTATGTTCACTTCTTGTGCTTTCTGCTTTCCAAAGTTTTTTGCCTAGCTGCTTATGTTCACTTCAGTGCTTTCTGCGTTCCAAAGCTTATACCTCGTTGCTATAGTTGCAGGTTTAGTTGCATTTACCACAGCTGTTTTCTGCAAGCATTTAAAATTTGCCGTTTCAGTGTTTCCATTTTCTTTTGTCAGTTTTTTCATAATCATGGCCATTAATATTGTGTTTATTGTCCGACCATTCTTTTCATGACTTTAGTAAACGACTCGATGTGCTTTCGGTGCTGTTCCAAATACATTACATATAAGCTTAATTTTGCTACTGTGCAAATGACGATGGTGAAGCTTGAATTGGTAAAGATCACTTCCCCTTCATCCCCTCCCCCCTCCCCCCAAAACCAGCCCCTAAAACCACGCCCGCTGTTCTAGAATTGTCGGAGTGTTGGCCGAGTTGTGCGACGCTTGATGTACTAATCCGGTAGTACCGAGT
Source organism: Achatina immaculata (assembly GCA_009760885.1). Lineage (NCBI taxonomy): Eukaryota > Metazoa > Mollusca > Gastropoda > Stylommatophora > Achatinidae > Lissachatina > Lissachatina immaculata. The sequence continues at coordinate 7,377,201 of CM019703.1, forward strand.
TGAAGTCCTATCAGTTGAGATTTTTTTCCCTAGTACCAGAAAAAACAAAACAACAACAACAACAACAACAACAACAACAACAACAACAACAAACGTACCAGAATCCACCCATTCTCCAAAAATGGGTACCAGAGAAATCTGAGAAGGTAAAAATGGCCAGGCGTGATACTGACAACATCAGACTTTCTTGTGCTGATGGTTTTGGAAGTATGGGCCTAGCACAGTTCTCCCCCGTATGCCTTAATGGCATGGAAAAGGAGATTTTTACCTTATCTTTACCTTAATTTTAAAAAAAAAGGAAATGATAGGTCAATATTCTCCAAGCGATTCGTGGCTTCTTATTTAGCTCCACTGTCTGTCTCCAACCCTCCCACCCCGTGTCACTGATACGAACGGTCTTGTGAGCAAATTCCTACGGTTATCGTTTCCATGACCTAGGTTCGTTTCAGGTCTAAAGAGAAGTGTGACTTAGAAGATGGTGCTGTGGTGACTGGTGGCTAAAAATCAACTACCTGGTCTTCTTGGCGACGGTAACCACCTCAGAGGAGCTGTAACCACCATCGCTGTGATGTCCAGAAGGTGGAAGGGTGTCGCAGGAAGACCGCTGCGGTCAGTCTGAATGAAGTGGCGGCCGGGGACCCATAACTGGTTGCTTTCATTAGGATAGCGAAACAAGACCCTATTCTACTTCCGCGTGCTTCCCCCGTAAAAAAATACCATAGTTTGGTCAAATTAATAGGGATCAAAGTAAGGGAAGCAAACCCAGTCCTAAAAATAAGCAATACCGAAGACAGACGAGTCTGGCCGAAAGGCGCAGATATAACAACTTAATTATAAATCATAGCATAAAGTTGTTTTTTTTTAAAATGGAAATTGCAAGAATAAGTGAAAGAAGAAGTCCGAGCCAGAGGGGAGTCATATAATGGTGGACAGACTGCGATACACATAGTCAGTCAAAAACACTGACAAATGAATCGATATATAAATGCATGAATTTGATAAATGACCGTTGTGTTATGTGAGATCGTGAAGCAATTTCATTGTTTTGTCGTTTGAAATTATATCTTTTTAATGTGAACCCGTTCTACAACACGGCCAGACAATACCAGGGTCACGTGATTTGGAGTATTACTGCACAATAGAGCATCCGAAACAAGAAAGCGCACTACTTTAATGAAGCGATTATGGCTAGACTAAACAATAGTGCTCTTCGGCCGGGGCTTGGCTGCACGTGCGTAAATAAATGTAGTTCCTCTACCCCGGCATCGTGTGCGACCGTGCTTGGCGCTGTAGGAAGCTGTGCCGATATTTCATGGGCCTTTCATCGACGAAACGACTAACAAGATCTTTGATTGGATAAAACGTTCTCGGGTCGTTAACTATGAATAGTTTGAATGCTCGTGAAGTGGATTAAGCGGTCTCTCGTTCCATCGGATCTGTTCGTGCGTGCTCCTTTTTGGTTCTGTGAAGTGACCACCGTAATCTGCTTGATTGGTTGGTCGACTGGCTAATTGGTTGGTCGGTCGGCTGGTTGATTGATTGGTTGGTCGACTGGTCGGTCGACGGATTGGTTAGTTCAGACGTAATATACACATTATTGTTATTATTATTATGATTATTACTATTATTGGCTCCATTCTTGTTCTTCGTCTGTCTCACTGGAAGTGGAAAAGAAGAATGGGACCAAAGAATTTGCTGGTCCATGATCCCCTCTTCCTTACCCTCTTCTCTCATTCCTTACCCTCTTCCCTCATTCCAAAAGAAAAAAAAAGACATCTGTTTTGGCAAGTAGCGACCCATACTTGACATCCTGATATGCTAGTGTCAGGGTTGGAAAACCACAGCTGGCCGGGATCCTGTTCCATCTCTCCTTTGGTACCTGCAATAACAGGCCTAACCTGGCTAACGGGGCAGAAATTGCATTAGTCCCCATTAAAAAAAAAAACAAAGAGCCGACATAATCCGCCTCCTCCCCACCCCCAAGCCGACACGATGCTGTGGCCTCAACATCTTCATTGTATCGGCTGCAGAGAAAACCAGTTCGCAGATCCAGAGAGACTAAAGAGAGAGCTCTTCCTGGAACTGAGAGCACGATGTTCTTTGCTGCCGATACGTACAAAAAATAAATAAGAGCATGATCTGGGCTCTCTTTAGTGCTTTATTTTCACGCGGAGCTCCACAAGTGTTCTCAAGCTGGAAAGAGGCCCTACTGTAGCGAAAAGTTTAAGAACCTCTCATATAGTAGTATTTATGAATTGCAGACATATCGAGAGAACATGCTGTTTATAATCGTTTCCTTTTTCTTTTTCTTAATGTAATTTTTGAAAACGTTAAGAAGCCATTCATTTATTTACGTACTGTACAATGTATCTTTATTAAACTATAAAACTAAACACGTCTAGACTCGCCCTTCATCTGGGCCACTACCTGGGAAAGGTCCAGCATAATAAAATGAGATATTTATGAAGAAGAATTAGATACCTTCAAAAGCAGATTATTTATACTGCTCCGGTAAAGATTATTTACCTACCCACAATACCATGGGCATGCAGCGCTTCCGACATCCGGCAGGGGAAGTAATACACGTCAACTACAGAAGCTGTTTAATCTCCCGGTTTCCAGCCGCCTTGTCATTGAATGAAATATAATTTCCTCGTCTCGTGTGATGTTTATCAAAAGCCGAGCAAAAGACGATGTTGGTAACGGATAGATATGAGTGTTACTATAAAGATACTGGAAATATAACGGTCATTTTTAATGTTTAAATAAAAAAAAAATCCATTTATCACTGCTCGGTTTTTTCTGTCTGTATCTTTTATCAATGTTATGTTTTATAAAGAGGGATATGGGGCAAATATCTTCAAATATAAATTCAGCAACAGAAGGCATACATATTTCCCATCGCAACATATGCCTGTGAGACCTGGACATTTAAAAAAAAACAGCTGAGAAACACATAATTGCCTTCCGGATATAAATGCTATAGAAGAGTCCTTCAGATATCATGGACACAAAAAAGGAACAAATATATCCATACTATAAGAACTCGTTGAAGAATGTTGGGTAGTAAAGAAGATCAAACAGAGACAACTTAAGTATTTCGGACATGTTAAACGTCATGAGAGTTTAGAGAAGACCGCCTTGGAAGGGTTCATACTGAGAAAAAGAAAGAGAGGAAGACCAAGGTGAAGATGGATGCAAGACGTTGTTGACGAATTGCGAATGAATGCATCAGGAGGAGGGCATCGTACTTACAACCGAGAGGGCCCTCAATAGAACTGCTAGGGAGGGAAAGTTCCACAAAGGACAAGCTAATACATGACGGCCAGAGTAATTGTTTCCACACTCCGAGACGGAACATAGTTAGAATCGCAGAGATGAAACCTGCACATTCTGACACAGAATTGTCAGTACAAGACCTCAGGCTGGACCTGTGCCCCGACGGGACAACAGAAACACGGCTAAAACAGCCGTGTAATAGACAGATCGGGAAAGGAGAAAGGCAGGCCAACAGACGAGGATGCAGCACAGCTATGACGCCAGGCAAAAGTTGGCTGAAGCCCGTGGAGAAGTGGAAAGAGTTTGCTGATACCCTGCAAGACGCGAAAAGAGGTCCAAGGACAATGATGATGATGATGATGATGATGATGATGAAAGCATTAATCACAAACAAGGCAAGTAAACCATTAATTTACATGGGATCCGTCAGGCAACTTTAGATTTTAAAATTAGTATTTTTTTACACCACAAAGCTAAATCTTACGTATTCTTGGATATATTCCGTCTTCAACAGTTCACTTTAATAAACACAATATTTGAAAAGGAATAATTGACGGGGTTTTTTTTTTCTACTTTTGTAGAATACTTTTTTTGTGTAAAATATTACAAATATATAACTTTTCCCCAAATTTAATACCGAGGAGAGGTGGCAGGTGGGGAAAGAGGTGGGGGGTGGGGGGGGGGGGAAGAGGCAAAGGGTCGCTGAAAGAGACGGGAAACTAATTGTAAAATATCAGAACAAGCTAACAAAGAGATTCTGAAACAGAAAGGGCGGTGACTGATTATAAGCAGGAAAGACTCTCAGACAAAAAAAGAGAAGCATGTTGGCCTGCGTCAGCTGCGAGTCATCAAAAAAGTGATTGAATAAGAAAAAGAAATATCAGAAGACAAAGAAATTTTTAGCCTCCTCGGAAAAAACAAAAAAACTGACAAGAAACGTTTAAGGGTAGAACGATGTCTGGAAACCTTTTAGAACAGTGAGATGAAAGAAGGCAGAACCAGGTAAACTCAAAATAAATAGGCAAATCTCGTATAAATAAATAACCAAAGACATTCTCAAAACGTGTTTTCTGGTAAACAGTTTACAAACGAAACCATGCTCGAATATAACCAGTTTACATTGTTAAACACCCAGAACTATAAACATTGAATTCAAACATATAAACAATCTGCAATGTTAAAACATGCACGCAATTAAAACATTCGCAAGTGTAAAACATGCATGGCTGTTAAAGAGTTAAAGGTACGAAATAACCAGAGCCTGATTAAGCGAAGAGAAATTAAAAAAAAAACACTTCTAACTATTAAGGAGTTTCTAGAAGTTTGCGTTTGTCTGCATGTGATTCAATATTTATAGTCTGCTGTCTTTAAAATCGTAAATAACATTTGCTAGTGCAATAATTCTGGCCAGTCAGCCAGTGCAGAACACAAGGCGTTTATTTTGTATGCATAAAACAAATTAGACTTTTCAAAATGCTGTCTGATAAAGAATGGTTACACTTTTCAAAAGGCTGTCTGATAATCTAAGAATGGTTACACTTTTCAAAAGGCTGTCTGATAATCTAAGAATGGTTACACTTTTCAAAAGGCTGTCTGATAATCTAAGAACGGTTACACTTTTCAAAAGGCTGTCTGATAATCTAAGAACGGTTACACTTTTCAAAAGGCTGTCTGATAATCTAAGAATAGTTACACTTTTCAAAAGGCTGTCTGATAATCTAAGAATAGTTACACTTTTCAAAAGGCTGTCTGATAATCTAAGAATAGTTACACTTTTCAAAAGGCTGTCTGATAATCTAAGAATGGTTACACTTTTCAAAAGGCTGTCTGATAATCTAAGAATAGTTACACTTTTCAAAAGGCTGTCTGATAATCTAAGAATGGTTACACTTTTCAAAAGGCTGTCTGATAATCTAAGAACGGTTACACTTTTCAAAAGGCTGTCTGATAATCTAAGAATGGTTACACTTTTCAAAAGGCTGTCTGATAATCTAAGAATAGTTACACTTTTCAAAAGGCTGTCTGATAATCTAAGAATAGTTACACTTTTCAAAAGGCTGTCTGATAATCTAAGAATAGTTACACTTTTCAAAAGGCTGTCTAATAATCTAAGAATGGTTACACTTTTCAAAAGGCTGTCTGATAATCTAAGAATAGTTACACTTTTCAAAAGGCTGTCTGATAATCTAAGAATGGTTACACTTTTCAAAAGGCTGTCTGATAATCTAAGAATGGTTACACTTTTCAAAAGGCTGTCTGATAATCTAAGGGGAAAACTTGGCTTATTTTATTTTCATATAATCAGTCAGTCAGTCAGTCAGTCAGTCAGTCAGTCAGTCAGTCAGTCAGTCAGTCATTTGCATGTCCCTTGCGGAACTTTTCCTTCCTAACAGGTCTTCTGTAGGCCTCTCGGTTGTAAGCAAGATGACCTGCTGCTGATGCATCCATTCACAGATCATCAACGATATCTTGCAGCCATCTTCGACTTGGTCTTCCTCTCTTTCTTTTTCCCATTATGTATCCTTCCAAGATGGTCTTCTCTATATTATCATGACGTTTAATGTGTCCAAAATATTTAAGTTTTCTCTCTTTAATCTTCTTTACGAACCAGCCTTCTTCAATATTAAGTGCTTGTAGTATGGGTATATTTGTTCTTTTTTGTGTCCATGATATTTGAAGGTCTCTTCAAATCATAGACAAGAATTTCTAACTTGCCTTGCTTTGCCTTGTCTTGTCTTGTTTTTTTTTTTATCTCTCTTGAACTGCGAGCTGGTGTTCCTTGCAGCCGAAGCTGTGAAGGTTTTGAGGCGCAGCGTGGTGTCGGCTTGGGAGCGGGTACGGCAGCTATTTTTTTTTCTTTTTCAGTCCCTGAGTTCAACCAAAGGCAATGCTTTTTTTTTTTTGCAGACTCCACCACCATGGGGACATTGGCGATCCCTGACCCGTTTACTAGTCTAGGGATATTATTGGGGATACTAATGAAAAGATGGTTGTTCAGCTAAGGTTTGCTAACCCTGTAGCTAATAATTTGGGTCGCTGGCTGGGTCCTCGTACCCACCACCGAAATTTCTACCAGTCTGTGCTAGAAGGACGGCAGAATTTGTCAGAGCTAACGTAAATAAACCGGCCCAGAGCCGATACACTATCACCATGGAAGCCCTCCAGCTTGTTGAAATAGGTTAGTCTTGCTACATGAATAAAAGGGCACTTGAGTAGCGAACTGGTTAGTAGACTCGTCTCTAGCGGTAAAAAGTTGATTCGAATGCTCCTTCTCACTCCGCTTTTATCCAGCTTATGAAATGGGTACCTAGATCCTTCTGGAGACTTTGATAGGAAAGACGGCCGGACGTGACGCTGACTGCGCCATACCCCAGTGTGGGTTGGTCAAGGAAAATATGAGCGGTAACACCACACCCCCTTCGGTATTTCCAAGACACCTCTCCGTTACCTTTAATAGAATGGGATTTAATATAAACCCCATTGTACCTTGAGTCAATAACAAGGCTTGATTCTTGGATCCGCTTTTTAACTTCAAGAAAACCATTGTAACCCTCTCCTTATCCTTCTCGATGCGTGTTTTTTTTCAAGATCGTCACATCAATGCCCACAAAAAAGTCAGCCTCGCTTCATCGTGAAATCATCATTAACATCATCATCGTCATCATTAACATCATCATCATCGTCATCATTATGACCATTTTCATATTAGCTGTCACTGATAAAGAGTTTAAAATGACTCATTTGTTGAAAGATGAGAAGTGGTATATTGTGAGCAGCTCGAATTCTTGGAGAGTATCACTGAACTTGGGTGGCAAGTAGCCACTACCACCATGCAGACATGAACAGCCACAATCAACGTAGGCACAGGGACGCTATATTCAGCTTGAAATCCAAAATGTGTAATATTTGTATTATTCCCAATGGAGAAATCGTAAAAGAAAATTTACTTTCAAGGAATGATCACAACCGCAGATACGTCCAGCACCAGTATTCGTGTATAGAGAAATCAATACTGTTTTAAATGATATACAACCTTTTCTCTATGGCCCATATTACTCTTCCAGAACACTTCTACATTATCCTCAAGCACGTCTGAATCCGGCGTATTGACTTTTAGAAATTCTAATGCTTTTCTCTTTCTGGACGGTCTAATGGATTCTTTTGCATAGAAATGTTCCATTTAGCCCAAGCTCCTGTGCGGCTCTTGTTGCTTTTTTGTGTGTGAAATCGTGGATGCCATCTGCAAGTCATTAAGTTTATTGCCCACAATTTACATACAGCCGATGTATATCGTTGTTTTGCATGGATTCCCAGTTTCTATTTGTGGTTACCGGCTGTGCATATTAGCTTTCGTTATGAAAAACGCCAGAGTTATGGAAAGTGGGTATCTATCTATCTATCTATCTATCTATCTATCTATCTATCTATCTATCTATCTATCTATCTATCTATCTATCTATCTATCTATCTATCTATCTATCTATCTATCTATCTATCTATCCATCCATCCATCCATCCATCCATCCATCCATCCATCCATCCATCCATATTTGTCTGTCTGTCTGTCTTGGTGGCTATTTATTTCTTGTTGAATGTTCATATCTTTATCGATTTACATTTTTACATAACTACATGTGTCTTTCCTTGCTTCCTTTTTAAGGCCGAAAGTTTGTCCCTATATCATCCACTAAAGAAGTTAACAAGGGACCATAGATCTATGAAGGTACTACGAGAGTACAAGGGACCATAAATCTATGAAGGTACTACGAGAGTACAAGGGACCATAAATCTATGACTTACTACGAGAGTACAAGGGACCATAAATCTATGACTTACTACGAGAGTACAAGGGACCATAAATCTATGACTTACTACGAGAGTACAAGGGACCATAAATCTATGACTTACTACGAGAGTACAAGGGGCCATAAATCTACGACGTAGAGCACAAGGGCCATAATTCTATGAAGGTACTCTGAGAGTAGAGTATATCTCCCACGTTTATTCTCACCGTTTGTCTCCTGGGGTATCTTCTTTCGCTTCTTCTTTTGACCTACTTCTCTGCGAAGTCAAGTACACAAGGGGATTCCATCTCTTGATTCAGGTACCAAAGACTTGGCCTGTCTCCTGTCTTCCCAGACTGGCTCCTCTATGACCCGACTAACCCCTCCTCACACACTTAAACCCGCAGGAAGATGTCTTTGTTTGGCCCCAACCCCGAGACTTACCTTTCAGAGAAATCTTCAGAAACGAGGATCTGAAATGTCAGGGTTCATGGCTGGGAATGGAGCACTAGGTTTTCTGTTGTAAAGGAATACCCACAATGTCTTTGCCTTTTTGTCTCAAGAGTCTTAATAGGCGTACGTCTTCAGATCACCGACAGTTGAAAGGCGATATCCTCCAGCTTAGTTAGAGAACCGCTGGGTGAAATTTATAGTCCTATAGATTTTTATATACGAGTATTGTTTGGGTTTGTTGGTTTCCTATAAAGGCTGTGTGCTGTTTGCACTGAATTAACCTTTTTTACGTTACGAACATAGGATATGAAGGTACACTCTACGGATGTTATGTTTTTTTTTTTTACTCACAAAGGTCTGTCTTCATATGTTTTATTATGTTCATGCATTAAAATCTTCTCTCTCTCTCTCTCTCTTTGTGTGTATGTGAGTGCTCTGTCTATTTCTCTCTTTCTGAGTATCTTTCTGTCTGTCTCTCTATATGTGCCTCTTTGTGTGTGTGTGTATTATATATATATATATATATATATATATATATATATATATTACATAGTTTTTTTCTGTCTCTCTTTGTCTCACATTTTCTTGACATAGACACCAGAAAAATATACTACATATCACAGATACAAACACACTTGGACTACTGTTCCACAGTCAGGAATTGTTGTTCCCTGTCAAACATCAAAAGACTTTACTCTCACTTCAAAAACGAGCAGTAAAGCTTATAGATGACAAACATGCAGCACATATTACAAACAAAGGCAAACATCGCGATATTCTACCCCTCAAGAAGAGATTTATCTTCAACAAGGCCAAGTTAATTCATAAAATTCTATCACACAATCCTCCACCCTATCTGTGGTCGTTGTTCAAATCCAACCCAAAACATAGTCAACGCTTAAACAATTGTATTCTCCCAAAACCAAGGCTTGACATGTTTAAAAACAGCTTCTCTTACTCAGCTGCCAACCTTTGGAATGCCCTACCAATTCATGTAAAACTTATAAGTAATATTCGTTCTTATAACTTTAAACTTTGTCAACATCTGTTTGATATGGACTATGTGCCTCCCTAAGCATAATCTAAATCAGTTCAAAGTATGACTTGAATGTTTTTTTTAACAGCTTTTCTATAAATTTGTTAGTTTTGAATGAATATAAGAATACAAGTTTATTTCATGTTGTTGCAAAAATCAGAGTTTAGCGTGTATAGACATGAGATAAGTTTATTATTTATTTATGTAATCATTTAATGTGTCTTCATGATTATTATGCTCATTAATAAATGCTGAATGACCGTGGCCGAGTGAAAGCTGTATGATAAAGGGCAGAATGTCAGACGGGCCTGCGTACCCACTTCTTAACCATTTGAAAATAAAGTCTCTTTGTTCGTTTGTTCTCTCTTTCGTTCTCTTTCTGTCTGTCCGACTGTCTCTCTGTTTCTTTCTCTGTGTCTCTTGTCTCTTTCTATCTTTCTCTCTCTGTCTCTTTCTGTCTGCCTCTGGCTCTCTTTCTATGTCTTTCTGTCTCTTTCTCTGTCTATTTCTCTCTGTTTCTCCTCTGTATGCCCATCCCTTCATTTCAGTATTATCACATTCATTATCACCTTATTCATTCTTGCATTTGATTTGTTCTTTGTTTTGTCTTTGTTCCTCTTGTCCTTCTCCTGACTATATATAGCAATTGATCGACCAGAACAAAAATACAATCTCACTTGCTTTGGGGGTTTCCTACAAGAAAAAAACTAAATGCCATGTCAACGTACAAGGAACAAACTTGACACAAATGCGTACATTTAAATATTTGACCATATTTAAATATTTCCATCAGATGGGAAATGTGTCTCTAAAATCACGAACAGAATATGCCAAGCCAAAGCAATAAACATCTTGTGAAGTGCATCTCTTCCACAGAAAGTCAGGAATGCTCACACTGAGCTTGTCCTACTCTGTGAAAGTGAATCTTGAATAATGAGCGGATCAACGCAAAAAGTCACTAGAGGCAACAGAGAGATTTGCTTTCGAAGAAGAATGTCAAGGACACCATGGACACCTAAGATAACAAACAGGCAGTGTCTAGCAGAAGAAAATGTTAAAAGGAACTTAACTGAATCCATGAGTAAAACGACAATCGTCGTTCATTAGAAACATCATAACAACAGAAAAGATAAGTGAGAAGAGAGGTAGAGGAACACCAATAAAAATACCACGGACAGTGTAAATCGATGGCACAGTTAAAAAAAAAATTACCAATTTAGCTGATGCAGAATATCAAGGATCGAAATCTGTTCAGAAACATAGTCACCAACATCTGCCGGCGTGGTGCATGATGATGATGATGATAACATAAACTGTAGTTCTAAAACATACAACTTCCTGGTGGACCTACTCACAATCACCAAGCGCCTATTTGCCGGTTTGACTAGCAGACAACGCCAGGGCAGGCCAGAAATGGTCTGCGTTCACGGAAAGCACGTGGCCTGTTTCAGATTTCACAGAAAATATCCCCCAGCCTGGTCCAGACCCCACACTGACCCTGCCTTCCACGGGCCTGGCTTTGACATTCTCTGTACCTTGATATTTCTCCCCGCAGAGGTCACTGATTTGATGGCTTAATGTCACTCCCTGGGGTATCGTACTCTCTCACTCTCTTTTATGTGCACGAATATGTTTTCACGGAGGCATTAGATTCCAGTCCTCATTTATATCCGGCAGATCATTAACATGGCTACAGTGTTCGCCATCTGTGGGTTGTCCTCCCATTGTGCACGTGTCACCATGATCCACACAGGAAATACGACTTTGTTGTTCTTTGTACAGTCATCATGACTGAAATCTGAGGTCCTGGGTTCGGGTGGAAGTAGGAGGGTGGGGGGGGGGGAGGGGGGGAGGTGTTCGATCACGGATGATGAAGCCACTGGCGTCAGTTGTCAGTGGACATGTGCAGATCTAAACATTGCCACGGCCGCTTGTCAGTGGACATGTGCAGATCTGAACATTACCACGGCCGCTTGTCAGTGGACATGTGCAGATCTAAACATTACCACGGCCGCTTGTTAGTGGACATGTGCAGATCTAAACATTACCACGGCCGCTTGTCAGTGGACATGTGCAGATCTAAACATTACCACGGCCGCTTGTCAGTGGACATGTGCAGATCTAAACATTACCACGGCCGCTTGTCAGTGGACATGTGCAGATCTAAACATTACCACGGCCGCTCTCAAATATTTATCTCAAAACTCTGTTGAGTAAAAAAACAAACAAAAAAAGCATAACCTTTCTCCGTTGGTGCCCACAATACCAACTTGTCCGACGAGCACTATAGTCCCCATGGGAGTGGAGACTGTTAAAGAAGCATCACCTCTTCTCATGCAATGTTTTTTTTTCCCTTAGCTTCATGATAGGTATCAGCAGTCTCTGTAAACCCATTCCTCGTCCAGCATGATGCTGTTGCTTCAACATCTTCACCACGTAGGCTGCAGAGAATCTCCTGTAACAATGTAATGGTTGCGAATTATTTTCTTTCATTGAGGAAGAAGACGTTCTTTGTTTTATGATTTTTATCTTCACACACGTCGCTCATTTCTTCACAGACAGTAGGAGTTTCAATAAATCAAGTCTCTGCACAAGTTACAGATTTGATTTAGTTCGGTCTAATAATGGTTGGTAACATAACTTGGACTAGAAAATGCATCATCTCCTTGGTTCTTCACGGAATCACCTGAACAATCAGTTTCTCAACAAACATATCTACCATATTCTAGATGCAGCACTTCAGCAATGTTCTCAGTTTCAAAATCTCTACACGTGATACGAGAACAACTCCTAACTCTGTACTAAGTTAGACCCTCAACACTTGGTCATCTAATTTCAAGAGCCTTTCTCGTTTCAGTCGTTTTTCACAGAGTTCCAGATTATCAAATCTATATTTCACCTGCGGTACTATTAATCACTTTCCAACTCGTAGCATTTCCTCTGTCTGATCTACACTACTTCTCCTGGTACTAACAACTCTATCTTCCTCCTCTCTTTCTACCTCTCTCTCTCTCTCTCTCTCTCTCTCTCTGTCCTTCGCTTCCCGTTTTCATATGTTTTAACTGACCACTCGGTAATTCTTCGCTGTCAATCGATTAAAAAAAAAGCATCTGAACTAATCGGAAACACCAAAGACCGCACAAGATGGAGAAGCATGATCATCAACGCTATCCGGTACTTACATAGAAATATTAAAAAGCAGTCATATTCAGCTGGAGAATCAATAGTTTCATTTATGGCTTGCTACAAACTCAGTCCAGTATATAGCGCTAGTGCAGAGATCCGATGCTGGCATGTTGCTGTAGATCTTGCTGAGAGAAGTTCTTGCTTAAACCAAGTGTTCAAGCCTCTAAACAGCTTTGTTCCTAGCCTCCCCATGCTTCTGTCTCCGCTGCCCCCGGTCAACCTCCTGTCTGGTCCTGACAGGTCCGATCATAGCGTGGTCTCACCTGAGACCCTGACCTGTTTTCGTTCCTGACATTCCTTTGTTAGCTGGCTGTACCCAGGTGGGCTATGTTGCACGGAGATAGATCAAAAGCACGAAGGAAAGCAAGAACAAGAACAAAAACGTGAACAAAAACAGCGAGAGCAAAAACAAGAACAAAAAAGAACAAAAACCGAAGAACAATAACAAAAGCAAGAACAAGAAGAAAACAAGAGCAAAAGCAAGAACAAGAACAAAACCACGAACAAGAACAAAAGCGGTAACAAAAACAAGAACAAAAGCAAGAACAAGAACAAAAGCAAGAACAAGAACAAAAGCAAGAACAAGAACAAAAACAAGAAAAAACAAGAACAAGAACAAAAACAAGAACAAGATCAAGAAAAACAAAAACAAAAGCTAGAACAAGAACAAAAACAAGAACAAAGGCAAAAACACAAACAAAAACTCTAGAACAATAACAGAAGCAAAAACAAGAACAAAAGCAAAACAAAAACCCAAGAACACTAACAGAAGCAAGAATAAAACAAGAACAAAAGTAAGAACAAGAATAAGAACAAAGAAAGTAAAAAAAGAAAGTTAATTCGCAATCGTAACTTTAAAAAAGAAATCTTTCCTCTTAATTCTTCTTCTCCCTCGTGGCTGTTCAAAGCTGTTTCTTCAACGTTTCTAAAATACGTGTATATTCACTGTGCCTTCTTGTTCCTTCGCTCCCTTACTCCACTGGTCGCCAAGCTACGGAAACTACCACCAGAGTTTTAGTTCCCCAAGATATGGAAACTACCACCAGAGTTTTAGTTCCCCAAAGATATGGAAACTACCACTAGAGTTTTAGGTCCCCAAGCTATCGAAACTACCACCAGAGTTTTAGGTCGCCAAGCTATGGATACTACTACCAGAGTTTTAGGTCCCCAAGCTATGGAAACTACCACCAGAGTTTTAGGTCCCCAAGCTATGGAAACTACCACCAGAGTTGTAGGTCGCCAAGCTACGGAAACTACCACCAGAGTTTTGGTCCCCAAAATATGAAAACTATCACCAGAGTTTTGAACAGAGCCCACCCATGCATTGCTGTGGCGATGAAGTGGGAGGTCCAAGTGGAGCAAGTGTCAGCGGATACAACCAGTCTAGAACAGATAAAGCCGTTTTAAGATCACTAGTTCACAAAAAAAATAAATAAACAAATTTAAAACACAGAAGTACAAAAAGAAAGAAAAAAACTAATACATAGGTAATATAAAATATAGAACTACATAAAAAAACACATACGTGGTTAATTATACGTATAAAGTACACAAACAAAAGAAACAAACAACTGGATAAGTTAGAAGATATAAGTACACACACAAAAGAAACAAATATATTAATATAATAGTGATAAGTCAAGAACGTAGTATGTTGTCTTTTTTTAATTGAGAGCAATGTTGTGCCGAATCTAGTTCCCTGTTTCTTTCTTCTCGTTTTCTGAATAACACGTCGTATATCAAGATATCATATTTCTCTGATTTTACTCCCAGTGAAATCTGTTATTACCAATATTTTTTAATCCTTCGCGAAAGTTTTATACAAGAGCTCCCCAAGACCCGAAAAATTGTACCAAGGATTTCACAGAGGATGAGAAGAAAAAGATAAGAAATTCTGGTCCATATATTTCTCAGTTATCCTGAAATAAAAAGCTTAAATTTCATTTAGAGGTTACTAAAACAAAACAAAAAGAACCCGTTTTCTTCTTCATCCAAGTTTACTCAAATTTTTAAAGTCTAACCGTCTACCTCAGCCAGTCCGCGAATCCTCAATTTGAGAACCGCTGCTATAAATTCTATTTATACCAGGTAGCCACAGGAGTAGTGTTTGATGTGGCACTGTGAGGACATGAGAAATTTACTCCAGTTTGATAACTATTGCTGTAAATTCTATTTATATCACTTAACCACACGGGCAGTGTTTGATATGGTGTAGTGATAACATGAGAAATTCAACAAACCATTCAGACCCATAGTCTTGTCAGATTAGACCTGCTGGGATACGCTACAAGTTATCACGCAGAGAGAAAAATACAACAGAACAAGTTGCTCCAGTTTTATAAAGAGACATCTTCTTCGTTCGCATCGTCTTCTTCTTCTTCGTTCGCAGTGAAAAGACATGAAAACCACTTTGATGCTTCGGTTAAAGAAAAAAAAGGGAAGATAACCTGCACACCTTTTCCATGTTTCAATAATTTACTGCCCTTCTTGATGTTTCCGTTTATATGAAGTTTGAGTGGGATAAACGGATATGAGATTTCGAGAGGTTGCATTCATAAAACAGGTCACTAAGATGTTCTAGAAAATGTCAGAGGCTTGGGTAAGAGGCAAAAGATCGAGTAGAATGAGAGGGAAAAAACAGAGAAGCCAGGTCGAAAGATCTGAAGCTCAAAGGCCACTCTTGAAAGAAACTATAGATAGCAGGGAGAGCATCTGAGCTGAGCGTTCATAAGTGGTTCCTGCCTTTGTTACTTTTGTTTATAGTTCTTCCCAAGTATGTCTTCTCTAGAGAGTGTGAAGGCTGAAAACTTGACAGTTTTTCATCTATCTATCTATCTATCTATCTATCTATCTATCTATCTATCTATCTATCTATCTATCTATCTATCTATCTATCTATCTATCTATCTATCTATCTATCTATCTATCTATCTATCTATCTATTTATCTATCCGTTCGTCCGACCGTCCGTCTGTCTGTCTGTCTACCCACCCACCCACCCACCCACCCACCCATCCATCCATCTGCGTCAGTCTGTCTGTTTATCTGTCTGTCCGTCCTCCGTCTGTCTGTCTGCCTGATTCCTTTTCAACACAAATCTCTGCCTTTCTATATCCGTGCCCAGAGGCGAAGACACTGCTCGTTTTTGGCAACCAGGGACCCATAGCGGACATGCTAATGTTAGGGTTGGCAAATCATAGTTCACATGCTAGTGTCAGGGTTGGTAAATCATAGCCGACATGCTAGTGTTAGGGTTGGTAAATCATAGCCGACATGCTAGTGTAAGGGTTGGTAAATCATAGCTGACATGCTAGCGTTAGGGTTGGCAAATCATAGTTCACATGCTAGTGTCAGGGTTGGTAAATCATAGCCGACATGCTAGTGTTAGGGTTGGTAAATCATAGCCGACATGCTAGTGTAAGGGTTGGTAAATCATAGCTGACATGCTAGCGTCAGGGTTGGCACAGCATAACTGACCAAGACCCTGTTCCACCTGTCCGTTAGTATCCCCAGTAGCAGACGTAGCGTGGCTGACGAGGCAGGGGTTGTCACAGCCCCCGTGACAGTGAAGTCTGCCAACATTACACGTCCTCTGCCTTTTAGCTCCACCCAGGGCTGCAAAAAAACTTGTCATTATCCGCTCCCAATCCGACACTAAGCGATGTCTCAACATCTTCACCATTTTGGCTGCAAAGAACGTCGGCTCACAGTTCCAGAAGAGTCTCCCCGTGCAGCTGGTCCCCACCAAGTTATAACTCCCTATATTATTCTTATTTTTTCCTTCTAACTCCTTATATTATTCTTATTTTTTCCTTCTAACTCTCTATATTATACTTATTGTTTCCTTCTAACTCTTTATACTATTCCTATTTTTCCCTTCCAACTCCTTATACTATTCTTATTTTTCTCTTCCAACTCCTTATATTATTCTTATTCTTCCCTTCTAACACATTATATTATTCTTATTTTTTCATTCTTACTGCTTATGTTATTTCTATTTTTCCCTTCTAACTCTTTATATTATTCTTATTCTTCCCTTCTAACGCCTTATATTATTCGTATTTTTTCCTTCTAATTCCTTATATTATTCTTATTTTTCCCTTCTAATTCATTATATTATTCTTATTTTTTCATTCTAACTCCTTATATTATTCCTATTTTTCCATTCTAACTCCTTATATTATTCTTATTCTTCCCTTCTAACTCCTTATATTATTCTTATTTTTTCCTTCTAACTCCTTATATTATTCTTATTTTTCCCTTCTAACTCCTTATATTATTCTTATTTTTTCCTTCTAACTCCTTATATTATTCTTATTTTTTTTCCTTCTAACTCCTTATATTATTCTTATTTTTTCCTTCTAACTCCTTATATTATTCTTACTTTTCCTTCTAACTCCTTATATTATTCTTATTTTTTCCTTCTAACTCCTTATATTATTCTTACTTTTCCCTTCTAACTCCTTATATTATTCTTATTTTTTTCCTTCTAACTCCTTATATTATTCTTATTTTTCCCTTCCAACTCCTTATATTATTCTTACTTTTTCCTTCTAACTCCTTATATTATTCTTATTTTTTCCTTCTAATTCCTTATATTATTCCTATTTTGTCTCTTCTAACTCCTTATATTATTCTTTTTTTCCTTCTAACTCCTTATATTATTCTTATTTTTTTCCGTCTAACTCCTTATAATGTTCGTATTTTATCCTTCTAACTCCATATATTATTCTTATTTTCTCTAACTCCTTACAATATTTTTTTCTTTTCTCATTATACTATTCTTTTTTTCCATTCTAACTCATATTATTTTTTCCTTCTAACTCCTTATATTATTCTTATTTTTTCCTTCTAACTCCTTATATTATTCTTACTTTTCCCTTCTAACTCCTTATATTATTCTTATTTTTTTTCCTTCTAACTCCTTATATTATTCTTATTTTTCCCTTCTAACTCCTTATATTATTCTTTTTTCCCTTCTAACTCCTTATATTATTCTTATTTTTTCCTTCTAATTCCTTATATTATTCCTATTTTGTCTCTTCTAACTCCTTATATTATTCTTTTTTTCCTTCTAACTCCTTATATTATTCTTATTTTTTTCCGTCTAACTCCTTATAATGTTCGTATTTTATCCTTCTAACTCCATATATTATTCTTATTTTCTCTAACTCCTTACAATATTTTTTCTTTTCTCATTATACTATTCTTTTTTTCCATTCTAACTCATATTATTTTTTCCATTCTCACTCCTTATATTATTCTTATTTTTCCCTTCCAACTCCTTATATTATTCTTATTTTTCCCTTCTAACTCCTTATATTATTTTTTTTTTGTCATAACTCCTTATATTCTTATTTTTTCCTTCTAGCTCCTTATATTATTCTTACGTTGTTCCTTCTAATTCCTTATAATATTTTTTCCCCCTTCTAGCTCCTTATATTATTCTTAGTTTGTCACTTCTAGCTCCTTATATTATTCTTAGTTTGTCACTTCTAGCTCCTTATATTATTCTTAGTTTGTCACTTCTAGCTCCTTATATTATTCTTAGTTTGTCACTTCTAGCTCCTTATATTATTCTTAGTTTGTCACTTCTAGCTCCTTATATTATTCTTAGTTTGTCACTTCTAGCTCCTTATATTATTCTTATCGTTTCCCGTCCAACTCGTGTATTTTTTTTTTTCTTTGTCGCTTCACATTATCTCTCTTTTATCATGATCTAAACAGGGATGAACTGAACAAGGTTGAGCTAACAAAGGGGCACTTTTTTTTATTTTCCAGGTGACATCAATCGTCAGCAGATTGAGTACATTCTCAGACCAGGTGTCAATGCTACCATGGACACTTTCTTCTTTACGATCTCAGACAAAGGTAAGTAGAGTGTCGTGTCTGCGTCTCCTCGATGTTCTTTGTCGTCTTGGGACGGTGGTTGGGGGTTGGGGGGGGGGAGTATTTTATTGCTTCCAGATACAGGGCAAGAGTTCCAAAATATCTGCTCTGTCACGCGGGAGGTTGGTGGTTCAAGTCCAGCCCCCCATCCTCTCCCCCTCCCCTCCACCAGACACCCAGCTGTAGAAACAGCCACCCAAGTACTTCCAAGAAGCTGAGGAAGGAAAGCTGGCTCAGGATTGATGATGGCTACATCACTTTAGGCTGGTGTGCCTTGGCGAAGAGCTTTAAGAAAAAAATGTGTAAATCGGTGCGAAACTATTTCTCCCTGTCTGTCTGCCTCTGTCTGTCTGTCTGCCTCTCTCTCTGTCTGTCTGCCTCTCTCTCTCTCTCTCTCTCTCTCTCGCGCGCGCGCGCGCGCGAAACCCTATTAGTAACCATTAAATTTTCGCCTACTATCCCTTTCAAACAGGGGCCCTCCCTCAACACAGGATAACCCCTACAGGCCTCAGGACAATGCACCAGCTGGGCCCTTCCTCCCTCTCCCCTTTTTTGTTTCCTGCTAGCAGGTCAGGAAAAATAGAGGCACTAACAGGAGACCTCAAAGTCCGTATCTGGCATGAGTTTTATAAAATGGCATCCTCCGACTATCGCAATGTATCGCAGAGAATCAGGGACAATAAACAAATCAGTGTGTAAACATCACTAGAGGCAACGGAGATATGGTTTCTTAGGGAGAACGTTAAAGAATACAGCGGACAGCGAAAATGACAAACGAGGGGCATCAATAAAGGAAAATGAAGGGATCTTCATTGACACAACTAACATCACTGCTGTATCTAGTCCAACAAGCAGCAGTAAGAATAAATGGTGAAACAACAACTTGGTTTTACATAAAACAAGGGGTCCGTCAGGGGTGCATATTGTCACCCTACTTATTTAAGTTGTATACTAAAAATATAATGAGGAATGTTAGAGAAGATGTAGACAAAGAATATTACGATGCCATAACACTTGGAGGTTATGAAATACCAGAGATTAGATATGCTGATGACACAGTGTTACTGTCAACAACACAAAGAGGAATGGAAAAACTGATTATGTCAGTCCGTAAGAACAGCGAAGAGCAGAACCTCTATCTTAATGCGAAGAAAACTAAATTGATGACAACTGACAAAGGCAGCTGAAATATGTATCAATGAGGAAAAACTGGAAGAAGTGGAGAGTTTTGAATATCTTGGATCACTACTAACTAACAATGGAGATACAATGAGGGAAATTAAAAGGAAGACATCTATCGGTCTTCAGAAAGTAAAACAGATAAAGAATCTGTGGAGAGGAGCAGACAGAACTACAAAAATAAGATTTTTAAGGGCATGCATCTTTCCCATCGCAACATATGCCTGTGAGACCTGGACACTTAACAAAACAGCTGAGAAACACATAAATGCCTTTGAATGTAAATGCTACAGAAGAGTTCTCCAAATATCGTGGACACAAAAAAGAACAAATATATCTATACTACAAGAGCTTAATATTGGAGAAAGTGGCTAGTAAAGAGGATTAAAGAGAGAAAACTGAAATATTTTGGACACATTAAACGTCATGATAATTTAGAGAAGACCGTATTGGAAGCATACATAATGGGAAAAAGAAAAAGAGGAAGACCAAAACGAAGATGGCTGCAAGACATCGTTGACGATCTGCAAATGGATGCATCAGCAGCAGGCCATCTTGCTCACAACCGAGAGGCCTACAGGAGTGCTGTTTGGGAGGCAAAGTTCCGCAAGGGACATGCAAATGAATGAATGAATGAAGGGATCTAACTTCATTATAGAAAGCGACAGTCATCGTCCGCTAGACACATAAATGAGAAGGGGAAAGTCTAAAAACGTCGTGACAACGTTGGTTTGCATGCCCACTCCTGACACTCATTGTGAAATCGTCGTTTCCATGCTATTAAAGCATTTTGGGGATACGGTGTTGGGCCCGTATTTTCAAGTCCATCGGCACATGAAAGTGTGATGTGAACAGTATCACGCCTGGCCCCCATTTACCTTCCCAGATTTCTCTGGTACCTATTTTTAGAGACTTGGTGGACCTCGAGGCTTTTTTTTTTTTTTTTGGTGTGGTGGCACCATAACACAAAAGTCTCCGCTGCTGAGACTTGAACACGGTACCACTGGGTTAGTAGACCGGGAGCCTAACCACTCAGCCAACAAGACCAGTCACCACAAGCTCAAAAGTGTTCTGATGCTCTTCTTGGAAATAAAGGACCTCAGCACTGTGACAGTAGACTGCTGCACCGGTGAGATTATGATGAATGACAACGACGATGTTTGCGGCGGGCCAAAGCTAACTACCGCATAGTCCAAGAAGCCACGTCCAAGTGACGTCTTTTAGCTGTTGTATTGTGTTATTCGTGTTTGTAAAGGCGTTTTATTGGTGGAAATTGTGGTTGTGAAATGTTTACCTTATTTGCTGAGCAATACGTGAAATGCTTAGCGTATTTACTGAGCAATACGTGGAATATTTACCTTATTTGCTGAGCAATACATAAAATCTTTATTTTTTGAGCAATACGTTAAATAAAGTGTACCCAACGTTTGAAAGTAGCCAGCGTTTACTTTTCCCAGAAAAGTGGCAAATTCCAAATTATTTCTTGCATCATTTTATTTTTCGTGAAATAATTATACCATTGATTTTCGTGATTTCATCATCGATTATTTAGCCTCGACACCTCTTAATCATCCAGATTCATAAACAGTTTTAAAAAGGAGTGGAACGACTTTTTAAATGTTTATTTATCACCTCATTAATGTCGGTTCATCAATATTCTAGGCGAAGTCGCACTTGGGTGAGAAAAGAGTGAGTTTTTAATACAACGAATTAAACTTGTCTCGTTTTCTTGAAACCTTCAATGATTTTACTCTTAATAGCCGGTTCATCAACTGAGTCTCATTGATTGCTGGTCTTGTACTGCTAGTGCAACATGATTTATTATGTTATATATGTGCTGGAGTGCAAAGGTTAAGATAAACCTGTCATGCCTTATAGGGATGTAGACTCAAGTACAAACATGCTATGAAATGTACGGGTGCTGTGTATATAGATCATCATCATCATGTGGCGTGTCTGCAGAGAAGACGGGCTGCTGTTCATGTTTTCTTTTTTGATAGGACATCATCATCATCTTTTTCTTCTTCTTTGCTCAGGCATCGACGCCAGTCTTCTCTCACAAACACGCCAGTTCGTTTCTGGCTTCTATCCTGGCCTTTGAACCAGTATGATGCCACAGAGGAATATTATTTGCTGCAAAACCCACTATACTATCACTAGAACGATCTAGCGATACAACTTCTCTGAACTTGGCGGTCTCTCAACGTAACAAAACTTGTCAACATTGAGAGTCTCAACAAAGCCAGTGGTGTAATTTTTATATTCAGACAACACAAGTTTATTGATGGGAAAAATGAGGGATGAAAATATGACGATGAAAACGTAGCCCATCAGGCTGGTAAGACGTTTACAATGACGGTTACAATATCAGTTCCCGGCGTGAAGTATTCTATTGGGAAAAAAACCTTACCATTAAGAATTCCCACAGAAAACTCTTCTAGCTACCAACTTCAACTGTCTCAACCAAATCACTTCATCTTACCTAGAAACTACATCTGCCAAAAACTATAACTACTGAAAAAAAAACTGTGTCTTCAACAAGACACTCAAAACACATACGGCTTCTTGTTCTAACACATCGTAAGGCTCCATCTTTGCTAATCGTGAGTGGTATTTATACTATTCCTACCCACTCAGTTTTTTCCCATGCTGCACGCAAGATCCTCGCCTACGCTCTCAACTAAAATACTTTTCAACCAAGGGTACTCACTCTATTGTTTCCTGAGTACCAATACTGTTTATATCCCATAGTTAAGAGAATACTGTAAACCGGTGCAAAAATTCTCTTGCAGCTATATGAGGTCTGGCCATGTCCTTCGCCTGAGGCAGGCTGTGTTGCAGCTATTTCTGAACTATATGTTGTGCTGTCTATACCTCCGTGTCGCAGACATATAGTTCTGTTCAGCCAATTCTCAGATCATGTTACGCATGGTCTCTCGTACTGCAGAAAGCAGACTTCCTGGCCGCAAGATAAAGAAGTTTCCTTAAGACCTCGTTTTCACTTTGTCGCACTTGTCGTCTCCTCCTCGCCATCCCTCCTATATTTTCTTTTAGTTTATTTAACTATTCTCACCCGCAGAACACGTTCAACTTTCAACTGCACGGCTCATGTTTTCAATAACTCTGTTTACAAGTTCATCTGTTCAAGTATTTCATCATACTTCTTCTTCTTCTTCGTTCACTTCTACCACCAAGACCGCCCCGTGATCTACTGAATTTACTCCTGTGGTCCTCGTTAAGTCCCGTGGTCCCCCGCGTGGTCCCCGAAAGGACCACACGAGATCCCCGAGAGGACCACAAGAGGTTCAGAGTATCTCAGGGCTTGAGCCTGTATTCTTGGTGGATCTCAGAAGCGGGATTGCGTGACACCGTGGATTTCATCATACAACTTCAGCTATTTTTTTTTCATTACAAGCGCTCTACTCGTCTGTCTATCTACGTTTCTTATGCCTTTTCTTTATATATTATTTTCCCCTTTATTGTGTGATATCTGTGATTTACACGCTTTATATTAGTGTTGAAGAAATGTAGTACTTGCTGGCTGTCTATTTATTGTATCATTTGTTAAAAGCGCATCTACCCATGTCCCGTTTCTCTATATGTAAGCCAAATATTAATATCCAGCTCCAGTATAAATCGATCAAACATTTTTAACATTATCTGGCTGCTCTGGTGGCCTAATAGAATAATTTAAAATCCAAACCGCCAAATGAGGATATGCAAACAATTTAGAAGAACGTAAGATAAAAGAAACAATTATGTAATATATGTTTATGATCTGCCTTTTAGCAATAATTCAAACTGGCACTTTGTAAATATGGCTGATCTTTATAGGCCATCTTTTTAATGTGTCAGCTTTCATAGGTTTTTTATTTTTACTACATATGTTAAATTAACTGTGTTTTGGAGCGGAATTTGGACTGAAATTAGCGCAATTTCTAATTATTTTCATGGGTAGGAAAGAAAAATATAATTCTCGTGAACGAATTCACAATCCCGCATTGCAATTATTCCCCATAGGGGGACAGTCGATTGTAGTCAGGCGCTTTTATGCGTTAAAAAAAAAAATACACACAGCTTCATTTGGCTTGAAATGTGAGATCCTTTCTGTCCACGCAATGAGCCATGCCAGTTTGGACTGATTAGCTGTGAATAAGAATTTTGTTTGGCCGAGTCGCGGGAGATGAAAGTGGGAGGTCAGACAGACCTCACGACCAGGCGGGCTGCTTGAATCCAGATATCGTTAGTAATACGGGAAATTGCTTTTTATTCTAGAAGGGTTTTAATTGCTAATGGATCAGTCACAAAAAAATAGTCCGTGTTGTAAACCGAAATAATTAATGAGGAAAGAAATATCTAAGAAAGAAAGAAAGAAAGAAAGAACTAGTAGATGAAGGCTGAAAACAATGAGCTGTGTTGCCCTACCACAACCAAAGACCATTATGAAATGAAACAAGCTTTGATGAATAGCGTACGATGAACGAGGCTGCCGAAACGAATGTTGCAAACAAAGACGAATTTCTGAAGGGGGGGGGGGGATGGTAGTACCATGAGCGCCAGCACAGTGTAGACAGGTCATGGCTTATCTTGATTCCAAGCCGTGACCACATCAATATTTTGTTGTAATCTTACAGGGTGGTTCACAAAAAAGCGGCCTTCAAGCCGCACTACAGCTCTATCTGCTAATAATGTACTATGAGTCGATTACAGAACAAGTCTGACGCCATTTTTTTTTCTGGATCGTTGCTTTTGCAGGAACATCGACACCAGGGTTTTCTTCTTTAGACCTTTCACGAGGGAACATAAAGGAACATTGTGGTAACATACTCCTCCAAGAGCGTTGTTCATTTGAGTACGGCATGACCCACGCGTAGGGAGACTCACACTGGACTGTAATGAAAAGGTTCACTGAACTCGTATGCGCATGCGCGACAGCGTCGAATAGGGTCCAATCTCGGAGATACTAGATATGAAATATAACGCGAAAACTACGAGGGGTGATTGATAAGTTCTCGGCATAAGGTACAAATACTTGAAACGCACAGTTGATATTAGGTGCATTTGTAGATCAGGTTAATGTAAGATTAAACACCACGTTTCAAGAAATTAACTGCAGCCAATTTTTTTTTTTTTTGGCCACTGAAGTGGTAAGGGGTGGCAGAAATTGAGAAAATGGATAAAATTTCTCATCTAGCAGTCATTCGCTGCCTCTGCATCAAGGGCTTATTATCGAAGGAGATCCATGAGGATATGGTGGAGACTCTAGGGGAGAGTGTCCCTTCTTACAGCACAGTGAAGAAATGGGCAGCTCAATTCAAACATGGAAGGGAGAGGCTGGGAAATGATCCCTGTCCAGGAAGACCAAGAATGGTAACCACCGATGAAACCACCAGCAGAATCCATGACATGATAATGGAGGATTGACGACTAACTGAGCGGTACATTGCTACTGAGTTTGCCATCTTTCACGAACGTGTTCATGCCATTATTCACAATGATCTTCAAATGACAGAGATCTCTGCTCGATGGGTCTAGAAACTTCTTGGAGCTGATCACAAACGACAACGTCTCAACATGCCAAGAGACAATCTTGGCCATTTTTCTGCAGATCCTGAAACGTTTCTTCACCAATTTATGACTATGGATGAGACTTGGGTTCATCATTTTCAACCAGAAACCAAAGAACAGTCAAAGTAGTGGAAACGTCATGGATCCTCACCTCCAAAAAAAAAAAGTAAGGGTGGTTTTGTTTGCAGGGAAAGTCGTGGCTTCCATCTTTTGGCATTCAGAAGGTGTGCTATTGGTAGACTATCTTCAAAAGGGCAGAACGGTCACCGGGGCCAATTACGCTAATTTTGTGAAGCAACTGCGGGTCGCATTGAAGGAAAAGCGTCGATGGAAATTGAGGAGAGGAGTTATCTTTCAGCAAGACAATGCTCCAGTTCACAAGTCGGTGGTGGCAATGGCTGCCATTCATGAATACGGCTTCCAGCTTCTTGAACATCCTCCTTATTCCCCAGATTTGGCTCCTTCGGATTATTACCCGTTTACCAAACTGAAAAAGGAGCTCAGTGGTCGCAAATTTGCTTCAGCTGATGACGTCATTCATGCTGTAGACCACTCTCTACTGGCACAAGATACTGTCTTTTACAAAGAAGGGATTCGTATGCTCCAGGATCGCTGGACTAAGTGCATAAACTTGCAAGAGGACTGTGCTGAGAAATAATCAA
This sequence comes from Achatina immaculata, assembly GCA_009760885.1. Lineage (NCBI taxonomy): Eukaryota > Metazoa > Mollusca > Gastropoda > Stylommatophora > Achatinidae > Lissachatina > Lissachatina immaculata. The sequence continues at coordinate 7,403,237 of CM019703.1, forward strand.
AAGAAGTTGTCTACAAATTACCCGTTTTACCTAATGCCGAGAACTTATCAATCACCCCTGGTATATTCTGCGCCTGGGGCTGGTTTTATCTGCTGCACCCTGTAAAAACGGCTTATGAGTTAAGCGATTCATGTGCTTACCCATGGAAGTGGAGCTTAAATAGAATTCTGCTTTTTAAAATTCAGTTCTATAATTATAAAAACTTCACAATGACCCACTCACAGTCCGATTTCAGTCACCTTACTAACAAATTACCCAGGTAAAGTCACACCATTCACCGACAAAAGAATGATTTTTTTTTTTTTAAACACAACGAAAAAGACTTCTCCTGTCTTCCTTAAATCCCCAGTTACTTCATGGCACCAGATCTTTATCACAGCATCAGTTGTCAGGAGTTTTAAGTTCGCTATCACATCTGGGGCTACGAAGTTGGTACTCTAAACTTTCGACTCCGTTTCCTGTGTATCTCTCCTTCCAAGCTCCCACTCCGTTATAAATGAACATCTCTAGCGATTCCCACTCCTTTATAAATGACTCCCACTCCTTTATAAGACTAACATCTCTGGCAACTCCAACTTCGACTGGACCCGGAATTATTTCCAACTCCTGTCTTCTCTATTTTTCTATTGCCCCACTCCGACTCTTTCATGAATGTCACTTATCTGTCCCACTTGGACTCTTATAATGAATGATACTTATCTGTCCCGCTTCGACTCATTCATGAGTGGTACTTATCTGTGCCACTCCGACTCTCACGAATGGTACTTATCTGCATACTCAACACTTTCAGGAATGATACTGTCTACGGACTCTGATTCAGACTCCGCCTTAAATTTTTCCGACTCCCCCCCCCCCCGACTCTACGACTCCCTTCTCCGAAGCTCTTATTACAGGGAGAAAGAGCAAGAATCGCCTTGAGCCCCCCCCCCCCTCCCCCCTGGTAGCAGGAGTTTGCCGAAAAGCTCTTTCTTTTTTACACCCAAAGTGGGCCATCACGGTAGCCGCTGTAAAGTAAAAGGTAAAGTTCCCGTTTCCAAGCCATTAAGACATCTTGGGGATACGGTGTTAGCCCCTGAGTTATCTGTCCCACTCCAACTCTTTCATGAATGGTACTTAACTGTCCCACTTCAAGCTCTCTAACGAGAGCCGCTGTAATAAAAATCCTAATTCAGTGAGGTGCTTGTATTTCAAAATCTTCACGGCTGTGGCTGCTAACAAACTCAAGCCCGTGGTTCCACGGAGATGTAACAAAAACCAGAGAGATTTATGGGTTACATGCCCATTCCTGGAGGCACGGTCAAACCTGGGTCACCAAACAGGGGATGTGGGTAATCCTCTGTTGATGCGTTTATATGTTGATGCCTTTATATGTTGGTGCCTTTTTATGTTGATTCCTGTCAAAGGAATTTGTCATGGGTTTTTTTCGTCCAATAGCAGAAAATAATTAAAGAAAAAGGAACTACATTCGCAGCCATGGCAGAGCAGATAGAAAGATGGTGACCTGCAAGTCTTCTTCGCCATTAGCTCGGACATGGACGCCAGTCTTTCAGATAATCACGGGCAGTTCGACTCAGGTTATCAGCAGAGTTTAGGAGGACCGGGGTCTGGCCAGGTCCTTTGTCTGAGTGGGCTGTGTAGCTGGCAACTCTGGAGGATGTGATGTGGTGTCTTTGACTCTTTGTCGCAGGCACATGGGAATGTCCTACCAGTTTTTAGCTTCTGGTATAGATAGTGCCTCTACCCGCAGTTTCTGTTCTCAGTCGGAGGACAATCACCTGGTCATTTCTTGAGAGTGTATAGTTTTTCTCACCTGCATCTGCTTTGGTGTGTTGTTTCAGCTGTTGTAGATACGAGGCAGAATTTTTTTAAAAATGAAGTAAAGACAATTTGTAAATTAAGCTGCAATTGCAACGGATGGCAGCTGAGGCACTACAAAATGTTTGCAATGATTGATGGGTAGTTCGAATACGCACAGAGCAACTCTCTGTCCTTAGTCTACTCGAAGCCAAAGTCAAATAAATATAGACGCTTCGATGTACGATTGCCTCTCTGTTGAACAATGCCCGGTGATGAGATTTCTTGTGGAAAGCAGGAGTGAAACCTAGTGAAATTCACCGCATTGTGCTGGCCCAAAGAGCATCACTCAACGGAAGGTTTATAAGCGAGTAGAAAAGCAGAAGAAGAGAAATGTTATACACAAAGTTCTTGCTGCACCATGGCAATGCAAGCCCCAATACAGCGGCGTTAACGCGGAAGACAACGCAGCAGCTGGGGTTTGAAGGTCCCGTAGGCCCGATCTTCCGACGTTTGATTATCCCCCCTTTCGATCTGCTTAAAGAGGTCCTAAACAGCAGGCAGTTTCATCTCTGATGATGAGGTTAAGGAAGTGGTTCAGACCTGGACTAGGGAGTGACCGAAAAAAAAAAAAAAGCTTCTTCTCGCAAGTAATGAAGAAGAAGACAGTGAAACGATGCAGGGAACGCATCGATCCGCAGGGTGACTATGTGAAGGAGTGATATAATCGTTATGTTAATTTGCTCACAGTTGCGGCATTAAAAGGGTAAGCTTCCTTTAAAAAAAAATTATCCCTGGCATTTTCTGCTTCGCTGATCACAGAGAATACACAGACCGACCGCGATGGCAGACTCTCCTATGGAGTCTTTAATCCTTTATTCACACCCCCCCCCAGTCCCCCACGCGCGCGCGCTATAACAATGATTTTATTAGCACATCTGTCGCTGTTTAATCATTCAAAAACGTCCATCAATCATGATTTGTAAACTGTAACTTGACAGATTGATTTGGTTTGAGTGCTATATCAAGAAGATTTATTTGTGCGCTGAGACTATTTACATGTCAGCGAAATGCTCCTTTTTAATATATATGTATATATATACTTTTTATTTGCTCATGCTTTGTTTCGGCTCTTTTCGCTGAAAATTTTGAATGATACCCCGATGTGATTGGTTAGATTTAGTCGCTAGGTGGCGCAGTGTGAATTGGCATAATCTATAACTGGAACTTATAACCGGAAGAAAACATTTTCTCATGCAATCCAAGAACCCAATGGGTTAATAAACACACTTTCAGAATAAAACTAGAAACATCTTCTCAGTATTATTCCCGATGAAATTCGGCTTGTTTTTGTAATTAAAAAAATGATAAAAGAGAATCCCATAGCAAATGCTGTAGAGGATGAAGAGGTAGAGACCTTATTATGCTGGGCCATCAGCGTGTTAGGTAGGGTGGCCAGTTCCGTTCCTCTCTGCCTTTCATTCCGAGATTTTCTCTGGTACCCATTTTACAAGACTGGATCTACCTCGGGGCCGTACTGGTCGGGGAAAAAAAATCCTGCTCAGCTGGGGATTCGAACCCTCGACCATTTTTGTTGTTGTTGTAATATTCATAGTCAAATTATTTATTAATGTAATACATTTTATATTTGTCGTTCTTTACTTATAGTATTATTTCTTCTTCTTCTTCTTCTTCTTCTTCTTCTCTTCTTCTTCTTCTTCTTCTTCTATTGACATAGTATTAAAAAGCAAGAAAACTTAGTGTACCGCTACGTTGCTACTTTAAAGAAGTGTTTTGCAAAGTAAGTTGTGAGAAATTAGAGGGGGGGGGGCGGAGGAGGGGGAAACAGATAAGTTAACAGTAGGGTGTACCAGAACTAACGAAAGAAAAAATGTTATGGGGTGCTAATTAAGTGGACTAGGATACTAGGGTGGGGGTTGGGGGTTCCTCCACAAATTTTGAAAACCACCGCCGTAAAGGCCCTGGCTCTCTACGTTCTTGTCCCCGTGGAACCCTTGGAATATTTTGTTGTTGTTTTATCCCCTCTGATGATCTGCGAATGGACGCACCAGCGGGGGGGGGGGGGGGGCATCTTGGTCGCAACCCAGAGGCCTACAGGAGAGCTCTTAGGGAGGCAAATTTCCCCACGAGACATGCAAATGACTGACTAAGAAAAGCATGATAAAAACCTACAGGAAGCCACAAACACCACCACATGATGACTATCACATGCTAAACAGAAAGGAACAAATCACAATCTTCCGTCTCCGAACAGGACACGCCCAACTCCGAAGTCATATGTATATAAAGTTTAAGGTTGGTACTACTACTCTTTGTACATGTGCCCAGGTGCCCCAAACTGTGGAAAATATCCTCCAAAACTGCACCAACTGCGAGAAACTGAGAAATAATTACTGGCCCAGTGAAACCACTAAAGAAGATAAGCTCTACGGTTCCATACATGAATTAAAAAAAACAGTGAAATATGTCCAAGAGACAGGACTGCAGATATAGACAGACAATGCGAACGAAGAAGAAGAAGAAAAAGAAGGAGAAGAAGAAGAGGAAGAAAAAGAAGAAGAAGCAGAAGGAAGAAGAAGAAGAAGAAAGAAAGAAGAAGAACTAAGAAGAAGAAGAAAGAAGAATAAAAAGAAGGAAGAAGAAGAAGAAGAAGACTGACTGACTGACTGATCCCCTCTCAAACCCTGTGTTAAATATTTACCGTCGCTCATTTTTCGCTTCGTTGTGTTCACTCCTCCAGGCTGTCACTGCCATGGCCCGCCCCCTCCCCAAATCATAATTTGACTTTATTACATTACCAAGTGTAATAAAGTCAAAAGTGTAGATTGCGGGAACAAAAATCTTTCTCCATTTAGTTCATCCAGCCCAGACCGTCGACGCCACAGAAGAGAAGAACAATAAACGTATAGTATAGAAAATGTTAATCAGGTTTGGCTTGTGCTACATGGCATGTGTAAGAGTAGGTTTTCTTTTTCTTTGTTTAGAACTAAAAAATGATGTTCTAACCAAGCTGTCTTGCACAAGAAACGAGTGCATGTAGCTAAGATAGACTTACCTTCGTCAGAAATTAATTTCTTTATCCTATATTCTTAAATGTTGTCAACTCAAATTCAGTCAGTCAGTCAGTCAGTCAATCGGACGTTTACGTGTCCCTTGCCGAACTTTGCCTCCCTAACAGCTGTCCTGTAGGCCTCTCGGTTGTGAGCAAGATGCCCTGCTGCTGATGCATCCATTCGCAGATAATCAACGATGCCTTGCAGCCATCTTCGCCTTGGTCTTCCTCTCTTTCTTTTTCATATTATATACCCTTCCAAGACGGTCTTCTCTAAATTATCATGTCGTTTAATATGTCCAAAATATTTAAGTTTTTTTTCTGTCTGATCTTCCTTACTAGCCAACCGTCCTCAATATTAAGTTCTTGTAGTATGGATATATATATATATACATATATATATATATATATATATATATATATATTGTCCATGATATTCGAAGAACTCTTCTGTAGCATTTACAGTCAACGGTACTTATGTGGGTCTCAGCTGTTTTGTTAAGTGTCCAGGTCTCACATGCATATGACAACTCAAAGACAAACAATAAAGAAAGCCAAAATGAGGTTTAATTTGTTTTTTTAGTTAGTTTTTCTTTTTCAAAGATAGATGTACGTAAAATAATTTATGAGGTTATAATATCTTGTGTATAAATGTTGCTCATATGAACATTTCTGACCACGCCACTGTAGTAAAGATGCCAAAAACATGAGCTGAAACAATGTGAACAAAAAGTACTCTCATATCACAGAGTATTTCAGCCATGCTTAAGTTTAGAAAACAGTACGGTGGGTTTGAGTTAGGCTTTCTTAAGACAGCCGGACTCTGGCATTCCGCTAAGTGCCTAGGAGGGATGTTTTCATCCATAGCTTTTGACGGAACCTATGCAAGTGTCGTCGCGGTACCATGACGGCGTTTCTGCTACTTTTATAACAGAACACAGTAAATAAATGAATGGTGTGATCTTCTACTAGTTGAATATTCCGGGCTGCTATCTAGCCAAGTTACTAGGAGAGCGCCATAAGAATTCAAGCTGGCTAACAACTATCACATACTTAACTATCTAGCCAAGTTACTCGGATAGCGCCATAAGAATTCAAGCTGGCTAACAACTATCACATACTTAACTATCTAGCCAAGTTACTCGGATAGCGCCATAAGAATTCAAGCTGGCTAACAACTATCACATACTTAACTATCTAGCCAAGTTACTCGGATAGCGCCATAAGAATTCAAGCTGGCTAACAACTATCACATACTTAACTATCTAGCCAAGTTACTCGGATAGCGCCATAAGAATTCAAGCTGGCTAACAACTATCACATACTAAACACGACAACATTTTCCACAGACCGGACTATACTACCGTCTCACTTCACAGTCAAAACCTATCTCCGCCCTCGCTTACATTCCACTTGCAAAAAACGACTTGGAAATATGAACTTTGATAGAGAAAACAAGCAAGGGCCTAACTCTACACAAACGTTTGGTTTTATCACCCTTGACCAAATTCTGTCATACCCAGGGTTGAGAAACATTGTATTAAAATAACTGTTGTTGCTACGATGCTCAGCGTTTATGTTGTTTTCCACGGCTCTCATGTCATTGACTGTGTACATGTGTTCCCGCACTTCTGGACGTACATAAATCATCATCATCATCGTCATCGTCATCATCATGATGTGCCATGTCGGGCGGCATGGGCGGTCATACTCCTCCACAAATCTCGGTCCTTGACATTTATGAGTAACTCTGTTGCTGATTTCTTTCCATGCCACAGTGTCGGACCTTCTAACATCTGTCCTCTTGGTCGTCCTCTGCCTCTCCTGCCTTCAATTTTGCCAACTGTTGTGATGTTTTCTAGTTTCTCTCTTATCATCACATGCATCAAGAATGATGATTGCCTTACAGTGCTTTTCATGAACTTGTCTCAGATTCTGCTCATTAGTTGTCTTGGCTGTCCTTGGGATTCTCAATATTCTTATCAGGAACCACATCTCTGTTGCCTCCAATGATTTACTCAGTTGCCTGCTAACAGTTCATGATTCATATCTGTACAGCAAAACACGTTCAATATAGCACTGTAATACTTTTTTTCCCTCACATTCTCTGACAATGACTTATTACACAAGATGGTTTTCAGTTTCTGAAATGCTAGCTTTGCCTGAAATATTCTGATTTTAATTTCTGTGATACATCAGCTGTTGTCGCTGGTCCCGGGTTTGGAGCTTCTAACGTCATAGAATGTCTCGTAACTCAATGCCATGGCCATCGGCGAGTAAAGGGCACCATAACCTCTGCCCCTATTATCTTGTGGGTTAGAAAGCCAAATGCTAGGGGAGTCCACCGTAAATAAACGACAGAAAACAGCAGAAAACTAAATCCTAGAATAATCATGCCTAGACATACATTATGTACATATAAACAACAACCTGTCTCATGTGTGATCAGAAAAACAGGAGATGGCATATGTTGGTCATGTGATGAGAAGAAACAGGCATAGAATCCCAAAACAAGCTATCAAGTGGAACACAACAGACCGAAGAAAAAGATGTCGACCACGCGAAACTCTAAAGAGGAAACTGTTAAGAGATGTCAGTTTAGTGAGCATAAAATCCTTTGATGATGTTGAAAAACTCGCCGAAAACAAGCAAACTTGGCGAACTACCATGCGACCCCTATGTGACGTTTAACGGCACGGGAAGGATATAAGAAGAATAAGACATACATTATGTTACACTGGATAAAATCCAGGTAAAACGTACTGGGTTTTGAATGTTATTCTGCGTCTCATGTTTGAGAGACTGACAGAAAGGACTATCACTTATGAGTGATCTGATATATTTATTGAAGTAACGCATATTTTGATGCTCAGTTCTCTTTCCGCCCTTCATTTTTCCAGTGATTGTCACGCTTTCTAAGTTTCCCATTGTCGGGTTTTTCTTGTGGTTAGTTCTGCGATTTCTGTGAGAACTTCTTGTGTTACCTTCCTCTCCCCTTCCCCCCCCCCCCCCCCACTTTCATCTCCAGTGTCTATGTCACTCATTCTCCAAAACCACATCTCTATTGCTTCCAGTTTATTGCATCTCTTTACTATCCAGTTCTTCTTCTTCTTTTTCTTCTTCTTCTTCTTCCTCTTCTTCTTCTTCTTCTTCTTCTTCTCAGCCACACCAGTTCTCTAACACTTATTATTAAAAAATAAGTAAACTGGTTCTTGTCTTCTCTTTTTATCCTCCACTCTCCAAACCTTCCCCCAAGTCCCATTAAACTCTTTCTCATGAACACGGCTGGGAGGGTATTATCTATTCCTCGCAAGGGAAAAGAACTATTAATCTTTCGGAGATAATACAAACTGATTTATACACAGCAGTCTTAAGAGACACGATTCGTCTGGTCATTTTCTTGATAGTTCCCAAACTACCTGGCGAGCAAACATTCCCCAGTTGTCTCCAGGAGTTTCTGGAACAAATATTAGATTTGTGGTCCTCCAGCGCCTACGACTAATCAATTTATCTCCTAATTTACGGCCGCATTTCTTGGCTTATCTTGCACAGAAATATCAAGTCCTCAGAGTTACTTTGTTCTAGCCGATTTGTGCTTAGAATATAATGCAGAGGTTTCCCTTGCTATCATTCGGAGTACCAAGTGCGATAAAACAGAATAGGCGCTAGACGATGTATTGCTGCTGCCTGTACTAGAACTGTGGGGCTGATTCCTCCAGCTCCAACTGATTATCGAGTCTCTCAAGTGATATGTAATAAATACTCACTTTCTAGGAAAATGAGGGGAAAACTGATAGAGTAGAAATTATGAGCAACAGGGAATAACGTTTATGTCCAGGTGGCTGTACTGAGATACCCTTCTGTGGTGTAAATAGCATACATTGCGGTACAAATCCCATGTTGTTTTGAGTATAGTCCTGACTGGGAACATGCAATGTCCGGACAAAAAAATTATTATACTTTTAGTAGGTGTATTTTGTGGCAAAGACACTGTCCGTGTTGGGGAATACGTGACCCATAGCTGACATGGTAGCCTCAGGGATGGCGAACCATAGCTGACATGGTAGCCTCAGGGATGGCGAACCATAGCTGACATGGTAGCCTCAGGGATGGCGAACCATAGCTGACATAGTAGCCTCAGGGATGGCGAACCATAGCTGACATAGTAGCCTCAGGGATGGCGAACCATAGCTGCACCATCTCTCAGTTGGTGCTCCAGGTAAAAGGCCTAGCCTGAGTAATAGATCGTCATAGTCCCCATGGTGGTGGAGTCTGCAAAATAAGTAATGCACGCTCGCCCCCGCCCTCCCCCCCCCCCCCCCCCGCGCTTTCCAGCTCCACTCAGGGAATGAAAAAAATGGCTGCCAGGAAGACACGACGTTGTGCCTCAACATCTTCACCACATCGGCTGCAAGGAACATCATTTCCCAGTTCCAGGAAGAAGAAGAAGAAGAAGAAGAAGGAGGAGGAGGAGAAGGACAAAGAAATTAAGAAGAAGAAGGAGGAGGAGGATGAGGAATAGGAGGAGAAGGACAAAGAAATTAAGAAGAAGAAGAAGAAGGAGGAAGAGAAGGAGGAATAGGAGGAGAAGGACAAAGAAATTAAGAAGAAGAAGGAGGAGGAGGAGGATAAATAAAGTAAGAAGAAGAAGAAGGGGGAGGAGGAGGAGAAGGAGGAGGAGGAGAAGGAGGAGGTGTTGGCAGTGGTAGTGGCTTATTTTCTTATTTTAAAACGTTTTTTCTTTATTTAAGACAAGTATGGAGCAACTATGTTGCTGGCTAACATCACGGTAGCAGGACAGTAGCATGAAATACGAGCCTGTTTAATGAAGCGTAAAGAAAAGAAAAATACGTGTGTCATGGCAGCTCTTCGATCTGTGTCGGACTTGTTCCCAATAAACCGCTAAACAGATACCTGGTCCGCTTGGTGTTGGGGAAGGGAAGACAATCGGGCTTGGGACTGACTTCCTCGCTTGTGTGCGGGGACTTTATGGCAGCTCTTCGATCTGTGTCGGACTTGTTCCCAATAAACCGCTAAACAGATACCTGGTCCGCTTGGTGTTGGGGAAGGGAAGACAATCGGGCTTGGGACTGACTTCCTCGCTTGTGTGCGGGGACAGGTCAAGAAAGATACAGACACTACCATCTTGTTTCCTGTACGTCTCGAAACGAGACCGAGCTGGGTACTTTAATGGGGTATGTAAGGTGGGGATAATACTTGGTTTTTTAATGGAGTGTGTAAGGTGGGGATAATACTTCGTTCTTTAATGCAGTGTGTAAAGTAAGGATAATACTTGGTTCTTTAATAGAGTATGTAAAATGTGGAAAATACTGGTTTTTTTTAATTAAGGAAGTATGCAAAGTGGGGATAATACTGGGTTCTTTAATGCAGTATTTAACGTGGGGTTATTGCAGAGTTCTTTAATGCAGTATGCAAAACGGGGATAATGCTGGGTTCTTTAACGGAATATGTAAAATGGGTATAATGCTGGGTTCTTTAACGAGGTATGTAAAGTGAGATAATATAGAAAAGCCCAAGAGCTCGCTCCCAACCCCCACCCCTCCCCAACCAGCCAATCTGTGTTTGTCTCGATGTTTTTAATTATGACATCATTTTGCTACCACCTCTCCATTACTCTCCACCCTCCCCCCCCCCCCAACCCTCTAATGGCAGAATTCCGCAGAATAATATTTTAAAGTGGTGGATTTCACAGACTTTTGTTTCCCAGACTTGAAAGAATCTGCATCAGTTACAACAGCAAGTTTTTTTTTCATCTTCATCTATTTTGGTGGACATGAAATATTTAGAGCAGCTGGCAACATCCGGGCACATCCGTTCATAAAACTAAGAGGACGATCAGTCCAAGCGTGACCAATCGATTTACCGAACTCAAAATTATGACTGTGACGTAAGCAGAACATGTGTTCAGTGGTAATTGGAGGCAAAGTAACGATGCAATGATCATGTTGTTTATAACTTCTCGAACCGGTTATAACTCGTTTTCTTGCAGCCACGCACTCTTGCTGTCCATCTTGAGGAGCAAACATGGCTGTTCTGAGAGACGGCATAAGAGGAGGAAATATATTCCTTCGTTATCTCCATGATAACAGTGACAGGATGGGTCGTTAGATCACCATTTAATCGGAGCATTGATGAAAAAACCCGCAGAATCAGCTTCTTCTTCTTCTTCTTCTTCAGTCTCCCTGAAACTGCGAACTGGTTTGTTTTGTTTTGATTTTTTTTACCCGATGACGCGGTGAAGATGTTGAAGCACAACTTCATGTCGGCTTGGGAGTGGGTTATATTTCCAGTCTCTAAGTGGAGCTAAAACCCAGGGTGCTTGCAGTACTTCTTTAGCAGACTTCACCACCATGGGGACAATGGCGATCCCTGCCCCGTTAGCCAGCCTGGGCCTGTTACTGGGGGTAACAACGGCGAGGTGGGACAGGGTCATGGTCGGCTATGGTTCCTCAACTCTGATGCTAGCATGTCAGTTTGGGGGTCGCTAATACTGTTCTATATATATTTTTAAAAGAACAAAGTATCTTCCATATTTTTATTACATTTTAATATAAAGTTCCAAAGAACAAAACATCTTTAGAATATCTTTCCAGTAGTTCTCGAGTTATGTCTCACATAGGACGGAGGTTTAGAACTGAGGGTTTGTGTGTCTTCTTGTCATGGTGAGGTGGTGGTGGAGGCGGTTTCGATACACGAGAGTCCCTACAGCTTGAAGCTGTTCTTCACCACCATCCCTGGACTTGCCTGGGGTCGGGGCTTGTTGTCCAGAGCTGGCCCAAGTGCCACCCAATTGCCCCTGACGCAGCTAGAGACAAATACATATACTCTTTCAACCTGACACTGTTTGTGACTCGCCCTAATCCTCGTGGTGGTGGACCCCAGGGGGATAAGTTCGTTTCTTGAGCTCACTAAAAGGTTTTCAGCAGGTCACCGCGTTGTGTTCCCTATCCGACACCAAATCTATGCTTTAACACGTCAGGTGAGAAAAGTAGTTCGCAGTTTGCAAGGATCTAAGAATATGAAGAAAAGAACAATCAAATTTATGGAGAACTTGGTAAAAATTCCTTTCAAATATTGTCAATATTCTTTAATTTGGTAAACTAATCTCAACATCCGTTCATTTGGTAAACTAATCTCAACATCTGTTCATTCGGTAAACTAATCTCAACATCCTTTCATTTGGTAAACTAATCTCAACAACCTTTCATTTGGTAAACTAATCTCAACATCCTTTCATTTGGTAAACTAATCCCAACATAATTTCATTCGGTAAACTATTCTCAACATCCTTTCATTTGGTAAACTAATCCCAACATCCTTTCGTTTGTTAAACTAATCTATAGATAGAAGATGGGTACAATCAACATGGTCCACCATTTCGCATCAGTGATTCTAAACCTGTGATCTCCAAGACCACAACCGGTCATCGGCGCCTTATTATATGTCCCGCGACTGTGTTATCGATTTGATATTAAGTGCCATCTATTATATAAAACCAATTGAGGATCTATGGTATTACGATACTGCATATAAGATGTAGCTGGAAAGGTGGTCCCTAGATGTTAAAAGGGCTAGAAACCACTTTTTTTACGTCACTTGCTTACCCATAAGAGAAAATTAAACTCCCAAATACAATTCTAGGAAGACAAAAAAATAGAGGTCATGTTTGTTTTTGGTTTTTTTTCCCCTCCATAATGTGGGTTATATTCACGAAGATTTGTTTTCACGATAGCTATTTACCAAAATAGTTTTCCTAATAGGTTTCTGTGGCAGCGCTGCACGTGAGAAGAATCACGTGATTAATGATGGCGGCAGATAAAATTTCTATGTTCTCCTACGCTTCACAGATCCCTGGGCATAAAGAGGAAGAAAATGGAGAAAAGAATTTTGGGATAAACGCATGGAAAGTTTTTTAAAAATGTGTATAATTCAACAATGTGAAATTATAATGAAACAAATCTAAGATAAAGGCAAAAAACGCGTTTTCTAAAACACGCTTTTGCCTTTATCTTCGGGGAAAACATGTTACGGTGAAAGGTTTTATAAACTAAATATTTGTTTTCTAACAAAACACATGGAACATTTAAGAGTTAGACAGTGTGTGATAACTTTCAGAGATTATTCCCAGGCTGCCATAGACGCTGTCTAATTTGAAAGTAAGCAGTCTATAGCTGAAATGCTAAAGTCAGGGTTGTTGACCTATAGCTGACATGCTAGAGTCAGGATTGTCGACCTATAGCTGGCATGCTAGAGTCATGGTTGTCGACCTATAGCTGACATGCTAGAGTCAGGGTTGTTGACCTATAACTGACATGCTATATTCAGGGTTGGCGACCTATAACTGACATGCTAGAGTCAGGGTTGGCGACCTATGGCTGACATGCTATAGTCAGGGTTGTCGACCTATAGCTGACATGTTAGCGTCAGGGTTGGCGACCTATAGCTGACATGCTAGAGTCAGAGTTGTCGACCTATAGCTGACATGCTAGAGTCAGAGTTGTCGACCTATAGCTGACATGCTAGAGTCAGAGTTGGCGACCTATAGCTGACATGCTAGAGTCAGAGTTGTCGACCTATAGCTGACATGCTAGAGTCAGAGTTGGCGACCTATAGCTGACATGCTAGAGTCAGAGTTGTCGACCTATAGTGCATGCTAGAGTCAGAGTTGTCGACCTATAGCTGACATGCTAGAGTCAGAGTTGTCGACCTATAGCTGACATGCTAGAGTCAGAGTTGGCGACCTATAGCTGACATGCTAGAGTCAGAGTTGTCGACCTATAGCTGACATGCTAGAGTCAGAGTTGTCGACCTATAGCTGACATGCTAGAGTCAGAGTTGTCGACCTATAGCTGACATGCTAGAGTCAGAGTTGTCGACCTATAGCTGACATGCTAGAGTCAGAGTTGTCGACCTATAGCTGACATGCTAGAGTCAGAGTTGTCGACCTATAGCTGACATGCTAGAGTCAGAGTTGTCGACCTATAGCTGACATGCTAGAGTCAGAGTTGTCGACCTATAGCTGACATGCTAGAGTCAGAGTTGTCGACCTATAGCTGACATGCTAGAGTCAGAGTTGTCGACCTATAGCTGACATGCTAGAGTCAGAGTTATCGACCTATAGCTGACATGCTAGAGTCAGAGTTGTCGACCTATAGCTGACATGCTGGAGTCAGAGTTGTCGACCTATAGCTGACATGCTAGAGTCAGAGTTGTCGACCTATAGCTGACATGCTAGAGTCAGAGTTGTCGACCTATAGCTGACATGCTAGAGTCAGAGTTATCGACCTATAGCTGACATGCTAGAGTCAGAGTTGTCGACCTATAGCTGACATGCTAGAGTCAGAGTTATCGACCTATAGCTGACATGCTAGAGTCAGAGTTGTCGACCTATAGCTGACATGCTAGAGTCAGAGTTGTCGACCTATAGCTGACATGCTAGAGTCAGAGTTGTCGACCTATAGCTGACATGCTAGAGTCAGAGTTGTCGACCTATAGCTGACATGCTAGAGTCAGAGTTGTCGACCTATAGCTGACATGCTAGAGTCAGAGTCAGCGAATCAAAGCTGGCCCAGGACCTTGTCCCACATTTCCGCTGGTAACCGCCAGGGTCAGGTCTAGCCTGGGTGACAGTGTAGAGATCGCCGCAGTCTTCATAGTGGTGGAGTCTGCTAAGAAGATACTGCAGACACCTCCCGCTTGATATGATCCTTTCAGAGGTTGAAAAAGAAAATAGTAGCCGTAAAAAGCTCCCACACCGACACGCTGCTGTGCCTCAAGATCTCCACTTCAGCAGATGCAAGGAACATTCTCTTATGCTGGGAGTTAGAAGAAGAAGAAGAAGAAGAAGAAGAAGAAGAAGAAGAAGATCACCTGCCAACCACAATATGGCGTTTATGTTTACTAGCTCTGGGGATTAGCTCAACCTAGCACAGTTTGGAGACAGAGTAAACAAAGCTGGGAACAACGTAAAGAAACTTAAACTCGTGTAACTGGTTGGCTGAGGGGATAGCACTCTCGTCTCTCACCACGACGTCGCTGGTTCAGGTCTGGCAGGGGACGCCCGATTCACTACAGTGTCAGTACTCGGTTTTTGCGCTGTGTTATATTTCTTCTCTTAGTTTAAGAGACGATTGGGGAACCTTACATTCTCTGTTTCCATCTGGATTTTTCTGTCTAGATTAAAAAGAACTCATTGTGACATGATCAATGTTCAGGTACTCCATGCGTCAGCATGTGGAGGAAAGCGAGAATCCCGGCTATCCTAGCTCTAATAATTATCATTGTGGACATTCAAGTGGAAAAAAAATGCATGTGATGAAAATTATCCCCCTTATATGGGGAATATATGTTAAGGGAAATAACTGCGGATCTGGTTGTAGGTAGAAATCTTTCCGTTTTGTCTTCTTAATCCATCAGCGTGAGCAAATATTTCCTAGTAATATCAATAAGAACATTCTTAAATTAAGAATAAGTATTTTTATTTTCTTTTTAATGCAATTTAATTTCTCATTCGAATAATTTAAAAAATGTATATATATATATATTATTTGAATTAAGAGCAATTATATAATTAATTATAAAATAATGCTTCTCGGCCCTTTGGCTAAGATCACAATGCCTGAGGTCATAGTGTCCCTCTGGCATCATACTTTTAGGGATCATTTCTAAAGTATGTATTGCCGAGACGTCGCGCAAATTTGCCTTTTGGCTAAGATCAAAGTGGCTGAGGTCAAAGTGTCCTCTTAGCAGGTACCCTGATCAACATGCCCTTTGGTTCACAAAAGCGTCGTTATTTTTTTAACTAAACGAGATGCCCGAGGCCTGCCCTGCACATTGAATGCCGGGGGTATGGTCCACATCTCGTTACGGGTGGACCCGGTTTGCAGTACCACCGGGTCACGGCCTGTTGTTTTCGTTGTCATACATGCGCTAGAGGAAGAAGTAGAAAAATACCATCAACACAGCTACCAGGGTGCTTTCATCAGAACAAAACTTGCCTCTGCCGTACAAGAAATACCAAGTAAAAAATATCTAGGTACAGAACAAAATGTGCAAAGAAGCAGGCAAATACGCAAAATAATAGACATAAATGGACAGGAACAGACAGGCACTACCGGAATAAGCCAAACCTTTCAAGATTTTTATATACATTTATACTCTGAGGACAAAGGTCAATCAGAAGACATACAAAACAAATTCTTGAACTACGCCAAACAGATTTCTGAAGAAGACAAACAAACATTAGACATCCCACTCACGCTAGGAAACCTACAAAATGCGCTTGACACATTCCAAAAGAACAAATCTCCAGGACCGGATGGCCTCACTGCCGAGTTTTATCAGAAATTCTTCCACATTTAGGACCTGTCCTACACAAGGTGTTTATTGAAGCCTTCGACAGAAAAGATTACCCAACAGTCTCAATCAGTCATACATAACACTCATTAAGAAAAGCAACGCAGACACAACTCAAGTTAAAAATTACAGACCTATCTCGTTACTCAACGTAGACTACAAATTCTAGCAAAGTCCCTAACTATGAAACTCAAACCCGTCATGCACACACTTATACATGAGGACCAGCAATGCAGTGTCACCGACAGAAGCATAAATACGCATCTACATTTCCTAAGAGATGTTATCCAATACTCTCACGATAAGAATAGCCAGTCAGCAATCTTATCGCTGGACCAGGAGAAGAAGAAGAAGAAGAAGATCACCTGCCAACCACAATATGGCGTTTATGTTTACTAGCTCTGGGGATTAGCTCAACCTAGCACAGTTTGGAGACAGAGTAAACAAAGCTGGGAACAACGTAAAGAAACTTAAACTCGTGTAACTGGGTGGCTGAGGGGATAGCACTTTCGTCTCTCACCACGACGTCGCTGGTTCAGGTCTGGCAGGGGACGCCCGATTCACTCCAGTGTCAGTACTCGGTTTTTGCGCTGTGTTATATTTCTTCTCTTAGTTTAAGAGACGATTGGGGAACCTTACATTCTCTGTTTCCATCTGGATTTTTCTGTCTAGATTAAAAAGAACTCATTGTGACATGATCAATGTTCAGGTACTCCATGCGTCAGCATGTGGAGGAAAGCGAGAATCCCGGCTATCCTAGCTCTAATAATTATCATTGTGGACATTCAAGTGGAAAAAAATGCATGTGATGAAAATTATCCCCCTTATATGGGGAATATATGTTAAGGGAAATAACTGCGGATCTGGTTGTAGGTAGAAATCTTTCCATTTTGTCTTCTTAAGCCATCAGCGTGAGCAAATATTTCCTAGTAATATCAATAAGAACATTCTTAAATTAAGAATAAGTATTTTTATTTTCTTTTTAATGCAATTTAATTTCTCATTCGAATAATTTTAAAAATGTATATATATATATATATTATTTGAATTAAGAGCAATTTATATAATTAATTATAAAATAATGCTTCTCGGCCCTTTGGCTAAGATCACAATGCCTGAGGTCATAGTGTCCCTCTGGCATCATACTTTTAGGGATCATTTCTAAAGTATGTATTGCCGAGACGTCGCGCAAATTTGCCTTTTGGCTAAGATCAAAGTGGCTGAGGTCAAAGTGTCCTCTTAGCAGGTACCCTGATCAACATGCCCTTTGGTTCACAAAAGCGTCGTTATTTTTTAACTAAACGAGATGCCCGAGGCCTGCCCTGCACATTGAATGCCGGGGGTATGGTCCACATCTCGTTACGGGTGGACCCGGTTTGCAGTACCACCGGGTCACTTGTTTTCGTTGTCTAAAAAAAAAAAAAAAGGTTAAAACAAAAGCGTTATTTGTGAACAAAGTTGAGATGTTCGAGGCCCATCCTTCACTGAATGCCGGGGGCAGGGTCCACATCTCGTTACGGGTGGACCTGGTTTGCAGTACCACCGGGTCACGGCCTGTTGTTTTCGTTGTCATACATGCGCTAGAGGAAGAAGTAGAAAAATACCATCAACACAGCTACCAGGGTGCTTTCATCAGAACAAAACTTGCCTCTGCCGTACAAGAAATACCAAGTAAAAAATATCTAGGTACAGAACAAAATGTGCAAAGAAGCAGGCAAATACGCAAAATAATAGACATAAATGGACAGGAACAGACAGGCACTACCGGAATAAGCCAAACCTTTCAAGATTTTTATATACATTTATACTCTGAGGACAAAGGTCAATCAGAAGACATACAAAACAAATTCTTGAACTACGCCAAACAGATTTCTGAAGAAGACAAACAAACATTAGACATCCCACTCACGCTAGGAAACCTACAAAATGCGCTTGACACATTCCAAAAGAACAAATCTCCAGGACCGGATGGCCTCACTGCCGAGTTTTATCAGAAATTCTTCCACATTTTAGGACCTGTCCTACACAAGGTGTTTATTGAAGCCTTCGACAGAAAAGAATTACCCAACAGTCTCAATCAGTCATACATAACACTCATTAAGAAAAGCAACGCAGACACAACTCAAGTTAAAAATTACAGACCTATCTCGTTACTCAACGTAGACTACAAAATTCTAGCAAAGTCCCTAACTATGAAACTCAAACCCGTCATGCACACACTTATACATGAGGACCAGCAATGCAGTGTCACCGACAGAAGCATAAATACGCATCTACATTTCCTAAGAGATGTTATCCAATACTCTCACGATAAGAATAGCCAGTCAGCAATCTTATCGCTGGACCAGGAGAAGGCTTTCGACAGAGTTTCCCATTCTTTCCTCCAGAAAACCTTGTCCAAATGTAATCTTGGGAACTACATCAGAGACTGGATACAAATTCTATACAACAAACCAGAAAGCAGACTTTTAATAAACCATACCCTCAGTGAACCAATACGGTTAACCAGATCTGTACGTCAGGGCTGCCCACTCTCACCCCTGTTGTATGTGTTAACTCTAGAGCCACTCCTGGAGAGAATCAGGCAAGAGACAATAGTCAAAGGAATCTTTATTCCTGGAATGGGAGAGAGGAAGTCGTTGGCCTATGCTGACGACACAATCTTCTTTCCCTCCAATATATCCTCTATCAGGTTTATTCTAGACATATTTGCAGAGTTCGGACAGGGCAGTGGGGCTAAAATAAACATTCAAAAATCACATATAATGGGTTTAGGTAAATGGACCAACAAAACAGACTTCCCTTTCACATTAATACAAGTCAACAACATTAAAATATACGGGATTTTATTTACAGCTACGCCTTCAAATAACATCAAAGCAAGATGGCGAAATATAATTGAAAAAATTAAAAACAGACTGGAAATTTACAAATACAGAACCACCACCATATTCGGCAGAAGTGTCGCAGTCAACACTTGCATCATACCACAGCTTATATATACAGCAAACATATTCCCCCTGCCTAAACAGTCACTTAAGGAAATAAATTCAATGATTAGAGACTTTATTTTCCGACGCACAGTACGCAGCATCCAACAGAAAACCTTGATGCAAGACAAAAATAGAGGGGGCATCTCCCTACAAGACATAGCAACAAAGATCCAGGCACTCAGGATTAAATATATAGGACAAATCATCCAACAGCCACACAAACATACTCTAGCTCACTACTACGTTGGGCTGAGGCTTCTTAAACTGTGTAAATTAAACAATATACACCCCCATCACTTTGGCACTATACCGCTCTTCTACAGACAATGCATACAAAGTGTAACTGGGAATGAACGTTTAATACGCATGAAAACATCATGCATATACAAATATCTGGTCAGGAAACAGGAGCCACCATTACAGTGCAGAATAAAGAGAGGATACAAATACTTCATCACCGACTACACACAATCATTTCAAAACCTACACAAGAAAGGAATCACGCCAAGTGCACGAGAGATAACATACAGACTATTGTTCAACATGACACCGACCACACAAGGGATCGCCCACAGATTCCACAGACTGATCAGATGTAAACTATGTAGAATGAACACACAAGAAACGGAAGAACACATTTTCTTTCAGTGCAGAACCGTTTCTTTAGCCTTAGAATTTTTGACTCAAGAGATAGCAACAAGAACAGCAGAGAAAGTAGACATATACAGAGCAATAATGTTAAACACCATTCCTCGAACAGAAACAAACAGCCATACGCAGTGTATCATCCTCCTAGCTGAGTTTAGGTATGTTGTTTGGTCATGTAGGAATAGGGCCACATTTGAAAATAGAATTTTTACAAAAGAACTTCTCCTGTACATTTTCAAACAAAAATTGTTACAGCTTTCAACCAGTTTCTAGCGCATATTTATTTCTGTGTACACCCCGTGGGTGAAAGAGAAGGCTTTAGCCGAATACAAGCACTGTCCATCACTAGAGAGAAAGTTAACGAAGAGAGTGAGAGAGAGTGAGAAAGGGTCCTGATAGTAGGTGAGAGGATGTGTGTGTGTGGTTATACTATTACTATACACCTTTGTTGTAACGTTTTATGTACAAAGCATTCGCGTTATCATACTCCATGCTGTCACCTCACGGTTTGTAAAGCCCACCATCTCATTATTTCATTCCACGGGCAATCATCCTCAACTCACGTCACATGTACATGCTTCGTTATTGTTTATTTGAAAGTTTGTTTTTTTTTTTTTTTGGAAAGATTTGGAAAAAAAAGGGAAAAAAAAACAAAGGAAGGAACAACAAAACAAAAAAAAAAAACAAAAAAAAAAAAAAAAAGAACCAGAAAAAAAAAAATTAAAAAAAGGAAAAAATGAAACAAACAAAAAAAAAAATTATAAAACAAAAAAAAAAAAAAAATATAAAACACAAAAAAGAAGAAAAATAAAAATGACCTGGCTCGGTTGACTCGCCCTTGGTGGTTTTGGTGCTTGCTGAATTTGCACATAAAATATTAAAAAAAAAAAAAAAATTGGCTAAGATCAAAGTGGCTGAGGTCAAAGTGTCCTCTTAGCAGGTACCCTGATCAACATGCCCTTTGGTTCACAAAAGCGTCGTTATTTTTTTAACTAAACGAGATGCCCGAGGCCTGCCCTGCACATTGAATGCCGGGGGTATGGTCCACATCTCGTTACGGGTGGACCCGGTTTGCAGTACCACCGGGTCACGGCCTGTTGTTTTCGTTGTCTAAAAAAAAAAAAAACTCTGGCAGGCACCCTGATCAGCATGCCCTTAGGTTAAAACAAAAGCGCCATTTGTGAACAAAGTTGAGATGCTCGAGACCCATCCCTCACCGAATACCGGGGACAGGGCCCATGCCCCATCACGGGTGGACCCGATCTGCAGTACCACTGGGTCACGGCCTGTTGCTTTCGTCGTCTTAAAAAAAAAAATGAACGAATTTTGTTTTCAAACTTTTTGATAGGGGATTTATTTCCTCATTAATGCAACCATTAAAAAGGAACAGCTTGTTGGTGGTTCCCGGGAGCGGCCATATTACCCTCGGGGCATGTCAATTCGTGTTCGGCCTTTGACAATAGGATGACCTTCAACATTCTTAGAGGAAAAAAAACCTCCAGAAATGTCTTGGTTTGCTTATTGCACGCGATCCCCTCTTTATAACAATATAACAGAAGCGATAATAAAATGACTGTATGTGTATGTGTGTTGCCTTCTCTTACATCCTTGCTTGAAACAATCGCATCTTTATTCTTTAAGATAATCTCTTCTTATTAACTATTTATACCGTTTAGAACTTTTAGCTAAAACAACTTCTTAAATCCAACAGCGTGGTGACCTTAACGCTTGACTACTGAGTGTCAACGAAAGAGCTTCATATCTTCTTCTTCTTCGTTCGGTTCTACCACCAAGATCGCCCCGCGATCCTGCTGAATTTACTCCTGTGGTCCTCGATGTGTTCCGTGGCCCCTCTGTTATTCCCGAGAGGCCCACAAGAGATCCCCGAGAGGATCACAAGAGATTCAGAGTTTCGCGGGGCGTGGACCTGAGTTCTTGGTGGATCGCAGAAGCAGGACTGCGTGCGAGCGTCATATAACTTACTTATGTCATTAAATGAATTTTTTTTAAAAGGTAGAGTTCTTGATAGACTCCACTACCGTGGAGCCACGCGGTATTTTTTTTACACTTATTTAATTAAGCAAAGTGCTTGGGTGTTTGCCATCGTTTTTACTGGAAAGGATGAAATTGGGGTAGGTCTGATTTTAGAATTCATAAATCGGCATCACCGCATTCAGGACATTCCCATACATGTTCCACCACCTATTCCAGCATCCAAAGAAGAATTAGCAGTTCCCCTCAGATGTTGGTTGTTTATTATATGTTTTCACTCACTTAGCTCAGATTTTCTTTCTCTTTCCTTGCTCTGTCCCAACTTCATCAATCTCTGAATATGCACATTGTTCATCCACTCCCTCTCCTCATCCTCCTACAGGCTGTCTAATACCACCTTCGCAATGTCCTCCGTATCCATTTTCAGCCTGCCTTGTATTTCAGCCTGTCTATCCAGCATATCAGCCACCTCATCTCCTAGGACACACCACACCCACATGTCCTGGACAGCAGATCCACGTTAATCCACTCATATATGAGTCTTCCAACAGGTTTAGCCATTCTCTTCCAAGAAAACTTTTCTCAATCTTCTTTAGCATGCTCAGTGGTCAGTCACAGCAATACAGTTGAGCCATTTCCTGATCTATCAGACATTCTGTTGCCCTCGATACCGCCTCAATCTCCGTGTGTATGCTGGATATTATGACTGCAAAGCCACCCGATCTCTTTGCTGCAACTCTTCCATTGCAATTATGTCAATGAGATGTCACTATACAGCATGCCTTCCTATTACTATGGATGCCACTGTATACAAATGGAGCTGTATGTTATTACAAACTGCTTGGAAGTTAGGAAAAGAAGAAACTCCAGTTGTTACATAGCCTTAATTGGAATTTATGTATATATTATTATTATGCATTTGTTATGAATGATATATGTGGCTCATTTGCCTTGTTGAGACAAAAACGCCTCACTGCAGAAAAAAAAAGAATACTTTATGAATTAGAACGTCTTCCAAGACAGAACTGTATATAAGTGACTGAAGGAGATAGAACTATATATAAGTGACTGAAGGAGATAGAACTATATATAAGTGACTGAAGGAGATAGAACTATATATAAGTGATGAAGAAGATAGAACTATATATAAGTGATGAAGAAGATAGAACTATATATAAGTGATGAAGGAGATAGAACTATATATAAGTGACTGAAGAAGATAGAACTATACATAAGTGACTGAAGAAGATAGAACTATATATAAATGATGAAGGAGATAGAACTATATATAAGTGACTGAAGGAGATAGAACTGTATATAAGTGACTGAAGGAGATAGAACTATATATAAATGATGAAGAAGATAGAACTATATATAAGTGACTGAAGGAGATAGAACTATATATAAGTGACTGAAGGAGATAGAACTGTATATAAGTGACTGAAGGAGATAGAACTATATATAAGTGACTGAAGGAGATAGAACTGTATATAAGTGACTGAAGAAGATAGAACTGTATATAAGTGACTGAAGGAGATAGAACTGTATATAAATAACTAAAGGAGACATAAACTTTTTGTGTTATTCCCCTGGTTGGCTGAGTGGCTAAGTGCTCGGTCTACTAATGCGCTGGTACCGGGTTCGTCACCACACCAAAAAGGCCCTAGCGTTCCACCCAGCCCCTAAAAATGGGTATCAGAAAAATCTGGAAAGGTAAGTGCCCAGGCGTGATACTGACCAAGTCAGACTTTCACGTGCCGAAGGTCATGGAAGTACTGGCCTAACGCTGTCTCCCAAATAAGCTTTAACGACATGGAAACGAGGTATTTTGTCTTATTATTTCCAGTTAGGCAAAAGAAGAAGACATGAGTGAATGGTTCCAGATTGAAACAGGTGTGAAAGAAGGATGTATACTGTCTCCTTTGCTTTTTTGGAATTACAATAGACTTCATAATGAAAAAAATGGTGCACATGTTACACAGGTATTGACTGGATACATGGGACCCAACTAGAAAATCTTGATTTTGCTGATGACATAACTCTTATCAGTAATAATGTGAATTCCATGCAAGAAAAAACAGATAGCCTGTCTTCACTGGCTAGCAAAATAGGACTTGAAATTAATAAGGACAAAACAAAAATAATGAAACTTCCCATTAATCAAAATAGAAAAATTCACATAGAAGGGACAGATATTGAAAAAGTCAATCAGTTTGCATATCTTGGCAGCTACATAGACCAGGATGGTGACACCAGAAATGAAGTTAGAATTTGAATTGCAAAAGGAGCATCGATCTTCGAGAATCTTGAGAACATATGGCATTTAAAAGTTATAAGCACAAAAACCAAGTTAAGACTATTCAATTCAAATGTAATATCCAGCCTCACTTATGCATGTGAAAGCTGGAAAATAACTAAAGAAACAGACAAGAAATTAGACTCTTTTAAAAACAAATGCATAAGGAAAATACTCGGCATCAAGTGGAATGAATTTAAGAACAATGCAGAGATAAGACAGATGACTGAACAAGAACCAGTCTCATGGGTGATCAGGAAAAGGAGATGGAATATGTTGGTCACGTGATGAGAGAAACAGTCAGAGAATCCCAAAACAAGCTATAAAATGGAACACAACAGGCCAAAGAAAAAGAGGCAGACCGCGTGAAACTCTGAAGAGGACATTGTTAAGAGATGCCAAATTAATAGGCATAAAATCCCTTGATGAGGCTGAAAGACTCGCCGAAGACAGGAAAAACTGGCGAACTACTTTGCGAGCCCTATGTGACGTTTAATGGCACGGGAAGGATATAAGATAGAAGGTAAGATATAAGAAGTTAGGCGCAGTGTTTTTATATTTTATTATTTGTGGTACTGAATTCCATTTTTAAGCTTTCAGAGATTCTTTTTTTTTCTTTCTGCGTTTGCTCTCTAAAGAACCCTGGTTGTTCTTGTGTTAGCAGTTTGCAGATCGGCAGTGCTAGCTGCACCTTTGGCCCAGACTTCAGCGTGGCGTATTTTTATGACCATTTTTTGTTTCACTTCCCATTCTGGTCATTACTCGCTTGGCTAAACTTACTGTCTGCTACCAGGGGCACCACCTGGAGGCAGAAAAGGGTCTTGCTCAGCTATTTATTCGCAAATCTTACCACCAGTGTTCACATGTGAGTTGCTTGACAACTATCGTATTCAGCACCAATGCTGCATGTTTTCACAAAAGTAGTTTCTAAATTTGAAAAACAGCTTTTCCCCTAATGAATATCTATGGCATGGACAAAGAAAAGAACGAAAAAAACAAAAGAAAAGGGAAAAAAAGAAAAACAGGAGGAAAGAAAGAAAGACTCAACGAGACTAAAATTTATCTCGACGAAGAGGAAATACCACGAAGTAGTCGGGAAAATTCGGGAAATTCCGTAAACGCTACTGAGGAAAAATATCCCGAAATTCGACAGAAAAACATAAAATGCGAGCTTGCACGGGGGAGTATGGGTGTGGTTTTTTGGGAGGGTGGAGCGGGGATTTAGGGTGGTGTAGAATGACAGATTCATTTTAAAATATCTCTCTCTCTCTCTCTCTCTCTGGATAATTTTCAGTCGCAATGAGTTATGCATAAGTCTTTCTTTCTTCCTTTTTTTTCTTTCTTTCTTCTTTCTTTCTTTGTGATGCTCTTATAGCTTCTCCTTGTCAGTAAAATGCACATCTGACAATTCTCCCCCAGTTCTCTTTCTCACTCAACCCCAACCCCTGCCCCTGAACCTTAGTCTCACCTGCACTCCCACCTCGTTCCTGAAACTCATTCCTATCCCTAAACTCCCCCTCCCCTCCCCTCCCCTCCCCCTGAAAAAAAAAACTCTTCTAACTATACAACTGCAAATTTTCAGAATAATTATCTTGTTCATGTTTGATTTTTCTCTACTTCCTGGAAAATAAAGAACGCGAAAGGTCAAAATATTTTTTTTAAAAAAAGGCTCAATCTTTTTTGTTCATAATTCCAGGAATGTCTCGCGGAAACTTCTCATTTTTCCTGGAAAACAGCGTGTCAAACAAGAATTTCCACTAGAAATTCCGACAGCCTCAGATGGAATCTGATGTGACACGAAGGCCGTAGTGTACATGGCAGCGATTGGTTGAAAGGAAAGGAAATGCAAGCGGGTCAGCACGGGATGGGGAACTTTATACCCATAATTCCATTGTCTGTCAAGGCTGCGTCCTTGCACTCAGTTCACCTCGTTTTAATTAAGGAGTTTTCCTTTTAAGCTCTTTAAAGTGTATATACAAAGCAATTAGCAGTTTCAATATGTTTATATACAAAGTCCAAATTTGTGGCATTTTACTGACAAGCTATGAAAATGTAAAGACAGCTACGTTATACCCTGTTATAACTTAGGGGGATGTAGTGTTACTGTCCTTATTTCCTGTAACCTGTTGGCACACTAGAGGGTGACGTGGTCAGAGTCACGCCTGGCTGCCTATCCTTCCCCAGCTCCAGAAGGAGGCCGGCACCCATTTCTACAGCCTGGGTGATTGTGGTGGTTCCGGTTCTCAGCCTTCGCTATGAGAGACTAGTGCACTAACAACTTCTTTATTTACTTCACGAGATCAAGAGTATAAACATATTTTTCTTCTTTTTCGTCGCTGCTCGCTCATACACTGGCGTCTATCTCTCTCACAAAAAGCGGCAGTTCGACTCTGGGTTTTTGTTGTTGTTGTTGTTGTTGTTGTTGGTATCGTTATACAGCTTCTCTTCTATAACCGGGTCAAATTCTTTGCCTGACTTGTCATTAAATGTCATGAGAATTTAGAGAAGACAGTCTTGCAAGGGTACATAATGGGGGGAAAAAAAGAAGAGAGGAAGACCAAGGCGAAGATCGCCGCAAGACATCGTTGATGCATCAACAGCAGGGCATCTTGTTTATAACTGAGACGCCTACAGTAGAGCTGTTAGGGAGGCGAAGTTCCACAAGGGACATGCAAGTGACTGACTGACTGGCTGACTGACTGACTTCGTTTGCAGCTGTCACCTATGGAGGATATATTTTTTTGTCCGTGTCTATTAGACCAGTTTTCTGATTTGTGGAATCTTCTTTTTTTGAATTTTTATGAAGAAAAAATCCATTGTTCAGACAACAGTATCGTACACATAAGTATAACGAAAAATTATTGATTGAAAATCTTTTACAGCTAATGAGAAATTCAAGATTTTATCAAGCCCAATGCTTAATACCTTATCTTTATTTAACAGGTAAAATAAACACTATAAACGCTTTACTACGATAACATCGCTAATAGTTAAGACTCTTTCGCAAATTTATTTATTTATTTGTATTACGTCTTCAGCGATCAGTTCAAAGCTATCGGCGAGTCTCTCGACCATTTTACTCCCCATTTAACGCCGTGGTTCCTAGTATCTCGACATTTTATTCTCCACTTAACGCTGTGGTTCCTAGTATCTCGACATTTTATTCTCCACTTAACCCCGTGGTTCCTAGTTTCTCGACATTTTATTCTCCACTTAACGCCGTGGTTCCTAGTTTCTCGACGTTTTACTCTCCACTTAACGCCGTGGTTCCTAGTTTCTCGACGTTTTACTCTCCACTTAACCCCGTGGTTCCTAGTTTCTCGACGTTTTACTCTCCACTTAACGCTGTGGCTCAGTCACAGAGATTTTCTGCAGTCATCATGAAAGAATCATGTGATTTTGATCCACGCTCCCACTCACACTCTCCCTGTCTTTCCTTTAGCATGTTTAATCATGTGATTCGAAACTATAAAGGCATAACATGTTGAAATAAAAAAAAAAAAAACATTCAGCAAAATAAACATTTACGACAAATTTAAACCTTGATACCAAACACACTTGTAGAGATACTTTTGTTTTTCGTCTCGTCGAACGTTAGCAGCAGCAAGTTTGTTTCGTAAAGTTTCTTACATTTTTTTGTAGTTCTATCTAAAATTGAATTTCTCTTTCACGCTTTTCTCCTATATATTTATATTTTTAATAATCTTTTCTTCCGCCATCTATTTCTGGATTTTCCAGATAAAAATATCCTACAAAATGGAACCGAGACTATTTATATATTGAGATGATCAAAGCATGCTCGGGAGATAAGGCTTTTAATAGAAAGTGTTTACAAGTTGACACATAAACGAAACAAAATACAGAAACGGAGTTAAAATATGGGTCGATTTTTTTAAAATACAAGACAATATAATGTTAACTATAAATGCTGGAAAGTAATATGCTGTCCGATTAGACAATCAGCGACCCAAAGCTGATATGCTAGCGTCAGGGCTACCGGACCATACCTAACCAAGACCCTGTCGCACCTCTCCGTTGGTACCCCCAATAACCGGCCTAGTCTGGCAAACGGGAGAAGAAGAGATCGCCATAGTCCCATTAACAGGCCTAGTCTGGCAAACGGGAGAAGAAGAGATCGCCATAATCTCAATAACAGGCCTAGTTTGGCAAACAGGAGAAGAAGAAATCGCCTTAGTCCCAATAACAGGCCTAATCTGCCAAACGGGAGAAGAAGAGATCGCCTTAGTCCCAATAACAGGCCTAATCTGCCAAACGGGAGAAGAAGAGATTGCCATAGTCCCAATAACAGGCCTAATCTGCCAAACGAGAGAAGAAGAGATCGCCATAGTCCCAATAACAAGCCTAATCTGCCAAACGGGAGAAGAAGAGATTGCCATAGTCCCAATAACAGGCCTAATCTGCCAAACGGGAGAAGAAGAGATCGCCATAGTCCCAATAACAGGCCTAATCTACCAAACGGGAGAAGAAGAGATCGCCATAGTCCCAATAACAGGCCTAGTTTGGCAAACAGGAGAAGAAGAAATCGCCTTAGTCCCAATAACAGGCCTAATCTGCCAAACGGGAGAAGAAGATCGCCATAATCTCAATAACAGGCCTAGTTTGGCAAACAGGAGAAGAAGAAATCGCCTTAGTCCCAATAACAGGCCTAATCTGCCAAACGGGAGAAGAAGAGATCGCCTTAGTCCCAATAACAGGCCTAATCTGCCAAACGGGAGAAGAAGATTGCCATAGTCCAATAACAGGCCTAATCTGCCAAACGAGAGAAGAAGAGATCGCCATAGTCCCAATAACAAGCCTAATCTGCCAAACGGGAGAAGAAGAGATTGCCATAGTCCCAATAACAGGCCTAATCTGCCAAACGGGAGAAGAAGAGATCGCCATAGTCCCAATAACAGGCCTAATCTACCAAACGGGAGAAGAAGAGATCGCCATAGTCCCAATAACAGGCCTAGTTTGGCAAACAGGAGAAGAAGAAATCGCCTTAGTCCCAATAACAGGCCTAATCTGCCAAACGGGAGAAGAAGAGATCGCCATAGTCTCAATAACAGGCCTAATCTGCCAAACGGGAGAAGAAGAGATCGCCATAGTCCCAATAACAGGCCTAATCTGCCAAACGACAGAAGAAGAGATCGCCATAGTCGCAATAACAGGCCTAATCTGCCAAACGACAGAAGAAGAGATCGCCATAGTCCCAATAACAGGTCTAATCTGGCAAGCGGGAGAAGAAGAGATCGCCATAGTCGCAATAACAGGCCTAATCTGGCAAGCGGGAGAAGAAGAGATCGCCATAGTCCCAGTGGTAATGAAGTCTGCTAAAGAGTTATTACACTCCCCCAGGACAAAAAAAAAGCCCCCAAGCGGACACCATGTTGTGCCTCAACATCTTCACAGCATCGGCTGCAAAAGAACACCAGCTCGCAGTTACAGATTGAAGACAAAGACAAAGACAAATCTATAAATGCTAATGATTTTTCTTTAAGATTACTCTGTAATTTACTGCTATGAAAGAGCCATTGTCTTTGCCGCTGTTATAATTGTTTTGTCTCCCAGGAACTAAAAGCAGTGCTTTCTCAGCTGCTGAGATCGTGAAGCTGTTGCTATACAAGGGGAGATTATTTGTAGGCTCCACCACCATGGAGACCGCGACAAAGCCCGGTTCGGTTAGCTAGTCTCAGACTGTTACTAGCAACAACAACGTGGAGGTGGGACAGGGTCTTGGCCAACTATGGTTCACTGTCATTTTTGCCTTGCACTGTCTGTGAAGATTTTGCTCTGTTAACCTTTCCCCGTCCTGAGTGATTTAACTTATATAAAGCTTTTGTTTGAATATTATTTTGTGGTTTTAACAAAATTTCCCACTTCGCTGATGTCAGAAGAGAATGTGTTCAAGACCAAGTAGCTAGCTTGAATAAATCACACCTTTCTCGTTTTTAAATCATTTTCAAAACTATGTGTGATGTGAACATGTGTCTAATAAATCTTTAACAAAGAACAGACAAAACTTAAAAGACGAAATTGCCAATAAAAATAAATAAATTTGAAAACTTGTGGACATTTTTTGGGGGCTGTGTATTAATTCATTAAGGGGTGCGGCAAGGATGTGTACTATCTCCAGACCTTTTTTCTCTGTACAGCGAGAATATTCTAAGAGCAATCATCACAGAACCAGGCATAAAAATTGGAGGATACAATATTAACAACCTTCGGTATGCTGACAACACAGTACTGATAGCTGAGAACCAACAAGACCTGCAAAATCTCTTGGATAAAGTCGCCAAAGAAAGTGAACAGAAAGGCCTTACTTTGAACATCAAAAAGACAGAGACTATGGTTATATCTAAGAAACAGAATCCACCACCATGCAGTATTAAATTAAACGGAACCATTCTAAAGCAGGTGCAGAAATTCAAATAACTTGGAGCAGTAATAACTTCAGATGGGAAATGCAGAACAGAAATTAGGAACAGAATAGGCCAGGCAAAGATTTCAGAGAATGAGAAACATATTATCCAACACATCCTTATCAATGAATGTTAGAAAACGAGTCCTAAAATGCTATATTGAACCTATCTTGTTATATGGAAGTGAATCATGGACAATAGGCAAGTCTGCACAAAAATCATTGGAAGCAGCAGAAATGTGGTTTATTAGAAGAATGTTGTGAATCCCCTGGACAGCAAAAATAACTAATGAAGAATGTATGAGAAGAGCTGGAGAGACAAAAAACCTTGTCAGAAAGATAAGAGAGAAACAATGTACTTTCATAGGACATGCAATGAGAAGAGGGGGCATTGAAAATATTATAACAACAGGAAAAATAGAAGGAAGAAGATCAAGAGGAAGACCAAGAGAAATGATACTGGACAGACGGGATGGTGTGAGAGGAGATCACCAACTGAGCTGATGGCCTGCATGAAGGATAGGATAATCTGGAGAAGCATAATAACCAACGCCAGTCGGCACGGAACATGATGATGATGATGATTAATTCATTTCTTTTCCTGTGTATTAATTCTTTTATTTTCTTTTGGGTGTGTATTAATTCATTTCTTTTGGTAAACAAAGAAGTTGTATGTCGCTTTGATTTCGCTTGATCTGCTAGTTTGGCAAGCAGGGAACAACACGCGTGCAAACAGTGAAATAGCAGGGCGCAGTAATGTCGACTTACTGTCCAGGAATACGAAGCTATTTTTGACGTGGGAGAAAGAAAAATAGTACTAGAGTGGTCATGAGTTGAACTACGGATTCCTGTCGGACGAGAGAAACCGCTCAGCCAATGATAGAATAACTCACCTCTCACTCGGCCATCTTGCGTCTATTTAAAAAAATGTTCAGTAGATGTAGATTTCCTACAAATATGGCGTAGTGGTAGTGTATATTTCTCTGCTTATTTGTTTCAAGCGATTCTTCCTATCTATCTATCTATCTATCTATCTATCTATCTATCTATCTATCTATCTATCTATCTATCTATCTATCTATCTATCTATCTATCTATCTATCTATCTATCTATCTATCTATCTATCTATCTATCCGTCCGTACGTCCGTCCGTCCGTCTGTCTGTCTGTCTGTCTGTTTTGGACTACTGTTCCACAGTCTGGGATGGTTGTTCCATGTCAAACATGAAAAGACTTTACTCACTTCAAAAACGAGCAGTAAAGCTTATTGATGACAAGCATGCAGCATATATTACAAATAAGGACAAACATCTTGATAATCTACCTCTCAAGAAGAGATTTCTTTTCAACAAGGCCAGGTTAATTCATAAAATTCTATAGAACAATGCTCCACTCTATCTGTGGTAGTTGTTCAAATCCAACCCAAAACACAGTCAATACTTAAGCAATTGTATTCTCCCAAAACCAAGGCGTGACATGTTTTAAAAAAGCTTCTCTTACTTAACTGCCCACCTTTGGAATGCCCTTATCAACTCATGTAAAACTTACAAGTAACATTCGTCTTATAACTTCAAACTTTGTCAACACCTGTTTGATCTGGACTATATGGCTCCCTAAGCAGTCTAAAGTAGTTTAAAGTATGGCGTGACTGTTGTAATTTTTTTAATACTGCTTTTCTATACATTTGTTAGTTTTGAATGAATGTAAGAAGACAAGTTTATTTCATGTAGTTACGTAAATCAGAGTGTGGAGAGTATGGACAAAAGATAAGTTTATTATTTATTTATGTAATCATTTAATTGTGGCTTCATGATTATTAATGCTCATTAGCAAAGGCTGAATGACTGTGACTGAGTGAAAGCTGTATGATGAAGGATAGAATGTTAGACGGGACTGCGTGCCCAATTCTTAACCCTTTGAAAATAATCTATCTATCTATCTATCTATCTATCTATCTATCTATCTATCTATCTATCTATCTATCTATCTATCTATCTATCTATCTATCTATCTATCTATCTATCTATCTATCTATCTATCTATCTATCCGTCTGTCTGTCTATCTATCTGTATGTATGTCTGTCTGTCTGTCTGTCTGTCTGTCTGTCTATCAGTTATCTTAAACTGCTCTTACAGACGCCGAAGACAATTAATGGTTTTCTGAATAGTCCCGAAAATTTTGCTTAGTAGATAGTCATTTATACATGTATGTAGTTATCTCTGTACTGAGTGAATGTTTAAGAGCGAAACGTAAATGTTATATTTTATTTTATGTCTTTCAGCTTCAGTGTTAATTATGTTTGTTACATGAACTGCATATTTGTAGAATGTCTGGAATAGAGTGAAAGATGTATGATAAAGGGCAGAATGTCAGACGTGCCTGCGTGCCCAATTCTTAACCCTTTTGAAATGAAGATCAATCAATCTATCTATCCGTCTTCTACCTGCCTGCCTGCCTGTCTGTCTTTCTGTCTGTCTGTGTATAACCTTATTTTACAGTTTTAGATACTTTTTTTATGCAGTTTGTTTCCTTGTAGTAAATCTCATATATGGTAAGAATGAAAGATGAATAATGATGCATAGAACGTAAGACCGGCCTGCGCGACCAATACTCCATCCTTTGAAAATAATGACTTGTCGTCATTCTGCTAGTTTGTCTTTACGTATGTTTGTATGCACACATATATGTATCTGTCTCTTTATCTGTATCTCAGGTTATTCTGAAAAATACATGTTTTTTTTTTTTTAAAAACATCTTTATCCACTGCACTTTTTTTTCTGTGGAGTTTTAAGGATTCATCATTTTCAGTAATTCATCTCCAATGTCTAGGACTGGCTTCTCTAGCGTATGTTTATTCCTAATCCACTTCTGTACAACCGTTAGATGAGTTCTTGTTCTGTTCTAGCTCAGAGTTCTATTTGTTTTGGGTGGTTTTTTTTTTCATTATGACTATTTCTTCCTATTTAGGTTTCAGAATTCTTTTTATAGCGAAATCTCCCACAAAGCATAACAGAGATGCCTCAGTCTTTACTACAAAAGACACATCTCCTCCTCCATGACATGACAGAGATACCCTCGAGACACATCTCCTCCTCCATGACATGACAGAGATACCTCGAGACATATCTCCTTCTCCATGACATGACAGAGATACCCCGAGACACATCTCCTCCTCCATGACATGACAGAGATACCCTCGAGACACATCTCCTCCTCCATGACATAACAGAGATACCTCGAGACACATTTCCTTCTTCGTGGCATGACAGAGATACCTCGAGACACATCTCCTCCTCCATGACATGACAGAGATACCTCGAGACACATCTCCTCCTCCATGACATGACAGAGATACCTCGAGACACATCTCCTCCTCCATGACATGACAGAGATACCTCGAGACACATCTCTTCCTCCATAACATGACAGAGATACCTCGAGACACATCTCCTCCTCCATGACATGACAGAGATACCCTCGAGACACCTCTCCTCCTCCATGACATGACAGAGATACCTCGAGACATATCTCCTTCTCCATGACATGACAGAGATACCCCGAGACACATCTCCTCCTCCATGACATGACAGAGATACCCTCGAGACACATCTCCTCCTCCATGACATAACAGAGATACCTCGAGACACATTTCCTTCTTCGTGGCATGACAGAGATACCTCGAGACACATCTCCTCCTCCATGACATGACAGAGATACCTCGAGACACATCTCCTCCTCCATGACATGACAGAGATACCTCGAGACACATCTCCTCCTCCATGACATGACAGAGATACCTCGAGACACATCTCTCCTCCATGACATGACAGAGATACCTCGAGACACTCTCCTCCTCCATGACATGACAGAGATACCTCGAGACACATCTCTTCCTCCATAACATGACAGAGATACCTCGAGACACATCTCCTCCTCCATGACATGACAGAGATACCTCGAGACACATCTCCTCCTCCATGACATGACAGAGATACCTCGAGACACATCTCTTCCTCCATAACATGACAGAGATACCTCGAGACACATCTCCTCCTCCATGACATTACAGAGATACCTCGAGACACATCTCCTTCTCCATGACATGACAGACGTACCTCCAAACAGGTCTCCTTGTCAAAAATAATTATCATGTACTGATTTTTAAAATAAAGTTCATTTTAAGAAAACTGCCAGAATATGTTTTCTTTTTTACATAAAAAAAAAACGAAGCAGGTGAAATTCAGTGAGAAGAAACACAAACTGCATACAAGACATTAGTAGCAGCAAACATTTTATAACTGACCTAATGAACACACAACACTCACATGAGAACCTCACAGACACATACAACACTCACATGAGAACCTCACAGACACATACAACATTCATATGAGAACCTCACAGACACATACAACACTCACATGAGAACCTCACAGACATATACAACACTCACATGAGAACCTCACAGACATATACAACATTCACATGAGAACCTCACAGACACATACAACATTCACATGAGAACCTCACAGACACATATAACATTCACATGAGAACCTCACATAAGAAACTACAGTGGGTTACTGATATGACTAGTAACATGCCAGGAAGACAGCAAAAATAACTACATCAACTATTTGTGACAAGAACTACACAGATTACAATCCTCTCAACTTATGCAAGACTTATTCAATCTTCCTTGTCAAAGCTATCATCATCATCATCATCATCATTATCATCATCATCATTATCATCATCATCATCACCACGAAAGTGCAAAACTGGGTAGCCGACATAGATACTCAGTGTGAACTGGTGCTAGTAGTTCGGCTATGTTTTCAGTTTGAACTGGTACTAGTGGTTCGGCTGTTTTCAGTTTGAACTGGTACTAGTGGTTCGGCTATGTATTCAGTTTGAACTGGTGCTAGTGGTTCGGCTATGTTTTCAGTTTGAACTGGTACTAGTGGTTCGGCTATGTTTTCAGTGTGAATTGGTGTTAGAGGCCCAGCTATGTTTTCTGTGTGAACTGGTGCTTGTGGTCCAGCTATGTTTTCAGTGTGAACTGGTGTTCGAGGCCCAGCTATGTTTTCTGTGTGAACTGGTGCTAGTGGTTCGGCTATGCTTTCAGTGCGAACTAGCGCAGTTCCCAGCACAAATAGAAATAATTATAGTTTTAAAAAGGACAGGAGCAGCTTTATTCTCTAACGGAAGGCACACTTTTAGAGTTTCAGCTTTATGCCTAATCATTAAAAAGAAAACGTACAAGACGAATAAATAGCAAAATGAAGAGCATGAAGATTTTGTTAAAAAATCATATTACCTGGCGTTTCCTATCACAGCCTTACTGCAGTGGCTTTGTTATTTTTTAAAACGAACATTTATATATTTATACATGAAAAAAAACTCTCCGTATTTCATTTAGAAGATTTTTTATCATGTGCTTTATGTGGTCTTGACTTTCATTTTGTTTAATATACGTGAGATGACGCAGCTAACGAGGAAAAACAATTCTGGAAAAGTGGAGAAGACACTAAGAAAAACAAAGAAACTTTGCTTTCTTCGTTTTTCTCCTCGTCATCATCTATTGTTCATCGAGGTTTCCATTTTCCCCCCTCTCTTATTTAATCCTGTTTGTTCTTGTATTTTTTCCCTATTTAGTTTGTTTTTTTTTTCATTTCACTACTTTAGTTCTGTTTGTTCTTTTATTTTTTTTCCTAAATTTTATTCTGTTTGTTCTTTTATTTTTTCCTAAATTTAATTCTGTTTGTTCTTTTACTTTTCTTAAATTTAATTCTGTTTGTTCTTTTATTTTTTTCCTAAATTTAATTCTGTTTGTTCTTTTATTTTTTCATCTTTCAGTTTTGTTTATTATGTCATTATATTCCCACCGAATTCTGTTTATTTTTTCCCCTTATTTAGTTCTATTTCTTCTCTCATTTTCTCATTTGAATTCTGCTTATTTTTCAGACTCCCGTCACTCTGTTCTGTTTGTTCTTTCATTTTTTCCGCCCATTCAGTTCTTTTTTCTTCTTTCATGCCCCCCCCCCCCCTCCATTCATTGCTTTCATTTCATTCTTTCCTTTTTATCCCCTTCAATCTTCTGTTCTTTCATTTTTTTTTCCATTTCCCTTTTCCTGTGCTTCTTCTGTTTCAATTACCTTACGCCTTACTCTCGCCTACTCAGTCGTCCAAGTTTATTGGTCGGCTTATAAATCCGCTGTCAGCAGTGCTGCCTGCTCCGACAACGAACCTACAGGGCAATGAATAAAAGATGTGCTGAGATTTCTTTCCCTCTTCCTCTTTTCTGACGTCTTACACAAAGAAAGGTGGTGCAATGTGGGAACATGTAGCAGTCTTTATACTTTACTTGTCAGTAATGATTTGTGTTCGCGTGTGTGTATGTGTGTGTGTGTGAGTGTGCATATTTTACACTGTCTGCGTTATAACCTTGTAGTTTATACTGTCTATGTTTATATCTTACATTTATTATCTGCGTTATAACCTTGTAGTTTATACTGTCTATGTTTATATCTTACATTTATTATCTGCGTTTTAACCTTGTAGTTTATACTGTCTATGTTTATATCTTACATTTTCTGTCTGCGTTTTAACCTTGTAGTTTATACTGTCTATGTTTATATCTTCTGTCTCAAGGGTGATCAGAAAAAAGAAGATGAACATATGTCGATCATAAGGAACAATTTTTTTATAAATAGGAAACTATGAGGCTTTGGTACGGTAAAGTAAGAGAACAAATTTTGTAGGATTAGATCTCGAAAAAATCGTAGACAAAGCACTTTAGTGGGACGTAAGAGAAAGAAAAATCACAAGAGAATTACCTGGGATTCGAACACGGACTCCGGTAGGACGAGCAGCCGTCTAGCCACGAGAGAACAGCGTACTATCGACTTAGCCAACTAGCACCCCTTATTTTTAATATGTCGGTCATGTGATGAGAAGGAGCAACCAGAGGATCCCCAAACAAGCTAACAAGTGGAACACAACAGGCCTAAGAAAAAGAAGTCGGCCACGTGAAACTCTAGAGGATTTTGTTAAGGGGCCAGTTCAGTGGGCTTAACATCCCTTGATGAGATTGAAAAACTAGGCGAAGACAGGAAATCTTGGCGAACCACCATTCGGGCCCTATTTTACGTTTAGCGGCCACGGGAAGGATGTAAGATGTAAGATGTTTATATCTTACATTTACTGTATGCGTTTTAACCTTGTAGTTTATATTGTTTATGTTTGTATCTTACATTTACTGTCTGCGTTTTAATCTTGTAGTTTATACTGTTTATGTTTGTATCTTACATTTACTGTCTGCGTTTTAATCTTGTAGTTTATACTGTTTATGTTTGTATCTCACATTTGTACACTTTTGTTGGTGTTTTCATTTCCCTGGTATATACACCCTGATGTGACGTTTAACGGCACGGGAGGGATATAAGATATTCAGCCATGTTACTTTCAGTTGAGTCAATTGATGGAGGCCATCTTGGAATTTTAAAATACATTTTAACTCTGCGCCCCCCCTCAACCCCCCTCCCCAACAACCACCACACCTACCACCACCACCACCACTCTCTCTTAAATTCATATTTCTTCTTGTAAATAACTTAATCCAGTTACATGCATGAGTAGCGAAGTGGTTCTAATCCGTCACAGCCACCCGGCTCGATGCCCAGCCGCCCGGCTCGTATAACAGTCAGTGTCCAGCCACCCAGCCACTCGGCTCATATAACAGTCAGTACCCAGCCACCCAGCCACCCGGCTCGTATAACAGTCAGTGCCCAGCCACCCGGCTCGTATAACAGTCGGTACCCGACCACCCAGCCACCCGGCTCGTATAACAGTCGGTACCTGACCACCCAGCCACCCGGCTCGTATAACAGTCGGTACTCGGCCACCCAGCTACCCGGCTCGTATAACAGTCAGTACCCGACCACCCAGCCACCCGGCTCGTATAACAGTCAGTGCCCAGCCACCCAGCCACCCGGGTAGTATAACAGTCAGTACCCGGCCACCCAGCCACCCGGCTAGTATAACAGTCAGTACCCGGCCACCCAGCCACAAGGCTCGTATAACAGTCAGTACCCGGCCACCCAGCCACAAGGCTCGTATAACAGTCGGTGCCCGGATTATTCTGGAACCGAGGAGGAAAAAAAAACAACATCCAGGACTGATACTGTCTGAGCATACCAACTAGAGCAGTTGTTCTTAACTGTTTTTAGTCTTGGAAAATGTGGACCCCTCTTCCGGCCTGAGAAAAAAGCTGCGGACCCCTTTTTCTGGTCTTAGAAAAACTGTGGACCCTTTTTCTGCTTTTCCAGCCTGAGACAAACTATGGACCACATTTCTGGCCTGAGACAAACCGTGGACCACCTTTCTGGCCTTAGTCAAGCTGTGGACCACCTTTCTGGCCTGAGACAAACCGTGGACCACCTTTCTGGCCTGAGTCAAACCGTTGACCACATTTCTGGCCTGATACAAACTGTTGACCACATTTCTGGCGTGAACAAACTGTGGACCACATTTCTGGCGTGAACAAACTGTGGACCACATTTCCGGCATGAGACAAACTGTGGGCGTTTGATTAAAAATTAAACAATAACCAGAACCCAGATGATGTATGCATATTTTTTGTTGAGCCAACCCATTTCCTGGTCCATCGACTCCCCCCCCCCTACCCCCCCCCCCCCAAAAAAAAAAATCAGTGGACTTCTGAGGGTTCATGGAACCCAGGTTAAGAATTACTGCCCTACAGCTCCGAATATTGGCACAAATACCCACATTCTTTAAATGTCTTTATTTTATAAATGCTTAATGTGACCGTCTCTTACGACGTACTAAAAAGGGTGTCGGATGGTGAGAGGACCTGACAACAAAACACAGCCACGTTCATGATGGGCGTTACTACTTCCCGTGCTCGTGACAGGACCCAGGTTCGAGCATCTCATAGCTGAACTACACGTGGTAGAACGAACTCATCTGGCTGAAGTCCAACAACAACAACAACAACAAAAACAACAATAACAACAAAACCAGTTTAATAATAGAGCAAGATGATGATGATGATGAAATTCCTCGGTGATGGATGAAGTCAACTTATACATCTCAAACTGTTAGTGGAAGTACACATAGCACAAATAACCTAGGCAACAGCGACAACAGTCAACGCTTTTCACCAATAACATAAAGAAATCCCTCAGAAATATAGCCTCCCACCTGCAAAGATTCACAACCGTGACCAGAACTGGAACAGGACCGGTCTCCTATGATTTTGGACGCAGTCCTGCTAATCTCCCGCCCGCCCCTTCCCCCCAAAACTTTCCCGACAAGTCCCATGCTGCTGTGAGACAATGACAAAACGTGTAGTCTGTGCTGCTCAACGGTCCGCACAGTCACCTCAGGATATCACTCCCAAAACTTTAGCGATTACAAAAATAACAAGGGAATTAACTTTTATACCAGTACTGCAGGGGAGCAAACCCAGAAAATAAATCCTAGATCTGTTACATCAAATAAGAAATATTTCTTGTCCTTTTATCACTTGCTCTGTTAAAAACACATTTTAAAAAAATAACATAAACAACATAAAAGCTATCATCTCCTGTTCTCACTTATTAAGTTTGTTTCCTCCCCCACTTAAGCGCTCGATGGTCAGCTTCAAGAGCTTCCCTTTTTTTTTCCACTTAAAATATGGCGAGCATCTCTGCCAAAACAAATAACATTCAGGCTTTCAACTTCCTGTCTGGTACACGTGGAGCTCTTATTTACTAAGATAATTCGGGAATTATTTGTCGTCAGATTGGCGATCTTATTTCTCTTGTTATTGGCCATTACGCTTGTCTGGAACACAAAAACATGATGTGAGAAACCGGAAACTGCTTGCTCCCATCTCTTGAGAAAGAGGAATGAATGAGATGAGAGAACTGAGGGGGAGGGATGGGCAGAGCGGGAATGAAGTGAAGTTTGCTTAAAAAAAATATGGAGTGGCGGGGGGGGGGGCTTTGTTATACAAAAGTAGTGGACGGTTAGGCTAACAAGATTAGGGTTGAGTTCTATGGGGGTGATGGGTGGGGGGAAGGAAACAATAATTATAAATTTACATTCATTCATTCATTCATTTGTATGTCCCTTGCGGAACTTTGCTTCCCTAACAGCACTCCTGTAGGCCTCTCAGTTGTGAGCAAGATGGTCTGTTGCTGATGCATCCATTTGCAGGTCATCAGCGACGTCTTGCAGCCACCTTCGCCTTGGTCTTCCTCTCCTTCTTTGTCCCCATTATGTACACAAATGAACAAGGGCCAGTTAAAAAAAAAGACTAACAACAAATCAAAGAAGGTAACTATTGAAAAAAAATTATGCAGACACTCCAGGGTTAGTTAGTCTTTTCGTATATTTTCTATGCTTATATTCCTCGTTTTGTGGTTACTTTTGGACTCACTTTCGTCTGTACTGAAACTTCCGCTCCCGCGCTGTGCTAACGATCGCTAGACGGTCAAGACCCTAATTTTGTTTCTCTGTAACAGTTAACTTAGGGCTGCTGGAGATAACGTGTACAAAGTTCCAAGAAGATGGATATTTCTCCAGGTCTGGCTTGATATTTGCTGAAACGACAACGCAGTGTCAGGGAAAGAAAAGAAGTTCCCTAAAATGAAATAAAATAAGGGATAAAACATACGTGATAAATAAAAATACATGTGATAAGATGATGCTATATCAATCTGCAAGTTTGCAGAAGTAGAACCAAAGTAGAACGGTCACACATGTTAAACCATTATAAACGTGATTAAAAAGAAGTACAGCATGACAACTTTTGTGATCTCATACCGCGCATTGGATACTTTTCTTTCTGCTCAGAGCTTCTTACTCTTTGAGGACGAGTGAAAAGTAATTGCACAATCACTGGATGTAGTCCTTGAAGGATATATGAAGACTTCGTAACTCACCCTTGAGTTTTTTCACATTCAGCATTTGTCAAAGGTTATCTCCCCTGATTCGCGGTTACTTTTGTTGTTGTTGTTGCTCCTTTATTATTTCAGGCACAAATTTTTGCCTGGGGTATATCTGAGCGCCAAATTTAAACAGTACAGATAAAAAAATAATGTAAGAAGAGGGAAAATGGAATAAGATATTGGAATAAGAAGGAAACTAATGGAAGAAGGGGGAATAAGGAGGGAAAAGATCAACAGACAACTAAATGGGAAATAAGTCTTTTGTCACCGGCAGAGGTGGTAATCAAGATGGAGGAATCCATAATCCAAACTTTCGACTCCGATTCCTCTTTTTTTTTTTTCCCCCGCTGCCATATTCCGAACTTCTTTATAAATGGTACATTGGTATCGATCCCCCAAATCGTCGACAACTCCGACTCCAC
The DNA here is from genome assembly GCA_009760885.1 of Achatina immaculata. Classification (NCBI taxonomy): domain Eukaryota; kingdom Metazoa; phylum Mollusca; class Gastropoda; order Stylommatophora; family Achatinidae; genus Lissachatina; species Lissachatina immaculata. The sequence continues at coordinate 7,445,211 of CM019703.1, forward strand.
GATTTCGGCTACGACTCCATAGACGTGTCTCTTTTACCTGCACTGACAGTGAATACTTCCGGCAGGCAAAAATATATTCAAATAAGCAAAGTACCTGGATTATCTGAGCGAGTAAATCTCCCAGTTTCATCTGTCTTCTAACGCCTTCCCTCTTTCTCCCCCTTCTCTGTTCCCAAACAAGTGTTCCCACTTCTTGAGAATATCTCGACGGGGCGTAGACACCCTAGTTTACAGTACTACTTGTTCAACAAGTCACAGTCAGGCAGACCTGATACTTTACACCTGTGGTAGCAGATAAAACGACCACCTGCCGTTCTAGTGAGCGATAAATGAGATACACATACCACTTACACTGCCTTAAGCTGTACCTGATCCGCAACGGTTTTCTACTACTTTCCTTAAACATGTCTAAATCGAGAGCCGTAGAAGAATAATGACTTTCTATATCTCATGAGGTTTCTCACGCCATGTTCTTGTATACGATCTCTTGAAATAAATTACTATGGCAAACCGTACTTCCACCTTTCTTTATCTGCTTGTCTCTATCTTCCGTTTTTCACTCTGTCACTTGTCTCTTGCCATATTTCTTTTCTTCATTCCCTATTATTTATTTTCGCTGTAAATTGTACCACCGTGATAAAATATACATATTTCTGTTTTTATGAGAGTTTTCTCTGTCTTTGAGAGGTAAAGCGATTCTGGGGCAAGTAGATAAATATACCAGGATGGTAACACCAGAAAGGAAGTTAGAATTAGAATTGCAAAAGCAGCATCGATCTTCAAGAATCTTGAGAACATATGGAATTCAAAAGTTATAAGCACAAAAACTAAGTTAAGACTAGTCAGTTCATCCTCATTTATGCATGTGAAAGCTGGAAAACAACTAAAGAAATAGACAAGAAATTAGACTCTTTTGAAAACAAATGCCTAAGGAAAATACTCGGCATCAAGTGGAACGAATTCAAGAACAATGCAGGTATAAGACAGATGACTGAACAACAACCAGTCTCATGGGTGATCAGGAAAAAGAGACAGACATATGTTGGTCACGTGACGAGAGAAACGATTAGAGAATCCCAAAAACAAGCTATCAAGTGGAACACACCAGGCCGAAGAAACTCTAAAGAGAACATTGTTAAAAGAGGCCAAATTAATAGGCATAAAATCACTTGATGGGGTTGAAAAGCTCCCCGAAAACAGGAAAAATTGGCGAACTACCTTACGAGCCCTGTGTGACGTTCAGCGGCACGGAAAGGACGTAAGATGTAATATATGAAGATATTAGCTGCTGTTTGGAAGTTACTGGACGTCATTTTTTTACAGAGAAGCTTAGCTTTCGGGTGTTCTGTCCACATTTGACTGATACAACAGAATGGTTCCAAAACTACTTCAGGGTTCCCTATCCCCCTCAAACAGCTTTCTGATGTCCCTCACCACCCACGCCCTGGATCTTGGATCTTTCCATCGTCCAAGGAGACGGGGGAGGGGAAGACAACCACTGACCTAAGACAATTTCTCTCTCTCTCTCTCTCTCTCTCTCTCTCTCTGAACCTAAAGTGCTCAGGGCACATGGGGCTTCCGCAAGGGTTTTCCACAAATGCCTGTCCTTTGCCTTTTTTCTGCTCTTGCCCAGGTGAGCCATCTATTGGTTAACATACTCTCTGTTGTTCTTCTCCATGTTCTCTTTTGTTCTACCCTTACTTCTGTTCTCCTGTGGTGTCCATCTTAGTTCTATTTTTGGTAGTGAGTTGTCAGTCATTCGGAGCACATGTCCCAACCATCGCCAGCGTCTTTCCTCACTAATTGCTGTCAGAGGCTTCATCTGTATTTCTGCCAACAAGATGTTTATTTCTTATGGTGACATATATACAATTTATAGTAACAGCAAATTATGTTTATGTTTCAAGATCTCGTATGTTGTCTCTGCTGTCCTCAGTTTTAGCCCTTCTATTTACCAGTATGCTCAGAATGAACACGCAGTAATCACGCTGAATGATATACCGGTCAACAATCTATAGCTTATAACTTGGCCTCAGGGTTGGTCAACCATAGCTTACGAGTTACCCTATGGAGCCTCCCAATAATGCCCCAGGTTACAGGCTACAGTATACTTGAGTGAATAATGACAGGAAGGCAAACCTCGGTCTTAACAATAAGCCATGCCGAAGATGGATGCGCCGATCAGAGTAGCCCAGATATCACAGCCAAGATGCAAACTCTAACACATTGCACCCAGTGCCATTTAGAAAGTGAACAAGTGGTAGTAGAATTAGTAGTAGTCGTAGTAGTAGTATAGTAGTAGTAGTAGTAGTAGTAGTGTTATTGATGTAGCAATAGTATTAGTAGTACTAGTAATAGTAGCAGTAGTAGTAGTAGTAGTAGTGGCTGTTGTAGTAGTAGAAAAAAGAAGAAATAGTAGTAGTAGTATTAGTAGTAGTAGTACTAGTAGTAGTAGTATTACTAGTAGTAGTAGTAGTAGTAGTAGTAGTAGTAGCAGTAGTAGTAGTAGTAGTGGTAGTAGCAGTAGTAGTAGAAAAAGGAGTAGTAGTAGTAGTAAAATGAAGGAGAGAAAAAGTAGTAGTAGTAGTAGTAACAGTAGTAGTAGTAGTAGTAGAAAAGAAGAAGACATCATAATATTTGTGAGTTCCCCTGTAAGCAGATACATTTAAACTGAAAAGAAAAAATAAAAAACAAATCTTGTTTGTCCTTTTTGCTGAAAACCCATACAATGCAGGAGAACTTGAAGACCACACACGCCATGATCTCTTCCCCATTAATCTCTCCCCCCACTAATCTCGCCGCAGACCTCTAATACCCCGTGAAGGTAAACCACAAGTAAACTTTCACAAACAGCCCATTTTTTTTTTCTTCCTTCCCTGAAGTTGTCCGCTCGTTCAGCATCAAACACGTCAATCAAGCTATGGACTCCTGTCGGCCCTTCATCCTATGATAACCCCCTGTTCCGGAACTTTACGGCCAAAAAAAAAAAAAAAACGAGCGGTGATTTGTGGTCCCGGCCTGTGATTATTGTGTTCATCTGTCATGCGATTTCTCGCGAGATCTTAATTCCCGCTATCTCCCATTCTCCTTACGCTCGTTATCAAAAACCGATGGTGATAATTTTAGAAACGGCTCAGAGGTTTCCAGTCTTGACCACATAAAACGGAGTGTGGAGTGGCTACGTTTTCCCTGATAATATTTCTAAACTACGGTGGAGAAAATATAGCTTTGTTATTTCATGGAAATAAAGGAAATAAAGAAGTAACCCAGCAACAGAAATTGAAAACGGAAATAGTAAAATGTTTTGATAATCCGACATCTAAGGGGGATTAATAATGTTTTTAAAGGCGTAATAACATTGAGAAAAATATGGTTGCTCTTCCTATACGCTACCCCCTCTCTCCCCACAACACTCGACCGACTCCCACCCAGCCCCTCCCCCCCCAAAAAAAAAGATTAAAATATACCAATTGTAATCAAATCACTACTGTCGGCAGGGAAACAAATGTTTTCCCTGTTAGTTAATCCAGTAGAAGCCGCAGCCGAATAAAAGAACAATAAACGTATAGTATAGAAAATTTTAACCAGTTATGGCTTGTGAAAACAAAGACTCTTTTGAAAACAAATGCTTTAGGAAAATACTCGGCATCAAGTGGAACGAATTCAAGAACAATGCAGAGATAAGACAGATGACTGAACAACAACTAGTCTCATGGGTGATCAGGAAAAGGAGATGGACATATGTTGGTCACTTGATGAGAAGAAATGATCAGAGAATCCCAAAACAAGCTATCAAGTGGAACACAACAGGCCGAAGAAAAAGAGGCAGACCGCGTGAAACTCTGAAGAGGACATTGTTAAGAGAGGCCAAATTAACAGGCATAAAATCCTTTGATGAGGTTGAAAGACTCGCCGGAGACAGGAAAAATTGACGAACTACTTTGCGAGCCCTATGTGACGTCTAACGGCACGGGAAGGATATAAGAAGATATACGAATAAAATCACTACTGTCGGCAGGGAAACAAATGTTTTCCCCGTTAGTTTATCCTGTAGAGGCCGCAGCCGAATAGAACAACAATAAATGTATAGAATAGAAATATTAACCAGTTATGGCTTGTGGTATGTGGGCAAGTGCAAGAGTTGGCTTTCTTCCCCTTTCTTATGTAGAACTAAAAACGACTTTATAACCAACCTGTCTTGGACAAAAGAACTAGAACATGTAGCTGCCTTCCAGGATTCCTCGAGAGGTGGCTACGAGGGATTTTTCAGTCACAATATCTGGCGGAACTCATGCAGATCCGTTGGGTTGGGAAATCCCAATTCAAGTGTAGGATGAGATGCAGAAAAACACGCGGAGCTCAGGTGCCACAACAGCATGACACGACTACGGTTTTCTTTAAATCTTTAATACGAAGAACAAATTACTAACCGTGAGGGGGCAGTTCACAGTTTAAAAAAAATAAACAGATAAATAAACCTATTGAAAGACAAAATAGTGGCGAAAGTTAAAATAAAAGTTTTATCCACACTGGTACCTTGTGCGGTCCCGTCCAGGTTAAGATTAACTGTATCAGTTTCTTTTCTTAGCAACCTGGGGACTCGCGAATCTCAAATTTGAAAGAAAGACATTGGTTGTTTGGGACCACCGCGAATGATAAGGCCACTGAGAAATAAAAACGATCCTTGTTTGTCCTTGAAGCGTGGCCTGGCATGCTTACGTGGTTTCGTGCCCTAGTTCCCCCCTCTCGGGTTTTCCTATTCCCGGAAGTGTTTACCATTTAAGCATCTGTTTTATAGTACCTAATATAGAATCAGATATTTATTTTTTAAACACTTTGCAGTGAAAGTCTATAAAGAAAAGTGGATCTTTACAAAGGAAGTGGATCTTTATAAAGAAAAGTGGATCTTTATGAAGAAAAGTGGATCTTTATGAAGAAAAGTGAATTTTTATAAAGAAAGTGGATCACTGTGTGGAAAACTAGATCTTTATAAAGAAAGTAGAACTTTATGAAGAAATGTGGTTCTCTATAAATGCAAGCTCAACTCTTTCATCAGCCATCAGTTTCCTGTTGCATCTTTTTTTCTCCGGCCTTCTAATTATAACTGCAAGAAAGTGATGTTATTTCAAGTTCTTACGACAGATTCTTTAGAAGAAGAAGAAGAAGAAGAAGAAGAAGCAGGGTTTTGAAGAGTTCCATAACTAGCACTTGTTTCAACTCTTCACATTTTCTAAACGTATTCTCGACGTCAAATTCATGGAATTCAGCGCTGGAGAAGATATATTCAGTAGTTTTCGACCATTCATCTCAATTTGATACCTCGGGGGAGTAGGAAAAAGAGGACGAGGGGGGGGGCGAGAGGGGTATCTCGTTCATACATAAATTACATTACCCTGTTATTGCTTTTTGTGGTGGTAATTTCCATGCGCATTGACAAAAGTCTGGGTTGTAATGCGACAGAGAGACACTGAGCCGGATAGAAAAAAGCTTTTTTTTTTCCTCTTTTGTTATGCATAAAACAAAAGGAATCTTGTTCCATCCTCGCGCAGTTACCTCGAGATATTCATACGCCAATGCCCTTGTTTACCGCCCAGCGAGGAAATGTTATCGCCATTTATCAAGTACCTATCAAAGCGAACTATTTTCTAATCAATCTTTGAGATCATCCAGCAACAAATGGACAAGCAAACACACTCTTCATGGAGGGGGAACTATAAAGCGTAAACGCCAAAGTTAGAACAGAAACCAAATATTTTACATACACAAATAGAACAAAAATCCATTTTACACAGAACGTATTCACATAAATGATTGGAAAAAAAGTCTTTAAATTTAAAGCACATCTGCTCTAGATTAGCCTTGTTACAGAAATTAATTCCTCTCTTTCAATACAGAAAATGTCAGGCTAGTAAACCGTGCAGAAGTCCATTTTGTTAAACGTGTAATGAAAGTATACCTGGCATTCGGCCGTCGCTATTATTAACTATTAGACTATTATGTTAAAAATTCTGTTTGTAACACAAACAACTTTTTAACAAACACACCGGCCATCTTTTTTTTTTCCTGGAAAATAACACGATTAAGTTCAGTTAGCTTTGCTTCACCTTTACTTTTTAGATAATTCAAAAACTGCCGAAAGACAAAGAGAGCTGTATGCATGTTTGTACATACAAAATCTTGGAGTTGTGGAATGGGTTAAAAAAAAAGTTTAAAATTCCTGTTCCCATGCCATTAAGACATATTGGGGATAAGGTGTTAGGCCTGTATTCCCATGCCATTGAGACATATTGGGGATGAGGTGTTAGGCCCGTATTTCCACGACCTTCGGGACATGAAAGTGTGACGCGGTCAGTATCATGCCTGGAAGCGGAATGGGACAATATTGATATTCGTTTGAAATAAGGAAGTAAGCAGTAAACAAACATATTTAAAAATCTACAAGACGCTGCCCGTTCTGACAGTCAGCGACCCATATGCTGGCGTCAGGCTTGGAGAACCATAGCTGATCAAGACCCTGTCCCTCCTCTCCGTTGGTAGCCTCATTAACAGGCCTAGCCTATCTATCTAGGCAGGGATAGATATAGTACCCATGGTGGTGGAGTCTGTTAAAGAGGTACTGCATAACCCCTTGCTTTTTTTTGGGCTCAGTTCAGGGTCTGAAAACAAAATGGCTGCCATAACCCACTTCCAGGACGAGACGATGCAGCGCCTCAAAAGCTTCACAGCATCTACTGTAAAGAACACCAGCTCGCAGTTCTAAGGAGACAGAAGACAGAACAAGACAACAAGACACACATTTAAGCTCTTAGAGTAAATTTAACTCTGAAGTTATTTTTTTTTATTTTAACACTTCCGGCCAGGAGAAGACAAAAAAATAAAGAGCAGCAGCAGGGATAGAAACCCCCCCCCCCCCCCACCACCACCACTTACGTGATACCGCTGTCTCCGCGTCCACTCCTGTCTCTAAACGACCTTCACACGCTGCAAATCTCGTGAAATGAAATCAGTGTCTTAACAACCACATATCCACGTTTTAGTGATGACTGCTCACACTGTCCGAATTCGACATTGTCTCTCATTCTTCTTCTTTGTACGCACACTGGCGATGACACGTGGTACCCTCTTTGGCTGGGTACCTCCGACTTCAGCACCTTTCCTTGCTAGGGCAGACTGTGGTCTTGCTCGGACTGCCATGAAGACAGTGGTGTAGGCTGGCCTCTGGTGGCTGTACTTAAGCACCTTCTCCACGTCAGATCCAGCATGCAACTCTGGCTGGCCTGACGGTTTTGAGACAGTTCTACAGAGACACTCCGACTTTGAGATGAAGAATCTGATGAGCGCCTCAACAATATCCATTCCCCGCCACCTGTAGTCTGCTGGCTCTGTTTTGTTTACATCATTCTGATAGCCATTGTTATAAAGACCCATAGGCTGATCGCGTCCTGGATTCATTGGTCTCACACCAGATTTTCCTCATCCCTGCCAGCAGTCTCAATGTCCCCATCCATCCACCAACCTGACATTACATTTTACAAAAATGACAGTTACAATTAGTGTTGATTGCTACAGGTTTCTGGGCTACAGAAGTAGGTCAGAGTTTTTAAGCAAACAAATCTATGTTCCTTGTCTCACAAAGACTATGTTAAGATGAGTGTGTGTTCTTAACACAGTTGTTCCCAGGAGAAATTGTCTCCCATTTGTTTTTATATTGTCAGTGATCTCCCTTGTATATTATACTGTCGTGTTCTAAGCACTCAGTCCCGTCAAAGCCAAGCCTTTCTGCCTCCATTCACACTGAAAGAACACCTGACGACTCTGCTCCTGTGTCTGCAACACTACAGAACATTCCAACGGCCGTGAGAACCAGGAACATTTCTTAAAGGTCACCAAACACTTGATGATTTGTTTTCTTAACTACTGGGGACATCTTCTCCGTTTTTCACGTACTTTTCCTCCTGTGAGAACATAGTTTCCAAACTCTGGTTTTCTCGAGTGGTTTTAAGTTTTACCCCCCCCCCCCCCCTTTTATCGTTTCATTTATTTTGCTTGTTTTGTGCAAAAGCCGTCCCCTTTCCAACTACTCTTCTGGAAAACAAAGAGTAGACGGATCTCCTTAGCTGTGGCCAACCAGATTTTTGCAGCCATTATGAATTTATATTTTTAGAACTACAATACTGCCTGTCAACAATGTCTAAGACACAGGCCACGCCCTTTTTATGTTAATAGTTAGAGTTTTGCATTCTTCACTGCTAGTTACATTCATTGATCATGAGAAGGCATTTGATAGTTTAAATCGTAAAATGCTATGGAAACTACCAGAACACTATGGTATCCCAGCCAAGATAACAAAGCTTATAAAGACCGTATATGAAGGAACATCTTGTAGAATCGTGCTTGGAGGAACTCTCACAGAAAGTTTTAAAGTGGAAACAGGCGTGCGGCAGGGATGTTTGCTATCACCATTCCTAGTTTTTCTAGCAATTGATTGGATCATGAAAACTACCACACAAAGAAAAAACAATGGGTTACGCTGGACATTGTGGAACCAGTTGAAAGATCTTGACTTTGCAGATGATGTGGCACTTCTGGCATTCAGCCACACACAAATGGAAGAGAAACTGCAGATGTTAGTCAAGAATTCAGCTAAACTGGGACTATATATTAAAAAAAGTAAGTAAAGTAAAGATAGTCCCATAGCATTTCAAATGCCGTAGGGGGTGAAGCGTTAGAGACCTCATTATGCTGGGTCATCAGCGTATGAGGTAGGGTGACCGGTTCCTTTCCTCGCTGCCTTTACTTCCCAGATTTTCTCTGGTACCCATTTTACGAGGCTGGGTCGACCTCAGGGCCGTATTGGTCGGAAAAAAAATCCCGCTCAGCTGGGGATTCGAACCCTCGACCATTTGGTTGCTAGACCACTAAGCTAGCCGGCCCCCGTTATATATTAACAGACAAAAAAAAAGATAATGAAAAGTAATAGTGCAAGCAATAGCCTCATGGTAGTTGAGGGAGTGCCAGTTGAGGAAGTAGAGTATTTCACATATTTAGGCAGCATAGTGGATAAATATAAATGAAGGGAAAAGGATGTTAAAGCTAGAATAACCAAGGCCAGCATTTATCCAACTTAACAAAATATGGTCATCTAAGAACATCAAAACAAGAACTAAACTTAGGCTTTTCAATACACATGTAAAGACTGTCCTAGTATATGGTTCAGAGACATGGGTTATGACCAAGACAATACAACAGAGGATACAAACATTCGTGAACTACTGCTTGAGGAGGATTTTAAACATTAAATGACAGGACAAGATCAGGAACAAGGAGGTCTGGGAAAGGGCAGGACAAGAACCTATGAACCTACAAATCATATCTAGGAAGTGGAAGTGGATTGGCCACACTCCTAGGAAACTCGACACCAGCATAACAAGAGAGGCACTGACATGGAATCCTCAAGGAAATAGAAAATGTGGAGGGCTTAGACTTATCCGGAGAAGAGAAATTATGACAGTGCTCAGAGACAAGGGGTGCACATGGAAGGAAGCAGAGAATAATTCCAAGAACAGGGATGACCGGAGAGCCTTTATCCGTGGCCTATGCTCTCCAGGAAGTGAAAGGCGATGATGATGATGATGATGATGCATTAAAGGTAGTTATAAAGTAACTAACCCATAGATACTCGTACTTCATTCATTCGATGACGGGACAGACTGAATCGGCAATCATACTTCTTCATGTTGTACTGTTCTTGGTAGGTCTAATATGTTTGTCTTTTTTTTTTTCCTTGTGCCATTTTATCACCATGTTTGCACAGATTTAAAGGCAAAGTTATTTCAGAAAAAAATCACAGGAAAACTGAGATAATTCTAAGTAAACAATACAAGGAGAAAGATATGTATATTGTAAGTTTATAAGTAAATATGATTGGAATATGTCTGTGCTGTAAGCTTATAAGCAGATATGACCAGAATGTGTCTGCTATGTAACCTTATAAGCAGATATGACCAGAATGTGTCTGCTATGTAACCTTATAAGCAGATATGACCAGAATGTGTCTGCTATGTAACCTTATAAGCAGAAATGACCAGAATGTGTCTGCTATGTAACCTTATAAGCAGATATGACCAGAATGTGTCTGCTATGTAACCTTATAAGCAGAAATGACCAGAATGTGTCTGCTATGTAACCTTATAAGCAGATATGACCAGAGTGTATCACTGAGAATTATCAAAGTACAACTAAAAAGTATTGTACACAGTTTACAAACTATAACTAGAGTGTAATTATACACAATTTGCAGACTATAACTAGACAGTATTGCACAAAATTTACGAACTATAACTAGAAAGTATTTGTACACAGCTGACACAATACAAGTAGAGAGTATTGCAGACATTTTACAAAATATAAAAAGACAAAATACACATAAAAAAGAGAACAAGTGCGCCGTACAAAGGATGAAAAGCAAACAATGGGTCCGGTTTCGTACACTGTGAGTTCAGTCTGTGTAAATTCTGCCTTGTTTTATCTGGGAGCTCTGTTTCACATGGGAACCAGGCACACCAGAAAACACACATTCTATTCTTTCCACTGAAGACAAATCAAAAACATGTCGAACTGCTTTCTAGTTATCTGCTCTGCATTCTTTTTGATGATTGTTTCCACAAGAGTTTTTGTTAATCTTCTTCGCCCGGCACAAAAAAAAAAAACATCTTCCATAATGAATATTGTTTTATCTCAGATTATACACACTGAAGTGAAGATATTTAGAACTTCACCTTTGTACTTTACACTTCAATCTTTTCATTTTCTTAAATTCGTATAAATCTTCTCCTTATCTTTTTTTTTCTTTTCTCATCCTTATAAACTTGTATAAAAAGTCTTTAATATCTTCTTATATCTTTTTCCCCATACACTTCTATAATTCTTTTTTTTTCTTATCTTCCTTCATCTGTTATACATACATTACTTTACGTCTAAAGTTAATGAAAAAAATATTAATCTTATCTCCACCCCCCTCCCAGGGTTCCTATAGAACATCTCTCACCTATTGTTTTTTTCTCCTAGAATAGAAAACGGTGCTGTCTTGGTATATGCAGGGAGTTCGCAAAGTCAGTGTGCAATATCCCAGTATCGATTCCGGTTTCGTAGTGATATGCTGCGATATTTTGGCAGATCTTTGGTAGCGTGACTGGAGTCGCTGATCAAGCGAGTTGATAAAAAAAAATGCTACTTAATATAAGCTAATCAGACACTTACCTAATAACAAATTTTGGAACTGATGTGTATATGGGTCTATGCAAGTTTTAACAGGTTTAATTTTTATTTTATTCGTAAATAGTTTTCTTATATCTACATGTGAAATTTTCTTACTTGCGTGTATTTTGTGTTGTAACATAACCCGAGAGGCGAAACCAGGCCTTATCTTTAAAAAGGTGACATCAAGAATATCAACAGTTTTAGTTTGATTGAAGTATGTAAACCATTCATTTTTTTAATAACCCACCGGCAGCAATTGTTGGACCGCTATTACTTTATATGGGAAGAGCTTCAAGTTTTCTCTGACCGCTGTTACTTTATATGGGAAGAGCTTCAAGTTTTCTCTGACCGCTGTTACTTTATATGGGAAGAGCTTCAAGTTTTCTCTGACCGCTATTACTTTATATGGGAAGAGCTTCAAGTTTTCTCTGACCGCTATTACTTTATATGGGAAGAGCTTCAAGTTTTCTCTGACCGCTGTTACTTTATATGGGAAGAGCTTCAAGTTTTCTCTGACCGCTGTTACTTTATATGGGAAGAGCTTCAAGTTTTCTCTGACCGCTATTACTTTATATGGGAAGAGCTTCAAATTTTCTCTGACCGCTGTTACTTTATATGGGAAGAGCTTCAAATTTTCTCTGACCGCTGTTACTTTATATGGGAAGAGCTTCACATTTTCTCTGACCGCTATTACTTTATATGGGAAGAGCTTCACATTTTCTCTGACCGCTTTATGCGCTGTTACAAGCTCGATACTTTCCTGTTGTGCCAACTTCGGCAAAGCCGTTGATAGACTCCGAAGCACAGAGCCAGAAATGTTCGATAACTTTCCCTCGTTAAGTTTAGATGGTCTCCCACTACGGTGTGCGTTAAACACTGAGCCTGTTTCACGAGATTTCTCTGGTAGAAGTTTATAAACTGCATTGCGATGAGGTACGGGTGTTCATGTGAATTTTTCAGCAAACTGCTCCCGTACTAAATTGGTGTATGTATTGCGTTCTCGAAATACGTGCTCAACAAGAAAACTCCGTTTCTCCAGTGAAAGAACCAAAGTGAATAAACTGATTTAAACAATACACCCTTCCTGCACTTCAGACTATGCTGAACAACTAAATACACAAACGCAAAAGACAGTCTGAATACAGTGAAAGTTACACAACAGCAGACTTCAGCACGCTAACGTACGCAGGTAGATGTGCCTAGATATCGCAACCACTAATTAACACTACGATACCAGCATCGATACCGGGGTACTACATACTGACTTTGCGAGCTCCCTTGAGATACTTTCTCTCTCTCTCTCTCTCTCTCTCTCTCTCTCTCTCTCTCTCTCGTGTCCTTTTTCCCCTTTGCACTTTTCAGTGATTGTCAGTGGTTGAAAACTGTCATATCTTTTTTTTTTCGGCTTTAGCCCCACCCCACCCAAAATCCCTCCTTTCCTTTTTTATAACCCCCCCCCCCCCTCCAACCATTAAAAAAAAAAACTTGATATCAAATGTAAAGAACTTACCGAATAATCAAATTTTAAGAACTTCTAAGCTTTGATGCTTGTGGCGTGAGAAACTCCACATGATCATTCGAGGAACTCCACACAACCATTCGAGGAACTTCACATGATCATTCGCAAACCGCTGGCTGGGAATCTTTGCTATAATAACCCAGTTCTGCACTTAGATGTCTGTTAATCTTGTTTATGCCCTCTTTGTTAAATCGTTGCGGGTGTCTTAGTGAATTAGTTACCATCAGCCTCGGAGAGGGGGGGGGGAAGGAGGGGAAGCAGAGAAACGAAGTTTAGACATCAGAGAATGAAAAATAGTGATGAGAGCCAATTTTAATCGAACCCTGGACTCACATAGGACGGGCAACCGGCTTGCAGGCATATCTGTCTATGTATGTATGTATGTATGTATGTATGTATGTATGTATGTATGTATGTATCTATCTATCTATCTATCTATCTATCTATCTATCTACCTATCTATCTATCTATCTATCTATCTATCTATCTATCTATCTATCTATCTATCTATCTATCTATCTATCTATCTATCTATCTGCCTGTCTGTCTGTCTGTCTGTCTATCTGTCTGTCTGTCTATTTGTCTGTCTGTCTAATCTATCTGTCTATGTCTGTCTGTCTGCCTATATGTCTATCTGTCTGTGTCTGTCTGCCTGTTGTCTACGCTGACCTCGGCGGTACAGTGATCGTACTCTTAAATCCGGTATCCTTCCTACTTATACTGTATGTCCGTTGTCTGTTTTATCGCCACATTTATCTGACATCTTCCATTTATTTTCTGTACCTTTCATCCATAAACTAGTTCGCTCTCCAGTTCATGACAATGGCGAGGACTGTTAAGCGCGGGCCAGCCATTCTTTAACTGTTCGCTGTTGTTTCAAGTAACAAACAATCAGTGCACGCGAGCCCAGGTGTCTTTGCGCCACCTTCCCTGTCGATGCGCTGGGACTAGATTCTCAACATCCACACTGAAAAGCCACGAAGTTTGTGCCCCCAACAACAGTTTGGTTGTACAAGGACCATCTGTCTGGCTTCTCTGTAGATGATAGAAGAGTTATTCTGCTTTTCTCATTTAGGCAGAGTGTAAACAGCAAGCCAAGGGCAGGGAATCCCAAATCTGCTTCGTGCAAGGGTCTAAAATACTGTCCATGTTCTGTGTCGGATTAACTATTGCCCAGACCTTTAGGCTAAACTTGGAAAGGGGGGGGGGCTTGAATCCCACCACCCTCTCTCCGCCTCCATATACCTGATCCCTCTCTCTTCACTCTCTCCTCACTCTCTCCTTCTCTTCTGGTAGAAACAACACTTCGGCTCTGTACTGAAACATCACAGATAGAAAACGTTAGCGAGCACAAAACACTAGGTCTTATTACTGACCAACATCTGACCTGGAACTCTCATGTCCAAGGTCTAACAAAACTCATCGTGCAAAAAAGTATGCCAGTTAGCCAAAATCAAGCACTTGATCGATCAAGACACAAGGAAGACATACTACATATCACATATACAAATACATTTAGACTATTGCTAAGCAGTCTGGGATGGTTGCTCAGTGTCAAATACAAAGAGGCTATACTCACTTCAAAAGCGAGCAGTAAAGCTTATTAGTAACAAAGATCAAGCACAAACAACTAACCAGCACAAACGTATCAAAATACTGCCTCATAAGAACAGGTTCCTCTTCAGCAAAGCCAAGTTGGTACATCAAATTCTTTCACGGCATGCTCCACCTTATCTATGAAACCTGTTTAACTTTAGCCCAAAGTGCAGCCAATATTTGAACAACATAAGTCTTCCAAAACCTAGACTTGGCCTTTACAAGAAAGGCTTTATCTATTTTGCTGCTCATCTTTGAAATACCCTCCCATCCTGTATAAAAAAATATAAACTATACTCCTTCCTACAGCTACAAACTTTTCCAATATCTATTTGATGTCGACTACATGCCTCCATGAATCGTGAAACTTAAAAAGTTATTTTAGACAGCTCTTACAGACACCGAACTCATTATTCTGAATGCGAGGGTTGATTGATAAATTCGCGGCCTAAGGTATAAATACTTGAAACACACAGTTGATATTAGGTGCATTTGTAGATTAGATTAATGTAAGATTAAAGTACAAAATTTCAAGAAATTAACTGCAAACCAATTTTTTTAACAGGCTACTAAAGTGGTAAGAGGTGGCAGAAATTGAGAAAATGGATAAAATTTCTCATCGACCAGTCATTCGCTACCTCTGAATCAAGGGCTCATCATCGAAGGAGACCCATGAGGATATGGCAGAGACTCTAGGGGAGAATGTCCCTTCTTACAGCACATGAAGAAATGGGCAGCTCAGTTCAGACATGGAAGGGAGAGTCTGGAAAATGATCTCCGTCCAGGAAGACAAGAACAATAACCACCACTGAAACCACTGGCAGAATCCATGACATGATAATGGAGGATCGACGACTAACTGAGCGGTACATTGTTACTGAGCTGGGCATCTCCCTGGAACGAGTTCATGCCATTATTCACAATGATCTTCAAGTGACAAAAGTCTCTGCTCGATGGGTCCCGAAACTTCTTGGAGCTGATCATAAACGACAGAGTCTCAATATGTCAAGAGACAATCTAGGCCATTTTTCTGCAGTCCTGAAAAGTTTCCTCAGCAATTTGTAACTATGGATGAGATTTGGGTTCATCATTTTCAGCAAGAAACCAAAGAACAGTCAGAGCAGTGGAAACATCATGGATCCCCACCTCTAAAGAAAGGAAGGGTGATTCTGTCTGCAGGCAAAGTGATGGCTTCCATCTTTTTGGATTCAACAGGTTTGCTATTGATAGACTATCTTCAAAAGGGCAGAACGGTCACCGGGGCCTATTACGCTAATCTTGTGAAGCAACTGCGGGTCAAACTGAAGGAAAAGCTTCGAGGGAAATTGACGAGAGGAGTCATCTTTTAGCAAGACAAAGCTCCAGTTCACAAGTCGGAGGTGGCAATGGCTGCCATTCATGAATGCGGCTTCCAGTTTCTTGAACATCCTCCTTATTTCCCAGATTTGACCCCTTCGGACTATTACCTGTTTACCAAACTGAAAAAAGGAGCTCAATAGTTGCAAATTTGCTTCAGATGATGACGTCATTCATGCTGTAGACCACTCTCTACTGGCACAAGATGCTGACTTTTACAAAGAAGGGATTCGTATGCTCCAGGATCGCTGGACTAAGTGCATAAGTTTGCAAGGGGACCATGTTGAGAAATGACCCAAAAAAGTTGTCCACAAATAATCCGTTGTACCTTATGCCGAGAACTTATCAGTCACCCCTCGTAGTAATGAAATTTTTGTTTAGTAGATAGTCATTTATATATGTATGTAGTCAGTCATTTATATGTGTATGTAACCAGTCATTTATATGTGTATGTAGTCAGTCATTTATATGTGTATTAATCAGTCATTTATATGTGTATGTAGTCAGTCATTTATATGTGTATGTAGTTAGTCATTTATATGTGTATGTAGTTAGTCATTTGTATGTGTATGTAGTTACTTTATTGTTATTTATATTTGTTATGTAAACAGCATATTTGTAGAATGTCTGGAACAGAGAGAAAGTTGTATGATAAAGGGCAGAATGTCAGATGGGCCTGCCTGTCTAATTCTTAACTCTTTTGAAATAAAGATCAGTCAATCTCCTCTCTCTCTTTCTCTCTCTCTCCTCACCTCTCCTCTCTCTCCCTCTCTCTCTTTCTCTCTCTCTCTTCTCACCTCTCCTCTCTCTCCCTCTCTCTCTTTCTCTCCCCTCTCCTCCCCTCTTCTCTCTCTCTCTCTCCATTTGCACTATCTGGAATGTTTGCTAAAGAGTGCACGTTGAGTTGTGATTTCTTCCATTACTATATAACTGTGTATTACACCGACCAAACACGGCTGATATGTCTTTTTTGCACAACATAATGTCTTAGTGCGGCAATAATAATTATATATGATTATCACATGAAGAAATAATCAACATCTACAGTTTCTTTTCTTTGACTCTGGCCCACCCTTCTTTTCCAGGGCCCCCAAGCGAGAGAGGCCTAGCTAGCCTAATGGCTGATAAGCCATTGACAGTTCAGCAAATACATTTTTTTTTCTTTTTGTCGTTTCACTCTCTTTCCATTCTCTTCCCGTCCATTATTTCATGAAGCGCTGGTGCAGCTACATCTAATGATGTCGCCTCATTGTAGCTTCTTTCTTTCTGTTGTCTGAAGTTTGTTAATGGAGCAAGAAACGGAGTCTGTGCAGTGCTGTGGGCGCTGACGACAGTGTTTACTCAACCAGGGGAACTAACCAGACTTGAACAATGAACGTGCATTCTCTTTCTTGTCTATGGACTAAATCTGAATGGCGTTTTGTCACGTGTATTTTCAGTCTGTCTAAAAGTAACAAATTCGCAAATATGCCGACTGTCATTCGTGAACCGGACGTTTTTTGTTTTGTTTTTTTTTTTAAATCTACTGTCAGACTGTAATTCTGGCATTTTAATAGAACTGACAAGGCTTCTGAATGAGTAAACTGCATGACAGAATCTTAGCATTAATGTTTTATGCTGCTCAAACAAACTTAATTTTAACGAAAAAAATTTATCTCTAAAATCTCTCTCTATCTCTCTCTCTCCTTCTTCCTCTCCTCCTTTGTCTTTTCCTTCTGTCTCTCCCATTCTCTTTCCTTCTGTCTCTTCTCCTTTGTCTCTTCTTCTGTCTCTCTCTTCCTCATTCTCTATCTTTCCTTCTCTCCTTTTTCACTCTCCCCTCTCTCCTTCTCTCTCTCCCTGTCTCTCTCTCCATCTATCTCTCTTCCTCTCCCTGTCCCTCACTCTTTCCTCTTTCATATTTATCTCTCTCCTTCTCCTCTCTTTCCTTCATATATGGATATATAATGAAGCATATATATATATATATATATATATATATATATATATATATATATGTGCACCATTTTCAATACTTCTAAATAAAAACTGAATAAAATAATTAAGTGTTAAACAGGAATTCATGCACAGAAAACAGCCTCTGTGGTTATATTTTCAAGCTGTTTTCTCAATGGAATGTTAAAAATCTTTCTTTCTGAACCTAATTAAAACGTGTATAAACTAGGAAAAAAACATTTCGGCGTGAGCCTTAATCATACAAAACATACATCTCTATTTCTTCGTCCTGTATGTTTTTGTATGATTAAGGCTCACGCCGAAACGTCACAACTTTGTAGTCGTTAAGTAATAAAGCAGCTCCTACTTTTTCCCTAGTTTATACATTTTGTTATCACAGCTTTACTGCAGTGCTTCGTTTATATCTGTATAGTTGTATCTTATATATCTTATATCTTATATCCTTCCCGTGCCGTTGAACGTCACATAGGGCTCACAAAGTAGTTCGCCAATTATAGTTGTATACTTATACACAAATTATTGTGTGTTACTAATTAAAACGTGATACTACAGTTGGAAATCAGTTATTGAAAGATGGTGAAAAAAACAACAACAACAGCAACCAAAAATCAAAGTGTAGACATAGATGTATTGTTCTTGATTCGTTCTGTCTTTTTTATCACACCAGCATAGCAAGATAGGCACTGGCATGGAATCCTCATGGAAACAGAGATCAAGGAAGACCTAAATTTGCTTGGAGAAAGGAAATTATGGCAGTGCTCAGAGACAAGGGATAAACATGGAAAGAAGCAGAGAATAAATCCAAGAACAGGAACTACTGGAGAGCCTTTATTCGTGGTCGATGATGATGATGATGATGATGCCACATGTTATAGAAAATTCTCGAAATATGGTGGAGACCTCAGGGGGACAAATTGCTGATCTGTAAGGGGCAGTTTTATACTGTTAAGCCTTGCATGTCATTAGCATTGGCTACAGACTAACTAAACCACACCTTTTTGTTTTGATTTTGCTTTCAGGGGGCAATGTATTGGCCAATCAACCATTCCATTTGAACTGGGCGTGGATCTCTTTGGAAAGTGACGTTTTCTTGATCAATGAGACGGAAGCGACATTAAACGTCACACTCAGGAGGCGGGGTTACCTTGGAGAGACAGCCTTCGTTAGTATGTATCTTCAAGTTCTCTTCCGATCTCCTTCTTTCAGCTACTGCCATTTCAGCTATATGTGAATTCTTAATATGCCATGAGAACAATCACATGCCACAGTTGACATTGTCACTTATTCCCACATGTCACCAACGGACTTTTTCAACACATCCATTCTGTTAATATTTTTTTGCAGCAAAATATTCATCATGACCAAATATTTTGAATTGCTGTATGATTATCTTTTCTATTTACATCACGTAATAATAATAATAATAATAATAATAAATGAAATATGCATGGTACCGTACGAAAAAAAACCATTTGGTATTCACTCAACGAACGGTTCGGCGAACCCCACAAACTATAACAACAAATTGGGACGAACCGACGAAATGACAACACTGTACATCAGCAATATCCACTTAGGGGGCGCCAAGTTCTTGGACGCTGTGTATACAAGAATATGTTCTAGTCTCCCGCGCTTTTCTGCATTAAGTTCAATGAAACCACCAGGTTTCCGCCCACGCAGATGCCACTCAACCAGGACCTTTGCACTAAGGTTTTTTTTTTAAACCGTGGCAATACATGCAGAAAATCAATAACTTAAACAGCACTGCAGGTCTATAGTGTGAGAGTAGAGAACTGACATTTTGACAGCAGCTGCTGTCCTCAGATACAGGCTGTAGATTACAGAAACTTGTCTCATGTTTACCGTACGTCGTGGAACAGGACAGCTAAAGCCAGCGCAGCTTTTGGGAGGCTACGAAAAAATGTACGGGAAAGAATAGGACTCGGCGTTACCAGCAAGTTAAAGGTCTATAAAGCTGTCGTTCTGTCCACACTAATGTATGCAGCCACCAAGTTAAAGGTCTATAAAGCTGTCGTTCTGGCCACACTAATGTATGCAGCCACCAAGTTAAAGGTCTAAAAAGCTGTCGTTCTGACCACACTAATGTATGCAGCCACCAAGTTAAAGGTCTATAAAGCTGTCGTTCTGATCACACTAATGTATGCAGCCACCAAGTTAAAGGTCTATAAAGCTGTCGTTCTGGCCACACTAATGTATGCAGCCACCAAGTTAAAGGTCTATAAAGCTGTCGTTCTGGCCACACTAATGTATGCAGCCACCAAGTTAAAGGTCTAAAAAGCTGTCGTTCTGATCACACTAATGTATGCAGCCACCAAGTTAAAGGTCTATAAAGCTGTCGTTCTGACCACACTAATGTATGCAGCCACCAAGTTAAAGGTCTATAAAGCTGTCGTTCTGACCGCACTAATGTATGCAGCCACCAAGTTAAAGGTCTATAAAGCTGTCGTTCTGACCGCACTAATGTATGCAGCCACCAAGTTAAAGGTCTATAAAGCTGTCGTTCTGACCGCACTAATGTATGCAGCCACCAAGTTAAAGGTCTATAAAGCTGTCGTTCTAACCACACTAATGTATGCAGCCACCAAGTTAAAGGTCTATAAAGCTGTCGTTCTGACCACACTAATGTATGCAGCCGAAACATGGACAGTCTACAGCAGACATGCAAGACAAATAAACCACTTCCATCTAGGCTGTCTCAGAAAAATACTGAAAATCAAATGGCAGCAAATGATACCTGATACTAAAGTTCTCACAAGAGCTAATATTCCAAGCATCTACACAATGCTTCAAAAGGCGCATATTCGATGGACAGGGCACGTAGTCAGAATGAGTAACACTCGACTGCCCAAACAACTCCTTTATGCGGAACTACTGAACGGAAAACTCAAAGCTGGAGGGCAAAAAAAAAAAAACGTTACAAGGATACGCTCAAAGCCTCACTCAAAGCCCTCGGGATAGACATAAACTCTTGAGAGGCCATAGCACGTCCGCCCATCATGGAGGGCTTTAACCACCCTGGGTGCTCAGAGAGCAGAGCGCTCAAGAACTGAAAGTGCCCAACACAAACGCGCAATGAGAAAAGCCAAGGCAGCACAAGCACCCACAACTGAATCTGGACATATACGTTCCGTGTGTGGCAAAACTGTTAGAGCTCGTACAGGGCTAGTTGGTCACGCACGGACACACCTCTCCTTACTTTGACTAAGATGAATCTGTGGTCATCATCGAAGACGATGGATGAACAACAAACAACAACAACAAAAATAACAACAACAGCAACAACACAACAACAACAACAACAGTGGAATCAGTCATGCGATGTTTAATCTCTTATCACCGACTTACAAGGGACGATGACGATGTCTGTTCTGACAACCAGTGACCCATGGCTGACACGCTGCCGTCAGGGCTGAAGAACTATAGGTGGCAAAGACCCTCTCCCACCTCCCTGTTAATACCCCCCCTCGTAACAAACCTAGTCTGACTAGCAGGCAGGGATCGCCATAGTCCCCGTGGTGGTGGAGTCTGCTAAAGACATACTGCACACTGCCATGCTTATTACCTGCACTCAGGGACTGAAAAAAAACTGTCATGATCCGCTCCCAATCCGACACCATGATGTGCCTCAAATCTCCGCGCATTGACTACAAAGAACACCAGCTCGCAGTTCCAGTGAGATAGAGAAGGAGGAGGAGGAGGAGGAAGAAGAAGAAGAAAAAGAAGAAGAAGACGAAGAAGAAGAAGAAGAAGAAGACGATCACTAATTGAAGAACTAATCAAGACTTGGTTTCTGATCTATCACAAATTTAGATTCAGAACATAAGTATATTATCTATCACAAATTTAGATTCAAAACATAAATATTATGTTGTATCACATGTTTTAAACATAAAAATATATTGTGCTTTCTTAATCACGTGATGGTAAAAAATAAGTAAATCTGTTTTTTATTTTGTGACAAATTAGAAGCTGTTTTTAAAAATGTTACTTTTTATGATAGATATTAGAAACATAGTGTGTGATAGATATTAGAAACATAGTGTGTGATAGATATTAGAAACATAGTGTGTGACAGATATTAGAAACATAGTGTGCGACAGATATTAGAAACATAGTGTGCGATAGATATTAGAAACATAGTGTGTGGTAGATATTAGAAACATAGTGTGTGACAGATATTAGAAACATAGTGTGTGGCAGATATTAGAAACATAGTGTGCGATATATATTAGAAACATAGTGTGCGATAGATATTAGAAACATAGTGTGTGACAGATATTAGAAACATAGTGTGTGGCAGATATTAGAAACATAGTGTGTGGCAGATATTAGAAACATAGTGTGTGACAGATATTAGAAACATAGTGTGCGATAGATATTAGAAACATAGTGTGTGACAGATATTAGAAACATAGTGTGCGATAGATATTAGAAACATAGTGTGTGGCAGATATTAGAAACATAGTGTGTGACAGATATTAGAAACATAGTGTGTGACAGATATTAGAAACATAGTGTGCAGTGTTTTCTTAAGTCCAAAAATTACAGAAAGAAACATAAAATAGTGTTTTCTTCTAAAGACACTTCACAGAAACTGCAAAAGATGTAACTTCTTTGTTCCAGCAATCACGGCATTGGATGGATCGGCCAAAGCAGGGGAAGATTTCAATTCCAGATACGCCAAACAAGTACAGTTTAATCCAGGTTAGTCAGTTACGACATCACATCATTTGGTTTACCTCCCTTTGTAACAAACCTTTATGGATAACATACAGAGGATGACATGACATAATGAGTACAAATTAGTTATGTATTCAGTTCGCCTGAACGGCTAGCGGTCAAAATTTATCTTGTATAATAGCAGTGATCAGATTCTGTCATGCGCGTACCATCATGGATCAGATTTCGCTTCTTTTTTTTTTCTCCTCAGTTTTTCTTTGTATGTCCTGATGTTAAACCGTTTACCTTGTCGAATGGTCTTTGCCTGGTTTCAACGTTGTCCATTAAAAAAGTGTTGGTAGTGCTGCTTCAAGGTTTGAGGCTTTGGTGTGATACCTTTCGCCTTTTGGGCCAACACGGCGGTCTTCGGCATGGTTTATTTTTGAGGACTGGGTTTGCCTTCCCATTTCGTCTCTTATTTACACAGCCAGACATTTAGCTCTTACAAAATAGTCTCACTGGGAGGTAGGGCAGGTTCTTGACTGGCTACAGTCCGCCAGCCCTGACGAAAGCTGTCAACTATGGGTCAGTGACAACTGGCTCATCCACCCCGAGTACTGAATCTACAAAAACAAACCCTGCTACAGTACGAAATTTAATAAGAAACCACCAAGGACGATCATCCAAACATGCCGTGGGCAATTTGATAGCACGGGTTGTTTATGTGCACGTAAGAGGAGCGGCCGGCTTGTAATGGAATGGGATAGGTAATTGGGTTGGATAGAAATAAAATAGTAGTCTCTGCTGCAGAGAGTTAATTTTGGATACTTATAGGCGTGTGCAGCGGGGAAATCTGTTGTAAAGCTCGCAAGTATCTGCGCTTATAGTGAACGAATTTGGAAAAGACGCACAGAAAATAGGCAGACGAGACGACGGGAAAAAAAAACCGGCTGAAGGCTGACAAGAGTGAAGGTTCCAAAAATGTAGGCACCCAAGTTTTTCTTCAGAGTCAGTATTTTAGTTGGCCTTCTAAATAGTAGAATGTAGATTGTAGTCTGTCTTTTGTAGGAATGTTTAGTATTGGTTAAATGTGTCCCTTTTAGGACAGTTTATTCTGAAATAAGCTGTTTGAGAGAGTATGTGGTATTGTCTGTTGTAGAAGCAAAAATGTCCTTCAACATCTTGCTGTGTGAGAGGTCGTCCCATGGCGACGTCAAGTCGCCCGGACACTTTTTCATGTATTTGTGAATTCCATCAGTCTTTTCACGCCACATCCATGTTGGCAACATCCACCAACAAATGTGGCTTCATCAATAAATCTGTTCTATTGTAACACCCGGAGTTGGGTGATTATTGGCTTGTTTTGTGTCGCAACTGTGGAGTATGAATGATCAGTTAGTTTTGTTTATTGTAGTTCACAAGGCGTGCATGAACTCTGTTTTAGTGATCCTGGGTTAGATGAAGTTGCATAGAGCGTATCACTGTTAACGAAGTGAGACAAGTGTAACAACTTAATGAACAAAACGTTTAAGGCACTCTACAGCCATCAGCATAAAGAAAAACATCATTTTAGTGGTGCAACAACAGACCAGTCAAAGTCAAAAAGTTGTATATATTGTTATCCGGCCGGGAACTGCACACTAAAACTCTTCTTGAGGCTTCGTGCGCCAGACGAGAATGTTGAACGGGTTGAACTGCAAGAGCAATAGGCAATGACCGCTCTCTCATGGCACGGCCTGCAAACTCTCCTGGCTGGGCACCTTGTGATTTCTTTCTTCGGGAGCGTATCAAGAACATCGTCTTTGTAGCACCATTGTGGCTTAGCACCGGCGGTCGCTTCCATCACTCCAGATAAGCTGCGCCGAGTGTGACTGGAGTCGGAATATCGTGTCGACGTCGGCCGCGTCACACGTCGGCTCATATCAAGTGCATGTGAACTCAGAATAAACTTGTTTCTTCAAAATGAAGTATCAGTTATTACGATATGTGTTATGTTACGCCAGTAAACACTTTTTTAGAGCGAGGCAGTCACGCGCGCGCATCTCTCTCACTCACATACCCACGCGCGCGCGCACACACACACACACACACACACACACACACACACACACACATATATATATATATATATATATATATATCCCGCGCATGAAATTTTATGTGCAGCGCTAAGTAGCAAATAAATAAATAAAAAGTGAAAAAAATTTTCCTTTTACTGTCAATTTACTTTATCTTCGCCTGTACTATGGTACAGCTAAAGAATATATCAGCGCTAGATGAGTTTCTTTTAACGATTTCTTTAAACTTTAGCTATTTTAAAAAAACATTTTTGAGAACTTTTAATCTACATTATATGATTTGACGTTATGGCGTACATCTGCACACGGGTTGAAATTTTTGCACACGAAATGCACAATTTTGGAGGGAACATTGTTCAGGGACTTTATGTACACCTTGTATCTCTCGCTCTCTCTCTCTCTGTGTGTGTGTGTGTGTGTATGAACGCAAAGTTAAAAGAACCAGTGAAAGCATTAACAAACGAAGAATACCCGCAACGGGGAATATCAGTCAGGTCAATGTTTCTTTGAGCCCTTACTAGTTTTCTTGAACAAATGAACAGAATATCTACTTCGGTTCTTCCATGAGCGTGTCTTCTGATGTGTCCATTCCAGAAATTTGTCCTTCTCTCTACCTCTCTAAATACAAAGAGGTCTTCAGCAAATTGACCAACAGCTCGCAATGACATATTCAGACTTTCAGTGGTGACCTAAATCCACCTGCAGCGAGGTTGTCCCAATTCCCTTTTACCGGGCCCTATGCCTTCTGTCAACCTCTTCAAAAATGTCTCCTTTGACGCGGCCGAAGTATCTTATCTTTCTAACTTTAACAGTGTTTACAAGCCAGTTTTCACCGACCTCTAATCCTGTCACTATCTCTTTATTTGATTTTCTTATTATCTTTCATGTTATGAGTGCCGTTCTACATTTCATTTCAAATGCTGTTATTCTCTTTTCTACTGATTTGTTGTGTCCACGTTTCGCATCCTTACGTTGCTACTGGGAATATGTAATCTTTTAGTAAACATTTGGCTGCAATAAAATCATTCACCAGGCTTTAAACGACAGAAGATATTGTAACAGACCAAGAGAGCGTCCAAGAAGGAAATGACTAGGTGAAGTCCAAGAAGAGCTACGGAAACATGGAATATCACTGACCAGTCCTACACAAATGGCACACGCTGAGGGAAAGAGTATTCTAAGAAAGACCTTAATATAACTAATTAACTTGTAATACTAGTCCCTATGGGATTATTGGAGCTGGACCACCCTTACTACAACTTGAAAACCATTGGATCGTACAGAACAGGTATAAACTGATTTGCTTTCGTCTTCAGTTTGTTTTTGGTTATGGCGCACCAACTGGGAAGACCTTAAGCGAATCCGTAAAACACGTGCACCTCTCAATCCGCATCTGACTGCAACAGATGCCAGGCAGATGGGCATCTGTTTCCTGCGATGTGAGAATAATGATGTACCAGACGGTGAATGGTCACCTCATTCATTCAGACTCACTGGCACCCACGCACGCCAACAGACTCTGCCAGCGATTGCTAGTTCGTCCTTCATTAACCTTGTTTTTCCACAGTACTTGAAAGTAAAAGGTATAAAGGTAAAATCCCCGTTTCTATTTCATTACTTGAAAGTAAAAGGTATAAAGGTAAAATCCCCGTTTCTATTTCATTAAGGCACATTTTGGAGGATACGGTGTTACGACCGTACTTCCAAGATCTTCGGGTGTCACGTGGTCAGTATCACGCCTGGCCGCATATACTTATCCAGATTTCTCTGGTACCCATTTTTAGAGGCTGGGTGCACTCTGGGGGCCTTTTTGGTGTGGTGGTGCCAGCAAAATCCCCACCGCTGGGACTTCAGCGCTGCACCACTGGATTCGTAGACTGAGCGTCTAACCACTTAGCCAAGCAGGCTGCCACTTAAAAGTAGTTTTTAAAATATATTTTCAAATAAATGGAATAAACCTCTGTTCTATTTTTTTCTAATTTACTGTCCTATTCTTTGTTCTCTCCATTTCCACCCTCAGTAGTAAGCCTAGCCTAGCGAAAGGGCCAAGGATCGCTTATAGTACCCGTGGCGGTGGAGTCTGCTGAAGAAGTGTTGCATTTTAGCTACACTTATGACAGGAAAAAATAGCCCCCATAACCCACTTCACAATCCGACACGATAGTGTGTCTCAAGAGCTTCACTGATCGGCTGAAGAAAACACCAGCTGGCAGTTCTAGTGAAGAAGAAGAAGAAGAAGTGTATTTTTAAATTCTTGATCTCGATCTTTCCCTCATTTCTTTCCTTTCTCTTCTTGTTCGTTGTTTTCTTTTTTTTCCACATGTTTTTTTCCTTTGTGTTCTTGTTTATCTTCTTTCTCTTTCTGCGGTTCTCATCTTATAATGGTTTTCGCTTCCTTTCTCTCTTCTTGCCCTTATTCTTTTCTTCACATAGTTCATCATCATCATCACGTGCCGTGGCGACTGGCGTTGGCTATTATGCTTCTCCAGAGAACATTATCCTTCATGCAAGTCATCAGTTCAGTTGGTGATCTCCTCTCACACCATCCCGTCAGACTGTCCAGTATCATTTCTCTTGGTCTTCCTCTTGATCTTCTTCCTTCTATTTTTCCTCTTGTTATAATATTTTCAATGCCTCCTCTTCTCATTGCATGTCCTATGAAAGTACATTGTCTCTCTCTTATCTTTTTTGACAAGGTTTTTTGTCTCTCCAGCTCTTCTCATACATTCTTTATTAGTTATTTTTGCTGTCCAGGGGATTCTCAACATTTTCTAATAAACCACATTTTTCTGCTGCTTCCAATGATTTTTGTGCAGACCTGTCTATTGTCCATGATTCACTTCCATATAACAAGATAGGTTCAATATAGCATTTTAGGATTTGTTTTCTAACATTCATTGATAAGGATGTGTTAGATAATATGTTTCTCATTCTCTGAAATGCAGTCTTTGCTTGGGCTGTTCTGTTCCTAATTTCTGTTCTGCATTTCCCATCTGAAGTTATTACTGCTCCAAGGTATTTGAATTTCTGCACCTGCTTTAGAATAGTTCCGTTTAATTTTATACTGCATGCTGGTGGATTCTGTTTATTATATATAACCATAGTCTCTGTCTTTTTGATGTTCAAAGTAAGGCCTTTCTGTTCACTTTCTTTGGCGACTTTATCCAAGAGATTTTGCAGGTGTTGTTGGTTCTCAGCTATCAGTACTGTGTCGTCAGCATACCGAAGGTTGTTAATATTGTATCCTCCAAAATTTTATGCCTGGTTCTGTGATGATCGTTCTTAGAATATTCTCGCTGTATAGAGAAAAAAGGTCTGGAGATAGTACACATCCTTGTCGCACCCATTGTTTTACAATCCTCAGGTCTTTGCCGTCTATGTTGATGTCTTCAAGCATTTTAATAATTTCATTATGTTTCACCTTGTCGAATGCCTTGGTGTAATCAATGAAGCATAAGTAGAGATCTTTCTGTACTTCTAAAGCTCTTTCTGTTAGTGTTCGTAAAACATAAATGGCATTGTGTCATAGCTCTTGCTTGCGTTTTTTGTGGTCCCCCAATTCTTCTTTCTCTTCTGCGTTTAGTTTCATATACCTAGCCGTCTATACAAGGATACGAGTTGACCCATGAATTCCACTATATACATCTTATCTTATATTTTATGTCCTTCCCGTGCCGTTAAACGTCACATAGGGCTCGCAAGGCATTTCGCCAATTTGTCCTGTTTTCGGTGAGTCTTTCAACCTCACGAAGGAATTTTATGCCTATTAATTTGGCCTCTCTTAGCAATGTCCTCTTTAGAGTTTCACGTGGTCTGCCTCTTTTTTTTCTTCGGCCTGTTGTGTTCCACTTGATAGCTTGCTTTGTGATTCTCTGATCGTTTCTTCTCATCACGTGGCCAACATATATCCATCTCCTTTTCCTGATCACTCATGAGACTGGTTGTTGTTCGTTCACCTGTCTTATCGCTGCATTGTTCTTGAGTTCGTTCCACTTGATGCCGAGTATATATATATATATATATATATATATATTTCTTTTAAATACTTATTTTATACTAAAAGTATTATTATTATTGCTATTGTATTTTATTCACCATAATATACTGTACTTTTTAGTATCTTATTTCAGGCAAAGATAGGCTTCATGACTTTTCTTTGATCTGTTCCGTTCTGCATAAACCATGTCTGGTTACGTGTGTACCTGAACCGTAACCTCGTGGCCTAACCAAGCTAAGCACCTGCTGATAGATCTGGTCCCCCCCCCCTCTCCAAGACCTCTCGGGGGCCCAAACAGCTGCAACGTTTACGTGAGTGTCATAAATTTCTGTTTTCAGGACAGAAAGTACATTTTTCTACACAGGTACCCCGTGCTTTCCATTTTCGGGTTTTTATGTGGGTGGGGATGGTTGTGGGAGAGGGAGAGGGGAAGGGGTGAGGTGGGAGTCGGGGAAGGAAGTCCGAAGACATAAATAAAAGGATTATGTAATATATATGATTCATATCTAGCTGTGCCCGGGGTTACTCTCATATTGCACGCGCTTCCGCAAATATTTCCCATCTTGCGGGTAGCGCCAGGTTGTATTTCAAACAAATCTTCGACGAGAAGTATTTAATTTCTACGTAGATGTGAGCATAGCTCCTGGAGAGGGATAGGAGAAGGTTTAGGGGGGAGGGGTATTGGGGGTCAGAATATTTCTTTCTTTCTCTTTTGATGTTGCTTACCCACCCCACACCCCATTCATTCATTTGCATGTCCCTTGTGGAACTTTGCCTCCCTAACAGCACTCCTGTAGGCCTCTCGGTTGTGAGCAAGATGGCCTTGCTGCTGATGCATCCGTTTGCAGATCATCAACGATGTCTTGCAGCCATCTTCGCCTTGGTCTTCCCCTCTTTCTTCTTCCCATTATGTAGCCTTCCAAGACGGTCTTCTCTAGATTATCATAACGTTTAATGTGTCCAAAATATTTAAGTTTTCTTAAACCCCCCCCCTCCCCCCACCCCACAAAAATTGAAGCCCTTTGGTTGTTACACGGCGTGACGAACTTTAAAACTGAATAGCGTCCAACCCAGAAATAGAAAATATAACATGAAAACTACATTTTATGTTGCGGGGTTGTGCGGGGGGTAGGGGGTGGGACTGTGTGGGCGTCGTCATGCATCATTTGACTGTATTTTTCGTGATAGAGCAGAGAGATGAGATTCTGGTGGAATTTTTTTTCTTAACCTAACACATTTTTTTTATTCACTAATTAGCCGTGTTTTGTAGCAAATAATCTCCCCCTATGTGACAAGAGATATGATCTGGGAGAAAGATGCAACATCTGCTGTGGACGGTTAGATTGGCAAAATGAAGAAGTTGTGCGAGAAGTTGCAGGGTGGCGAAGGTTGGTTGTAACTAGGAGGAAAAGACAGTCAGAATTCTTAGGACATCTGGTGTTAGGGGTCACACAACTTAATTGTTATTGGAAAATTGGAAAA
Source organism: Achatina immaculata (assembly GCA_009760885.1). Classification (NCBI taxonomy): domain Eukaryota; kingdom Metazoa; phylum Mollusca; class Gastropoda; order Stylommatophora; family Achatinidae; genus Lissachatina; species Lissachatina immaculata. Next base: position 7,475,134 of record CM019703.1, read on the forward strand.
CTCAAGGCGAGAGAGAGAGAGAGGAGAAAGCGAGAGAGAGAGAGAGAGAGAGAGAGAGAGGGGGGGGGGAGAGGGGGTAAGAGAAAGGGGGACAATTAGAGAAGAGAGAGGGAGAGACAAAGAAAAACGAGTGAAGAGAAGAGAGAGACAGACAGAGAGAAGAGAATAAAGAGCCATAAATATCTAAATATACTAAGAACGTGACACAAAAAGCTGAAACTGAAGCAGCCCAACTAATTTGAAAACCAAGAAAAGTTTGGAAGTATGATCTTCAACGCCTACCGGCACGGAATACAATCAATCACTCGACATCTATCACGGAAAATAAAGCAATCGCATAATTTACCAAACATCAGAAGCGGTAGTCTCCCCTACACAACAAGTGTTTGAACTCTCATCATTCACATGAAGCCTACCGCTTCCAAGTTCCTCATTCAGACCACACGTTTCTGTTTTCTTTCGTTTTTAGTTTCTGGGGTCCACAGATCTTAAGATAGGTTACTTTTACTCATCTTCTATTAAGTGGTGGTTTAGGCATCAGAGTGACTAGTCTTAAGTATATGGGGCTGGAAGAAGATGAGGTCCAGAGTTACGGTGAAAACAAAACCTACAAATACAGGTTACTGTTTCATGTGACAGTCATTTATAACAAGGTTTCTCAACCAGTGAGGAATTAGAGAATTTCAGGCTTTTAAAAAGGGGGGGGGGGGAATGCGATCACATACTGACAGATTCAGACTTTTGGAGTCTTTGTCTTTCCACAAACTACAGTTCTGCAGGTTGCATATAATCTATACGGCAATTTCACTTTATTTAATTTCACAGCAACTGTTAACCGACAGTTACCGGAAATTACCGATTAAAAATAGAAAAAAACCGAAACTTTTGTAGGACGCCGGTTACCGTAACCGGTTTATTTTATTTTTTTTTAAAAACTGGTCAGACCAGTAGACTGATGATGCTCATTTTGCATGGAGAAGAGTCAGCCAGTTTTGACATTGGTTCAGCGTGTGAGTATTTTGTAAAGTTTAAATCTCGTCGCAAATAGGAAAATAAATTTCACGCGAACGTTTAATTTCCGTTAATGAAAGGTGTTTAATTTTTCGTTTAAAGAAAAGGTATGAGATATCGAATATTGTACTGACAAAATCAGTATTTCAGAAGGTAATTCCTTCTCAAGACCTCTATCTTAGTGCAAAGAAAACTAAATTGATGACAACTGACAAAACAAATAAGGCAGATGAAATATATATCACTGAGGAAAAATTGGAAGAGGTGGAGAGTTTTGAATATCTTGGATCATTACTAATAATGGAGATACAATGAGGGAAATTAAAAGGAGGACATCTATCCCTCTTCGATTACATCTATCCCTCTTCAAAAAATAAAACAAATAAAGAAGCTGTGGAGAGGAACAGACAGAACTACAAAAATAAGATTTTTTAAGGACATGCATCTTTCCCATTGCAACATATGCCTGTGAGAGCTGGGCACTTAACAAAACAGCTGAGAAACACATAAATGCCTTTAAATGTAAATGCTGCAGAAGAGTTCTTCAAATATGGACACAAAAGAACAAATACTACATAAACTTAATATTGAAGAAGGTTGACTAATAAAGAGGATTACACAGAGAAAACTGAAATATTTTGGACATATTACACGTCATAATAATTTATAGAAGACAGTCTTGGAAGGGAACATATTTGGAAAAAGAGAGGAAGACCAAAGCGAAGATGGCTGCAAAACACGTTGATAATCTGGAAATGTATGCATCACCAGCACGGAATCTTGCTTACAACCGAAAGGTCTACAGGATAGCTGTTAGAGAGGCAGAGTTCGGCATGGGACATGCAAATGACTGACTGACTGACTTCCTGCATAGTGAAAGACAAGTACAACTGTACCCGGTTAAAAAAAAAATTCTAGCGTCATCAGTGCCCTTGGGTGCTTGGGGCAAAATAAGTTGAGAACCATTAATTTTTAATAGCTATTGCTGTACGATACTACCAGGTTCATTCATTCATTTGCATGTCCCTTGCGGATTTTTGCCTCCCTAACAGCACTCCTGTAGGCCTCTCGGTTGTGAGCAAGATGGCCTGCTGCTGATGCATCCATGTGCAGATCATCAACGATGTCTCACAGCCATCTTCGCCTATGGTCTTCCTCTCTTTCTTTTTCCCATTATGTACCCTTCCAAGACGGTTTACTAGCAGGTTATGTTATATAAAAGAAGTGACGTATCAGGTGTGTTTGGTCTATTTTCACTTAGCTGAACTTGTACCTGAAAACAGGCTCGTGTCACAACTTGGCATAAGAGTCGGCAGTAAACGTGGTTCTCAAGTAATTTAAAAGCAATAGTTCTCATCTCTTTTTTTAGCACGACTCTAAACCAACCACTGTACACGACCTGCAGCCTTGAAGCAACAATGGTACGCGACTCGCGACCTTATAACAGCAATGATACGCGACTCGCGACCTTATATGTAGTCTACTAATAGCACACCTTCTGAATCCCAAAACATGGAAGCCATGACTTTGCCTGCAAACAGAACCACCCTTGCTTTCTTTGGAGGTGGTGATCCATGATGTTTCTACTGCTTTGACTGTTCTTTGGTTTCTGGTTGAAAATGATGAACCCAAGTCTCATCCATAGTCACAAATTTCTGAAGAAACTTTTCAGGTTCGGCAGAAAAATGGCCATGATTGTTTCTTGACATGTTGAGACGCTGTCGTTTGTGATGAGCTCCAAAAAGTTTCGGGACCAACCGAGCAGAGACCTTTGTCATTTGAAGATCATTGTGAATAATGGCATGAACACACTCGTGGGAGATGCCCAACTCAGTACAATGTACCGCTCAGTTAGTCGTCGATCCTCCATTATCATATCATGGATTCTGCTGGTGGTTTCATCGGTGGTTACCGTTCTTTGTCTTCTTTGACGGGGATCATCTTCCAGACTCTCCCTGCCATGTTTGAATTGAGCTGGTCTTTTCTTTACTGAGCTGTAAGAAGAGGCACTCTCCCCTAGAGTCTCTATTATATCCTCATGGATCTCCTTCGATGATAAACCCTTGATGCAGAGGTAACGAATGACTGCTCAATGAGAAATTTTATCCATTTTCTCAATTTCTGCCACCCCTTACCACATCAGTACCCTGTAAAAAAAAAATTGGTTGCAGTTAATTTCTTGAAACTTTGTGTTTAATCTTACATTAACTGATCTATAAATTCACCTAATATCAACTGTGTGTTTCAAGTATTTGTACCTTATGCCGGGAACTTATCAATCAACCATCGTAACATCAATTGTACCCGACTCGCGACCTTAAAGCAGCAATGGCATGTGACCAGCAACTCATCAAAAGATTTTAAAAAAAAGAAATCTTGAGATTTATAATATACCTTATCTTCTCGCGACCCTATCTCAAACATTCCCTAAATTGGGCCGCGACGTGAAATGTTGGGAACCATTGTTCTAAAGCATAAGCTTAGAAATATTGGTCGTACGTGCACACTTCCGTAGTACTCAAGGAAGGGTGACTACTCCCATCCAAATTTTTCTCTGGTTATGGTTCCTGAGTTTTCACTTAATTGTTCTATTCTCTGAGTAATTTACCCGGCTGTTCTTGTCTTATCTGTCACTCTTCCCACACCTTTCCCTAGTCCTGTCTGTCTGCACACTTTGTCGTAAGATCTGAATTTGTCATTCTATTCGGGGTTCTTGCTAAATCCACGCTTTGATCAGAGTTTGTGTACGCGTCTGAAACAAACATGGCCGCCCGCAATGGAAGCGGGACACGCAGCACTAATAGCAAATTCACTACTTTTCGAGATTTCATTGTTGAGAAGATGTGTTGCTCTCATGCGAGCTAAAGGGCAGCGTACATTTTTTTAAACAGCAAAATAAATAAATAAGTAAGTAAATAAATAAATACGCAAATAAAAAAAAAAAATCGTGTCCGAGAACTGCGAATTCACTTACGTTTACGCCCACTCTAATTTTGACAAGTGAGCAAGTAGTCATCACAGGTGATAAGATTGCAACCATTCTGAAGGCAGCTGCAGTCTTAAGTAGGACCCTGCATGCCAGGTCTGTCTGCTAAAGCTGTTCGAGGGCCTAAACGTCAGGGATTTCATCACTAATGTGGGAGGCTCTGCTGCTTCTCTTGTAGGTGGCGCTGCTGCCGCAGGTGGTGGTGAACCTGCTGCTAAGGCTGAGAAGAAGAAGAAGAAGAGAAGAAGAAGAGTCGGATGAAGACTAAGCTTTGAACTGTTAGGAGTCAGCTAACGCACAGGCAAGATAGTTGCTTTTAAGAGTCAGCTAATACACAGGCAAGATAGTTGCTTTTAAGAGTCAGCTAATACACAGGCAAGGTAGTTGCTTTTAAGAGTCAGCTAATACACAGGCAAGATAGTTGCTTTTAAGAGTCAGCTAATACACAGGCAAGATAGTTGCTTTTAAGAGTCAGCTAAGGCAAGATAGTTGCTCTCATGTAATGTAATAAATGATAGTTGCTCTCCTGTAATGTAATAAATGATAGTTGCTCTCTTGTAATGTAATAAATGATAGTTGCTCTCATGTAATGTAATAAATGATAGTTGCTCTTATGTAATGTAATAAATGATAGTTGCTCTCCTATAAGGAAATACATGATAATTGTTCTCCAGCAATGAAATAAATGATAGTTGCTCTCCAGCAATGAAATAAATGATAGTTGCTCTCCAGTAATGAAATAAATGATAGTTGCTCTCCTGTAATGAAATACATGATAATTGCTCTCCTGTAATGAAATACATGATAATTGCTCTCCAGGAATGAAATAAATGATAGTTGCTCTCATGTAATGAAATAAATGATAGTTGCTCTCCTGTAATGAAATAAATGATAGTTGCTCTCCAGTAATGAAATAAATGATAGTTGCTCTCCAGTAGTGAAATAAATGATAGTTGCTCTCCTGTAATGAAATAAATGATAGTTGCTCTCCTGTTATGAAATAAATGATAGTTGCTCTCCTGTAATGAAATAAAAGATAGTTGCTCTCCTGTAATTAAATAAATTATAGTTGCTCTCCTGTAATGAAATAAATGACTTACAAAAATGATAAAGTAGTATTTTATAGTTCCTAAAAAATGCTCTACTTCAAACCGTTATCCCTAACCCAACATCTTTTTGTCAGTTCATACATGAATTTATATGACATACACCATAAACATTTCTTTCGTTTCATTTTAGGCAAGAAACATCTGAATCCGCAATTTAATTTTCCCTTTCACGAAAACTCTTATAACTGTCGAAATAGATATTTTTTTTTTTTTTGTAAACTGAAGTCGAGAAGTTTTCTTCAAACCGGAAGTAGGAAGAACTTCATGGTCTGACCTGTCAATCATTAGAAAACCATTCTAAAGCTAAACAGAGAACACGACAGCAGCTGCTTTTTTCGTATAAATGGCGGTTTAAAAATGGTTTGAATATTTCTCGTTTGCATCAGTTCGTGTCCGTCGCTGTCAGAAAATTGTATCCTGGCTTATCCTGGCTGAAATGTTTCAAAACTAGGTCACAAGTTTCGAAGTTTTCATTGGTTAGTAAAGAATTTTTAAATGTTCCATGGGAATTGTACATCTGATTAATTTTACCTTTTTTTTTTTTTTTTGTTCATGAACACATTCAGACTCCGGGTAGTCTGACACATCCAAACTCCGGGTAGTCTGACACATCCAAACTCCGGGTAGTCTGACACATCCAAACTCCGGGTAGTCTGACACATCCAAACTCCGGGTAGTCTGACACATCCAAACTTCGGGTAGTCTGACACATCCAAGTTCCGTGTAGTCTGACATGCCTTTATTTTCTTCTAAGTTTCTTTACTCAGATCTGTTTTTGTTTGTTTGTTTGTTTGTTTGTTTGTTTGTTTGTTTGTAGTCAGATCTAAGTCTCATGTCTACGTGCGACCCGCGTTGTCAAGCGTCTATGTGTGGTCCGCTTTAAGTGAGACTTTTGTGTGCAGTCCACTCTAAGACAGGCATTTATGTGTGGTCCGCTTCGAGCCTGGCATTTATTTGCGGTCCGCTTCAAGACAGGCATTTATTTGTGGTCCCCTTCAAGCCAGGCATTTATTTGTGGTCCCCTTCAAGCTTGAAGTCGGGGGGGGGGGGGGGGGGGGTAACAAAATCATGAAGACACGCCTTCATATGAAGAAACCTTTGTCAGCTTTAGGTTAGACTAATTTCCCCATGTTTAGACTTCGGAGAACTTCATGGGTCAACCGATCTTCTCCCTATTTTCTCAGCGTACAGGTAGTCCTCGTTTTCCAACTGAGTTCTGTTCCGACGGTCTCGCCGTAAAGCGAAATAGACGTAAAGTGAATTTCATAGAAGTAAATTTGATTTCTAAGTGCCGTGCCGTGTGGTGTAGGCGATCATTTCTCTCCACAATTCCCTGTCTTTAGACTTGATTATGAGATCCTCCGGTGACTTTCTTCCTAGCCACACTGACAGCCCATCCAGTAACTTCTCTCTCTGTCTTCCTCTGTCTCTTCCTTCCTCAATTTTTCCAGTTGCCACAATGTGTTCAAATTTTCCTCTTCTCAGAAAATGTCCTATAAATCTCGATTGTCTGCCTCTGATCTTTGCTATAATTTGCTTTTTAACTACAGCCTGTCTTAAGACTTCTTCATTGGTTTTCTTGGCTTCTCCATGGTACCTTCAACATCCTTCTTATAAATCACGTTTCCATGGCTTCCATTTCTTGCTGTACTCTCTTATTCATAGTAAGTACGCAGTACTTTGCTGTCATAGACAGAATTCATGTTCATAGCATTTGCATACCGTAGGGATGCTTTCACATTTCTAGGCTACTGTAGCATTTAGCCATCTTGGTTACAACCGAGAGGCCTGCGGGAGAGCTGTTTGGGAGGCAGTTCCCAGGGGACATGCAAATGATGTAGCATTTAGGGTAGGAATGCCAGTACCTGTGCTCGCTGGTTTTCCTAGGCAAACCCCAGGTAGGGATGCTAGTACCTGTGCTCGCTGGTTTTCCTAGGCAAACCCCAGGTAGGAATGCCAGTACATGTGCTCGTTGGTTTTCCTAGGCAAACCCCAGATAGGGATGCCAGTACATGTGCTCGCTGGTTTTCCTAGGCAAACCCCAGGCATCCATTTTTTGAAACTGCTTTATCCCCAGTGTTGGTCGGTCCGAAAAAATTCCGGTCGAGTGGGAACTTGAAACAGAGACCTGATCGGCAGGCGAGTACGCTAACCACTACACCACTGAAGCACTGCACAGACATGTATTAACATTTCACAGTTTATAGACAGACATATTTTGAAGCTGAAAATAAAGCTACAGTGATCTGATAATTTGTACCCAGACTTTAAACAAAGTAGTTTTTTTTTCTTTTTTACATTTAAAAGAGCACTGTATCTCTCTCTCTCTCTCTCTCTCTCTCTCTCTCTCTCTCTCTCTCTCTTATCGTCTACATTATTAGATCATATATATGTAGCCCAACCAGAAAACATCATTGAATGTAACATCCCTCATACTTCGTTAAGTGATCATTACCCAGTCTGCTGTACGTGGACAAGAAAGGGGTATAAACTTCCTAAACACAATCACATCAGTATGAAATTTAGAAGCTTCAGAAAATTTAACCTAGAATTATTCCTTAATGATTTGCAAGAATCTTCACTTACACATGTGTACCAACTAACTGACCCTGATGAGGCAATAGAATATTGGCTAAAGATCTTCAGAGATATATTAGACATGTCCCCATGAAAGAGGTGAGAGTAAAACACCAGACGCAGTCACCTTGGATAACACCTGAAATACTACAATCCATGAGAGAACATGACCGGGCGCACAAAATCAAGGACTTTATGATCTACCGTTCACTCAGAAACAAAGTTCAATAAGACAAGAGAAAAAAAATTACTTCAGGAATCTAATACATAATCAATCAGACAGTAAATCAATTTGGAAAGCCATAAATACCCTATCAAATAAAAGAAAAGAATTTTATTTTCAAGCCATCAATCGTGCATACACTAGCGCACATATCAGTACACATTTCAGAGAAGAAATCAACGTTCTTAAATCATCAATACCAGCTCTTGTATGCGACCTACATGAACTACAAACATTCCTGGACAGCAGATGTACTAATTTTAAAGAGTTACACATTCCATTCTTAACAGTCAGTGAAGTTCACAGTTATCTCTTAACCTTAAAAAACAACAGTACAGCTGGGCTTGATGATATTAGTAATAAGATCTTACATTATGCTGCACCTGTCATTTCACATACACTAACATATATTTACAACCAGTGCATTGCAAAATGTTATTTCCCTGAGGCTTTTAAAACTGCTAAGGTGTATCCTCGCTTTAAATCCGGCTCATCCAACAATCTTACCAACTATAGACCAATATCCATATTATCGTCATTATCAAAACCACTCGAAAAACACATACACAAAATAACTCTACGACACATGCAAGAGAAGAATTTACTCATAGACAGTCAGTCAGGCTTTAGACCCAATCATTCCTGCCACACAGCTCTTACCAAAATGACAGAAAACTGGTTAGTAAACATAAATGACGACACACTATGTGGTGCCATCTTTGTCGACTTTAAAAAGGCATTTGATATGACTGACCACGATATTCTTGTAAGAAAAATAAAGACTTATAAATTGCACCCTAACCTAATAAAATTAATTGCATCATTTCTTTCAGACAGACAACAGGTAGTATTCTTCATCAATTCTCTATCAAATTGTGCTACAGTTGACACTGGTGTTCCGCAAGGTTCTATTCTAGGCCCGTTGCTCTTTGCAATCTATATCAGTGATCTTCCACTTCATCTTAAACACTCTTCTTGTGACCTTTTTGCCGATGATTGCACAGTCTACACCAGTGACTACGATTGTGTTAATCTAGAATCAGCTCTTCAGGTCGAGTTATACAATTTAATTCGATGGAGCAAAAATAATGGCATGATTATAAACACCGATAAAACAAAATCAATGCTCATAACAACAAGACAGAAACTACAAAACACAACAAAAACAACACTTCGGCTCAGCACGGAAACATTACAGATAGAAAACGTTAGTGAGCACAAAACACTAGGTCTTATTATTGACCAACATCTGACCTGGAACTCTCATGTGCAATGTCTAACAAAACTCATCGTGCAAAAAGTATACCAATTAGCTAAAATTAAGCATTTCATCGATCAAGACACTAGGAAGACATACTACATATCTCATATACAAACACATTTAGACTATTGCTCAACAGTTTGGGATGGTTGCTCAGTGTCAAATACAAAGAGGCTTTGCTCACTCCAAAAGCGAGCAGTAAAGCTTATTAGTGACAAAGATCAAGCACAAACAACTAACCATCACAAACGTATCAAAATACTACCTCTTAAGAACAGGCTCCTCTTCAACAAAGCCAAGTTAGTACATCAAATTCTTTCACGGCATGCCCCGCCTTATCTATGGAACCTGTTTAAATTTAGCCCAAAGTGCAGCCAACGCTTGAACAACATAAGTCTTCCAAAACCTAGACTTGATCTTTACAAGAAAAGCTTTTCTGCTGCTCATCTTTGGAATACCCTCCCATCCTATATAAAAAATATAAATTATACTCCTTCCTACAACTACAAACTATCCCAATATCTATTTGATGCCGACTACATGCCTCCATGAATTATAAAACTTAAAAGTTATCTTAAACTGCTCTTACAGACACCGAATACAATTAATTGTTTTCTGAATAGTCCCGAAAATTTTGTTTAGTAGATAGTCATTTATAATGTATGTAGTTATTTCTGTACTGAGTGAATGTTTAAGAGCGAAACGCAAATGTTATATTTTATTTTATGTCACTCAGCTTCAATGTTAGTTATGTTTGTTATATGAACAGCATATTTGTAGAATGTCTGGAATAGAGTGAAAGATGTATAATAAAGGGCAGAATATCAGACGGGCCTGCGTGCCCAATTCTTAATCCTTTTGAAATAAAGATCAATCAATCAATCTCTCTCTCTCTCTCTCTCTCTCTCTCTCTCTCTCTCTCTCTCTATCTTAACCTTAAGTGCCCAGGGCACATGGGGCTTCCGCAAGGGTTTTCCACAAATGCCTGTCCTTTGTCTTTTTTTCTGCTCATGCCCAGGTGAGCCCTCTATTGCTCAACATCCTTTCTGTTGTTCTTCTCCATGTCTCTTTTGGTCTACCCTTACTTCTGTTCCCCTGTGTTGTCCATCTTAGTGCTATTTTTGGTAGTGAGTTGTCAGTCATTCGGATCACATGTCCCAACCATCGCCAGCGTCTTTCCTCAATAATTGCTGTCAGTGACTTCATCTGCATTTCTGCCAACAAGATGTTATTTCTTATGGTGTTTGGCCATAATACAGCACTGTATATTCAGAACAACATATTTGTAAATTTACACTGAGAAGTCTCTGGATCGATGGCAGGGAAAACAAATGTTCGTAAAACGGGGCGTCGGAAACCGGAGACTATCTGTACAGAGACTGATTGTACCATTTCTGAGCTGTTTTATAGTTCTGTGTGTACCCTTTACGTGAAGTCGACGTTTTGGACCACCATAACAACCTGTCCTATGCGGAGATGCAGCATCACCGTGATCTTGTGTCATATTTGGCTGCAGGATGATGTCACTTGGAGAACTTACAACTTCCACTCTCCAGTCAACCCGTTTGTAAAAAAAAACAGGAATGTGAGGCGTACTAGGGTACTTTCACTACACACGGATATCAGTATACCAAGGGCGAGAGGGGAGATTTGGGGAACACTTCTTGTAAACCCCTAAAGTTCCGTTTTCCTTCGCAGAGTCTGCTAGGCGAATTATCCATTACTTGTCACGTTAGTTCGATGACTTGTCAAGTTATTATTACTTGTCTGGTCAGACTATTTCAGATATTCTTGTCTTGTCTCTCCTTCGTAGCCAAATCTTATTGTTTCTGGATGTAGTTTACACACTCTCCAGTTATGAAAAAAAAACAAAGCAGAATCTTAGTCATTTTCTTGGGAGTTATCTTTTATATCTTAAGTGTTTTTTTAAAAAAATAGATCGCCGGATCACTATCTGCTGGACTGCAGTGCATTGAAGGATCTTCGGAAGAACCTAATACCACCAAACTCCTCAGTCACCAATATTCTATATGGAGATGTAGAACAGCTGAAGAGGAACTAACTGTACGTTTCATTATCTGGGACAAGGGGAAAAGAGTGAAAACTCGTAAACCCGGGGATCAGAAAAGTCAAAGTCAAAAGTAGATCGCCGGGTAGCCCTCATACTTTCTCAGAATCCTTCTTCTGTTTTTTTTTTTACCTTGCTTTCATTCGCTGCAGCTCTAGAACAGCCGAAGAGGACTTGCTCTAGAATAGTTCGTAATCCTCCACCTCCCATGACTCCTACAACATGACATCGTTTATCTGACTTCCCGAGTATTTCAGTCTGGCTTTAGTTACAATTTATGATGTTTCATTGATGAATGTCAAATGTATGCGTGGGAGTCTTAAGCGTATAAAAGGAAGGCAAGAGTTTTATAAATAAACGTGCAATCAAGATAAAAAAATATATCAGCCATTTATATCACATCTTTCTTTTTAATCTGACCCTATCCTCAACTCCCGCACAGATCTTGTGTCCTGTTAGAGATAATTTGTTAGATGTAGTTAAAAAATAAAGTTTCTGCCCAGGTTGTGAAGGTAAACTTGATAAAAACTGTGGAAAGTGAAACTACTTTAAATCATAGATTTCCGGCTGCAAGCTTATCGGCGCTGTAAGACCAGAGAGATCAGGCGAGCTCTCAGATGAAAGTTGAAACGAGGAGATTATCAAAGCAAAAAAAAAAAAAAAGAAGTAAAATGAAATAGTAAAACCGGTTATTGGAGATGATAGGTGCAGTTCATGTAGAGCAGGCTTCTAAGTGTACATGATATAAGGAAGAAAAATGCAGCTGTATGAAAGTTCATGTAATTTTTATGTTGTTTAATAACTTTTGTATGTTGAACAGATTATTCATTCAAAACATCTTGCTGTGTTGTATATGGTTTTCTTTATCAGTTTTCATTCTAACTTAAAACGCTTCCAATCCTTTTATTCTAACTTACAAAGCTTTCAATTCTTTTATTCTAACTTACAAAGCTTCCAATCCTTTTTATTCTAACTTACAAAGCTTCCAATCCTTTTGTTCTAACTTAAAACGCTTCCAATCATTTTATTCTAACGTATAACGCTTCCATTCCTTTTATTATAACTTATAACGCTTCCAATCCTTTTATTCTAACTTATAACGCTTCCAATCCTTTTATTATAACTTACAACGCTTCCAATCATTTTATTATAACTTATAACGCTTCCAATCTTTTTATTCTAACTTACAACGCTTCCAATCCTTTTCTTTTGCCCGTGGAGCTGCAAGGCCTGGACATAAGTCTGGAGACAGAATTCAGCATCCGATGGCTTTGTCCATGTCGTAAGAGGCGACTAAGGAAGATGATGCGTGGGGCCAGCAACCCCATCCCTGTAAAAAGAGATTGGCATCTGCAGGAATTGACACAAGAGAAATCCAAAATGTCGGTGAGAGGGGGCTAAGTTAGCCAGGAAACTGGATCCATGACGGATGCTGATGAAAACTTGCTGCAGGAAGTCAACATGCTGACAACAGAAGCATGGGTCAGTTGAAAGAGACACAGAAACGTGCAGCAAAGCAGTAGACTAAGGACTGACATGGGAGGCAGCCAAGAAGGTGGCGAAGGACCGACAGAAGTGGAAATCTCCTGTTACCAGCAGCCCCATGTACCATGGGCACTGACGAGGACAAGAGAGAGAGAGAGAGAGAGAGAGAGAGATGAAAATCCTATACTTCATCATATTTCGTTTCTGGTGTTCAGAACATGTTAGATTTAGCTCTGACAAAGTTACTGACGACGGGGTTAGTACGCTAGTCCGTCATGGCGAGGGTTGGTGGTTCTAATCCGGCCAGAGGCGCCCTCGGTCACTCAGCTGAAGAAACTAGTACTTGCCTTTTTTATGGAGCTGGGAAAGGACCTGCTGGCAGGCGTGATGTTGACCACTAACATGGAAAAGGACAAGCTGACAGGCGTTATGTTGACCACTAACATGGGAAAGGACAAGCTGACAGGCGTGATGTTGACCACTAACATGGGAAAGGACAAGCTGACAGGCGTGATGTTGACCACTAACATGGGAAAGGACAAGCTGACAGGCGTGATGTTGACCACTATCATGGGAAAGGACAAGCTGACAGGCGTTATGTTGACCACTAACATGGGAAAGGACAAGCTGACAGGCGTGATGTTGACCACTAACATGGGAAAGGACAAGCTGGCAGGCGTGATGTTGACCACTAACATGGGAAAGGACAAGCTGACAGGCGTTATGTTGACCACTAACATGGGAAAGGACAAGCTGACAGGCGTTATGTTGACCACTAACATGGGAAAGGACAAGCTGACAGGCGTTATGTTGACCACTAACATGGGAAAGGACAAGCTGGCAGGCGTTATGTTGACCACTATCATGGGAAAGGACAAGCTGGCAGGCGTGATGTTGACCACTAACATGGGAAAGGACAAGCTGGCAGGCGTGATGTTGACCACTAACATGGGAAAGGACAAGCTGTCAGGCGTGATGTTGACCACTATCATACTAGAGTGCGCCGGAAGATCAAGTAAAATAGGGACGAGATCTTCGTATCCTCTATGTGCCTCAATGGCATAACCATATGGTTATCTTTACCGTTATCATACAAAACCGTCGGATTTTTCTGAGTTTCGGACAAGTTAACAAATCTCTGCAGCTACGGCTGATTGTTTTTTATTTCTGCTCAGTGCTGGAGGGTGCTGCTGCAATTATTAACCACCAACGTCCCGGTACTGCCGTTTCTTGCAGTGTCACAGATTTTGGTAGCTCTGCTGTAGCTGCTCTGTCTCCTTAGAACCTCCAGCAGAGTGTTTATAGCAGCCAACGAGGTGCAGGTGTTAAAACACGCACGTTAAACTGAGGATGACTTAACGGTAGCTTTCTTCAAAATCAAGAATGGACTCAAATAAAAAAAGTTTCTCTACAGACCACCCCACTGTGTGGATCAGATAGAGCAGAAGCCCGCCCCGGTTAGTGAAAATGTGACTTATACCAGAAGCGCCAACCTGAAAATGGGGCCAGGGTCTTGACCAGCTCTAATTTGCCGGCCCATCATTTGACTGATGCGTGTATGGTCACTCCAGGATCAGTATCTTTGCTCCGTGTGCGTACTCTAGAAATGATTACCTGGGAAGATGAAAGTGTCGACCCCGAAGAAACATGAAAATAGTGAAAGCCAGGCCAGCCCGTCTCCATCATTGCTCTTTTAAATAGAACCAACCCTCAACCCCCCCCCCCCCCCAGCATAATCACTGGACAGTAAGCTCAGCAAGATTAACTTACAGAAAATAAAAGTTGTAAAATAGAGGATGGGGAAATACGCTTATGGAAGAAAGAAAGAAGAAGAAGACAACGTTTACCAAAATGTTAAGTCCAGTCTTCATCTGATGTTTCACAAAGAGGACGCCGCATGCGCGTATCAGAAGAGTCCGGCCAAGAGACAAAACTACTACACGTCATCATCATCTTGTTCCATATTTTTACTTTTTGTCCCTGAAAGACATCAATTTATGTTACCTTCTGTCTTGTATTCTCTCTCTCTCTCTTTTTTTTCTGTATCTTATCTAAATTTTTTAGTCCTCTCTGCCATCTTTTTTTTTTTTTTTAATACTTTGTCCTACAGGAAATTGAAGTTTCCTTCCTGTGTTAATTTTGTATTTAAGAAATATAATTCCAAATTTTAGAAAAAATTCTATGTGAATATGGGATGTATATTTGAGATAATTCGCATGAGTTTATCTGATTTTTTTAAAGCCTAGATTTCATCTCTCACCCAGAACTGATGAACACTTTCATGTAGCTCCTCTCCCCAGATGTGGACCAATCATGCACCTCAGATTCGCCCCGGTCTACCTACCAGCGAGCGGATGCCAGTTTGTTTTGGTTTTTTTTTTTTGTGTTAAAAGAGACACGCGTACTCCAATCAGCCTTAGAATATCAGATTGTCTTCTTTCTATGAACTGACAGTAATGTAATTCACGAAGCCCATGTCGGAGTTATGAAGTCGCCATATTTTATGAATAATTCTCGCGATTCGGCCGTCGACACACATACTCGCACATAGGTTTTTTTTTTCTTTTTAACACAACACTTTCCACAGACCAGTGGTTCTAGATTTGTTCTTCAGGGATCACAAGTGATCCTCGGAGCATTACCAGGAGGTCGGAGGCTGCTTTGTCGAGGTTAAGTAGCAGCTACTGAATATAACCAATTAATTGTTCATGGCATTGGGATATTGCGCATAAGATGGTGATCTACACAATGCATTTACAGGCAGAAATAAACTTTGTTGGATGTCAGTCAGTCAGTCATTTGCATATCCCTTAGGGAACTTTGCCTCTCTAACAGCTATCCCGTAGGCCTCTCGGTTGATTACAACCAAGATGCCTGCTGCTGATGCATACATCTGCAGATTATCAGCGATGTCTTGCAGCCATCTTCGACTTGGTCTTCTTCTCTTTTTTCCCCATTATGTATCCTTCCAAGACGGCCTTCTCTAAATTCTCATGACGTTTAGTGTGTCTAAAATATTTTAAAGTTTTCTCTGTTTAATCTTTGTTGGATGTAAAAAGATTAATAACCGCTGTTCTAAACTTCGTGGACATAATGTGCTATTTTGGTAGAGGATATGACTGTACTAGAGTAGAAGGTCGGAACAGGGACAACGAGCTAAAGCTGGCCAAGACCTTGTTCTCCCACCTCTCCCTTGATGCTCCCTGTAACAGATTAGACAGGTACCACTATGATCCAAATGGCGGTGAGGTCCTTTTAAAAAAATATTGCACCTTTTACTGCTTTTCTAGCTCCACCCTGGTTCTGCACTCTAGTTCCCCCGTAATTTACTCCACTATTCTACATCTTCACCACATCGGCTCTTCTCAGCTCCAAGGGGATCTTCTTCTATCTCTCTGGGACTGGGAGCTGATGTTCTTTGCAGCTCCAAGGGGATCTTCTTCTATCTCTCTGGGACTGGGAGCTGATGTTCTTTGCAGTTCCAATGGGATCTTCTTCTATCTCTCTGGGACTAGGAGCTGATGTTCTTTGCAGCTCCAAGGGGATTTTTTTCTATCTCTCTGGGACTGGGAGCTGATGTTCTTTGCAGCTCCAAGGGGATCTTCTTCTATCTCTCTGGGACTGGGAGCTGATGTTCTTTGCAGCTCCAAGGGGATCTTCTTCTATCTCTCTGGGACTAGGAGCTGATGTTCTTTGCAGCTCCAAGGGGATCTTCTTCTATCTCTCTGGGACTAGGAGCTGATGTTCTTTGCAGCTCCAAGGGGATCTTCTTCTATCTCTCTGGGACTAGGAGCTGATGTTCTGTGCAGCCGATGTGATTGAGGATGCCGAGGCGTAGCATCGTATCGGATTGGGAGCGGGTTATGGCGGCTGTTTTTTTAGTCCGTAAGTGGAGCTAAAAGGCAGGGGAGCGGAATACTTTTTTTTTTCGCAGACTTCACTGCTATGAGGACCATGGCGATCTCTGCTTCCTCAGCCAGCTAGGCCTATTACAGGCAACAGAGGGGTGGGACTGGGTCTTGGTCACCTAAGGCTCATCAGGGAGATAGAACAAGAACAAATTCAAGGACAGATTAAAAAAAAATTCGGTTCTGTGATTTCATCTTGGGAATGACCGGAAATAGTTCGGCTACTTTCTTTCTGTCTTCTTCTTCTTTTACATTCTCTCCCTCATTCCAAGATTAAGTTGACGAGTGGGTTATATGTTCTGGCAGGTCCTGGCGTTCATCTAATGGATGAAACCTACAGAGGGTAGTGAGGTGGAGGGAAGCAGGAAGCAATGTTTTAAGAGTAAACAGAACTGAAGATGAGGTAACACGTTGTAATCCGAAATATAAAAACTGATCGAACATCCGTAAATTTGATCAATAACTTGAAAAAGTTGAAAAATAAGGGGGAAGGGGAGGGGGGAATGAAACATTTTTTAAGAAGTCAGTACATCCGGTCAATGAATTATGACGGGAAATCATTTTCTGAAGTTCTTGTTAATGTTTTTGTTGTTCGTAATGACACCAGACCTGGGCAATTTATGATGCGGCTAGTCTTCTTCTTCTTCTTTTCTTCTTCTTCTTCTTCTTCTTCTTCTTTCTTCTTCTTCTTCTTCTTCTTCTTCTTCTTCGCCCTCCCCCCACCCCCTGTTGTTGCAGGGCTTCGGTTGCGTTGTGTCACAGTTAAGTATCTTTCGACCCAACACACCAGACTTCGGCACCGACACACGTTCCGTGACCGGCTTCGTCTTCTCAATGCGATCCCTACTCACTTGACCAGGTGACCTCTTGGCCGGCCGTGTTTTGCCAATCCTGACGCAAACAGTCAGAATGGATCCGCTGACTGGTAACTCGCTCACCTTAAGTAGTAAGCCATCGGCCCCATTCATTTAATTCTTGTCTTGTCTTGTGCTATTTCCCTGTAACAGCGAGCTGGTGCTCTTTGCAGCCGATGCTGAAGAGTTGTTGAGGTACACAATCGTCTCGGCGTGGGAGAGGGTTACGGTAGCTACTTTTTCAGTCCAGAAGTGCAGCTAAAAAGCAAGGGGTGTGCATTGCTTCTTTAGCAGACTCCACCACCATGGGGATTATGGCGATCCCTGCCCCGTTAGCCAGGCTAGGCCTGTTACTGGGGGTACCAGCGGAGAGGTGGGACAAGGTCTTGGTCAGCTATGGTTCGCTAACCCAGTTGTGGGTCGCGCTGATTGCCTAATCAGCCATCGTCTTCACCCTCATACATCTAGTGATAACGAGTCTTGGTGATGATAGTAGCCGAAAAGTGATAGCAGGCTTTCGAAAGTGGATGAGGGGATGAACGACAACCCTCCCTTTAAAATGCAGTGCTAGGATTGCCAGAAGCGCCCCATCACGACAGAGGATCACTCTTTTTGAAAACCACTCAATTACATACCCACATTCACTCTTCACAAGAGTGGGCGTGTAGTTTCCGGGCGGAGAGAAAAATTACGCATGCGCGGTCACGCACGTGTGCTTTAATGTTGCGTGTTGTGATATGTTTATTATTATTATTTGTTTCGTTACCGGATGAGGATCATTGAAGGAGGAAGTGGCAAGCTTTTAATTTCCCAGGTTACTTCCACTCTTACTTCCGGTTATATATTCCCCCGCACACCAGCTCGTATTCTTCGCAGTTTATTAGTTTGGATGTTTAACACATTATAAATAATTAATTTTCACAAACAGTAAAATAATACAGCATTTCATTTTCTCTTAAATATTTCCGACTAAACCACAAATAGCCTAACTATTTTAGGGTTGGGGGGGGGGGGGAAGAGTCTTCCACAACACATCTCTTTGTTTTTCTTGTCTCTTTCCTCATATAACTTTCAGTGTTGAAGGGACAGATAGACGTCATGATAGGGATCAGGGGGATCAGTGAGTCAGTCATTTGCTTCTCCCTTGCGGAACTTTGCCTCCCTAACAGCTCTCCTGTAGGCCTTTCGGTTGTAAGCAAGATGGCCTTGCTACTGATGCATCCATTCGCAGATTATCAACGATGTCTTGCAACCATCTTCGTGTTGGTCTTCCTCTCATTCCTTTTCCCATTATGTACCCTTCCAGGATTGTCTTCTCTAAATTCTCGTGACATTTAACGTGTCCAAAGTATTTAAGTTTTCTCTGTTTAACCCTCTTAACTAGCCAGCCTTCTTCAATATTAGGTTCTTGTAGTTTGGATATATTTGTTCCTTTTTTTTTTGGTGTCCATGATATGTGAAGAACTCTTCTGCAGCATTTATATTCAAAGTCATTTATGTGTTTCTCAGCTGTTTTGTTAAGTGTCCAGGTCTCACAGGCGTATGTTGTGATGGGAAAGATGCATGTCCTTAAAAATCTTATTTTTGTAGTTCTGTCTGCTCCTCTCCACAGATTCTTTAGTTGTTTTATCGGGGGATAGGCTTCTTTTTATGGGATATTTTACGGTTTCGGTATCTTCTTCCCTCAGTCTCCTACACGGGTGCCCTCTTCCTCTGTCTTCTACATGGATGCTCTCTTCCTCTGTCTCCTACATGGATGCCCTCTTCCTCTGTCTCCTACATGGATGCCCTCTTCCTCTGTCTCCTACATGGATGCCCTCTTCCTCTGTCTCCTACATGGATGCCCTCTTCCTCTGTCTCCTACATGGATGCCCTCTTCCTCTGTCTCCTACATGGATGCTCTCTTCCTCTGTCTCCTACATGGATGCTCTCTTCCTCTGTTACCTACATGGGTGCCCTCTCCCCTGTCTCTTACATGGATGCCCTCTTCCTCTGTCTCCTACATGGATGCTCTCTTCCTCTGTCTCCTACATGGATGCTCTCTTCCTCTGTGTCTCCTACATGGATGCTCTCTTCCTCTGTCTCCTACATGGATGCCCTCTTCCTCTGTCTCCTTCATGGATGCCCTCTTCCTCTGTCTCCTACATAGATGCCCTCTTCCTCTGTCTCCTACATGGATGCCCTCTTCCTCTGTCTCCTACATGGATGCCCTCTTCCTCTGTCTCCTACATGGATGCTCTCTTCCTCTGTCTCCTACATGGATGCCCTCTTCCTCTTTCTCCTACATGGATGCTCTCTTCCTCTGTCTCCTACATGGATGCTCTCTTCCTCTGTCTCCTACATGGATACTCTCTTCCTCTGTCTCCTTCATGGATGCTCTCTTCCTCTGTTACCTACATGGGTGCCCTCTCCCCTGTCTCTTACATGGATGTCCCCTTCCTCTGTCTCCTACATGGATGCCCTCTTCCTCTGTCTCCTACATGGATGCTCTCTTCCTCTGTCTCCTACATGGATGCTCTCTTCCTCTGTTACCTACATGGGTGCCCTCTCCCCTGTCTCTTACATGGATGCCCTCTTCCTCTGTCTCCTACATGGATGCTCTTCCTCTGTCTCTTACATGGATGCCCTCTTCCTCTGTCTCCTACATGGATGCCCTCTTCCTCTGTCTCCTACATGGATGCCCTCTTCCTCTGTCTCCTACATGGATGCCCTCTTCCTCTGTCTCCTACATGGATGCTCTCTTCCTCTGTCTCCTACATGGATGCTCTCTTCCTCTGTCTCCTACATGGATGCTCTCTTCCTCTGTTACCTACATGGGTGCCCTCTCCCCTGTCTCTTACATGGATGCCCTCTTCCTCTGTCTCCTACATGGATGCCCTCTTCCTCTGTCTCCTACATGGATGCCCTCTTCCTCTGTCTCTTACATGGATGCCCTCTTCCTCTGTCTCCTACATGGATGCCCTCTTCCTCTGTCTCCTACATGGATGCCCTCTTCCTCTGTCTCCTACATGGATGCCCTCTTCCTCTGTCTCCTACATGGATGCTCTCTTCCTCTGTCTCCTACATGGATGCTCTCTTCCTCTGTCTCCTACATGGATGCTCTCTTCCTCTGTTACCTACATGGGTGCCCTCTCCCCTGTCTCTTACATGGATGCCCTCTTCCTCTGTCTCCTACATGGATGCCCTCTTCCTCTGTCTCCTACATGGATGCCCTCTTCCTCTGTCTCCTACATGGATGCCCTCTTCCTCTATCTCCTACAGGATGCCCTCTTCCTCTGTCTCCTACATGGATGCCCTCTTCCTCTGTCTCCTACCTGGATGCCCTCTTCCTCTGTCTCCTACATGGATGCTCTCTTCCTCTGTCTCCTACATGGATGCTCTCTTCCTCTGTCTCCTACATGGATGCTTTCTTCCTCTGTCTCCTACATGGATGCCCTCTTCCTCTGTCTCCTACATGGATGCTCTCTTCCTCTGTCTCCTACATGGATGCTCTCTTCCTCTTTCTCCTACATGGATGCTCTCTTCCTCTGTCTCCTACATGGATGCTCTCTTCCTCTGTCTCCTACATGGATGCTCTCTTCCTCTGTGTCTCCTACATGGATGCTCTCTTCCTCTGTCTCCTACATGGATGCCCTCTTCCTCTGTCTCCTTCATGGATGCCCTCTTCCTCTGTCTCCTACATAGATGCCCTCTTCCTCTGTCTCCTACATGGATGCCCTCTTCCTCTGTCTCCTACATGGATGCCTTATTCCTCTGTCTCCTACATGGATGCTCTCTTCCTCTGTCTCCTACATGGATGCCCTCTTCCTCTTTCTCCTACATGGATGCTCTCTTCCTCTGTCTCCTACATGGATGCTCTCTTCCTCTGTCTCCTACATGGATACTCTCTTCCTCTGTCTCCTTCATGGATGCTCTCTTCCTCTGTTACCTACATGGGTGCCCTCTCCCCTGTCTCTTACATGGATGTCCCCTTCCTCTGTCTCCTACATGGGTTCCCTCTCCTCTGTCTCCTACATGGGTGCCCTCTCCCCTGTCTCCTACATGGGTTCCCTCTCCTCTGTCTCTTACATGGGTTCCCTCTCCTCTGTCTCCTACATGGGTTCCCTCTCCTCTGTCTCCTACATGGGTTCCCTCTCCTCTGTCTCTTACATGGGTTCCCTCTCCTCTGTCTCCTACATGGGTTCCCTCTCCTCTGTCTCTTACATGGGTGCCCTCTTCCTCTGTTACCTACAAATCTTAGTGTGAATGTTGTCTGATATACTATCTCGTGGTTGTCGTGTAACACGGCCAAGCCACTAGACTTCCTGTTTCTGAATATGGCGTATTACTGGTGTTACTCCAACCTTTGATCTGATCGTGTCATTTCTTATGTGGTCTCTTCTTGCCACATTTAGTATTCTCATTAAACATCTCATTTCTGTCGTGACGATTTTTTGTTTTTGTTTTTGTTTTTTGGCTGTTAGCGTCCACGCCTGACATTGATAGCACAGAGTTTGAAGAAAAATTGTGTTGTACAGTGCTTTTTGTTTTCATTCAGTTGTGATGTACTGTTGTTCAGTGAAGGTGTTTATTAGTTTGGTTACATAAAACATATTTCTTTTAATTAATTTCCAAGAACAGTAAAATCTCATCCATTCCTTCTCTATCTACAGGGACTGTTGGAGTATTGTAATTTAGTTAACGGTGTAATGCTCGGAGTGAGACCTGGTTTGTTGCAGTGTTGCACTTCTTAAAGATGCCTGTTTGTTAACTGATACTAGATTACCTCCAGCCAGCAGCATCTCGTGGATATCACATAAATCCTGAATTGATAGTGCGTTGGCACCTCGCGGCGAGGCGTTTGCTCGTTCTGACGGATGCTTGGTTCGAGTTATGGATATTTTTGTAGCATTTCTTTTCTCTTATGCCTAACGTACTTTGTCTACTATTATTTTTCCCCGGGCTTAATCACCCACCCTGTGTTCTATCACCTGCATCAGTGGTTCTCAATCATTTTAAACATAATCATCACATTCTCAGATATATATTAAGTTGCGAATCGCCAGTTTATATGGAATATCACATTGTCATAAATATTTATTTATTTATTTCAAATAAATGACATTTAATACGAAATTGATACTCCAGTGGGGCCGCCTGATAATGCACCTCAGAACACAGGTTGGAAACTACTAACATAGATCATGTAGAAATATGCATTTGCATACTTTTCTCTGTTATCATGCTTCTGTTCTGTAAGAACTGATTAAAAAAAAAACAATCGGGAGGTAGTTTATTCTGTTTCTAAATATTATAAAGCTTTTTTTTCTAATTGTTCGCTAACTGAATAGACATCTTCTGAAATGTTGTCCGTATACTTCAATTGCACATATGGATTTGATTTCACATGGAATTATGGGATACAGTCATAATTCCTTTTAGTGGATCACATAAGAAAATCACGCCTTTGTAATCATTAAGGGAAGACTTACTCCTCGGGCCATAGATTGATGACCTACATTTTCAGTCAGTCATTTCCATGTCCTTTCGGAACTTTGCCTCCCTAACAGCGCTCCTGTAGACCTTCGGTTGCTTACAACCAAGATGGCCTGCTGCTGATGCATCCATTTGCAGATTATCAACGATGTCTTGCAGCCATCTTCGACTTGGTCTTCTTCTCTTTCTTTTTCTCATTATGTACCCTTCCAAAATGGTATTATCTAAATTATCATGGCATTTAATGTGTCCAAAACATTTAAGTTTTCTTTGTTTAATCCTCTTTACTAGCCAGCCTTCTTTAATATTAAATTCTTGTAGTATGGATATATTTGTTCTTTTTTTGTTTCCATGATATTTGAAGAATTCTTCTGTAGCATTTACATTCAAAGGCATTTATGTGTTTCTCAGCTGTTTTGTTAAGTGTCCAGGTCTCACGGGCATATGTTGCGATGGGAAAGATGCATGCCCTTAAAAATCTTATTTTTGTAGTTCTGTCTGCTCCTCTCCACAGATTCTTTAGTTGTTTTACTTTCTGAAGAGCGATAGATGTCCTCCTTTTAATTTCCCTCATTGTATCTCCATTATTAGTTAGTAATGATCCAAGATATTCAAAACTCTCCACCTCTTCCAATTTTTCCTCACTGATACGCATTTCAGCTGCTTTATTTGTTTTGTCAGGTGTCATCAGTTTAATTTTCAATTTAGATTTTGCTCTTAACTATCCTTACGGACTGACATAATTAATTTTTCCATTTCTTTTAGCTTTACGCTATAAAATATAAAGTGTAGAGCTTTCCACTAATTGTCATGATTTCTGTTGCCTGAAAAGGCCATACTGCTGAAATATTGGCTGTCTTCGCTCTTTCATTATATTCTTCTCGTTTTCTATGCTTTCCCTCCACTACCTTTGCTTCTCTCTGCTAGGCTTAAGAAACAATTTTTTTATAAATAAGAAACAATGAGGCTTTGGTATAGGAAACTACGAGGCTTTCGTATGGTAAAGTAAGAGAACACAATTTTGTAGGATTAGACAAAGCAGTTTAGTGAGACGTGAGAGAAAGAAAAATCACAAGAGAATTACCTGGGATTCGAACACGGACTCTGGTAGGACGAGCAGCCGTCTAGCCACGAGAGAACAGCGTACTATCGACTTAGCCAACTAGCACCCCCCAAAAAAGGTGTTTTATTGACATAGTCTTTAGTAACCGCTCAGTAGACACGAGGGATCGTGAAACCCGGAAAGAAACAAGGTCGTGACACAGAAAATTCCGTAGTTTAGATTCAGTCTATCTAGCAGGTACCAACTTTTTAGACAAACAATCACACGGTCTCCTGCCACGTTTGGTGCAAACTTGAACAACAACAACAAACGAACGAATACTTATTACATGAAGTTAGTTTCAGATATAGTTTTTAAGAAACAATTTTTTATAAATAGGAAACACCCCAGTGACTGTAAGAACTTGAAAAGGTTCTGTTGTTTCCTCTTCCAGGCCAGACAGAGAAGACCTGGCGGTTATGGCTCACTGACGATGACAGGTTCGAGCAGCCGGAAACCTTCGAGTTAAGACTCAGTGACCCAGTTATGGCAGTCATCGAATACCCAGATGTGGCCAGAGTTACCATTCTGGATTCTGAAGACGGTACATCTTTGCCTATGATTCTACTTATTGATTTATTGTCAATGCTGCTTTCTTAACATTCTGTTTTCTTTCTTTCTTTCTTGCTTTCTTTCTTTCTTGCTTTCTTTCTTTCTTTCTTTTGCACTAACACCATAACCCCTGCTGCTTCCTTCTTTCCTTCCTTTCATTTGCATTAATACCATATCTCTTGGTACTTCCATTCTTCCTTCTTTCCTTCCTTCTACACTAACACCAATTCTCCTGATCCTTCTTTCTTTCCTTCCTTCTACATTAACACCAATTCTCCTGATCCTTCCATCTTTCCTTCCTTCTACACTAACACCAATTCTCCTTATCCTTCCTACTTTCCTTTCTACCTTCCTTTCTTCTTTTCTTCCTTCTACGCTAATACCATATCTCTTGATCCTTCCTACCTTCCTTCCTTCTTTTCTTCCTTCTACGCTAATACCATATCTCTTGATCCTTCCTACCTTCCTTCCTTCTTTTCTTCCTCCTACGCTAATACCATATCTCTTGATTCTTCCTACTTTCCTTTCTTCCTCCTACGCTAATACCATATCTCCTGCTCCTTCCTACCTTCCTTTCTACCTTCCTTCCTTCTTTCTTTCCTTCTTCACTAACACCATATCTCCTGCTCCTTCCAACCTTCCATCCTTACTGTCTAGATTTCCTTCGCTTATTTACATGTGCTTATTTATTTTAAAATAAATTTGTAAATATATTTTGTCCGTGGATTTGGAATGCCGACTTCTTCAGTAGAGTACTCTGTATTCCACATGAAGTTCATCATCATTATCGCAATTTTATACTTTCTTCTCTTCATCCTCGTGTGCCGACTCCATAAAGAAGAGTGGCTGCAATAGATCCAAGGTTCTTAGCACTCCAATTAAAACGATTTCTGACTGTCTCTTGACACGAAAGCTTACCACTGGTGCCTGTCACACTTTCCTTCTAGTCTCTTCCTCCCAACAGGTTTTCTCTGCACTATTACACCTATTATTATTACTCATACATCAAAATTAACTCCAGCTGCTTAACTGTACTGCTCTCCCTATCTTCCCACTTCGGCTTTTTTTTTTTTTTTGGCACTAACTTGTATCCTCCTTACATTTGACAGCATCAGGTAACAGTTTATTATTTCTCTCATTGACGCAGAGTCTCAGGTGAGTTTCTCAGACAGTGAATACCGGGTAGCAGAAGATATTGGTGAGATTCTCATCCCAATCAAACGAGTCGGGGATATCTCGGACGAGACCATGGTGATTTGTTCTACAGTCCAAGGTAAATGAAATATGCAGATCGATCATGTTACTGCTCGCTTCTGTCGGCCCCTGATGTACGACTGTAATTAGCAAGCAGAAAGGGAGAAATGGGGCTGTTGGGGGGGGGGGGGGAGGGAACCAGGGTAGAGCCTCGGGGGGTATGACGGCCCTAGAAAAACAATACGGGAAAACACTGTAACGTGTTTGGATAGTGGGGCTGATGATAAATGACAACGAGGAGCCCACTTGACTCCTCCGCGACCACAATAATTTGTTAGAAGTTTCATTTTAACGAAAGTGGGAAAACGAGGAAAATATTAATCTCAGCGGACACAAGGACCAATTTCCTCAGAAAATATCAACATTGTGAGGAGGGGAGTGGAGGTTGGTGAACCATAATCCCTACCCCATTTGTAATACAACCTCGATGTTCGCTTTGAATAACGAGTGCACTATGGGTATACCCCACATAACGTCCATTCGGACAACGTCATAATCATATAACCACCTGTTTCAGAGAACGTATAATGGACGTTATAAGGAGAATATTTTGCATCCATTTTTTTTTCTGTTCGATGGACTTGTGGCGTGTCTGTTTCAGATGCAAATTAACTTAAACATCTAAAGACTGCATTAGGTTTTTGTAATTTAACAAGTCAAGGTAGCCACACGCTGTCTTCATAAACTGCACGGATGTTTTAGCATATTTTTTTACACTTGTTTCAGGTACAGCAAATGGGACCGTCCCTAATACGGTGACCTCTTACTCCGATTATATCACCCGTCCGGCGGACCACAGGAGCGTGGTCCGATTTGACAAGGGAGACCAGGAGAAGTTCTGTAGAGTTACCATCATTGACGACTCTCTGTGCGAGAAGGAAGAAAAGTTCACCGTAGTCCTGACCGAGCCAATGGGAGGGAAGATTGGCAGTACTCACTCGGTGGATGTCATTATAGAACCCGATAAAAACGATGGTGAGTATTCGACTGAAAGCCTGCATTTGTCGGAAGACCGGAAGGATACAAAATGATACTTTAAATCTGGACTAATAGACGGTATTCAGTATGGAATGCCATGGAAGTCATTTTAGATAAAAGAGCTTTAAGCAAGTAATAGCTTAATTATAGCAACTGATATTCCTACTGTTATGTACACGACTCGACAATCAGCGAGCCATAGCTGACGCTGTAGCGTCAGAGTTGGTGAATCATAGCTGACCAAGACCCTGTCCCACCTCTCCGTTGGTACCGCCAGTAACAGGCCTAGCTTAGTTAGCAAGGCATGGATCGCCATTGTTCCCATGAATCGCCATTGTTCCCGTGGATCGCCATTGTTCCCGTGGATCGCCGTTGTTCCCGTGACACGATGTTGTGCTTCAACACCTTCACAGCATCGGCTGCAAATAACACCAGGTCGCAGTTCCAGGAAGATAGAAGGCAAGACTGTTACGTACACGATTATAGTCATTACAATAACAAAATAATATCATATGACAGACAACTATACTTCTACAACTATTACTGCTGCTACAGCTACTAAGGTTAAAGTCAGTTACTCATTTCTACAGTTGGGTGACTGGGGCATTCTGGCTGGATTCGAACCCCTGACCTTCGTCATGAGAAACTAGTGCACTAACCACTTAGCCACAGAGACACTACAACTATTACTACTATATAACTAATACTAATAGTATTACTACTGCTACCACCATCACCATTACTACTAGTACTATTACTATTACTACTACCATTACTACTACACCAATACTACTACTATTAGCACTACTGCTAATACCACTACTCCTACTACACCACCACCACCACCACCACAATCACCACCACTACCACCATCACCACTACTACTACTACTACCACTACTACTACTACTACTACTACTACTACTACTACTACTACTACTACTAGATCTAAGACTGATGTTATTGTTACTGAAGATACTAAACCACATCCATTGCCAGTCTTTCTAATGTCTACTAGCACCGGTCATAAAGTGTAACACAAAATCCCCCTGCAATTTTCCCGGCCACCATTATAAAGGTTAATACAGTTAGACCTTACAGCTTTTTGCCCCCCCCCAAGACCTTACAGCTTTTTGCTCCACCTCCCAGACCTTACAGCTTTTTGCCCCCCCAAGACCTTACAGATTTTTGCCCCCCCCCCAAGACCTTACAGCTTTTTGCTCCCCCCCCCCCAAGACCTTACAGCTTTTTGCCCCCCCCCCCCAAGACCTTACAGCTTTTTGCCCCTCCCCCCCAAGACTTTACAGCTTTTTGCTCCCCCCCAAGACCTTACAGCTTTTTGCTCCCCCCCCCAAGACCTTACAGCTTTTTGCCCCCCCCCCAGATCTTACAGCTTTTTACTCCCCCCCCCCCCCCAGACCTTACAGCTTTTTGCTCTCCCCCCAAGACCTTACAGCTTTTTGCTCTCCCCTCAAGACCTTACAGCTTTTTGCTTCCCCCAAGACCTTACAGCTTTTTGCTCCCCCTCCCGTCAAGAGCTTACAGCTCCCCCCCCCCGAACAAGACCTTACAGCTTCTTGGCCCCCCCCCCCCCCAAACCTTACAGCTTCTTCCCCCACTTCCCCCCACGACCTTACATTTTCGTCCCCCCTCCCCAAGACCTTACAGTTCCCCCTTCCCCCTCCCCAAGACCTTACAGTTCCCCCCTCCCCAAGACCTTACAGCTCCCCCCCCCAAGACCTTACAGCTTCTTGCCCCCCCCCCAAGACCTTACAGCTTCTTGCCCCACCTCCCCCCACGACCTTACAGTTTCGTCCCCCCCCCCCCCGACCTTACAGTTTCGTCCCCCCCCCTACACACCTACCTCACACTGCTCCAACAAATCAAGCTAACAAAACAATTTATTCTTTCCCTGATAGTAGCCGTTTGTTTGGGGCTTTCCATTATCCTTATCTTTTTTCCCGTTTATCACGGTTTATATTCATCGTCTTCCGGGATGTTTTTTTAAACTTCTGATTATTTTGGAAAAACAGTGAGACTCTTCCTGAAACTCTCTCACATTGTCATGGCTTTCCAAGTGTAAGGTTGCTTGGGGGGTGAGGGCGGGGGGTGGGGAAGAGTACAGGTCTATGCTCCTTACTTAAGAAGATTCATGCTAATGGCTTTGTGCCTTCATAGTTCTGTGATAAGATTTCCTTCTAACCTCTTCCTTATATAAGTCTAATCTGCCATTTTGTTGTCCTCATGCTTTAGCCAGTGATTCCGGTCAGCGAATCAGATTCTTGTTAACACTTTCACTCCCCGGTGTATAAACAGTCTCTAGGAAGAAACTTTTGTTGCCTGGTCGGCGTACATTCTTTGTTGTTTTCTCTACAATGAAGTATTTCCAGGCTTACTGGACTTTCCTGAACACTTCGGAGCTCATCTCCAGCCATCTCACATTTTTTTTACATCAGAGAAAATGAAAACTTTCATTCTTTTTTTCTCCGACATAATTTACTGACACAAAAAATATAATAGAAATGCAGCGTTTTTTTCTACATAGTCTCTGTTAGAAGACCGAAACGAAGATGGCTGCAAGACATCGTTGATGATCTGGAAATGGATGCAGCAGCAGCAGGCCATCTTGCTCACAACCGAGAGGCCTACAGGAGTGCTGTTTGGGAGGCAAAGTTCCGCAAGGGACATGCAAAGGAATGAATGAATGAATGAGTCTCTGTTAGGTTCATTACAAGCCCTCCAGCCTTTACAAAGCGCAAGATTCCTGTACAAATCTATTGGTTGAGTGCGTCTATAATCATGCACTTTCTGGATATGTTACACTTTTGACGGTGAAATTCATTAAGTTTAGCACCTTCGCTTCTTCTTGGAAATGCTGGGTTCTTTGCAGCCATTGATATAAAGATGTTGAGGCATAGTGTCGGATTGGGAGCGGGTTACGGCGGATATTTTTTTCCGAGCCTGGGTGGAGCTAAAACGCAGCGGGTATGCAGTACTTCTTTAGCAGACTCCACTACCACGAGGACTTTTGTGATACCTGCCCCATTAGTGTGCTAGGCCTGTTACTAGGGTATCAACGGAGAAGTGGGACAGGGTCTTGGTCAGCTACTATTCGCCAAACTTGACGCTGGCTGCCAAATCAAATAGTGTCTTCGTCTCCCCCCCCCCATCCCCCCCCTTCCACCTTTGCTACTTAAAAAAGAAACCAGTGACAGAGACTGCCGTGTATGTCTCTAGAGTAGCGGCCATCTTTACACTGCTGTCATAACGTTACGTAGCTCAGTGGTAGCGCGTTGCCACCTGCACTACACAACAATGATGTTGCTGTCAGCTTATACGACGATGTAACAGAGCTTAGAATTTACATCACAATTTCAAGGTTTTCCTTGTAGTGCATCACTACGAATTTCATCTCGGTTAGTCCTAAAAAAAAAACAAAACGTAAACACAAATAGCCTGAGATACCACAGAAAGTGAGAAACTCTTCAGCGTGTACGAACTTTGTATAAAGAGTATCAAGGGCGGCTGAGTCTTAGTGCACGCGTCTTTCATGTGGAGGTCGATGGTCCTGGTTCATGTGGAGGGGCCCCTGTCACGTGGCTGCAGACAAGGGTACCCAGTTCATTCTGAAGCTGGGGAAGGAAAAGCAGCCAGGCGTGATATTGACCACATCATCTTCTAGCACGCCGACGGGTCAAGGACAGTACGTTTACTAACATCATATTCTTTCGTGGCTCCGTCTCTGAAAGCTGCCTTTTCTCTTCGACTCTCTGAAACACTTTAGCGTAATTAATGCAGCCCCTGTCTTTGTTAACATTCCTCTCGGGGAAATTTGGTATTCCTTTCATTAGAGTTTAGCTTAGTGCTACTTGACTCTTCTTCTTCTTTTCTTCTTCTTCTTCTTCTTCTTCTTCTTCTTCTTCTTCTTTAGTCTCTCTGCAATTGAAAACTGGTGTGAAAATGTTGAGGCACAGCATCGTGCCTGCAAGGGCACGAGTCATGGCAGCTATTTTTTTTCAGGCCCTGAGTACAGCTAAAAAAAAAACAGGGTGTCTGGAATACTTAATTAACAGACTCCACCACCGTGGGGACTATAGAGATCCCTGCCCTGTTAGCCCAGGCTGAGCCTGTTTCTGGGAAGTAGCTAAGCTAAAGTGGGACAGAGTCTTGGTCATCTGCGGTTCACCAGCTCTGAGTCTAGCATCGCAGCCGTGGTTCGCTGACTGCCAAAACCATGGACAGCGCCATTCCCCCCCCCCCCCCCAACCACCCCCACCCCTTTACACTGACGATAGAAGAAATTACTAAACGTCAAATAACATTTACTAAATCTTGCTGATAAGTCATAACACTATGATGTCTATAGTTTCCTTGGTGATTAAATTCCTTAATGAAAGTTTTATTCTGCGCTCATAATGCCTTTCATCTGTGTCTGCTTAGTGCAGAAATCCCTTCTTCAGGATTTGCTTTCCGCTAAAATTCTCTTTCGTAGCGTTTGATTGTGGTAGCATTCTTTTGTTAGCGTCGTTTTTCAGACTTTTATTCGTTCTAAGATATTTTTAAAAGACCTTGATTTAATGCTGCAATCTCTTACCAGATTGTGGCCAGTGTTGTTATCATTTACGAGATTTTAGTCAGTGCTGTAATATCTTACCAGATTTTGGTCAGTGCTGTAATATCTTACCAGATTTTGGTCTATGCTGTAATCATTTACCAGATTTTGGTTAGTGCTCTAATCACTTACAAGATTTTTTATCAGTGCTGTAATCTCTTGCCAGATTTTGATTAGTGCTATAATGAATGGTGCTCATGTGAATTCCCGTTATCATTAAACGCTATGATGCTGTTTCTCTCATATTGCTAAATGCTACAGCCGAAGTTTATGATAGACCTCAGTTCCTTTAGCGAAGTTCCGTTCCCTGTACATTTCTCCTGCTGAATTTTCTTCTAGTTATTCAACAAACTGTTACATAAATCTACTTCAGTTCTTCTTGTTCTTCTGCTTTTATGCTCAGCTTTCTAAACATGGAGCTGGGTTGCCCCCATGAATCCTGCTGTCAGCAGGAGGTCTTTCAGGAACCCAGAGTTTCTCCCCCAATGCTTCTCTCTCTCGGGGGCATACCTGTGCTCTGAGATCTCTGCACTTGAATACAAGAGGTGACGCAAAGTTATGGCTCGGTTTGTTGGCATGTGAATTTAGCTCGTCACAAACATGTGTAGCTTGCCATAAAACATATGTAGCTTGCCATGAAACATTTGTAGCTTGTCATAAAACATTTGTAGCTTGTCATAAAACATTTGTAGCTTGTTTTCAGCCACACAGGTGATAGGTTCTGGCCCTGTAACCCTCGCTACGCCGTCATATTTTGGCAACAGAAAATGCCCGCGCAGATCAGTTGTATGTAATCTTCTCTTTTGTATTTATTACAGGTAGTGCTTTAGTCAGCACTGACCTTTATGTGAGCCTAATCTTTCACACTTGTTTCTGTGTGTTGAGATGGTTGTATGCTTCAGTCCAGCTCTTCCTCGCCTGCTCGTTTTCTTACCTCCTGCTGTACCTTGACTTTGATTAGTGTCTTGGCTTCTTCATATATTTACACCTGTCAGGTAAGGTTACACAGCCCAGTTTCACAGTCCCATACCCCCCTCTTCATTTTCGGATGGAGATCAGCGGAGATGGATCCCGTGTGTCGTAACTCTTTTGAGGCGTACTGGGTAAAAAAAATGCTTGTTTAGCCGTATATTGTCTTTCTGTAAAACGGAAACTTCGATTGATGATGTATATTCCTCTAAAACAAAGTTATTTCTCTGTATACTTCGCTTACTAAACTTTTAGTTAAGCATGGTCCTTACAGGCAGACTGTAATGAACGTTATTTCCCTGTTACTAATACTAGCTTGATTTAACTTTTTTTTTTTAAACTGAAGTAAATTATACCAGTGCAAACAGTAAATTATCTTACAAAAATGTTAATAATGGCTACATTCCTGATATTAAATTATAGCCATTGCTTGATATATATTGTTATAGTTTGCGTACCTGCTGGAACAATCCTATTGATCTCAGGAGTGACGGATTATCGGAGAAAGGTCGTCTTGCTCTGCCTCATTTTATATATAATGAAATGCTCAAACCAGGTGTCACTTTATAATGAATTGCCCAATCCAGGGCTAACTTCATATAGTGACTTGACAAAAAGGGTGGTTGAGATGGAAGAGTAGTGTCTTGACAAAAAGCTCGTTGAGAAGGAAGAGTAGTGACTTGACAAAATCTCAGCGTGAATAGAGTAGTGAGTTGACAAAATGACGGCGTGGATAAAGAGTAATGACTTGACAAAAGCTCGGCGAAGAGGAACGATATTCTTGACTGGCTGTTTTCGCCTCTTCTAGTGACTGTATTATCTCTTAGGAGTAGCGATCATCTCTCCCGTCCGTCCTTCCCTAGTATACTGATCTTCTTTCGACAACATATTTGCTTCCCTTTCTATTAACCCTCTGAAAGCGCTCTAGTTAACTCCTGAGAAACCAAGTATCAGAAACTACAGGTAGACAAAGACGGTCGTCCTATTTAGATCATTTATCTTAATTAAGCACATAATGAGAATCTAGAGTGAGTGGGAATGAGGCTGTGGAACGTAATCTGAGGTGGAGAAGTACGAGAGAAGGCTATTAAAATTCCATCTTTGATCAAAGCACTGACAGACGAATAAGATGTGGTAATATTACCGCGGAAAATAACATGGCGGGGTGAAGATGAAAGCCGAAGGGCAACAGGACAACACCTCAGCATCATAAATGTGGCAGTAAAATCGAAGGGATAATTGGAAAGTTGCCGATCAAAAACCAAGATAAATGGCTTAGTTTTTGTGTACACAGCAAAGAAAAGTTAAACGGAATCATCATAATATTTATACTTTCCCTGCCCTCTAATGTTTTTTATGCACAATCAGGGCTCAGATCAAAGGCAAAACCCCTAAAAAAAACTGGCAGTTTTGGGACTTTAAAAATCCATCCATCCATCCATCCATCCATCCATCTATCTATCTATCTATCTATCTATCTATCTATCTATCTATCTATCTATCTATCTATCTATCTATCTATCTATCTGTCTGTCTGTCTGTCTGTCTGTCTGTCTGTCTGTGTCTGTGTGTGCTGAGACAGCGATATATTTTGCTCCGTCCAACGGAGTATTTTTTTTTTGTCTGTCTGCCAACCTGACCTCCTTCTACCGCCTTCTCTCTCTCTCTCTCTATATATATATATATATATATATATATATATATATATATATATATGCACACCAGTTTGCATGTCTATATGTGTAGATGTCTGTACAAAGACATGTTTGTCTGTTTATGCAAATGTCTTTCTGATCGTTCATCCGTAGAACATTGAACCTTCCGCCAGGCTTTTAAAAAATATATAACCAAAATCAAATCAAGTTTTTCTTCTCCGATTCTCTTCTCCCGTTCATCATTCCTGGCCACCACCACCACCACTTCTAAGAGAGCACCCAGCAAACAAAAAAAAAAACACAGCATAAATATTCCTTCAGCTTATTTATTACCCCAATAACAATTTATCTCCCAGCTGCTGACAAATGAGCTGTAAAACATGACCCAAAGATAAATAGGGCCTGTTTTTTTTTCTTTCCTGTTATCTACATGTATGTCACTTTCTCCTTCTCTCTCTCTCACTCTCCCTTTCACTCTCTCTCTCACTCACTCACTCTCTCTCTCTCTCTCTATATATATATATATATATGCACACACACTTCTCCTTTATATAAACATATAGGCAGTCTTCAGCACACAGAGACGAGTGCTCACACAACTTTCTAGAATGCTATAAACGAACCAAACCCTGATCCTCGCCGAGCCAGAATTTACGACTGGCACGTTGACAGATCTTATTCCGCGACCAGACCTCCAGAATTTCCCAGGATCTTCCCAGCATCGGCCCCCCCCCCCCCCCGTTCACATACCGCTGTAAATGTCATCAGGTGACGTGTGCCCACCCTGACCTGGTCCAGACTTTCTTGTAGGTCACAGAGGGATACTTGCGTCAGTTCATTACAAGACCTGTCCTTTTTTTTTGTTGTTGTTGGTAAGATTCACCTGATGTTCTTGCCTTTATTTACGTCAGTAAATCCCTGGTTCTATTCTCCCTGTTGGAGTAATGTCATATTTCAGTGACATCGAACTTTGTTTAGTGCCCTTTGTGATGGAGTGTAATGACAGGTATGATGTTACAGCGTGCCGGAAGTCTCACCTTCTTCTGTTAATTTGGGGAAATAAGAATAGCAACATTGATTCTTTTCATCGACGTCTGTCATCGCCTTCATTGTCACTGGTTTCATTGAATAGAAGAACAGCGACCTTTCACGGGACAGAAGACCAAAGAGTTTACGCTGGATAGAAGAACAAAGAGCTTTCATTCAATAGAAGAAAAAAGAGCTTTCGCTGAGTATAAGAACAGAGAGTTTTAGCTGGATAGAAGAACAGAGAGTTTTCACTAGATAGAAAAAAACAGAGCTTTCATTTGATAGAAGAACAGAGAGCTTTCATTTGATAGAAGAACAGAGAGCTTTCACTGGATAGAAAATCAGAGAGCTTTCACTAGATAGAAGAACAAAGAGCTTTCACTGGATAAAAGAACAGAGAGCTTTCACTGGATAGAAGATCAGAGAACTTTCACTGGATTATTAGAAGGAACTGAGTTTTCACTGAACAGATGATAAAAGAGTTTTCATTGAAGAGGAAAAAAAAATAATTGTAACTGGGTGTAGAACAAATGGTATTCATGGAGGGGAAAATATATAAAGAACTTTCACTGGACAGAACGAACTTTCACTGAGTAAAGAACAGAAAACACACAAACTGAGCAAAAAGAATAAAGAACATTCACCGAGATAGAAGGACGAAGATCTTACATCATAATATTAGGAAAAAGAAATCAAAGGGGTTGGTCAATGTTTTTTTTTACTGTGCGCTGTAAATAAGATATTTAAGAAGAATAATAAATGTGATAAGAGGAGACCACGTCAGAAAAGACACCATCTGGGTTGAAGTAACTTCGCTACTACACTACATCCAGAAACGGTGAGTCAAACGTTTTGGCCATGTTGCACGACTATCACCAGACAGTATGCCACAAACAGAAAAAATACTCACGCTAAAAAAATATGGGAAACAGAGAGGCTGCACACGCTAAATGTTGAGAGAGGAAATTACAGAAGCTTTAAATATCCCATTATTCGAAGCAAACCGCCGAACCCTATCAAGACGTCCGTTTGTCCCCTCAGGACAGAAAGATATATGAGGAAGGAGACAAGAGAGGACAAGACAGGACAGGACAAGATAAGACAAGACGCCGTTACATAAACTTCGTAACTTAACATATCGATTTCGTTGTTGGATGTAGCTCTACCCCGTCCCGGGGCTCTCTGTTCCATGCACTTTGTAGTTTCTGTATTTCTCTACATCAGCTGTATGCTGAGCTTACAATTCTTGTATAACATTTTGATGATGATGATAATGATGATGATGATTATGAATATTTGTTTTCAAATTATCTTTAACTCTAACATATCTCGGCGCCAAGCAGACTGCTCACTTCGTTCAAAACAGGGTTGTGTTCTGTGAATTTAATTTAACTCTCTTGATGTGTTTTAACCCTTTCGATGTGTCATTAGCTCCCTCGTTTTTAACCCTCTCTCTGCGTAAAACTTATGGAAGATGAGAACTACATCAGCTTCTCTTCTCCCTTCTTCTGCTGCAGCCCCGGCCCAGCAGAGCGGCGTTGACAGACGTTTATAGCAGTTTATGGGCTACTAGGTGTGCCCTTGGCTATTCAGGCCTTACATATGTTTAGCCAAGTGACTTTATAAACGTTGATCCTTAGGTCATGTAGTTGAGTTGTTATTTAACTTGGCCAGGAGAGGGAGCAGCTGTGTGTGCGGAAATTGGAGGGTAGATATACTGAAGCATGCAAGGTCTCTGCCTGCCTATATGTGTGCTGAGAAAGTGACTAAACGTGGGGTATATCTGAGAGATCGTGAAGATGGACTTATGCTTGGATCTATTCTTCGATGTCGAGGTCGTTCCTGAGTCACCGAGAATCGTTTGTTTGTTTGGGTATTGTTGTACTTTGAGCCGTCACTACTTACAACATGAGTCATCGCGCATGTATTCATCCGCCACTAGATCGCTCCGCACACGTATGAGGGGGGGAAAAGTGATCACGCTGTCGGTGAATCCCACGGCAAACCCATTCTCTCGCGATAAACCGAACCTTTGTGCTTCAACTGCGTAGAGCACGTTGCAAAGTTTTCAGATAAGAAACAAGGCCTGCGCACAGAAATGAGATGGTTGAGTGGATAAAACGCTGTTCTCTTCTGGCTAGGCGACTCCTTGTTATACAGGAGTCCATGGTTCGAATCACCGTTTTTCTTCCACCATTTCTCTTTCTCTCTGGTCTAAAATGCTTCGCTTACTATTTTTCGAAGGCTAACCATGCATGCTATGTTTTCTCTTGCAGTATCCCAAAATAAAGTTAATAATTTTAATTTTTTAAAACTTCCAAGGATACAACCATCCCCCCTACCCCCACTAAAAAAGCTATTATAATCCATGAAAGTAATTTTTAAAAAAAACCGACCTCCTGAACTTGCAAAATTTAAACATTTAAAAAAAAAAAACCCACCCCCGAAGGCTGAGGGGTTATAAATATAGGGCATCATTTAAGAATGTTTATCAACAGGTGTCTGAAGTTGCAGATCGTGTGTAACATGAAGTCGAACTTTGGCGAGCTCTAGCGCTGCTCACACAACCAGCCTCTGAGATTAGCTGTAATTTACTTTCTTCTAAGGAAGGGACTCTTTCTAAGTGAAGCTGAAACAGCATATATTTTTTTTCTTATGTGATTTATATCAACTAAAGGGCGTTGCTGAACAGCTGCGGTATGTCTTGTTTTTTCGAGTTCGGGGTTTCCAAGTTGTTAATATTTTGCTTTCTGATGTCTTAGTTTAAAGAACTTTTTAAAAAATATATAGTGCAAACACAACATTTAACAT
Organism: Achatina immaculata; assembly: GCA_009760885.1. Classification (NCBI taxonomy): domain Eukaryota; kingdom Metazoa; phylum Mollusca; class Gastropoda; order Stylommatophora; family Achatinidae; genus Lissachatina; species Lissachatina immaculata. Next base: position 7,513,052 of record CM019703.1, read on the forward strand.
TAGTTTGAAGAGCTAAAAATGTGCATATGCAGGACGTAATTTTAGCTTAGAGAACACAAGAATGTGGATACACAACATTTAAGTTTAGGTTAAAGAGCAAGAAACGTGCTTTACACAACATTTAAGTTTAGGTTAAAGAGCAAGAAACGTGCCGTACGTTGAGGCCATAGTCCCCCACGGGAGTGGAGTCTGCTAAAGAACCTATGAACCCCGTTTTTTTTTTTTTATTTAAACTCCACCTAGAGAATGAAAAAAAGTTCGCTTTACCCACTCTCAGTCCGACACGATGCTGTGACTTTACATGTTCAACGCATCGGCTGAAATAGAAACACCAGCCGGTAGTTACCAGGGAACTACTAGAAGGAAACAAGCAGGAAAGTAAATTCCAGGGAACTACTAGAAAGAAACAAGCAGGAAAGTAAATTCCAGGGAACTACTAGAAGGAAACAAGCAGGAAAGTAAATTCCAGGGAACTACTAGAAGGAAACAAGCAGGAAAGTAAATTCCAGGGAACTACTAGAAGGAAACAAGCAGGAAAGTAAAACACGCTGTACAAGAGAAGAGTTGATTCCGCGCCCTGGCTAAAGTGCACTCAAGTACATATCTCACTCTCCGAGCAGCGAATATTCATGCTCCACTAGCAAGCCATAAAGGTGGCCAGACGTCATGGAAATCAGCGAGAATATATCGCCCACAGTCTGGGTCTAATCGAAGGAAGGTCCAGGGCACCCAAATCACCGAAAATTAATGAATTCTTGGCTTCGGGTGAGTGCGACATAATTCGTGACAGTGCGGCCCAGTGAGAGCTGATGATCAAATTTTTTGTAAGGCGGAGTGGAACCGTGGCGTCGCGCTTTTCATTGACATTAATAGCAAGTCCAACAAGTGGATCTCTGGTGGACGTAACAGCTTATGACTGTTATGTCCGTGAGGAAGGAGGATAGAGGTTTGACTAGGTTTAGTTTACTAACCTAAGGTAGGAGGAAACTTTTCAAAGAAAAGAAGGCATACAGACAGATAAGATAAGACAATACAGACAGATGGATGGATGGATGGACGGACTCTGTTGGTTAGTTCTTTTTCTGCCCCTTATATAATGAAGAACGACAACTCTTGACCTATTCTTATATATCTTATATCCTTCCCGTGCCGTTAAACGTCACATAGGGCTCACAAAGTAGTTCGCCAATTTTTCCTGTCTTCGGCGAGTCTTTCAACCTCATCAAAGGATTTTATGCCTGTTAATTTGGCCTCTCTTAATAATGTCCTCTTCAGAGTTTCACGCGGTCTGCCTCTTTTTGTTTGGGGCCGACGAATGAGCTCATCGAAGTTGGCATCCCTGATGCTCGGTTGGCTGACCTATTACTGTGGTCAAATTTCCCATCAGAAATATTTACCTTTTCTCCGTGTACGAAAAAAAAAAAGACAGAAACTGTAATGGTTTTTAACGTCTTGTGACATTGACCGAAAGTTTGGTATAATAAGATCTCTACAGGTACAGTCGCAGTACAAAACTATTTTCTTTCTCCATTGTGTATAGGAACTACAGCAGCTTGCGTTCCTACTCAGCCATTACACCCATACGGGTATCGTTAGTTTCGTACGCTCAGAAAAAAAAAAACAGGCGCTAATTTAGTTTGAAGTTAAAAAAAAGAAACAAACTCGGTTTGGTGCGGATGGCATTTTAATTTGTAGGTTACAAAAAATGGAACTAGCTAATTTTCGTACAGCTAAAAAAAAAAAAAAAATTAGACCTACATTTAGTTTACCACGTACAGGAATACAAACTTCAGTTTAGTTTCGTACTCACAGAAAGATAATACGAAACTTTAATTCTGTGGAGAGGGGGGTGGGTGGGGGGAAATTGACACAAATTTAGTTTCGTACATACAGGAAAATAGACTTAGCTTTAGTTTTGTATGCGGGAAATGAAAATGTACCCTGAACAACTGGGTCAACATGTCTGAGCAACTTTCCATTTTTTTTTTTCTTAAGAAACGGTAAATATTTCTATTCTGCCCAAGAACTGCACCTTCCTCCACGTGCGAGGATTATTTCTTTAAAAAAACCCGTCTGAAAGTTGCTTTGAACCGTTCAGTTTAATCAACAAAGTAGTTAGTGTGAGGAAGTATGATAAGGAACGGGTGTCGCAGTGGTGTAGTTGCTTGTGTACTCGGCCACCGATCAGAAGGTCCCTGGTTTGGTTTCTCACTTGGGTGGAATTTTTTTTCAGACCAAACGGCACCGGGGTCAAGTCGTAGTTTTTAAAAAAAAATGAGTACCTGCGGCTTCCCTAGGGAAACAAAGACAGCGAGACAAGGTACTGGCCCCCCCCCCCCCCCCCCATCTCAAATGCTGCAGTGGCTTAGAAATGTGAAGGCATTAACACTTCATACCTACGGGAGATGACAATGTACGGTAATGTGGAGTTTAAACAAATGTAATATGAAGCAAAACAGTTATGGGAATTAAAATGGAAATGTGGCCACTTGGGAACGTGATGTGGAATAGGTGACATGGACAGAGTTATATTACGGAATCTCTCTCTCTCCCTCTCTCTCGCGCTCTCTCTCTCTCTCTCTCCCTCTCTCTCGCTCTCTCTCTCACTCTCTCTCTCTCTCTCTCTCCCTCTCAAGGTCCCTACCGACAGGTGTAGGATAGCATGTCCTTCCACAACCCTCGATCCTTGCTGTGCATCTCAACAGGCTTGTCACTGAGCATTTCCCGTGCCAGGATGCCAAAAAGCGTCAAACATCTTGTCTCTTTGTCTACCTCTGTCCCTTCAGCCTTCGATCTTCCCTGCTGCCATTAGCTGCTCTAGCCCGCCTACCCCTCCCCCCCCCCAACCAAACAGGCCCCACAAATCTGGATTGTCGTTTTCTGATCTTACTTATAATTTTTCATGTTTCCTGCGTCTTTTTTTTCCAGAACTTCCTCGTTCGATTTTCTTGCTCTCTGTGTGCTACTTTCAGTATTTTTCTTAAGATCATTTCTGGTTCCAACCTTTTTTTTTTCTTGTTTCTCTTTACTGATCATCCAGGCTTTACATTCATAGAGCAGGATCGGTTCAATGTAACACGCTCTTCATGACTCTCATATATAATGAATAATGACTTACTACAAAGTATGTATTTTAACTTTTGAAAAGAGGTCTTGACTTGTGCAGTTCTACTTTCTGCTTCGGCGATACATCTTAAGTAGGTGGTTAAGTACTTAAAACTGTCACTTTGCTTTAATTTTGTGCCTTTGAATGTAAATGCTACAGAAGAGTTCTTCAAATATCATGGACACAAACAGGAACAAATATATCCATACTACAAGAACTTAGTATTGAAGAAGGCTGGCTAGTAAAGAGGATTAAACAGAGAAAACTTAAATATTTTGTACACATTAAACGCCATGATAATCTAGAGAAAACCGTCTTGGAAGGGTACATAATGGGAAAAAGAAAGAGAGGAAGACCAAGGCGAAGATGGCTGCAAGACATCGTTGATAATCTGCAAATGGATGCATCAGCAGCAGGGCATCTTGCTCACAACCGAGGGGGCTACAGGAGTGCTGTTAGGGAGGCAAAGTTCCGCAAGGGACATGCAAATGACTTATTCATGGTGTACCTTTTTAGGGGTGGGGTAGAGTGTGGGGTTATTTGGGGGTCTTGGCTTTTGAGATGAGCATCATAGCTGTCTTCTTTATGTTAAGAGTGCCTTTAGAGTCCTTCTTATTATTAGGGAGTAACAGAGAAACTTAATTGGTAATCTCAACTAGAACGCCAGTATGAGATATCAAGTTAATGCGAAATTAATTAAACATCATAATAAAGAAAAATACTAAAGTAGAAAAAAAGTAATATGATGTAAAAAATATCACCATGTAAAGCTATAATATGGAGAAAGTGGTAATATGGAGTAAAATTATAATTTGGATTAAAGTTATAATTAAGATCAAAGTAGGAAAGACAGAGTTAATGAAGCAAAATTGAACAAAAGAAACGCGCTGAGAGTATATGACAAGTTAGTGCAGGAGGTCAAGGAATTTGTATATCTTGGCAGAAGAGTAGTAGAAGATGGAGACAGCACAGAGGACATCAACAGCAGGCTTACTACTGTAAACAAGCCTTTTGCAATGCTACAGACTTAAGATCATATAAAAAAAAAAAACTAAGCATGAGGACGAAACTCAGGATATTTAAGAGTAATGTTCTAAGAGTACTACTCTATGGAAGTGAATGCTGGAAAATCACCAAAACCATAGAAAACAAGTTGAATTCTTTCCAGACTAAATGTTTACGAAGAATTAGAAAAATATTTTGGCCAAACACCATAAGAAATAACATCTTATTGGCAGAAATGCAGATGAAACCACTTTCACCACATACTGAGGAAAGACGCTGGCGATGGTTGCGACATGTGCTCTGGATGACTGAAGATTCACTACCAAAAACAGCACTAGGATAGACACCACAGAGGAACAGAAGTAAAGGTAGACCACGGAGATATGGCGAAGAACAACAGAGAGGATGTTGAGCAATAGAGGGCTCACCTGGGCAAGAGCGGAAAAAAGGCAAGAGACAGGCATTTGTGGAAAACCCTTGAGGAAACCTCATTTGCCTTGGGCATGTAATGTAGAGAGAGAGAGAGAGAGAGAGAGAGAGAGAGAGAAAGAGAGATGTTTATGGCAAAATACGTACATGTTTAACGGCAGGTACACATAAAGAATGTTCTCTGTCAACAGTACAGAGTACATGTTTCTTTCTTTCTTTCTTTCTTTCTTTCTTTCTTTCTCATTTCTTTCTTTCTTTCGTTCTTTCTTATCTAACAGTCCTGTACAATGTTTACTCTAGCTGCTTCGAGTGTGCTCAGCTAGAGAATATCTGTGACTTCTACAGAACACTTAACCCCGATACGAAGCAGTCCATCTCTCTGGCATTGTTTACACACTTCAAGGGGTGGGCATATGGCACCACATTTTACGACACTCACGAGTGAAGACTTCCCCAGATAGCAGCCAGGACAAGCTGCAGAATTTTACGACATCGCCATATCGCACATTACGGAACTACTTGCACATGGCGGAAGGTTACTGTCTTAGAAGGGGTAGCCTAGCGGGACATTTATCATGGGAGCAGTTTATACTTACCACGACGGACCATCAGACCCATCTGGGTGGTTTTCTGGACCGCCGTAGCCGTCTGTTAGTAAACAGTCTCAAGACGCCACCGTGATTTGTCATTGTTGACTCTCCTCTTGGAGTGCCAGAGCCTGGCTATTAGCCGATTTACGTGGGGCACCTGCTAGCGATCAAAGAGACCGTACTTCAGAAATGTAATTGGATAGATTACAGTATCTGTAATTTTTTTTTTTTACGCATTGCTTCACATCTCTTCCCGTCACGTGTGTGCTGAAGCATTGTGGGATGGTGGAACCATTTTTTAAAAAAAAAGAAAGAAAACAACCAAAAACGTGACTTCTTGTTAGTTCCTCATTTCCTCAGTTTTCATATTACGCTTTATATCTGTCTTCCTCTAGGATGAACCCCTTTGATGTAAGTCTGGGTGATTTGCTTGTCAGTAGTTGTGCCATATAATGATGATTGATCTGACTGCATCGTCTCATGTCTCTGAGAAAAGATTTCCTCTCTTTTGGTCGGGATTAACGACCGAGATTTTGTTCTGCCTCTCATCGCTTCTCTCCTCCTCCTCCTCTCTCTCTCTCTCTCTCTCTCTCTCTCTCTGGCACAGAGATGAGGTGTCTGAGACTTACGGTAACTAGAAGAGATCAGAAATGGCATTTCTTCTTCTTCTTCTTCTCACACTGGAACTCCTAGCTGGTGCTTTTGCAGCCGATGTGCTGAAGTTAATGAGGCACACCATGACACCGATTCGAGAGAAGGTTATTTTCCGTCCCTGAATTGAGCTAAAAAGCAGGAGTGTGCAGTACTTCTTTAGTAGATCCACCGCCATAGGGGGCTACGGCGATCCCTCTCCCGTTTGCAAAGCTAGGCCTGTTACTAGAGGTAACAACGGAGATATGGGACAGGGTCTTGGTCAGCTATGGTTCGCCATCCTTAAAGTTAGCATGTCAGATCTCGCTCGTTGACTGCCAAATAGGCAGTGTCTTCACCCCTCCATGATAGAATAGCCGAATACACACGAGATAAATGGATGGAATCTTATCTTATATCTTATGTCCTTCCCGTGCCGTTAAACGTCACATAGGGCTCGCAAAGTAGTTCGCCAATTTTTCCTGTCTTCGGCAAGTCTTTCAACCTCATCAAAGGATTTTATGCCTGTTAATTTGGCCTCTCTTAACAATGTCCTCTTCAGAGTTTCACGCGGTCTGCCTCTTTTTCTTCGGCCTGTTGTGTTCCACTTGATAGCTTGTTTTGGGATTCTTTGATCATTTCTTCTCATCAAGTGACCAACATATGTCCATCTCCTTTTCCTGATCACCCATGAGACTGGTTGTTGTTCAGTCTTATCTCTGCATTGTTCTTGAATTCATTCCACTTGATGCCGAGTATTTTCCTTAGGCATTTGTTTTCAAAAGAGTCTAACTTCTTTTCTGTTTCTTTAGTTGTTTTCCAGCTTTCGGATGCATAAATGAGGGTGGATATTACATTTGAATTGAATAGTCTTAACTTGGTTTTTGTGTTTATAACTTTTGAATTCCATATGTTCTCAAGATTCTTGAAGATGGATGGAATAGAATAACCGAATACACACGAGATAAACGGATGGAATAGAATAGCTGAATACACACGAGATAAACGGATGGAATAGAATAGCCGAATACACACGAGATAAACGGATGGAATAGATGGAATAGCCGAATACACATGAGATAAACGGATGGAATGGATGAAATAACCGAATACACACGAGACAAACGGATGATATGAACGAATACACACACGATAAACCGATGGAATAGACGAATACACACGTGTTGAATGGATGGAATAGCCGAATACACACGAGATAAATGGATGAAATAGACGAATACACAAGAGATAAACGGGTGGAATAGACGAATACACACGAGATAAACCGATGGAATAGACAAGTACACACGCGATAAACGGATGGAAAGGATGGAATAGCAGAATAAACACAAGATAAACGGATGGAATAGACGAATACACACGTGATAAACAGATGGAATAGACGAATACACACGAGATAAACGGATTGAATAGACGAATGTACAAGGGATAGACGGATAGAATAGACGAATATACAAGAGATGAACGGATGGAATAGCCGAATACACAGGAGACTGACGCATGGAATAGCTGATAAAAAAAAACAACAACAAGAGACTGATTAGTGGAGTAACAGAAACATTTTACATCTACTTGCACAAAACGAATCACCGTGGCCTTTATAGAAATCTTGAAGCTTCCTTCACGCCGCAAAAAATACTCGAGAAAGGCGATAAATTTCCCTCTCTATCTTCCTTTTATTCCTCTGACTGAAAATGAGATTTTCAGTTTTTTCAACAACAAAAAAAAAAAAAAAACGTTGCCTCCACATTACCACTTTGCCAACAAAGGAGTAATTCGTATGTGCAGGTGAGGGCATCTATTTCCGTATCCATTTCTACTTGGCTAAAAGAATTTTATCCACAGTTAGAATGAACTGCAACTCTGTGCAGAAAGTCAGTTTCTCGTGCTGTGAATCAGCTAAAAGGTCTTAATATGTTCCAATACAAATCCAGATGTTCCAAAATTGTACAAAACATCATCCTTCTGTCCCATGAGATCAGTTTAAAATTGTTGCGGTCGAAACAGCTCTGTAATGTTATGTAAGTCTGTAATGTGGCGAAACGTAAAAATCGAGTTTAGATTTTTTTTAAAAAGATGTTGTTAGAGAGGCATTTTGAAGACAAAAATTGTGCGTTTTCAGAAGAAAATTGAAAATTTCTTCAACAGAATAACTTAACGCTCTGCTTGCTTTTGTAATTTAACATTTCTCACGAGAAGTCTGTTGTGACAGTAGAATATCATTTATCAGTTCTCATAATCTTTCTGAAGTTTTTTGCCACTTCTCCACGTTTTGTGTGCTGTTATCATCCTGGCTGCCATTTTGTTTGACGTTGTTATTTTTCCTAGCCTTCGCCTTTCAAATGAATATTGGCTGCGTTGAGCCACACTTACGCGCCTTTCGAACCAACACATCCGATTTCGATTCAGCGCTTTAATCAGATTAGCTTTCCCACTGAGATCCTTGTTAGCTTGGCCAAACTATTGCCTGTTTCCAGTGGCGCTATACTAGCAGATAGACTAGGGTCTTGGTCGGCCATGTTTCGCAAGCAGTCAGGTATGGGTCGCCGACCGCCGCTATCTCTTACAGCTTGAGTACTGCATCTTTGCCCCAGCAGTCATCATCAGTCACAAGTTGATCAGACAGTTCTTATTACTCTTCTAGATTTCAGTATGTAATTATTTTTTTTAAAAAGAAACTAGAACATCCCAAAATGTTTGTATATTCCTCAGAGCCCGTGTTCTACCTGGGAAGTTCTGAGTACGTGGTTGATGAGAGCGATGGATTTGTAGAGGTGAAAGTGTGGAGGACAGGTACGGACGTCAACATACCTTCCAGTGTAACGGTGAGAACACGGAAGAGCGACCCGAAGTCGGCTGATGGTAAGTGTATGCCGCGTTGTCAAGGATATCATCGTACAGGTGTATCGTTGTATAGATATATCATTGTACAAATATCATTGTACTGGATATCACTGTACAGGGATCAAGCGACCCGAAAGTGGCAGAAGGCAAGCATAGACTGGGCGAAGTGGTTAGTGCACTGGTCTGTCATGGCGAAGGTCGGGGGTTCGAATCCGACCGGTGACACTCCAGTCACCCAGCTGTGGAAATTGTTACCCGATTTCTTCTGGAGTTGGAGAAGGAAAGGCGGCCAGGCGTGATACTAACCATATCACCCTCTAGTGTGCTGACAGATCAAGGAAAATATGGGCACTAACACCATATCCCTGTGTGCCTCTAAGGTATGATAGGATTACCTAGGTATAGACTGCATGGTCAGAAATACCTCTGCTCTTGTTTATCAGCTCATCGTAGGAAGTAAGGGTTCGAGGACACAACCCCTTAGTCAGGATGCAATAACTCTAAAAGTAATGCCACTTTGAAAACCGTTCAGGTATTGTTTAAAAAAAATACTGACAGAACTCATAAAAAAGCAAGACAGATAACATTTTTATTGTTCGAATTTTTAAGACCTAATGGCAGAAAAATAAAATGTGTTCAATGGAAGAAACGTAATATTTGCAGGATTAAGGTAGGCCTCTAAATATGCCGATTTCTAGGATTAGCATTTTTCTCGAATCTAAATTACCCCAATCATTGTTGGGATCATTATCCTTGCATTCTAGAAAAGTCAGAGGCTGCTCCGACCTTCTGCTAAATGTATCCCTCAATGAACAACAATTGATTTAGGGAGTTGTGTGTTGATTATCAATTCTCCTTATGCCCTTTACTTAACGTTGAGGTCTAACGTCATTATGTTTTATTTTCTAGACCTCTCTCTCTCTCTCTCTCTCTCTCTCTCTCTCTCTCTCTCTCTAAATAAATAGAGATGCCATGTTATCGCCCTTACAAAGCTACAGCCTATTTCTGGCATTGCTCGACTGCTAATTAAATATTTCGCAATTTGGGCCATCGTTTATTCTAAACCACATTCTATTCTGGTATCGTCCGGGACATGTAAAAAATGTACGAAGAATTTCTGCAGCTTCTAAAGCCGGAAGCATCTCTTGTGTTACTGAAAAATATCATTTAGGCAGTCTTGTTGTCTGGGAAATTATGGACGAATGTCAAGTTGTAAAAGTGTTACTTTCAATAATTCTGCACATTTTGCAGAACAAGGGAAGCAATGAGTTCAACCAGCTATACAGTTCAATCAGAAATCATCAGCACAATCATCAGATGTCGTATCTATAAACCGTGACGATCATTTTTTTTTTTTTTTGTGATTTTCAGCCGTCAGAACAACTTTCAGTCAGACGTAGTGTCGCTTTTATTTCTGTGCCACTTGGCCACCCGACCCACACATTTCCCTCTTGAACCCGCGAACCTCGTCAGAATTAATTAGTTATAATGATGAACTGACAATGTCACGCAATGGACACGCTAAATACATTTTATATTTGTTCTGTAAATAGCTTCTACAGGGGTAGCGCTCAATAAACAAATTCAAGCTATAGGCGATGGTTAATTTTTGTGTGTACATTTTGCTAAAATTTATATGTGCAAACTGCCAACTTGAATTCGGCTTCTGTGTAATTTTACGGCCGAATATGAATGTATGATTCAATTTAGTGCAAGTTTTACCTTATATAGATGTATATACGGGTAGATTCATTCATTCATTTGCATGTCCCTTGCGGAAATTTGCCTCCCAAACAGCACTCCTGTAGGCCTCTCGGTTCTGAGCAAGATGGCCTGCCGCTGCTGCATCCATTTGCAGATCGTCAACGATATCTTGCAGCCATCTTCGTTTTGGTCTTCCTCTCTTTCTTTTTCCCCATTATGCATCCTTCCAATACGGTCTTCTCTAAATTATCATGATGTTTAATGTGTCCAAAATATTTACGTTTTCTCTCTTTAATCCTCTTTACTAGCCAGCCTTCTTCAATATTAAGCTCTTGTAGTATAGATATATTTGTTCTTTTTTATGTCCACGATATTTGGAGAACTATTCCATAGGATTTACATTCAAAAGCATTTATGTGTTTCTCAGCTGTTCTGTTAGTGTCCAGGTCTTACGGGCATATGTTGCGATGGGAAAGATGCATGCCCTTAAAAATCTTATTTTTGTGGTTGTCTGCTCTTCTCCACATATTCTTTATTTGTTTTACTTTCTGAAGAGCGATAGATGTCCTCCTTTTAATTTTAATTTCTTGTAATTAAATAATTAATAAATACGGGCAGACATGTAGGAACAACCTCAGTTTCCATGTCATTATAGCACTCTAGTGATACGGTGTTAGGTCTGTAATTCCAAGACCTTCGGTACATGAAAGTGTGATGTCCTTCGGTACATGAAAGTGTGATGTCCTTCGGTACATGAAAGTGTGATGTCCTTCGGTACATGAAAGTGTGATGTCCTTCGGTACATGAAAGTGTGATGACCTTCAATACATGAAAGTGTGATGATCTTTGGTAAATGAAAGTGTGATGGCCTTTGGTACATGAAAGTGTGATGTAGATGATATATATATATATATAATATATATATATATATATATATATATATATATATCTTGAAAGTGTGATGTAGACGATATATTTCTCAAAAGTGTGATGTAGATGATATATAACTCTTGAAAGTGTCATGTAGATGATATCTTATTATATCGTATATCCTTTCCGTGCCGTTAAACGTCACATAGGGTTCGCAAGGTAGTTCGCCAATTTATCCTGTTTTCAGCGAGCTTTTCAACCTCATCAAGGGATTTTATGCCTATTAATTTGGCCTCTCTTTAACAATGTCCTCTTTAGAGTTTCACGTGATCTGCCTCTTTTTCTTCGACCTGTTGTGTTCCACTTGATAGCTTGTTTTGGGATTCTCTGATCGTTTCTTCTCATCACGTGGCCAACAATGTCCATCTCGGTTTCCTGATCATTCATGAGACTGGTTGTTGTTCAGTCATCTGTCTTATCTCTGCATTGTTCTTGAATTCTTTCCACTTGATGCCGAATATTTTCCTTAGGCATTTGTTTTCAAAAGAGTCTAATTTCTTGTAGATGATATATAACGCATGAAAGTGTGATGTAGATGATATATAACTCATGAAAGTGTGATGTAGATGATATATAACTCATGAAAGTGTGATGTAGATGATATATAACTCATGAAAGTGTGATGTAGATGATATACGCGTATTACACATGAAAGTGTGATGTAGATTATATATAACACTTAAATATTGTGTCATATAATCATTAACCATTTCAATCTTTGCAGCTGGTCTAGATTACGTTGCTGTGAACACCGTCCTGGAGTTTGCCCCCGGGGTGACCTTGCAGACAGTTAAAGTGACCATCATTGATGACCTGGGCAGGCCTAGGCTAGAGGGAGAGGAGACCTTTCTTGTGATTCTGAGAATGCCTGTGAATGCCGTGCTGGGAGCCCCTAGCGAGGCAGTCATTACAATCAATGACTCTGTCTCCGATCGTGAGTTCAGATCATATCTGTATCTTGTCAGGTTAGGTAATATCAAGCTGTGAGCAAACATAGCATGTTACACGGGCGGCCTGTGTTAACTAACATGTTACTGAGTAAAGTAACGACTGGGTCGCACGTTTTATATCCGTACGCACCGTCACCTTCTCTGTTGTCGTTATTTATGATAATGAGAGCAACTTTTACATAACGAGAGCGTTAAAAACGTGAAAGGAAGCCATATTATCAATAACCTGAGATATGGAGATGACACTGTTCTAATAGCAGAAAGTGAAAACAATCAACAGAAACTTGTGAATAAGATTATTGAGGAAAGCAATAAAATAGGCTTAGAGCCAAACAGCAAATAGACAGAAATATCGGTAATATCGAAAAGAATAAACATACCAAAGTGTAACATCTTTTCATATGGGAAGGTAGTGACACAAGTAAATAAATTCATTTACCTTGGACAACAATAACAGCTGATGTAAAGTGCACAAATGAAATAAATCACGAATAGGTAAGGCAAAAACAGCTTTTTTACGACATAAATAAGATACTAACAAATAAAATACATAAAGAAGATACCAACAAATAAAAATATGTCTCTAAAAGTGAGGAAAAAGAGTTACAGTACCAGTATTGCCATATGGTTGTAAAACTTGAACAGTCAACAAAAATATGACAAAGAAACTAGAAGCGACATAGATGTGGTTTTGGTGAAAGATGCAACAAATACTGTGGACAGACAGAAAAGCAAACAACAAAAAATGAAGATGCCCTCAAAAAAAGTTTCAGAGCAATGAAAACTAGTTAACATGATAAAAAACAGACAGTCAACATTTCTTTGACATATCATGAGAAGACAAAAGTTGTGGAACTTGGTAACGACTGAGAATTTCAAGGGAAAATGGAAGAGAAGAGGGCCAAGAGAACAGTACCTCAGTGGACTGACCAAGTGGCACGGGAGAAGAAAAGCACGATCACTAATGCTGTCCGGGACGGCATATTATAATAATAATAATGATACTACACTACTACTACTACTACTACTACTACTACTACTACTACTACTAGTAATAATAATAATACGAATCGCCAGGGGAAAATAACATTTATAATGATCTGTGTTAATTAACGTAAGTCGGCCAGTAGTAGTATAATGCCTACGTTTTAAGTAGTTAAAATATAATAAAATTGTGAGCAAATTAATATTTTATCTTCATTTGTGGAAAGAAACTTGAACACTAGACTATGACCAGGATCATCATCATCATCATCATCATTATCATCATCATCATCATCATCATCATCATCATTTCACTCCCTTGAGAGCATAGGCCACGGGTAAAAGCTCTCCAGTCATCCCTGTTCTCTGCTTCCTTCCACATGTATCCATTCTCTGAGCACTGTCGTAAGAGAAATTATGACCAGGACAATAACAATATAAAATGGCTTCATTGGTGTTTATGTACGTATACGTAGATAAAAATGTATGCACGTATGAATATGTTGATGTTTGTAAGTGCGAGAAAGCGTGCGTAACTAATAACAGTTTTTTTTGTGTTTCTTTGTAAGCACATCTGTTCCTGTTATAGCTTTGCATAAATATACCAGTGCACACACACACACACACACACACACACACACACACATTTATGTATTTGCATCATCAGATTAAGATGATAAGAAGCCATGACTTTTGTAGATGGAGGATGACGTGAAATCGTTCAGTTAAGCACTGTTTTACCAAAGACGAAACTGCGTACTTCACTGATCAAAAGCTTCATGTAGTTCATTTACTGATTCTTGCAGTTCCCAGCATGCAGTTCAAGGAAGCTGCCTACCAGGTGAAAGAGAACGATGGCCAGGCCGTTGCTCTCATTATCAGGTCTGGCGACATCGGCCACGTGTCCTCCGTTAGATGCTACACGCGCCAGGCAACAGCCAGGGTAGACCTGGACTACCAGGAAAGACCCGACACGAATGCTTCACTGATTATCTTTCAGCCAGGTACGGAATATTTATATTTATTTTTCTTAACATTTACTGGGTCATTTTATGTTTTAAGAGACCATTTGCTGAAGCTGCGGGATGCCGGGTATTTACGGAAATTCCCGAACATCATCATCGTGAGCAAGGTTTGCCATGACTGACCATACAAGTATTAGACTGACATAATCAGTTCCGGTAAGAAAAAACAGCGTCGGGCCCGATCTGAAAAGAAAGAATTATGAAGCATAATAATCAATAATATTCAGGAGAGAAGACATTGATAATTATCAGAGATGACTGTGTCAGAGATGACTGTGTTAGAGACAACTATGTTAGAGATGACTGTGTTAGAGACTGTGTTAGAGACTGTTAGAGATGACTGTGCTAAGAGATGACTATGTTAGAGATGACTATGTTAGAGATGACTGTGTCAGAGATGACTATGTTAGAGACAACTATGTTAGAGATGACTGTGTTAGAGACAACTATGTTAGAGATGACTGTGTTAGAGACAACTATGTTAGAGATGACTGTGTTAGAGACAACTATGTTAGAGATGACTGTGTTAGAGACTGTTAGAGATGACTGTGCTAAGAGATGACTATGTTAGAGATGACTATGTTAGAGACTGTTAGAGATATCTGTGCTAAGAGATGACTATGTTAGAGACTGTTAGAGATGACTGTGCTAAGAGATGACTATGTTAGAGACTGTGTTAGAGATGACTGTGCTAGAGATGACTATGTTAGAGATGACTGTGCTAAGAGATGACTATGTTAGAGATGACTGTGCTAGAGATGACTATGTTAGAGATGACTGTGCTAGAGATGACTATGTTAGAGATGACTGTGCTAGAGACTATGTTAGAGATGACTGTGCTAGAGATTACTATGTTAGAGACTGTGTTAGAGATGACTGTGCTAGAGATGACTGCATTAGAGAAGACTGTGTCAGAGATGACTATGTTAGAGATGACTGTGCTAAAGATTATTGTGCTAGAGATGACTGTGTTAGAGATGACTGTGCTAGAGATGACTGCATTAGAGAAGACTGTGCCAGAGATGACTATGTTAGAGACTGTGTTAGAAATGACTGTGCTAGAGATGACTGTGTTAGAAATGACTGTGATAGAGATTGTGTTAGAGAAGTTTGTTTTTTTTCAGAGATGATTATAATAGGGACGACAATGTCAGGATGATTGTGTCAGAGATGACTGTGCCAAGGGTGATTGTGTCAGAGTTGTCTATGTTAGAGTTGACTTTGTCAGAGTTGGCTGTGTCAGAGATGGCTGTGTCAGAGTTGGCCGTGTCAGAGATGGCTGTGTCAGAGTTGTCTATGTTAGAGTTGACTGTGTCAGAGTTGGCTGTGTCAGAGATGGCTGTGTCAGAGATGGCTGTGTCAGATTTGGCCGTGTCAGAGATGGCTGTGTCAGAGTTGTCTATGTTAGAGTTGACTGTGTCAGAGATGGCTGTGTCAGAGATGGCTGTGTCAGAGTTGGCTGTGTCAGAGTTGGCTGTGTCGGAGATGGCTGTGTCAGAGATGGCTGTGTCAGAGATGGCTGTGTCAGAGATGACACAGCAAACTTAAGCTAAGTACGATTCTGTCATCAGGCTAAAATGCACTGCTTATCTCTTCCCACCTTGTACAACCTGCTAATTACAGTAAGTTTCTCTCTCTTTCTTAAACTGTCCAAACATCTTAAACTAAATCTGCTCGTCTACAACAAATTCTGTCTATCTATCTATCTATCTATCTATCTATCTATCTATCTATCTATCTATCTATCTATCTATCTATCTATCTATCTATCTATCTATCTATCTATCTATCTATCTATCTGCCTGCCTGCCTGTCTGTCTGTCTGTCTGTCTGTCTGTCTGTCTGTCTGTCTGTCTGTCTGTCTGTCTGTCTGTCTGTCTGTCTATCTATCTATCTATCTATCTAGTTTTACCCTAGTCCTCTCTATCTCTACAACAACCAGTTTTACCCTAGTCTTCTCTAAGTCTGCTCTACTAGGATCAGTTTTACATTAGTCCTCGCTGCATCTACTCTAGTACGAACAGTTTTGCCCCAATATTCTCTATCTCTGTTCTACTAGAACCAGTTTGATCATAGTCCTCTCTATCTCTACTAACTAGTTTGACCCTAGTCCTCTCTTATCTGTACTCTACTAACTAGTTTGACCCTAGTCCTCTCTTATCTGTACTCTATTAACTAGTTTGACCCTAGTCCTCTCTTATCTGTACTCTACTAACTAGTTTGACCCTAGTCTTCTCTTATCTGTACTCTACTAACTAGTTTGACCCTAGTCCTCTCTTATCTTTACTCTACTAACTAGTTTGACCTTAGTCCTCTCTTATTCATCTTCTAGAAAGTTTTTACCAGTTACAGGCCACACCATATAGAAGCACTCACGTGACAGACATTAAAAAAAATTATTAAAAAAAGAAGCATGGAGGGTCGCGCACAGAACATAGACAACTAGCTCGGAACAGAACACAGACAACTAGCTCGGCACAGAACATAGACAACTACCTCGGCACAGAACATAGACAACTACCTCGGCACAGAACATAGACAACTACCTCGGCACAGAACATAGACAACTACCTCGGCACAGAACAGAGACAACTAGCTCGGAACAGAACATAGACAGCTACCTCGGCACAGAACATAGACAACTACCTCGGCACAGAACATAGACAACTACCTCTGCTTTATAACAAACTCATGTCCAGGGTTTTGTTTTTTCTCACTTCACAGAAACTGCAGGAATAAGCCCAGTGCTTGTGAAAGCTGGCATCCTTGAGTAAGAACAATGGGTTCGCAAGCGTTCTACTTATGAGAAAAAAAAATGTACTGGATACTGACGTGAATAGGTTGGGGTGGGGGGAGGGGGCGCTCCTAGCCTAATTCACAAAATACTGAGATCCTGTAAAAAAAAAAAAAGAAAGGAAATCTCCGATATTTTAACTGTCTCATGACAGATATCCTGCCAGGAAAACTTCGCATCAGAAAGTCATTAAGTTCAGCAGCTTTGTGAAGCATTTCTTTTTAAAACTCCTACCTGGCAACTTGCCGACAGCTTATTTTAAGAAACACGAATCTTACAGGTATTCTAGCCACTCTTTCTGTTTAAAACAAAAAAAAAAAAACCCCCACAAAACCCTCAGCTAACATTTTCTGTCAACAAATATGGATGACTTGGCTACCAGAATTGACAAAACTTTAGACACTTACAACGCTTTGCCCTCAGGTCGATTTTCAGTAACAAACTGGCTGCAGCCTGCAGAAAAGGTTTACATAATAAATCAGAGTGTTATGAGAAAAGGTGCGCACTGACAGGGGATACGATAGGAACGAAGGAATTGCCAGGAAAAGGTTTGAGCCTTTGTTGTTTTTGGCCGTGAAATTCAAGAAACCCTGGTGTTTTTAAAAATAGAGTCCTGGGATTACCAGCAACTTTTGCGCTAATTCCAAACTGAATTGAGAATGTTTTCTAGATTCTTACTCTTGGGGGAGGGGGGGGGGGCGGCGGACAAAGCAAAACAGAACAGAGCTTCTTGTTAATTTGACAAGGAGCCAAAAAATTAAGAAAGATCGGCAGGGAACTTCGTGGTGGTTTAGACATTTGTTCTCTCGTAAACAAGAATAAGGAAGGGACGTGCTGAAACTAGTCTTTACCATGGACACTAAGTACACAGTAGTGGTAAAGAGACAAGTTTCCCTATCTATTTCTCTCTAGTTAAAACTATGTTTCGTCTCTCCAGAATTTCCCCTGAGTAGTTTTTAATTTTTTTTTTCATGGAGCTTTCTGTTGGAGCGTTTTTTTTTTCTTTTAAAAAAGTTAGCACTAATTATATGTCATTTGTGCTTTCCCGATTCTTCGGTGTGTAAAAATAGCATTCTTCTTGTTTGTGGCGGGCGTTTTCACTGTAGAGATTGTTAGCAGAGTTTTTAGTGAAAAAAGTGGTTGTTATTTGTCCTTCTCTGTCTGTCTGTCTGTCTGTCTCTTTCTCTCTCTCTCTGTGTCTCTCCCTCTCTCTCTCCCTCTCTGTCCTTCTCTGTCAGTGTATCTTAATTTTCATCCGCTTGTGTCCAGGATCCATCCATCGATCCATCCATCCATCCGTCCGTCCGTCCACCCAAAACACACACACCCATCAACTCTCCCACTCTATCTATCTATCTATCTATATCTATCTATCTATCTATCTATCTATCTATCTATCTATCTATCTATCTATCTATCTATCTATCTGCCTGGCTGTCTGTCTGTCTGTCTGTCTGTCCATTCGTTCGTCCGTCCGTCCGTCTGTCTGTCTGTCTTTCTGTCTGTGATTAATATATCTTCTACCACATCAAGTTTCACTGAAGTATAAGTATTTTGTTCCCTTTCATCTTTTCTTGCTCCAAACCCCCACAAAACAACGTCACTCCGCTCAGATTCTATCCTCCTCTGCCAGCCATAAAAAGACTGAAACTAAACAATTTTGTTCAGTCTATGAAATTTAATGAACTCCAATTTTCCCCTGACTCTCTATTACACAAACAGTTTCCTGTTTGACAAAGCTTCACTCCACCGTGTCTCGGTTTTCCCCTTCTATTCCGAAGCCAGTGAGTGGTCTTCGTTTCCAGTCACGACCCCAGATAAACAAATTGAATTTCACTTACGGTCCTGACATTTCCAGTTTCTGGGCGCAACAGACAGGTGTGGCTGTAGTTGTTTGTTGTAACTGTAGTCGGAGGTTTCAACTGTGTCTCATCTGTCTGCGGGAGTCAGATCTCCTACAGGGGATTTTCTTTTTTATTTTTGGTAAGGTTAAAGGGGATTCAGATTTGGAAAGAGGAGTTCTGAAAACCGAAGTGAGAGAAATAAAGAAAGGCAAAGTATCTTGAAAATAAATGAGACAAAAGTAGACAGCTAAACTGAAAGTTGATAATTAAACTCAAAGTAAATAACTGCACTGAAAGTAGATAATTAAGCTGAAAGCAGATAGTTAGCCTGAAAGTAGATAATTCGGCAGAAAGAAGACAATTAGGCTGACAAGAAAATAATTAATCTGAAAGTAGATAATTTGGGTGAAATTAGATAGTTCGGTTGAATGTAAATAACCATACTGGAAGTAGATAATTAAGCTGAAAGTAGGTAATTTGACCGAAAGTAGATAATTCGGTTGAAAGTAGATAATTGGGCTTAGAACAAAATATTGAAGTTGAAAGTAGATAATTAAGCTAAAAGTTAATAACATTAAAGGGGACAAACAAATGATGAGATATATAGTCATCATCAGTCCTTTATCTTGAACGGAGGGGTGGGTGGGGGGGGGGGGGAGAAAAGGGGAAGGGGGGGGGGCAGCCGCATAAGCTAAAAAATAAATACTCTCCATCTGACCCAGTCTTGAGCATATCAATGTCCCGTTTCTTTCTGTGTGCCCTTTGAAAAACCTACTTTGAAGGCTAATCTCTACGTGCATTTGTATATTCCTTGCTCAGTTTCTTCCAGTGGTGTCAGTAGTTCAGTGTCATTTTCTTGTAGTGTGCCCAGAGTTCTCTGTTCATTTTCTTGTAGTGTGCCCAGAGTTCTCTGTTCATTTTCTTGTAGTGTGTCCAGAGTTCTCTGTTCATTTTCTTGTAGTGTGTCCAGAATCCTCTGTTCATTTTCCTGTAGTGTGCCAAGAGTCATCTGTTCATTTTCTTGTAGTGTGTCCAGAGTTCTCTGTCCATTTTCTTGTACTGTGCCAAGAGTCCTCTGTTCATTTTCTTGTAGTTTGTCCAGAGTTCTCTGTTCATTTTCTTGTAGTGTACCCAGAGTTCTCTGTTCATTTTCTTGTAGTGTGTCCAGAGTTCTCTGTTCATTTTCTTGTAGTGTGTCCAGAGTTCTCTGTTCATTTTCTTGTAGTGTGTCCAGAGTTCTCTGTTCATTTTCTTGTAGTTTGTCCAGAGTTCTCTGTTCATTTTCTTGTAGTGTGTCCAGAGTTCTCTGTTCATTTTCTTGTAGTGTGCCCAGAGTCCTCTGTTCATTTTCTTGTAGTGTGTCCAGAGTTCTCTGTCCATTTTCTTGTAGTGTGCCCAGAGTCCTCTGTTCGTTTTCTTTAGTTTGTCCAGAGTCCTCTGTTCATTTTCTTGTAGTGTGCCCAGAGTTCTCTGTTCATTTTCTTGTAGTGTGTCCAGAGTTCTCTGTTCATTTTCTTGTAGTGTGTCCAGAGTTCTCTGTTCATTTTCTTGTAGTTTGTCCAAACCCCCACAAAACAACGTCACTCCGCTCACATTCTATCCTCCTCTGCCAGCCATAAATAGACTGAAACTAAACAATTTTGTTCAGTCTATGAAATTTAATGAACTCCAATTTTCCCCTGACTCTCTATTACACAAACAGTTTCCTGTTTGACAAAGCTTCACTCCACCGTGTCTCGGTTTTCCCCTTCTATTCCGAAGCCAGTGAGTGGTCTTCGTTTCCAGTCACGACCCCAGATAAACAAATTGAATTTCACTTACGGTCCTGACATTTCCAGTTTCTGGGCGCAACAGACAGGTGTGGCTGTAGTTGTTTGTTGTAACTGTAGTCGGAGGTTTCAACTGTGTCTCATCTGTCTGCGGGAGTCAGATCTCCTACAGGGGATTTTCTTTTTTATTTTTGGTAAGGTTAAAGGGGATTCAGATTTGGAAAGAGGAGTTCTGAAAACCGAAGTGAGAGAAATAAAGAAAGGCAAAGTATCTTGAAAATAAATGAGACAAAAGTAGACAGCTAAACTGAAAGTTGATAATTAAACTCAAAGTAAATAACTGCACTGAAAGTAGATAATTAAGCTGAAAGCAGATAGTTAGCCTGAAAGTAGATAATTCGGCAGAAAGAAGACAATTAGGCTGAAAACAAAATAATTAATCTGAAAGTAGATAATTTGGGTGAAATTAGATAGTTCAGTTGAATGTAAATAACCACACTGGAAGTAGATAATTAAGCTGAAAGTAGGTAATTTGACCGAAAGTAGATAATTCGGTTGAAAGTAGATAATTGGGCTTAGAACAAAATAATGAAGTTGAAAGTAGATAATTAAGCTAAAAGTTAATAACATTAAAGGGGACAAACAAATGATGAGATATAGTCATCATCAGTCCTTTATCTTGAACGGAGGGGTGGGTGGGGGGGGGGGGAGAGAGAGAGAGAGAAGGGGAGGGGGGCAGCCGCATAAGCTAAAAAATAAATACTCTCCATCTGGCCCAGTCTTGAGCATATCAATGTCCCGTTTCTTTCTGTTTGCCCTTTGAAAAACCTACTTTGAAGGCTAATCTCTACGTGCATTTGTATATTCCTTGCTCAGTTTCTTCCAGTGGTGTCAATAGTTCAGTGTCATTTTCTTGTAGTGTGCCCAGAGTTCTCTGTTCATTTTCTTGTAGTGTGTCCAGAATCCTCTGTTCATTTTCTTGTAGTGTGCCCAGAGTTCTCTGTTCATTTTCTTGTAGTGTGTCCAGAATCCTCTGTTCATTTTCCTGTAGTGTGCCAAGAGTCATCTGTTCATTTTCTTGTAGTGTGTCCAGAGTCCTCTGTTCATTTTCTTGTAGTGTGTCCAGAGTCCTCTGTTCATTTTCTTGTAGTGTGCCCAGAGTTCTCTGTTCAATTTCTTGTAGTTTGTCCAGAGTTCCCTCTTCATTTTCTTGTAGTGTGCCCAGAGTTCTCTGTTCAATTTCTTGTAGTTTGTCCAGAGTTCTCTGTTCAATTTCTTGTAGTTTGTCCAGAGCTCTCTGTTCATTTTCTTGTAGTGTGCCCAGAGCTCTCTGTTCAATTTCTTGTAGTTTGTCCAGAGTTCTCTGTTCATTTTCTTGTAGTTTGTCCAGAGTTCTCTGTTCATTTTCTTGTAGTGTGTCCAGAGTTCTCTGTTCATTTTCTTGTAATTTGTCCAGAGTTCTCTGTCCATTTTCTTCTAGTGTGTCTCACATCTAATCGTGGTCTAGTAGTTTGGTGATTTCGTTTATATACAGCGAATGACCAGCCATACTTTATTACTTTTGTTTGATTTATTTCAAGAATTGTATAAAGTTTGTGCTATTTTATTTACAGTATGTGCGTTTTCTGTCTGGTGAATTCAGTTTCCATACAGATCAGATTTCATGTTCTTTTATTTTTAGATAACAACTAACAAAATCAAAACGATAACAACATAAGTAACACAAATAACACCATTAACAGCAAAAACATCACAAGCAACAACGTAAACAGGAAAAGGAAAACATCAAAATAACCGACGAAAGGTTAATAACAACGTAAACATAAAAAGATAACGTAAACAACAAAAGATAGCAACATAAACAATAAATAAAGATACTAATGGAAGTAATAATCCCATAATATTTAATATTAACACTCTTTGTTTTTTTTTTAGAAATCAGCACGTTTAGTGTAACTGCCCATTGTTATACTTATTTATATTTTCTTCTTCTTCGTCGTCGTTCTTTCAGATATGGCCACCCGTCTCTCTCACAAACATGGGCAGTTCATCTCAGGTTTTCACCATGATCATAGAACTTCTCTTGTAGGGGTCTGAGGGTCTGGGGGTCTGGACAGGTCCTTTGTCTGACTGGGCTGTTGTAGCTGGCAGCTCTGGAGGATGTGATGTGGGGGTCTGTTGCTCTTTGCCGCGTGCACATAGATCTGCTGAGCCAGTTCTCAGCCTCTGTTACAGCTGATGTCTCAGCCTGCAATGTTCTGTTCTCAGTTGGAACATTATAGATTGAACATTATATGTGAAACATGATCTCGCAAGTTATAAATTTCCACAAACTTGCTGGTTCGTGGGCGTCTCATAACGAATTATTTTTTTCTTTTCTTTTTCTTTCGATAATTTGATTTTTTAAAAAAAAAATACTGATTTATCGTTTTAGCAATGTTCTGTGATAAAATATAATTCTCCCAAAAGCTTATAATCTCTCGTTTTCCCTGGCCAGTCAAGATCAAAGTCACAATGCCCTATTTGCATGAAACGCCGGTATCAGATGTGATTTTGTTCATATAAAAGTTTATCCGGTATTTTCCCGCGCTAAAATGGAAGAAAGCAAAATAATGCGACGCAATAAATCACATGAAAAGTGCATGATATCATTTCTGATCTGTGAATCTCTCCCGCCTCCCCTTAGTTTGAGAGAATCCCCGGTATCAGGGTAGTTTTATCCTTCCGCGGCTTATTTTTTAAGTGTTACGCCAGCGTCATCTTTCTCCCGTTTAAGTTCAGTGTGTTTTGAGGCACATACATTTCATAAAGCGTTGAAGAGATTGTTTTTTATAATATCTCACATGCGTGTCCTTGTTGAATCCCCAGAATAAACCACATACTTCCCTTTTCCTCTCTGCGTTGGCTCTATTTCAAAAGTGTCAGTTTTCAAAGTTAACGGGATAAAGTAATCTTACTGTAAATTGTGTCACATTTTTTATGGAAAAGTCTCGCTTTTCATGTCGCTTTTTAAAATAATTGTTTTTAAAGGGACTTCTGGAAGGTAAAATGTAAGAACTCCTTTTCCTTACTATAGTTGCTTTTTTCTGTCTCTTCTTAAAATGTACTGATTTTTTTGTTTTCTTTGAGACAACGAAACAAATTTATTTACTCTTGTAAGATAAATGTATACTCACGGAAAAATAAGCTGTATCACTGTGCACGCGTTCTTCTGTGAGCTCACATAAAAGCCTGCGCACGGTCTGGTTCAGTACTGAATAACAGATAAAGTGATCAGTTTGATTTCAGCGAAAGTATCATAAACGAAGAGAAAAGCTCAAGTCAGGGTGGTACCCACACAAAGAAAGAAAATCTTGGCGTCAGTGCCGTGTATATCCACCTTGGGCTGTTATCTTGCTTGACAGCGCCTTCTCATCGAGCCAATGACACGTTGGGTCCGTCGTTGGGGCATGTCCTTCCGTTCTTCTGGCAACGGTTGGGCTAACCGGTGGTGGCTTTCAGTGAGATGTTGTCTTCTTCGCAGCCTAGGCTCCAGTTCGTCCCACACCTGCTCGGTGAGAGACAGGTCTGGGGAAACAGCTGGCCACGGTGAGACATCAGTCTGCTGTTGTTGAAAGTGGTCCCTGACTTCACGTGCCACATGTGGACTAGCACTATCTTGCTGCAATATCATGCCTGGTCCATTTGCATTGAGGAAAGACTGTACATGGGGTGTTATGATCCCATCTTTGTATCGTAAGCCAGCCAGATTGCCATTGATGAAGACGAGATTCGTTCTGGCTGTATATAAAATTCCTCCCCAGACCATTACACCGCCACCTCTCATTATGTTATAACGCACAAACATAAGTAAAACGCTCTACTTGACGCTGTACACCAAATCATGGGATTTGAATATATTTTAATATCTTGTAATTTTCAGATATGACTGGCATTCATGAATGTCATACATGAATGCAGAGTTCGTTCCCTTGTATAAACCTCTACATTCAGCTGCGTGTTACGTGTTGAGAGCTTGTATACACGAGTTCTAAAGTTTATATTTTGATATGTCCAAAATTCTTGACTAATATATTCCTATATAATAAATATACAATAAATGCTGTCTTTTTTACGTTTATTTCAATAACAGCTTGAACTGTCTCAATGTACCTTTCTTTCTGTCCACGAGGTGCATCCATGTATCAATGTTACCATCCATTTCTACTTGTTTAGCTTTCTTTTTCTTTTATTTCTTTTTTCTTCTGTGTTCCATTTTTTTTAGCTGGCGTAATTCTTCTTCTTCTTCTTCTTCTTCTTCTTCTTCTTACTACTACTACTACTACTACTACTACTACTACTACTACTACTACTACTACTACTACTACTACTACTACTACTACTAATTGCGAGGTTGATGGTTTTTTTGCAGCCGATGCTGTGAACATGTTGAGGCATAATAACGTGTCGGTTTAGGAGCGGGTATTTCATTCAGTCCCTTTAAAAATCAAGGGGCGTGCAGTACTGCTTTAGCAGACTCCGCCACCGTGTGAACTATGGTGATCCCTGCCTCGTTAGCCAGGCTAGTCTTCGGAGAAGTGGGGGTGGGGGGGGTAACCAAATGAGAGGCGAAACAGGGTCTTGGTCGACTACGGTTCGCCAACCCTGATGCCAGCATGTCAGCTGTGGATCTCTGGTTGCCAAGTCGGACAGCGTCTTGACCCAATTTCCCGCCATTTCCCCCCCCCCCCCCCCACTTCACGTTTTGTTCACGTAGTTTTTTTTTTAATGTTCTTGCTTTTTTTCCCCTAATTTAATATCTTTTCTTTTCGTATACATTTTAAAGTGTCTACCTTTCTACACCACGGAGCAGCATCCAGTAGCACAGCACTTGGAAACTCTCAGCAGGGCAATTAGAGTTAACAGTTGTCTAGTCTACTGTATAAACCTTTTTATTGTTTTCTGTTGCCGCAAGCTGGCAGCGTTAATAGAAGGAATTCTTCTACTGGGTTGAGAACTGCCGCGTTTGTTTATCTGCTTTTAAAACTGTCTGAAGAATGACAGTTTTCCTGTTACGCTTACTAGATGCCAAGGAATGAATGCCGTACCCGGAGAACTTGCTAAATTCTTGGCCGCATCAGTGAAAATAGTCACCGTTTCTTCTATTCGTACGGAACCCTGGGATGTGTCATAAATGTATGCGGAGAGAAATGTCGGGACGGACAGGGAGTCGAAACTAGGCATACCACTTTAGCGTCAGGTGCTGTGCCGATATTCATGTATACCCTTTGAACCCAGGAGTAACGAGGTAGAGAATTCCTGTAACTATTTAGTGTCAAGCCAGGGAACATAAGGTTATGATTATGTAACACGTAACGAAAACAGAACACAGTGATAAGGTCATATTTTTCTGAAAGAACAATAAGTTATAATGGAATGAACGTTCTGTGTATAGCAGACTTCAACACACCAGGAGGCATAGTATAGAGGAGGCCGCTTTCGCCTGGCTCACGTTTGTAATGATGCGTTTAAAATAGCTCCTGTAACTTTAGCATAAATGACATCTCTTTACGGTTTTGTTTTTATACCGCGCCATTCAAGATCCCTTGTTTGCCAGTTTGGCTGGATGCAAGTAAAATCAGCTTTTCCCAAGCCAAAATAAATGACCCTTGCCTGTCGGAGAAAGCTGCAAACGCTTAGAGTTCTAGAGTAGCTTAGGGGAAAAAAATGTTTCAGTTTTCAAGTTTTGCGGATTTTAAAGAGGAGAGATTCGTACCTGTAGCCAAGACCAGTTTGCTTGCCAGTCAAAGTAGAAAAACCCACAGAAATGTCATGGGAAAATGCTCGTTATTGTAAGTTTTACGCCATCGCAGATCTTCAGCAGTTGTTTCCCCTCCCATCCCCACCCCCCCCCTCTCTCTCTCTCTCTCTCCTCTCCCCCCGTCATAAGATTTTTGACTTCGCAAAATAACAGGAGAGGGGCAAAAAGAAGTGAATCGGTTCCAATCCAGATTTTATTATTATTATTATTTTGAGCGGGAAAATGCGGACAAACATTTGTGGTTAGCCTTGTGGAGGTTCCATGTGCCTTAGGCACCTAAGGTTGAGAGAGAGAGAGAGAGAGAGAGAGAGAGAGAGAGAGAGAGAGAGAGAGAGAGAGAGAGAGATGTTGTTGTTGTTCAAATCCAAAATGTGCAACTTTTAAAGTTGTACGTCGTCGTCATCGTCGCTGTTTTCCCTTGTTACCTTCATCGTAATAATCACTTTTAGCATAACATCTCTAAACACAATTCTTCTCATTGCCTCCATCTGGTTGAATTATTTAGCTTGCATGAATGCTGTAGTATTTTTTTAAAAGCTGTTCGTGCACAAATTAAGAAGTGTTTTAAAGCTATCGTTAAAGATGTCAGCCAAGCGAATGCAATATCCTCTATACCAGTGTTCCCAACCTGTGGCCTGCGGATCCCCAAGTGGTCCTCGACCTTTTGTCATGTGTTCCACGACTGCGTTATTGTTTTGATATGAAGCGCCACTTATTGTATAAAAACAATGGAAGGTTTATGGCATTACGATATCACATATAAGATGGTGGTCCTGGTCTTATATGTAGTTGGAAAAGTGGTCCTTACATGTTAAAAAGGTAGAGAACCACTGTTCTACACTACATCCAGATGTGCTGCTGCTTACAATACACATTCCTTTCCTTAGAATGTGGTACTCATTTGTTACTTATTATTAATTTAAATGAGTTTTTTTTAAACATTTTCCTTGACGCGGGACTCTAAACAGTCTCAGCCTCACAGATGATCCATCGCTGCTACCAGTCATAGTTAACAGTCGAAATAATGAAAGGTGATCCGTTATAGCTAACAGTCGAAATGATGACAGGTGATCCGTCATAGCTAAATAGTCGAAATGATGACAAGTGATCCACCGCTGCTAACAATCGACATGATTATATGTGATCCGCCACTGCTAACAGTCGAACTACTGGTAGGTAAACACTATAAGAGCATTCCTATTAATCAAGCCCGCGGAGAGCCAGGTCGGGATCCTTAGTAAGTTGCTATGGGCCCCCTACCCAGACATGTCATTAATAAGAAAAGAGTGAGAAAGCAGGACCGTCAGTCTCCCTCAAGAGTTCGGGTCACGGGAGTACAACCCTGGCTCCTCTCCCCCCCCCCCCTTTTCTTTCACGCCGGGCCTGAGGGTTACTCCAGCCTTTGCCCTGATTGCGTCTTTTTTTTATTTGATCTCTTCTTGTCACATTTAGTATTCTCCTTAAACATCTCATTTCTGTCGTGATTATTTTCCTTTTGTTCTTGGCTGTTAGTGTCCATGGTGGACACTGATAGCATAGAGTTGGGAAGAAATTAAAGAAGTAATTTGTCCAATGACCTGATTTGCTTTACTGCATCTGTTCTCAATCCCAGCGTCAACTGTCCCCGAGGATGATATGCTACCTAGGTATTTGAAATGTTTCACTTGTTTCAAAGGCTGTTTATCTAGGAACATCTTTGTTTGGATTTCTTCTCTCGCTGTGGGTCATGACTTCTGTTTTTTTTTTTTCAGCACTGATCTTCATGTTGTGGCTTTCACATGCCCTTGCTAAATTATTCATGTTCTGCTGTAGGTCTTTTTCTGATGTGGCTATGTGCTTGATCGTCGGCAAAAGGGAGTTCGTTTATAGTCCTCTTATTTGGTATGTTTTCTGGAAGGCGTGGGTTTATCGACATTGTTTCTGGAGTTGGCCAGTTTTCTGGCGGAATTTTCACTATGTATGTTAGCTTCTTTGCAGATGTTGTCAATGTATGTTATGAATAGTAAGGAAGAAAGCACACAGCCCTACCTAACTCCAGATTTTATGACGAATTGTTCAGAGGCAATGTTATAGCGGTAAAATACCGCCGTATTCCAACCAGTAATTTCACCAACCTTGCTGGATGTTCGTAACTTTAAATCATATAATGGTAATAAAATGATAGCATATTCCAAATTCCGACGAAAACATCTTGCAAACTCGCAAATATCCTTGACCTTTACCCCCACAAATGCCCGGAAAAAAACCCCCCCAGCAGAAATAAAATTGTTTACACTTTCTCCCTTTTGGCTCAGGACTTGTCCAAATCCCCATATATTTTAGCGATAATCTCCCTTGGGTAGAGATAATTCAAGTCATTACACTGTCTCGGTAGCTGTGTTAGATATACAAGTGTGTAACATAAAGTGCAGAATTATACGCGCTGCCAGAACAAGCATCTATTTCCAGTTGCGCAGATACACAGGATAAGAAAAATGCCATTCTATATCGCTTGAGAAAGACAAATGATAAAACGTCCATTGATGTTTATCACTTTTAAAACAAATGAACCGATGCCCGTTTTTTTTGTTTGTTTGTTAAATGCACCTCAAAAACGAAATTTAAAATAAATGAATAAATTCCTCCAGACAGTATACAAGTATAAAGTACTTTTTGATCTTCTCACTTTGTAGATTCTATGGAAGTAGTGTATGTTTACTTTTTTTTCCAAAATGTTTTTGAAATGCCTGATTAAATGAAAGAACGTGTAACTTAGTTATGGTGAAACTAAGGGAGTTAAACAATAGTGTATAGTGCAGTTGAGAGAGAGAGAGAGAGAGAGAGAGAGAGAGAGAGAGAGAAGGAAGAAAAGTTAGCTTTATCAAGCATGCCTTTATCAAAGACAACGGAAAAGACAGCAAATGTATAAATACACACAAAAAAAAACGTATCTTCGATCCGGTCTTTGTGAAGACTGGGCCCAGACTACAGCCACAGACGAAAGTGGAAATATAAGGAGTGAGACAAGGCAACCAAGCTTGAAATACGGTCGACTATAAACTAACGTAGGCTAAAGACAGCCACAAACGAACAACCGAGGTGCCTGAGGCCTGCCCTGCACACTGAATGCCTGGGGTAAGGCCTACATCTCGTTACGGGTGGACCCGGTTTGCAGTACCACCGGGTCACGGCCTGTTGTTTTCGTTGTCTAAAAAAAAAAAAAACCAAAGACAGCCACTATCACAGTTACCCTCCGTCGTGATAAAGCTATCAACGATTATTGCTAATGAAAATAGATTTGAACCATGTTTACTTCAAATTCTTCGTCTAAATCTTGCTCATAAAGTCAGTCCCTTGAGCGCTTCTAATAATCTTATGTTTCTAATTTCCTTGTTTTTCTTCCCCTATGCCTACAATCTCCTCCAGGATAAAATACTCAGAAATGGTGTTACAACAAAGCCTCATATTGTATCTTCCTGCAGGTGATCAGGCCAAAGAGTGCCTAGTGAAGATAATTGATGACTCCCTGTTTGAAGGTCCTGAGCAGTTCAAACTTGTTTTAGCCTCGGCGGAGAGCGTGTCTTTGGGAGCAGCCAGAACTGGCAAACTAAACTCTACGATGATCACTATTGAGGATGACGGAGACCGTAAGTTGTGTGCACTAAATATGTAATCATTCACTGTTTTCTAAGCAAATATTGCCTCAAAAATACATTTGAAACCGAGTTTTCGGTGTAAAATATATGGACAGGCTCGCTGACAATGATCTTAAAAAAAATTTGAGTAATCTTTTACTTAGTGAAGATTTCTTAATGTCTTGGACAAAGCCCCCCCTCCCGACCCCCCCCCCCCCCCAATTAAAAAAAAAAGGTTTCTCAGCTGGCTCTATTGCAGCCACATTAATTTGGCCAAGTACTTACAAAACAAAGAGCTGTGGTTAATCCATCACTGACTTAGCTGTATGACCATAACCTCTCCTATAGTTAACTATTACTACACCGTAAGAGCTACAGCTGTCTCTACAACACAGCTACAACAACTGCACAAATGCCACCACAACACAGAACGAAACACAAA
The DNA here is from genome assembly GCA_009760885.1 of Achatina immaculata. Classification (NCBI taxonomy): domain Eukaryota; kingdom Metazoa; phylum Mollusca; class Gastropoda; order Stylommatophora; family Achatinidae; genus Lissachatina; species Lissachatina immaculata. The sequence goes on from CM019703.1 coordinate 7,543,533, forward strand.
AGTCAGTTACATGAAGCAGTTATAGGAGTTATTACAAGCTATTATTTGCTAATTCTGATGACAGTACCATCCCTGCTGTCATGATATATCTCTGCTATCTTGTTATACATTCTCTGTTATGTTATACCTCTGCTGTCATATTACATTTCTGCATCTTGTTATACATTCTCTGTTATGTTATACCTCTGCTGTCATGTTACATCTCTGCTGTCTTGTTATATCTATACTGTCATGTTATATCTTTGGTGTCATGTTATATATCTGCTGCCATGCTATAACTCTGCTGTCATATTTACACCTCTGTTGTCATATTATACCTCTGCTGTCATGTTATACGTCTGCTGTCATGTTACATCCCTGCTGTCATGTTCACCTAATTTACAAATAACTCTTAATACTAAACCCAAAAAAATAACTTGGCAGGTTCCTGCTCTGAATTTTAAAAAAAAACCAAAGTTAAAGAACAAATGTTCTAATTCCATTAGTCTGATTCTTCGTCTGTTTCTATATCCAGAACCTGTCATTAAGTTGTCAGATACCAAGTACACGGTAAAAGAGCCAATGTTTAGAGAGGAAACGTCCATCCTAAAGATTCCAGTTGTTCGAGAAGGAGATTTGTCTGAGACTGCCATAGTAACCATCAACACAAAAGATGGTTCAGCAGATGCAGGCAAAGACTACAATGGATTTTTCAAAGGTAAGTTAGTTGTGAAATAACACTGAGTTTTTTTTAATGAAATACTGCTGTGATCAGGTAAATTGGTCTTTTACACATTCAGCTCTGAAATAAAATAAGCTAAATATTTGGATCTTGTACAGTTTCAGACATCTGAGTAATACTGAGAAGAAATTGCTTCAAAAAGAATGGGTCACTATGTTATGCCATTCAAATGTGATGAGTGGATCTAAGATCCAGGTCATGTTAGGAATACATAGAAATGAAATGGTGGACAGATTTGGTGGACAGGCAAAAATAAAAGGCAGGCTGAGAGTGGACGAGGGTGACATTGTTAAATCTGTATTGTACAGACTGCGGGAAAATGAAGAGCAGGAATGGAAGGACAATGTAGACTGGTGAAGCTGGGACAAATTAAGGCTGGTGGGGGGAAATCTGAACTGTGTGGTAAAAATGCATCATAAACAATCAACACTTAGCAAACAAACTGTTGGTTGGATGCTGTGGTATATGACGGAGCATATATGAGGCTGTCATGAATGCACTGATGCCAGAGCTTGAATTTTGAACCTTGAGCATTTTCATGAAAACTTTTTTCTGCATTCTGCTTGATAGAAGCAAAACTATGAAACCTCAATGCTGAGTACAGCATTACAGTTAGCATGAAATTCATGAGAGAGAGAGAGAAAGAGAGAGAGAGAGAGGGAGGGTGTGTGAGAGAGAGAGCGAGAGAGAGAGGCATAGAGTTATAATGTTTGAAATGATATTTCAGTTTAAATCCTGCTGTATTTTGTGCTACCTTTAACAGTGGAAGATATCTTATACAAATTAGTACTCATGCGGGAGTGCAGTTAGAACTACTAAGGTTTATATTCCAAAAGTACCCACCTTAGGAATATCTGTGTGGCCAAGCACTACATCTGAGGGTCTGGAGCTGGTGTAGAAGCTACGTGACAGCCACCAAAATCTGGAGGTTGTGGACAACATCCTAGCAGTGCAGCTCCAGATCTGGTATAAACTAGTACTTGAATCCTGAGCAAGATTGTTAAAAAAATGTATGGGTTAATTTTCATGGACTCACATATGTGGTCATGTATATATGTTGTGTCCCATTGAATTTGATGCTGTGGTGGTGTAGCAGTTAGTGCACTCACCTGCAGTTCAAGTTCCTACTCAGGTGGAAATTTTTTCAGACCGACCAGCACTGGGATCAACCCAGACTCAAGAAATGGGATTTCCCTACCCATCCTCAAGAAATGGGATTTCCCTACCAATCCTCAAGGAATGAGATTTCCCTACCCATCCTCAAGAAATGAGATTTCCCTACCCATCCTCAAGAAATGAGATTTCCCTACCCATCCTCAAGAAATGAGATTTCCCTACCCATCCTCAAGAAATGAGATTTCCCTACCCATCCTCAAGAAATGAGATTTCCCTACCCATCCTCAAGAAATGGGATTTCCCTACCCATCCTCAAGAAATGAGATTTCCCTACCCATCCTCAAGAAATGAGATTTCCCTACCCATCCTCAAGAAATGAGATTTCCCTACCTATCATCAAGAAATGAGATTTCCCTACCCATCCTCAAGAAATGAGATTTCCCTACCCATCCTCAAGAAATGAGATTTCCCTACCCATCCTCAAGAAATGAGATTTCCCTACCTATCATCAAGAAATGAGGTTTCCCTAGGAAAACAAAGACAGCCAGGACAGGTGCTGCTAACCCTCACCTCAAATGCTGTAGTGGTCTAGAAATGTGAAGACACCAACACTTCATGCCCGAATGGCACATGAAAGCCGTGGGACATAGATTTTTTTTGCTTTTCATTGACTGAGTTTTTATTTACTCTCTGAAATTATTATTATTATTTCCTCCAAAGTCATTATATAATCTCAATGATCATTTTGTTCTTCTTCTTTTGTTTTATTTTTGTTTTTACTTTTTGAGTGTTTGTAAGGTGACTGCCTCAGCAGCCGAAGTCATTTCTGTATTAACATACCAGCTGAGTAATTCATGTTTTCAGCTGAAGTCAGTAATGAATCCTGTGTACCATTCTCCACTGCTGATTCTAATGTGTTGTTCACGTATGTGTACTCAGAGCTTGTTTTTGGGGCCAACATGTCAAGAATTGATGTGGATGTGGAGATTCTGTATGATGGACAGAAGGAGATTAGAGAAGTTTTCACTGTGCACCTAAAATCTAGAAGTGGGACAGCAAAAATAGAGGTAGGACCAAATAGAACATACATTAATATCATAAAGATAAATAATTTTGAGCAAAAGGTTAACATTCTCATTAGCCAAGTTATTTCATAATTTCAGTGTTTACTATTTTAGTGTGTGTTAATTCCAAATCTATTAATATAATGATGTAAAATGAGTGGAAAAAAAAGAATAATAATAATATTGAAATAAATAAATAAAATGTATCTTGACGGTGTGAAAGATAAGGGAAATAATCATTAAAATTAAGATTATTAAACAATCGGATATTTCACTTGGTTAATGAGACTGAATGTTCACTAACCTGGTTAATGGAGTTGAATATTCTTTTACCTAATTACTAAGACTGAATTCCAGAAATCCAGTCTTTGAAATAAAGAGCACCTGCCTTAAAGGACATGTACGATGAGTAAACTGATAATCAGTCAGTCATTTACATCTCCCTTGCAGAACTTTGCCTCCCTAACAGCTCTCCTGTAGGCCTCTCGGTTATGAGCAAAATGGCCTGCTGCTGATGCATCCATTAGCAGATTATCAACGATGTCCTGCAGCCATCTTTGCCTTGATCTTCCTCTCTTTCTTTTTCCCATTATGTGCCCTTCCAAAACGGTCTTTTCTAAATTATCATGATGTTTAATGTGTCCAAAATATTTTAGTTTTCTCTGTTTAATCCTCTTTACTAGCCTCTTCAGTATTAAGAGTAGACTAATAATCATGTGATTGTCAGTTTTATTTCTGCACTGTATTTGAAACTCACGAATAATTAGTGTTTAAGTATATAAAACTAAGTATTTAAATATACACAAAACCTCTGCAGTAAAGCTGTGATAACAAAATGTATAAACTGGGAAAAAAGTAGGAATAGAATAAATAAAATAAAATAAAATAAATGGAGCACTTAGCTGTGACTTGTAAGAAGGTGTGACTTGTAATAAAGCTGTTCCTACTTTTTTCCTAGTTTATACATTTTGTATTTGAAACTATGCTTTACTTCAAAGAAGTTATGTGTAAAATAAAAGTTGAAGAAATAAAAGAATAATGGTTGAGAGCAGTGCTTTTTTTTTTTTTATCAAGAATGAATATTTTTCAGAACTCAAAAGCCATCGTCTACATAGAGGAAAGGGTAAAGGTTGCTGATGTGACCTTTCCTGAAAGGCCAATGGTTGTGTCTCTGAGGGACTATGACAGAATTCAAGAGGCACCTGGCCAGCCTGTCCAAGGATACCCTGTTGTCTGTGTGACTGTAAGTTTTACTTTCTCCTCTGTTTCAAGATAAATGCAATAAAGAACTCTGCTGTTTGTTAGTTAGTCATCTGATATTCTCAGATGAGCAATCCACAAGTGCTTTGATTCCCTCCTCAGTATCTCCAGTGTGCAGCGACTGGTGACACTTGTTCTGTGTTGGTTGATCGGGCGACTTTAAGCTCCCTATATAGTGCTCTTATCTGGCCTCATCCCATTTGACATTGTGCCCAATCAATCTGTTCATGGTCTCAGAGTCACAGTCATTGATGTGACCAGCTTTCAGAACATTAGCCCTGTACATTGGTCATCTATTTTCCACAGTAGCCATACCAGCAAGTCTGTCCACTCACTTGTTGCCTTGTACCACCACGTGTCCTAGCATAAATAAGAAATAGATTTTAGTCATCCTTGACCTCCTCAAGGAGTCCAACCACTGCTTTCAAACACAACCTGACTCAATCTTCTTGAGTATATTCATTGAATCACTGAGAACATGTGATGAAGCTCTTTGTCTCCAGCCACATTAGTGCCTTGGTACACCCATGACCTCTATAATCAGACTGGTTGTAGTCAAAGCAAAAGCACCACTATCTTTCTTCAGCAGTTTTCCTGGATCTAAAAGAAAATAATGTCACCAACTCGAGAGAGAAGATTAAGAATAGAGAGGAATGGAGGTGAACTTTATCTGTAACAGTGAGCCTTAATGGCTTGGAAAGCTGAAGAAGAAGAACTAGAATGCCTCGCTACTGAGCAGGACCATATAACTTTAGTTATTTTACTTCAAAAACCCATTTAGCAGCTTATGGTAGGTTAAGAATTAAAGAACCTGACAGTAGGTCAAAAGTTAAAAACCTGACAATAGGTCAAGAGTTAAAGAACCTGACAGTAGGATAAAAGAACCTGACAATAGGTCAAGAGTTAAAAAACAAGACAATAGGCCAAGAATTAAAAAAACTTGACAATAGGTCAAGAGTTAAAAAACAAGACAATAGGCCAAGAGTTAAAAAAACTTGACAATAGGTCAAGAGTTAAAAAACAAGACAATAGGCCAAGAGTTAAAAAACAAGACAATAGGCCAAGAGTTAAAAAAACTTGACAATAGGTCAAGAGTTAAAAAACAAGACAATAGGCCAAGAGTTAAAAAAACTTGACAATAGGTCAAGAGTTAAAGAACCTGACAATCACTAAAAAACTGAAGTAGCAAAAAAAAAAAAGCCTAAGATAAAAATATACAAACAGGCTAAGCAACAAAGGAAGTGACAGGCAACCAGTTTGACTAGAAAAACATGTGACCACCCACAGTCAAAATGCATAATCACCAAAGCCTCTTTGATGCAACATCTATGATACTATGAATCATCCACCTCTTTGATGCAACATCTATGATACTATGAATCATCCACCTCTTTGATGCAACATCTATGATACTATGAATCATCCACCTCTTTGATGCAACATCTATGATACTATGAATCATCCACCTCTTTGATGCAACATCTATGATACTATGAATCATCCAATTACCCATTATCTGAATAGCTATGTAACCGTAACACCACAGCCAAGAACTATGAACAATGTACGCTGGCATTATTTGATGTAAAATAATCTCCTCTGTTTCCAGTATAGATTTAAAAGCCTGACAAAACAGGTAGCATAATATCATCCTCATGGACAATTGATGCTAAGGTTAAGAACAGATGCAATAAAGCAAATCAGGTTTTTGGACAAATGACTCTTTACTGAAAAACAAATACATCACAACTGAAACAAAAAAGGGTACTGTACAACACAATTTTCCTCCCAGCTCTATGCTATCAGTGTCAGACATGGGCACTAACAGCTAAGAACAAAAGAAAAATCATCATGACAGAAATAAGATGTTTAAGGAGAATACTAAATGTGACAAGAAGAAACCAAATAAGAAATGACACCATCAGTGCAAAGGTTGGAGTAACACCAGTATTACACTATATCCAGAAACAGCAAGTGGTTTGGCCATGTTATACGGTTACCACAGAAAACATTCACACTAAGATTTGTAGGTAACAGAGGAAGAGGCTGCCCATGCAGGAGATGGAGAGAGGAAATTACAGCAGCATTAAATGTCCCATTATAACAAGCAAATCATCGAGCCCTATCAATACATCTATTTGTCCCCTCAACACCGAAAGGTATTTGAGAAAGGAGACAAGACAAGACAAAACAACAAAAAAAACCAAAATAATGCTCAGTTTATTGTCATTTAATATCAGTGTTTACTACTCAGAAACTACCACACTACATATACATGTCAGACCCAGTATTACACTCGTGTAAAATGAATGAAGAAGAACGTACAATGCTTATATAATTTCTACTGGCAGGAGAGGGGAAATAATCATTAAAACTGAGAGTTAAGGGGGAGACAATCTCTGAAAGTTAGAACTGGAAACTTACACATTAAGAAAACAGTGAAGTGTGAAAAGCTGAATAAATGTACCAGTTTTTTTTTTTTTTTTGGCAAAAGTTCAATCTGTAGAAAATTAGTTTAATTTTATAAACAATGGCTATTGTTAGTATTTTCTGAAAATGTGTCTTGCTTGTCATGTCTACTTTTTTTCAGTGTTGAAGAGTCAAATAGATTTCATGATAAGTCTTGGTGTTTTGCTTTGTATAATGGGATCTTTAAGGTTTCTGTTACTTCCTCTATCCAAATCCTGCACGTATAGACTTTCCTGCTATTGTTGAAAGCATAATTCATTAATTATGTAAGTGTAAAATCATTTTCTCTTACTTTCATTGGCCAGAGCTGCAACCCAAAACATCCCAACTATCAGAAGACAGGATTACTCTGTGAGAGAGAGGGAATCAATGATGTGCTGACCTTGTTCCAGTGGAGAGTGTCAGCTCCAAGTGGACAAGATGGAGTCACAAGTGACCTTCGAGATGTTGAGTCTAACACATTCTTCACTACTACCAGGGGCATTACTCTAGACAGCATTTACTTTGCTGGAGGTATGAGATACTATGATATTCCTGTGATACTGTGATATGAGATACTATGATATTCCTGTGATACTGTGATATGAGATACTATGATATTCCTGTGATACTGTGGTATCTTTTCCAAGCTAGACTACTTTTCTCTGTAAAACATAGAATCTTCTTATATATATATATCTTATATCATTCCTGTGCCGTTAAACGTCACATAGGGCTTGCAAGGTAGTTTGCCAATTTATCCTGTTTTCGGCGAGCTTTTCAACCTCATCAAGAATAGATATATATATATAAAATAGAGTATTATATAGGATATAGCATTTAATCTCTGAAAGAGAAAAGATTTCTATATTCACCAAATTTCCAAAATGAACTATAGTTTATTACCATCTCAGGTGCTATAGCAAACTATAGCTTACTCTTATAGTTTACTTTGGAAATCAATGAGTATGATCCAGAAGGTTGAGGCAGTTTCTGTACACAAGCAGTGGCCTAAGTCATTGTAGAAATCAGTGAGTATGATCCAGAAGGTTGCGCATCTGATTGGTCAGTCAGTCTCTTTGACCAGAGACATTCAGCTACAATTAGTAGTATGGTTAGAAGGATTTGGCAAGAGGCTAACAGTTTATGGTAGGGAGTTGAGTGAGTCCCACAGATCTATGTGAAGGTGTAACAGATAAATGTTAGAATTTTAACAGACTAATAATTGCTCTCTCTTGGCCAGGTTCAATGATAGTCTTGATCACCAGAAAAGTCATAGAACAAATGTAAGTTTGTTTTATTGCCTATGTGCTGTGGGACAAGCTGAAGAATAAATGAACATGTTTTATACATAATGACTTGCAAGAATGTCCCATGGACTTGTTAATTATCTTCAAGTTTTTGTGAGTGAAAGGATGAAAGGGTTATCTAACAACAAAAACTGGATCTTGAAGAATAATCTTTGACAATTTTTAAATGTGCGTAATATCCCAGATGTACATTATCTCTCATTCCCAGGCAGCAGAATTCAATGTGGTGCTAGAGCTGTGAATGTGGAAGGGGATCCAGGCATTGAGTTACTGAGTGAGGCAGTGACAGTCAGCCCCAACAATGGCTTATGTGAGCCTCGCGACATGGATGTTCTGGGTGCAGAACCATTTACTGCTAGAATGAGATACACAGGTACCATACACTTTCTTGCTTGGATAGATCCCAGTCATTATGTTTGGTCAGGTCAAAATAAGATACATGGTTACTATATACTTTCATACATTTCTGGATAGAGTCTGTCATTATTTCAGTCAGGTCAGAATAAGATACATGGTTACTATATACTTTCATATGTTTATGGATAGAGTCGGTCATTATTTCAGTCAGGTCAGAATGAGATACAACGGTGCTATACACTTTAATTTTTTAAAATATAATTAATAATTATTTTATCAGCATTATTTTGAGTATTTTATGAATCTTGATTAAACAACTGGAGAAGATTTATGAAGATTCATTCATTCATTTGAATGTTCCTTGCAGAACTTTGTCTCCCAAACAGCACTCCTGTAGGCCTCTCAGTTGTGAGCAAGATGGCCTGCTGCTGATGCGTCCATTTGCAGATCGTCAACGATTTCTTGCAGCCATTTTCGTTTTGGTCTTCCTCTTTTTCTTTTTCCCATTATGTATCCTTCCAATACGGTCTTCTCTAAATTATCATGATGTTTAATGTGTCCAAAATATTTAAGTTTTCTCTCTTTAATCCTCTTTACTAGCCAGCCTTCTTCAATATTAAGCTCTTGTAGTATAGATATATTTGTTCTTTTTCGTGTCCACAATATTTGGAGAACTCTTCTGTAGCATTTACATTCAAAGGCATTTATATGTTTCTCAGCTGTTTTGTTAAGTGTCCAGGTCTCACAGGCATATTTTGCGATGGGAAAGATGCATGCCCTTAAAAATCTTATTTTTGTAGTTCTGTCTGCTCCTCTCCACAGATTCTTTATTTGTTTTACTTTCTGAAGAGCAATAGATGTCCTCCTTTTAATTTCCCTCATTGTACCTCCATTATTAGTTAGCAATGTTCCAAGATATTCAAAACTCTCCACTTCTTCCAATTTTTCCTCATTGATATATATTTCAGCTGCTTTGTTTGTTTTGTCAGTTGTCATCAATTTAGTTTTCTTTGCATTAAGATAGAGGTTCTGCTCTTCGCTGTTCTTACCGACTGACATAATTAGTTTTTCCATTCCTTTTTGTGTTGTGGACAGTAACACTGTGTCATCAGCATATCTAATCTCTGGTATTTCATAACCTTCATGAAGATTATTGCCAGAAAAACATGTGCCTGTTATCAAAGAAAGCTCTGTTTGATAATATTCAATCAGAGAACAGGGGGGAGCCAAATTACTATACAACTGGATAAGATGAAATCCATCAACACTCCAGAAAGTGGCCATGAATTGTCTCTACTGCTACAGTGCATGAACTATAAAAGTACAGTTTCCTTAAGGACTTAAAATGGAGGACATAGCCAAGACCTGTCACTTATAAGAGGAGAATGGGTTTTCAAGAGCAGTCACTTGTTATAACATGAGGGATGCTGAAGAGTATTTTGTTAGTCACCCTACTTCTGAAAGACACTTTTGTAATAACAAAATGAAGACTTACTATATATATCTTAATCAGCTGTAAAATAGTATATAGCTGGAGCAATTACAAAGTAGTATACAGCTAGAGTAATGTTAAGCTGAACATAAGTAGAGCAAATATGAAGTAATATATAACTAGACCTAATACTAAGCAGCGTATAAGAAAAGGAAATATTATGTAGTAGTAAATAACTAGAGCTAATATGAGGTGGTATATAACTAGAGCTAATACTAAGAAGCGTATAAGAAAAGGAAATATTATGTAGTAGTAAAGAACTAGAGCTAATAAGAGGTGGTATATAACTAGAGCTAATATGAGGTGGTATATAACTAGAGCTAATATGAGGTGGTATATAACTAGAGCTAATATGAGGTGGTATATAACTAGAGCTAATATGAGGTGGTATATAACTAGAGCTAATATGAGGTGGTATATAACTAGAGCTAATATGAGGTGGTATATAACTAGAGCTAATATTAGGCATTGTACAAGAAGAGCAATTATGAAATAGTATATAACTAGGACAAACACTATGTATTATTTCACTGAAGAAAACATTTCTTAAACAAGTATTTTTTTTCTTGTTTGATATCACACAGCATTAGCTTATGTCAATTATTACTGGCCATAGGTTGATTTGTCTTTGAAGCAGGACAGTATTTCATGTACATATTTTCTGGCATAACTTTCTTACATACCTTTCTGCTGCATGTACAAGTTTCATACACTTTTCCTGAGTGTCATAGTCAGTATATTAAAATTATTCTCACATTCATGGAACAGTGACTGTCAATCTTTTTCAGTTCATAATGCAATGAATGTGGAGTAAAACTTGTCAAGACACACCATCAGTTTCTAAAGGGTGATTTCATCATTTAAAATTAAGTAAAACTGCCTCTTTTTGAACCTGCTCCAGGTTTCTGGAGTACACCAGTGGAACCCTCATGGCACCACTGGCTGACAGTCACTGCCACAGGGTTTCTGTCTTAAGGGAAGCAGTGTAATCCATTTATTTAACTTACTTTTCCAGCATTTTCTTGTCACTCATGCATAGCTGCATATATGGTTGTTCATTTCTTCATTCACTAAACAATTAAAGGCATAACAATTTATAGGATATTCTTGCAAAAAACAGATTGTGTGGCATGCTGTCATTGTTTTTCACCTTATATTTCAAACAAAGAGTTTTAATTTTTGTTTTGTTTTGTTATGTCTTTTATTTGAAAATTTTTAATATTATTCTGAGAAGTTTCATGTATATTTAACTCTCCTGCAGGTGTAAGTGATCCTGATCAGCCAAACAAACTAAAGCTGACAGTCATCATCCCTCATCGTGATGGCATGCTACCAGTCATTTCTACCCGCCAACTCTCCAATTTTGAGCTCACTCTTAGCAAAGATGGGATCAGACTTGCAAATCACAAGTGTTCTAACTTGCTAGGCTTCAATGAGGTGATTAGCTCATTTTTTGTTTTTAAAAACATCTGAAGAAAAGAAAAACACAACTAATAAACCACACAAAAAAAAGGAATAGGACATGCTTGTAATTAATGGACTATTCAGTTCCTTATCAAACTTTTTATGCATAACTTCTCATCATTTTTTAACCTATATTAAAAGTGTAAAATAGCAAATTATTAAAATGTTCTTAGAAATTTCACTGACATGTTTTATGGAGTGAGAAACATCTTCATTATTATCATCACCAATCGTACTCACCATCTATAGTACATGAAACAAAAACAAAAAAAAAAAGAAAGAAAAAAAAATCAATCTCCATTTAACTTACTGTTGGGTACATCTCTCCTGTTTCTTACAATAGTTTGTCCTGTACTTTAGAATCTGAATGATTTGTATCTGTGTGCCTTTGATTGTGTCATGCCTTCATTTTCTATGAGGAACCCCAGCAGAAAAATCTGGAGGAATAGAACCTAAAGCAGCTAGTGGTGGAGTAATTTTCAACCCATCTTCTGGCATCCTGTACAATCATGCTAGATTTTCAGCTGCATTGATCTTGTGCATCCTGCAGAATAGTCAAGGCACTTTCTTCACATCAGTAGCCAAATTGAAGCAGAAAATTGATATTTGGCAACTTCCACAAACACTTAATATCTACTCATTCAAAGAAATTCTTTTAAGGTGAAATGTTTTATAGGTAAGATTGTTTCCCATTTATGGCATATTACCATTATGTGGACTTTGCAACATACATAAATATATAAATATCATATGTTGACAGGTTAAATCAAAGTCTGGTTTCTTGACCAATGGAACAAAGAATGCAAATGTAAATGGAGAAACAGAGCCCTACCAGTTCAGTTCCAAGATGAGATCGGAGCCAACAATTCAATTTTATAAGTGAGAGAAGTTTACTTTTTCCATAGTTACAAACATTTTTAGATTATCTATCTGATACCTCATAATCATCGTCATTGCCCATCACTCCTCTAGGGTGTATAGGCCATGGATTAAAATCTCTCCAGTCATCCCTGTTCTTAGATTTGTTCTCTACTTCCCTTGCTTCTGAGCACTTTCATGATTTCTCTTCTCCAGATAGTTCTAGGCCTTCCTTGATATTTCAGCTTTGATATCAATGTTTTTCTGAAAAGACTCATTGTTCACCACCACTGAGGAACAACAAAATGGTATATTTTGTCTGAGGACAAGATTCATGTGCAGAAATGAATAAAAAAAAATTAGCACCAGTGATGAAATTTTTCATCAAAATTATTTAATACTTCATTTTTTCAACATATGATATGTATGTATATATATATATGCTCCTCATATATGTGTATGTATGTACACACACAAACACATACACATACACTTACACACACAAAAACAAATATATACTATGTGCTTATATGTTTCATATGTTTATGATCAAATGATTATACATCTGCTTAATGATTTCTGCATTCTTATCTTATATATCTTATATCCTTCCCGTGCCGTTAAACATCACATAGGGCTCGCAAAGTAGTTCGCCAATTTTTCCTGTCTTCGGCGTGTCTTTCAACTTCATCAAGGGATTTTATGCCTGTTAATTTGGGCTCTCTTAACAATGAGTTCTTCAGAGTTTCACGTGGTCTGCCTCTTTTTCTTTGGCCTGTTGTGTTCCACTTGATAGCTTGTTTTTGGATTCTCTGATCATTTCTTCTCATCACGTGTCCAACATATGTCCATCTCCTTTTCCTGATCACCCATGAGGCTGGTTGATTTCTACATTACATACAGAAAATGAGAAATCCCATAAATGATAATATATTAAATTGTCTCTACATGCAAGAACATTTTCTGTACTTGTAAATAAGCCAGAACTGATATGTCAGTAAACTGTGCCTATTTCTACAGGAACCTCGATTTAGATTCCTGTTTGTGGGTGTTTGAAGGCTACTTTGATATGTCAGACCTGATAACCGAGTGTGGAGGTCAGATAAGCACAGATGGACAGGTAAGCATGCTTTATAGTTGCTGGTAATGATCTTGCACCTTGAGGCAAGAAGAATGAAGGAAAGATATGGATCACTTGTCTGTATGCTGTATTATACTTTTTGCCCTGATTTATCTACGGCTGTGGATAACTAAATAATTATCTGTACCCTTTTTACAGAACTATTTGAACTTCAACTTTATTTCACATAAACCCAGACAACAAGATTTCACATAAACCCAGACAACAAGATTTCACATAAACCCAGACAACAAGATTTCACATAAACCCAGACAACAAGATTTCACATAAACCCCTGCAATAGAGTGAAAAACCCTTCCTTTCTAGGAAATGTTCATGAAAATATCCAAAATAAGTCATTCATTGTTAATGGTTCTAAACAATCAAATAAGTGGAACATTTAAGTTTGACAGCATCTTTACCCTCATTTTCAGACATAAACTATATTGTTGTAGTATTTCTTAAGTGAATATTTAGCATTAAAATTACATAAATAAATCTGTATATATCTATATCTATATTTATATATCTATAAATCTAATTTATGAAAAGGTGTAGCAGTGTGTTAATATCATGCTCTCTAAGACTTAAACAGTGCAGTAAAAGAGGGGGCAACATGAACTTGGGCATGGGTCAGGGTGAATTGGTGCAAGGCTGATAGTGACAAGGGTTACACAAGATGGTATGGGTTCAAGTCTTGTCTGAGAAGGATGGGTTAAAGTTTGTTGCTGTGTGAAGGCATACAGTATTCATTGTACCATCAAGATGTGAATAAAAGGCTGTAAATATATAACTGTAGGACTGGGAAGAGCTGATGAAAGACTGTGCTACACAGACTGTGAGTCTGAAGGGATACTGCATCACTGAGGATGAAATGGAGGCTAAAACTGAAGACACAAGCTCAAAAAGGCTAGAACTAACAAGATGTTGTAGTTGTCACTCTATCAAATTATGACAATCAAATATCTGTAGAAGTTGTTATGATAAATTTGCTTAGCAAAGTGATGTTTGGCAACTTTCTCAAACTACTGAAAATTACCTGCATCCAAGCCATCTTTTAAGGTGAAATGAGCAATAGTCATCATCATCATTACCCCCACCACCACCGTTATCATCATTATTTCATGAAGGTAACATCATTTTTTATATAATATATTTAATTATGTTTTTAACTTTAATATGTTGTAAATGCTTTGTAAATCTGTTTGTAATTTTAATTTCTTGTTATGATTTAGATAACATTTTTTATCTCAAACAATGTAGAATTTTTCCAGTAAAAAACCTGACCATTGTTTTTAATCATCCATGAATCCATAATACTATTAGAAAATGTAACAAGGTACAAAGAAGTCCAATTCTAAAACATTGGCTATATTAATAAAAAAATCCAGGTTGATATGTGTTCATCAGTAGTAGGGCTTCTTGTTTACAACTGAGAGAGAGCTGTTAGGGAGGCAAAGTTCCGCAAGGGACATGCAAATGACTGACTGACTGATATGTGTTCTCAGGTCTAGCCAGTGGAAGTGGACGCCTTCAAGTCCCCAAGTCTGACATGACCAGTACTGAAACTTACATGATGATGATGATGATGATGTTGATAATGTTGATGATGATGTTGAAAGAGTTGTAGGCTGTCTGTTTAAGATTGTAATATATAAGAAATCAGATAATTTATGGTGCTTCTCCTTTATTTCTAAACAGGTCCTGAATGTCAAACAGTCCTATGTTTCCATGAAAGTCCCGCTATATGTGTCCTACGTGTTTCACTCACCAGTAGCCAGAGGAGGCTGGCTTCACTATGACATGACCTCTGGCCTACAATTAACTTTTGTTTATGACACTTCCATCCTGTGGCAGAATGGCATCAGCAGTTTTGAAGATGATGCTGGACTACAAGGTCAGGAAACCATTTTAGTTGTGGTCCCAATTTGTTTTCTATTTAAAATGCAAGCAAGAAGGAGATTCATGGTCTCAGCTGTAGACGTATACTAAAACTTTTTTTATAATTGTTTCAATCTCAGCTGTAGACATATACTGAAACTTTTTTATAATTGTTTCAGTCTCAGCTGTAGACATATACTGAAACTTTTTTATAATTGTTTCAGTGTAGCAATGACTTTATCAATGCTCAGAATCTGAAAGTCAGTATCTGATTGTGACTGTAGCTGCAGTATTTGAGTGCCTGTGGTACTGACTAAAGAACAGTAAGTTAGAAGTAAGATTGCTGGTCTTATTTGGCATACACCTTCAAAAGGGTCTTAGTTTCAATGCATCACTGTTATGCACTTTTCACCCCAACCAGATTCGCCTTCTCATTGCCATCCCACTTCTCTCAGTCAGGCTACTGTATACCATTGAAAAGTAGAACAGGGTCTTGATCAACTATGGTTCACCAACTTTGGTGCAATCAGTCAGTTATGAGCCAGTGACTACTGTCTCAGGTTAAATACGATGTCTTCACACCATTCACTTGCAGGTGACTTCATGAAGATCCACTGTATTTTACTTTAGATGTTCATGACAAATTGTTTTATCACTTGTCTTTAGAAACATGGTAAACTGACAGCACTGTGCAGAAGGTAGAGAAAACCTGGTAGTCAATGGAAAACTTAAGAGTAATCAAGGAGAGCTAGGCTTTGGAAAAAACATCTTAAAGGGCATGGAAATGGGACGCCACAGGCAGCAGAACTGATTAGAAACCCCAGGGAATATGCAAAACCCATCTGTAAAGAGTTAAGAGCACTGCCTCTGAAAATGAAGATTATCTGTATGCATGGAGAGGCACATCAAAATACACTGGCTATCAGTGTATGAGGTTAAAGTAATGATGTCAGATTCAGTCCATAAGTCATAAGTCATAAACCCATACTCAAGTTCGCTGGTTTAATTTGAAAAAAAAGCTGTTGTTTCCCTTGTTTTTTATCTGACATTTTACCTCTGCATCTGCTACTGTTGTGATCTGCCAGCTGCTGTCATTAAGTCCAGCACCCTTTCTTATAGCTTGGACATGAAAGCCTAATATGAGAGTTCCCCCAGGTCAGCCTTTCTTATACCTTAGACATGAACAGACCTGTAAAATAATTTTCAGAACTCAAGGAGCCCTTCCATGAAAGTCATTACATCTCATGATATACTAGCAATGATCAGAAAATTGCAGAAATAATAATCAGATGATAATTGTCAATACTCTTTTGAGTATAAAATGGTGCTTTTCCATGGATATGTTTATAAAAATTTAAAAAAAAAAAAATCATCTCTCATGAAGCCTCGGGATACCCTGGTTGAGAAACCTTTTCATTGCTAGGAGTGTCTTGCAGTCCAGTAAATGTTTGACTGATAACTTTCATAAAGCAGATGAAATTGTACCGAATATGACTAATTAATTATGTTAATTCTCTTTGTTTTTTTCCTTGTTTTTTAGGATATCTGTATCCAACAAGCATGCGTATCCATGATGATGGACGGCTGGTTGTTTCCTTCCGTACGGAGGCGAGGTTCAGGGGTCAGTTTGTTGCATCCCACCCTAGCACAACAGTTGAGTCTATGGTTGTTTCCCCTGACCATCCAGACTTGACTTTCAACCTGGAACTTACCCGCAGTGATCCTACCTTTGAGCAACCTAACCAGGAGTGGAGTTTTGTCTCAGACTTGTCTGTGAGTGTTTTTTTTAATAGTTAATGAAATGCAGCATAATTTGTATAACATAATCACACACAAAAAAGATATAAGTCAGATTTCATCTTTGTGTAAGTGTATGTAGGCTTTTATAGAAATGAAGGTGCAGACTAGTTGGCTGGACTAGCTACATCTACTGCATTAGCTGGGCAGATACTGGATTGAATGAACAATTTTGGCATCTACAGTGGCCAGCTGTCCTGCATTATATGGGGCGGTCCTGGATTTTAAGGATTTGTCCCAGAAATCATATTACTTCATTAGTGATGCCTAAGCATCTCCTATTTTAAAACACATGTCCCATATTGTCCTGTATCCTTATCTTTGGTTGCTGCATGTTTGAAAGTACCAGAATTTAAAAAATTATTTTAGTGGAAATGTTGCTATTTTGAGGAAAATTTGCTCAGTAGAAAACTACATGTACATTTGTATTTGCACAAGTTGAAGCACTTTTTCAAATAAAGGTCTAAACTTAGCTGATTAAATGTTGAGTTAAAATTTAACTTTAATTAAATGTAATATGAAGGAGCTTAGAGATCTGTTAATTTTATCATCCATGACTGATTTGTTTACAGATCTTTATTTCCAAAAAGTTAAGAACTGGGCACACAGACCAGTCTGACACTCTACCCTTATCACACAACTTTCTCTCCATTCCAGACGTTCTACAAAGATGCTGCACATAAAACAAACATTAACAAAAACTGAGAAAAAACAAAATAGAATAAAACATTTACCTTTCAACTTTTATCATTGCACTCAATACAGAAAGTAGCTACTGTATGTGTAATGTAAAAAAGTTGTTCTTGCAGTCTTACACTGATGAATATCTACCACTGATGAATATCTACCACTGATGAATATCTACCAAACTGCTATTTCACTACTGTTGAGGAAAAAAATAATCAATTTTAATTCAGGATCTGTAAAGAGTCTAAAATAACATATATAAAAATAAAATTAAAAAAAACATGGGTACAACTGTACTGGTTTAAAATGATGGAGAGATGATGATCCTAACAAATTAAAAAAAACACAAAATGGTGTGGTTTCCTGAGTATAATGTTTAAAAAACCATTTAATTTATAGATTGTTCATCCATATTTATTGCTGCACCAACTTGTAAAAGCCTAATGATGAGTTTATTTTCTACTCTACAGTAAAGTACTGTTTTGCTTTATCAGTCCATTTGATCTGTTTTAGTTATTAATTAACAACAGTTTTTTACATGTTTTAATCTGCAATAAAATAATCCTGCCAGGTGAGAGACTACTCTGGTGTATACATCGTGAAACTGATTCCATGCACCACATCCTTGGACCAAGAATTTGCCCAGCCAATCAGCTGCAATCCACGTGAACCCCTTACCTTTGAACTGCCAATCAGATTTCAGCAAGTCAGTGACTCAGTTCCCGCCAAGTTCAGCTTGAATACAGATTTTCACTTAATGAAGAAGAAAGATCTCTGGCTGGCTGGAAGTGATATGGGTCCAGTGGAGGAGACAGACATTGCTTTTCTGCCAAGTTAGTCTGTTATTTTACTTTCAAAGTACAATTTGATTCATTAGTATCATCTTCATATACTGAACCAAAGAATATAGATAATTATGCTTTCCACTTATGTGACCCTTGTATACTTAATCAAGTGTTTTGTTTTTCTTTCTAGTGCCACTTGGGCATCATTTCAAATTATTTTTCTCTCTTTCTTTTTATTTTGGATTTCCCAGTTTTTGTCATAAAAAACAAAATATTATTCATATTATTCAGTTCAGATGTAATATCCACCCTCATTTATGCATGTGAAAGCTGGAAATCAACTTAAGAAATAGACAAGAAATTAGACTCTTTTGAAAACAAATGCCTAAGGAAAATACTTTGTACAAAGTGGAACGAATTCAAGAACAACACAGAGATAAGGCAGGTGAACAAACAACAACCTGTCTCATGGGTGATCAGAAAAAGAAGATGGACATATGTAGGCCATGTGATGAGAAGAAACAATTAGAGAATACCAAAACAAGCTATCAAGTGGAACACAACAGGCCGAAGAAAAAGAGGTCGACCACGTGAAACTCTAAAGAGAACATTGTTAAGAGAAATCAGTTTAGTGGGCATAATATCCCTTGATGAAGTTGAAAGACTCGCAGAGAACAGGAAAACTTGGCAAACAACTATGCAAGCCCTATGTGATATTTAACGGCACTGGAAGGATGTAAGATGTAAGAAGTTTTTGTCATAATTCTTTGTGTGGTAAGGGGATTTTGGTAAAACAAAAAAAACCCATATAATTTGTAGCAGTCTTTTAAAAAATCATATTGGTGTTAAATACTTTGTGATGTTATGCAACTTTCATTTATTTTTCTGACTATCCATGATATATGCTTCAGTTTGTTCTGTACTGAAGATTTCTTTGCTTTCTTGGTTTATATTTTTGTTTAATGTCCATATCTTATAACATGGAATAATCTAATTCTAAAATTTACTGTAGTAAAACTTTTCTTTCTTACCATTATAGGCATTTTATTAATCATGAAAGATTTTTTTTTAAAATGTGGCTTGATCCATGCATTTGAACAAGTTTTTACTAGTACTCAGTAGCAACTGAGTTTGTTCATTTATCTGGAACAATTAAGCCTCTCTGTAAACTCAAGTTAGAGCCATCTTTACAGATTTGGTATGTACTGTTGCTCTAGTGACATACATTCTCTAGTGACATAATCTTCAATAAAATATTCTGTTTCAGTTAAGAAGTGGTCACTTCAAACTACTGAGTCATGTTTATAATGGCACTTTTCACCTTAGAATATGGTTTTGAAGCAAGTGACTCTTGTCAAACATCTTCTTACTGAACAGTTCATCTCATGTCTGACTTGGCCATAGTAATATCAAAGAATGCTTGTGTTGCACTGTCCATTGTGCTTGCATTTTCTGACTTCAAGTTTTGTCCTCATTTCTTCCTCACATGGTGGTGCACTTTTATGCAGAGTTGCTCTCTGTGTGATCTGGCCTTCTGCAAATTCATCCAGTTTCTCATAGCTGACAGAAAAAAAAAGTCTTATGTGATGTCTGCTGACTTAGGATATCCCTTATACAAATGAATACCGTTGTTGGAGTAGAGCACGGATTTCAGAAACATATTGTTCAAGAATGTCCAACAAAAGCAGATGTATAAAATCAGAGCAGGTCAGAAGGTTTAGATTTGAAGCAGAGGCTGTGGAGTTGCTATCAGAGGCTGGAGAAAGTTGTGGACTTATTCTGGTGGCAAAGTGTCAGATCCTGCATGAACTGCATTTTGAATGTTGAACAATAATAAGATGACAGAGTCTCATTTCATTCATTTTTTTTTTTTTTTACATGGATGCTGTATCTTGATATTGTACAATTTTTTTTTTATATATTACTGTTTCTGCCTTGATTCTATTTAACATTCATTATGTTTTTATGTTTTTTTTTAATGATCCAATTTTTTATTTATGATTCATAATGTATAATTATATACTCACAGTCTATAATATTTTTATATGCACAGTTCCATGATGAATGCTAATGTCACCATTATGATTGTTTCATTATATTGTTTTATATAAGTTATTTCTTATATATTCTTCTTCTTCTTTTTCTTCTTCTTCAGCTTTCTGAGCCATTAAGGCTCATTGCTGCAGATAAAGTTCACCTCCATTCTTCTCTATTCCTAATCTTCTCTTTCCAGTTGGTGACACCAGTTTCTTTTATACCCTATTCTATGTTGTCTTTTCTTGGTCTACCCTTTGGTCTTGTTTCCCTCATCTCTTGTACATACATCATTTTCATTTGTCTGTTCTCTTCCATTATTTCTACATGCCCCAGCCAGCATAGTCTGTTTAGTTTCAAGACATTTATAATCTGTTGGGATTTAAATAAGCTGTTCAGTTCAGTGTTCTTTCTAGCTCTCCACTCTCCACTATTTCTTATATATAATGTAAAATATTTTTATGCACATAAATTGAATGAACTATTTCAAATGTAATCTTCAGTGGACAGAATCTATGCCCGAATAAACGTGGACCCAGTACAGAATCTGGGTAACTCTTTTGCACTAAATGTGGAGAAGGTATTCATCTGCTCAGGAAAGGATGGATACATTCCAAAATATGATCCGGATAACCAGGAGTTTGGCTGTGTGGCAGAGTCTTCAAATCTACAATATGCCTTCAAGATTTTGGTCAGTTTGTATCCGCATTCATTTTGCAAAGGCTAGATAATGTACAAATATGATGTTTTGCTAAAATACCTGGGGAAAGTGTATTTATGTCAAATAGTCTATAAGAAAATAAGGCAAACCTACTGGTTTTCTCTCAGATCATTTTCATGCTATTAAGAATGTTTTGGTTACTCTTCTGAAAAATCTTGACCAAAATGCTGTAAAACAGAACATTTTTTTTCTTTGCAGCATAGTGCAGCTTTGATGAATAGATCAGAAAATAAATTATCATTGCTTTAAGCACCTTCAGAAAATTATGGCACTGTAGTGAATTTTTCATTTTTTGTGTTAGAATGATCATAATTGGACAAATTTAGTGATACTCCATTCTTCTCCTCAATGTATAAACTAGGAAAAAAAGTAGGAGCAGCTTTATTACTTAACGTTTACAAAGTTGTGACGGAGCCTTAATCATACAAAAAACATACAGGACAAAGAAATAGAGAGAGGAGATAAAGTATAGATTCACATGAGTGCTTAAAAAAAATAATGAATAGAGCACTCAGCTGTAACTGTAAGAAGATGTGGCTTGTCCGACGCTGTGCATCAGAAGTGAGCATGGTAGGGCATAGAGACTGTTTAAACGGAGACCTGTGCTGTGTGGTCGGTGGGTCATAACTGGGGGTGGTGGGTGGGGAAACCATGGAGGGGAGAGAGAGTGATACAATGTTAACCTAGCCAGAAGAAGGTGAAATAGATGATTATAGTTAGGGTAGAGGGGTTGTAATGTGATGCTGTGAGGAGGTTCTGAACTATGTGTAACAAGGGCAGCATGTTCTAAAATGTATTGTTTTGTATGCATGTATTTTTCATTGCAGGATAAAGGTGCGCCATTCTCAGTTGTAGAAAAATTCCGTGACATTCCATTCAAAGCCACTTTGGCAGTGGATGACCCTGAAGCAGTTCAGCTGGTGAGGCAGCCAGGTACTGATGGATTTTCTCTCAACTGCCAGCCTATATTTCAGGTAGGGTATCCCATAACTTGCAGAAATTTGTTGTTTTTTACGTTCTAACTTTTTATAGTGAAGATTTGGTGGTGTGAATTTAAAGCCTGAAGGAAAAAGCTATTTATATCATCATTTCACATGGAAAGTGCATTTCCATACATGTATACTCTTTGTGCATTGCATCAATCAGACTTTGCCTCTAATGCACATTTGCTCGTACTACATAAACATAAGTGTTTTATAAAAGAAATTATTTTAACTTCAAATTTATTTTATCTGAAATCAGGTGGACACCGGACGTCAGTGGTTTTTACATGTCATCTACACATTAACATCACCGCAGAGTTCTGGAAGGTCTATTGGAAAACGCAGCATCATTCTGGAGCACAAGGAACATTACCATGACAACCATATGGTACTGAGTATGGCAAGGAAGAGACGCTCACAGGAAGATGCTCTTGGGATAGGAGAAAAAGGAAAAGGGACAAATATTGCTCGGATACAGTTGGATTACCTCAGAGCTGTTGGAGGGGATATTGAGCTTGATACTAGTATATCATCTGCTGGGGACATTCTGTTAATACCAATCTTCATTTCCATCATTGTCCTACTTATCATATGTGCGCTTTTGATAGTATTCATTGTCAGACGTAGGAAGAAATCTACTTCCCCTCCAGTGTCCCCAACCAACACAATCACTGTTGTACAGAATGGAAACAGCAAAGTTATAGCCACTAAACATTATCACAGTGATAACCACACAGAAGTTTAGTTTTATAACAAGTCTGAGATGACAACCTCAAGTCCTGCTTGGTGTTCATTATGAAACTGGTCTTGTGAGTTACTGTACTGAGACAAAAATGTTTTTGTGCATTTATTAACATCATTCATGTGCCCCAATAATCACACTCCTTTTAATCGCCACTTTGTTTAAAAAGATGGTATTTAGAAATGTTGCCAAAGATTTTTTTTTTCTGTTTTAATTTTTACTATATAATCTATGCAGTAACTTTTGCAAAAAAGTTTGTGATCTCCTCTTTGGAATTTTCTTGTTTTCTTTTGATTATGCTTTTTTCCAGGACAATTTTGCAAAGTGAGTTTTTTATCCAGCATTTTGGTGTCATTTTCTACATGTTTATTAATGTTAAGAGAATATTACTTAGAAAAAAATTCAATTTATGTTTGTACAGTGATAGTGGAGCACTTTACTTCTGATGTTTTTTTTTTTTGTGGGTTGTTGGAGAAATTTAACTGAAAGTAATTTTCAGATTTACATTTTTGAAGAGTCATTTGGTGTGTATAGTTTGAAAATCTCTGAATTGTTCTGAATTATTTCAAATACTGGATACAGATATATGAGTAATTCTTTTTTTTTTTTTAAGACAGTTATTTTTCTTTTTGTTCTATTCACAAAAGGCACAGTGAATTAAATTTGCATTGGCTGGTTTGTAAAATGATATTGCCTGTATTGCAGTCATTAACATGATTTCAAAATGCTTTGGTTATAAAAGCTCAAAACTGAAATGTGACGTTCTTTAAAAAGGGTTGACTACAACTAGATCAGTCAAACATGAATACAAGCATCCTTTTAAAGACTTTTAGAATGGGACATCGGTCAAGTCTGACTTCACTTATCTAGTCATTCTGTTCATAAACATGTCAAAAATGACTGAAACTAAAAACCTCTCTTCAGAAGTCATCTTATGAATTTGGTAGCCCTCTTGCTAATTGTAAGGATTTTTTTTTGTTGTTGTTGCTATTGTCAAGTAATTTCTAAAAAATTATTATGTTTGCCTCTATATTTTAATATTGTGCATGTGTGTGAGCACTGGCAGTTATCCTATTTGTGAATATCACGCTTTCACACTCAGTTATCAAAGTAGCACTGGTGGAACATTACAAATGATGTGATGATGTTAGTACAATGTTTATGTTTGCAGTGAGTATGGATGTTATTTCTGTATTAAATAACCAAATGATGAGACAGACATTTTTTTATGGTTAAGTTTTGTCTAAAATCCCTTTCTTTTTATTTTAAATTAAAGATTGTTGATAAATTTCTTTGTACTTTTATTGAAAACTCTTTAAAAATTTAAAATGTGATGTTAAGATGTCTGTATATATTTTTAGAGTGTCTGTTTCAGAATTCACATATTTTTGTTTATCTCTGCACATGATAAGTGAGACATGGTTTCTTTCATTTGTAAAAAAACACACACACACACCAGATATAATTCCTTGTATTCTTGATCAAACAGGAACCATTTTCTTATATAAAAAACATCCAGTCAAACCTCTGTTTGCTCAGAATCTTCAGAATTTTTTTTTGGTTTGAGTGTTTCCAATCAGTCTTTGCTTTGTTTTTTTTCCTTTGCTACTTGATCTAATCAACTTCAGGTTTCTTTCTCAGTCTTTTTTTTTTGGACTTCTAAAATTCACAAGCAATTTCAGTGCCTTTTCCTTACAGTTACAGCAAGACTGAAATGTACTGCAGTAGCTTCTACAGAAATTTCTTCACACAAAAATCGACACCATAATCTGGCATTTCTCAAGAAAGAATTGATTGCAGTGGAACTCTAGTTTGCTCTAACTCTTGTTTTCATGACTTCCGAAAGGCACTAAATGTATGTTGTGACATTTCTATAGCACTGAGATGAAAAAATGATGTTATAAAACATCCATAGCAGAGAAAAGGTTAAGAAACAGAATGTTTTATTTATTATTGATGAAATTTAGAGGTAATGTTTCTTTCACTTTTGTTTTAGACATTTACATTCTTAGCAAATGAGCAATTTCTAACTGCTGCTTCTAAAGTTTTGTTTCATGCATTCATATTTTTTAAAAATCTTCACAGGGCATTGTTAGTTTTAGCACTTTTGCTGATACACGTCTGTACAGAATATTTGAAAATACATGTGTTCATTTGTATAGTTAATCTGCTTAATAGCAAATTTTTCTTGTTAATAGCAACATTGTGTATTGTATTAAGTTATTTATTTATGACAGTTCATGTATGTGAAATTTAATAACTTCATTACATCATTCTTTCATTATAAATTGTAAATTTACTATTCGTGTTTTAACTTTTTGCCTCCTGTCTTCCATACTAAACTATTCCAAGGTGCTGAATCTGCTTGTTGCTGAATGTATATTTCAATTTTGAATAATTTGCTTGGTCGGATGCTTAATATTTGGTTTTTGCATGCACGTATTGAAAACAGAGTCTGCAGGTAACATTTTATGTAAACATATCTTCACATTTTAGTTTGCTTGTACGTATAGCCACAAAAATAGAACCTTTGAAATTAGAATAAATTAAATTAGCAGAGATTTTATCAATACCAAATTCATATTTCCTTTTGTGAAAAGCTTGTTCTTGATCTGTCATATCAAGATGAAAGTAGTTAAGTATTCAATTGTTGTTGCCAGTACATATCTAACATTTTAAAATCTTTTTTTTTTTAATTGTTGCTGAACAGTTTGCTATTTCCTGTCCTTTTTGACAAGTGAGTTTGTATTGTAAAATCTAAGTTATTTCCTTTTGGTTATTTCATTTCATTTAGGCTCTGCTCTACCTTACTGTACTCTGGTTTCTAAGTGAAGTATACAAAAGAAACAAAATGTAAATGAACTAATAGTTATCAAAAAGAAATTATTGTGTGCCCTGAATGACTTGGATATTTTTTTTTCCTTGAAGTGCCAAGTTTAGAAAATTTGTATGCAGAATTATAATGAAATGACTTGTTTGTCTAAGATATGTAGATCCTTTGGCAGAAAACAGGAAAAATTAGTTCAAATGCAGCTTATGCTGGTGCATACTACAGAGTAAAAGTCTACAGAGAGCTTCGAAACCAATATGATGAAGTATACATTTCACAGGGACCGGCTAGCGTAGTGGTTAGAGCACTCATCTAGCAACTGAATGATTGAGGGTTCGAATCCTCAGCTGAAAGAGAATTTTTTCCAACCAATACGGCCCTTAGGTCGACCCAACCTCGTAAAATGAGTACTAGAGAAAATCTGGGAAGGAAAGGCAGCGAGGAAAGGAACTGGCCACCCTACCTCATACACTGATGGCCCAACATAATGAGGTTTCTAATGCTTCATCCCCTATGGGATTTGCTATGGGACTATCTTTACCTTATAAGTTTCATAAAAGAAGCCTTGTTTCATGCCACTGATGGATGCAGAAAAGTGTTAATGCCTATATTTTCCTTGCCTTCAGGGTGAGCCCTGCTCCATGTTACTGATGCATATTGAAAATATGGAGTTAGTGCCTATATTTTCCCTGACCTATTTGCACAACAGAAGGCTAAATGGCCAGTGCCAGGGCTGACTGGTTTACTTTCCCCACCTCGAAGGGAAATTGGGTTACCACTTTTTACATCTGGGTTGACTGCAGTGTCTCCACCAATCACCATATCAGAAGTAGGTACACTAACCACTTCACTAGCAAAGCTTTTATACATCATAATAAATTATTTCCTTTATTTATGAGAATATTTAATATAAAACAAGAATTAGGGGAGAAAATTAATATAAAACAAGAATTAGGGGAGAAAACTTTGTATAATTTTTTTTTTATCCAGTTCTAAAAACTTCTATTGAGAGTCTTTAAGAACTTTTATTAGTGTATATTGAAACCAAGACTTGAGACTTAACCAGATGAAATCCAATTTAATTATCAAACCATTTGGAAACACATTTACAGATTTTTTTAACATAAAATTTTAACATAAAATAAAATAAAATGACTTATTTATGTAATGAAGTTGTCTTCCACATACAAAAAAACTCATATCAGAGCCACTTATTTGTGGGAATATGCTTTGTACTGAAAGGTAAAGATTATAATAGACATCATATCTTATTTAAAATGTATGTGAGAAACTGTTTACTGCATGAATATTGTGGTACTTTTATCAGTGAAGAAGAGCCGATGAGCAAGTAACAAATGAGTGCATTTGAACTGGATCAGGAAAAGAAAACAAGACTTGAATGTGTAAAAGCTAGGAGTGAAAACATGGCAGGTGCAGCAACACAACTAGTTACATGTACTTCTATAAATCAAATGGCAAAATAATAGATTCTTTAAAACTGTTTAGTATATCATATATTTCCCTTTAAAATAACAGTTGTACTGTACTTTATATTTGCAACACATAGCATGGTCATCTGCAACCATATGGGTGCTGTGTGTGTATTATACTTTTTCATTGTGTAACAGCAAAAGACTTATTTCTTTGTTTGAATCTTTTGACAGACAAAACTAAAATGTTCGTGAAAAAGTATGTTGACATATCAACATAATTACTGAGTTAATCATCACATTTTTGTTTGGTTTATATTTATTATGAATGTACTATTGTTTTATGTAATAATAGTTCTGTTTTTTATATTTGAGGGCTGTTTTGATGTAGGTAGGTGTCAGTTGTGTGTGAAAGTTGCCAAGTATTGTTTAACAGGTTATCTCATGGCTGACTACCATTTTGTTTGCAAATGTTTGCTAGGTTGGGTTGCTTTACACTTGCATCTACTGTCTTCATGTGAACCACTATCTATGTGACAGTCTTTTGTTGCTTCTTCCTGGTTATTGTGGTTGATGAAGAAATCTCTCATGGATGCCTTACAAATATCAATATATCTCAGTTATGGCTTACATCATGGCCTCCTTCCTTCAATATTTGCTTCTAGTTATGATTTTCATTCATTTTTGCTACATGCTCTGGCCATCTTAGTCTCCTGCAGCAGAGTGTTGCCATCATAGTTAAAACCTTATCATGTTACAGCACCTCAAGAGTTGGATATATTGTCCTGCCATATGATGTTCATTATTTATTCTGCAAAGGCAGCTTGGAAAAAAAATGAGATTTGCAAAATACTATGTCTGTTCTGTTCCACTGTTTGGAGCAGAAACCTGGACTTTAAGCAAAAAGAGAAAAGGATAAATGCAAGAGAAGTGTTAATTACAGAACATTAGGTCATATATCATGGAAGGTATTAGAACAACACAAAGTGCAATGTGAACTTCTCAAAGAAACAAAGGATGAAAAATACAAAATACTTTGGTCATATCAATAAGAACATACTGAATACCATAACAGAAAGAAAGGTGAAAGGAAAAAGAGCAAGAGCAGGACAGAGATGGGAAGATAACACATGAAAGTGGACAAGATAAAACCTGGCTGAGTGCACCATCAAGGAGAGAGAATGAAGAAATAGGAGATTCATTATCACCAACTTTGGCTCTGAAGATGGCACATGATGATGATGAAGTTACATTTGTTTTTATGTAAAACATAAGAAAAATTATTGGGTTAAATGTGACTTTCAGCAGAGCTGAAGTCAGATATGTTGGGCTTTGCAAGACTTATAACTACAACATTAAAGCAAACCAATACCCTTATGGCAGCAGCACCAAAGAAGAAGAAGAAGCAGAACTTTTGGTATTCGGCTGCAGTTCAAAACTTGCCTTAACTTCTTCGCTCCAAAACAACACTGGGCAGCGGTGGTAGGTCTTGCACACCTATGCAAATCAATGCTCAGAGTGATATTTAGATAAATTCAACTAAAATGAAAAATTAGCACATTTCTAACCCAACCCATATTTTAAAATCACAGAATAGCTTCCTTCCAATTTCTTTCTACCAACATTTCTCATCAAAATTTGTTCTAGTAGAGCATGGAAACTAGCTAAGGAATGAGAGAGTTCATCCAAAATTTACAACAGTAATGTGCTTGTATTCTGTATAAACTGTATTGTACAAATGAGGTTCTTCTTAATTTTTTTTCTTCAAACGTGGACCTTAATTTTTCTGCTGATTTGACATTTGGTGCAAACTAATCATATGTTAATCATACACTCTGAGTTTTATTTCTCATCTTTGATTTATAAAGTTGAAAGAGAGGGTGAGATTAGTATAATGTGATATTTTCGTTGTGGTTACTTCTTTATTTCTTGCATTTGTTTTATAACTGTATGGAAGATCTTACTTTGTACAGTAATTATGCACAGACTTTTGCCACTTTGGTTATGAGGAAAATAAGCTTTACTTGAAGGGCAAAAAATAAATAAAAATAACTGCTGGAAGGAAAAAAAAATTATTTGTTTGGTTTATGGTGTTGAGTGTCTTTAATATCCTGTTTATTTCCATCAAAAAGTCCTTTCTTCTTTATAGAATGGACTAAAATGTTTTTAAGTTCTTGAAACTAAACACTATTGATTATATGTACATGCAGAAGTAGACAGATCACACAATGTATACTAGGCATCATTATATGCAGAGTGTTGTAATACTGACCTTACTGTATAGAAAAAGTATTTTAAGCCATATTGTCATTTATTCCTTTGCGATTATGATTGATCAGTACAGTAGCAGAAACCACATATGAAGATTCACTTTTCTTCTCTTAATTCTAGGTAGTTTTGGTGGGTGAAATTTTTTGAAGCATAACTGTTTTATGTACATGTGGATTTGTTTTTGTTTTTTTTTTCAATAAATCTTTGGTGCCAAAACACTGAATATTACTGCGAGAATGTGATTTTTGGCAAGGGACAGATGAGTTATGAACTGGAACAATTTGATTGTTTAGTTTGGTAGATACTGATATACTAGTTAATTTCTTTACCCTGGGTACTTCGCTCAGCTTACATGCTCCATTTTTGGCAGACAAGAATGAGTATGACTTGCTCATCATCAACGTCCTGAAACCCACCGAGGCCCAGTCACATCTCACTGGGGTACGTCTGGGGCTAATCATAGTATTCTTAATGATTATGTATGTTTTGAGAGCAGCTATGATTATTTTTAGGCAGTTTTTTTGTTTGTTTTTGTTTGGAAATTTATGGTTTTCTGTTTCTTTATTCAGATTCCTGTGGAAATAAAGAATTATAATTATTTGATGCAATCTGTGCCATGGCATTTTCAATATTCATGAAATTTCAGTTCCACACCAGATAGCTTTAATGTAGTACTTAAACGCTTTTTTTTTTCCATTTTGTTCATGGAAGAAGAACTCAGAACAGAGTTGGCTCTTTTTATCACAATTTGGAGAGATTTATTTCATAGTTTTTAACTATTTTATTCATTTGAGTCACATGAATCTTTTGTAAAGCATGCTAAAAAAAAAAAAACCACACACACACACACAGAGAAAAATAACAGAGATCAAAATAACTTGCCAAAAAAATTATATTTGACACATGACCTGTTATTGATTTAGCTTTATATGGTCAGGTAGCTCAACCCATTTAAGATAGCAGATTTGAATCAGTTGCTCAGTTGTAACACTAGTGCTTCAAAGTGTGAATGTAATTTCCTCATTCTCTTTCATGAAAATGAAGTGAAGTGATCACTGCAGTATAGTATAAACACTTTGATGTAAACATTTTTTTTCTCCTGCTTCTCCCCCCTTTTGTGTCTGTCATAAAACCGCAGCGTCCATTTTCATCTTTCTTAACCTCCTCCCTGTGTTTGATTCTGTATCCCTTTGTAGTTCATACATCCGTCAAATGTGCCAAAAGAAGCTTCGTCACCGTAACTATCACTGTTAATCAGTTTACTCAGTTGTAAGCACTTTTCACTACATACTTTACTGCCTAGAAAATGCCTGTACACTGTACATGTACCTAAATTAGTAGCAGCTACTGCATTTTATAACACTAACCATACATAATGATTCTTATATTGCCATCTGTAATACCAATTATTATTTGTCTTCTTTAACAGCATTACTTTTTTTTTTTTAATATATATTTTGAAAGTCAGTATTTCACAGATTTATCATAGTCTTTATATGACTTCAAGCCAAATATGCGGTTTTGAGTCTTAGGACATCACTTACAATATATGGGTCACATTGACAGAGAACTGATGCAGGAAGGGAAACAATTCATGTGCATCTTATATCACTGAAGTTGTAAACCTACCACCCCTCTCCTTAGACATAGGGTAAACTCTGAAAGAGAGATTGAAAGGAAGGGTAGTTCCTGCAGGCTGAAAGTATGTATGGTGTGCATATCTGCATTCCCCCCTTTCCCCCCCCCCCCCCACCAAAACCTCAGTTCCCTTAAACCAGTATTTTTGTTTGTTTGTTTAGTGGCACTTTATTATGTTGTTCTGTCGCTCAAACTGGCACTTGAAAATTTAGCTCTTTACAATCATACGAGCTCCTTGAGCTAAGAAATGATGGAGAACAGTATTGTATACTTAGCTTCAGACATACAAAGCATGGTGGACATGAGAAATGCTTTAGATTTTTCCATGCTAACTATACAGTGCAGTGCTCTGTCACTTTACTATGCCCAAGATTCATTGATTCCTATTTGCTAAATGTGAGCTGAGAAGGACCTCCCAGTGGAACCCACATATGACATGAACAGCAATGCTTTGCTAAATAAATGAGCTGCTTTGATTGAAAGTTATTATCTTATTTTGTTTTGTTAAATAATTTGTGAAACTTTTAATCTAGTCACTTGCTCATTTTGATATATAATTAAAAAATATTCATATATTTTATTTAAAAAAAATATTCATACAAGATTTTAACACCCAATTTCTTATTCTCATTAGATTAATGACAAAGATTCTTTTCATATCATGCATTTACAAAATCAACAGTTCATAAGATTGGTGTTTGAATCTTAAGCTACTTTATATCAAAAGTAGCATTCTCTGTTGTAATAATAGCCAAAATTTTAAACTTAGCTTTTCAAATATTTATTTTCTCTTAAAGTCCAGACTAACTTATTCAAATATACTCCTTACTCTCACATACCTCAGTTCTGTTTAGAGTTCTTTTTTATCACTTTTGTGTAGTGCAAGTTAATGTTTCATAATTTTTTTTTTCTGTTTTACAATAGATTAGTAGTACTGTGTAGAGATAAGAAACAATTTTCCAAATGAATTTTGTGTGCATTTCACATTTTTATTATTTGTTTTAAAAAGTGTTCACAAAATCAGTCACGTCACAGAACTGCTGAAGTTTTCAGTGTTGGTACCTAATTTAACCTCAGTAGATTTATTCTCTATGATGCAGAACAGAGCAAACTATAGATGGCCAAAACCTTATCTCATTTCCTCTCCTCCCTATACTGTCTCAGTTTGGGATAGTATAGTATTAACTGCTACTGCTGAGTTTTGGGCAGCATGGAGGGACTTACTGCTGCAGTGAAGTCTGGGATAGCATGGGAAGACTTAATGCTACTGTAGTTCACTGGAGGGGCAATATCTCATCTTCTAGTGTGTGAGCCCCAAAGATGAGGAAAGCTATCATCATTATCAACACCTAGGGTGCAAAAATTTTAAGTTACAGAGCATAAAAAAGCTGAAGTGTCATCACTGCACTTTTGACAAATTTGCAAGTGCTTCACTCCCCTTCTTTCATGATGGATCTCAGCACAGTACATAAATTTCATAGCAACAGTGAGAGCTTGGATGAATGGAAACAGCAGGTGCCAGAACACACTACCATCAGTCTGAGAGACCTAATGAATATTGATTTGGCCATTCTCATTCTCAGTTCTAGAGCATTTAGAAGAGTGATCATCAATGTTCCCTCTAAGCTGTGCCACTATGTGCAGGCACACAATTTTAGCATTGGTGCCCTTAATGCACGGATTTTTATGATGAAACGTGTTATTGACTGTGCACAACATTAATGCTAGGAGTTCTTTTGGCTAATGCAGTAGAATTTTTTCGCACAACACTTTGCACCTTAGAAGACACTTTGGTCATCATCCTCCATCAGTATGAACATCTTTATATATTCTGCTTTTGTTATAATATTATGGATATTTTTATAATTTAAATAAATTCTATCTCATTGTCATATAAATAATTTGTTCTTAAATGTAATTTCTTCCAGTATTTTTTTTTTGACATATGCAGTAGATGTTTAATTTATATTAACCTAGGCTTGCGGAACCTGAATGCCAGATCTACAGTTCTTTCTATAGACTCCTTTCACTGCCTGCATATTTCTACCAGCTCGACTCCACAGCTCTGATATTTATTTTTAAATTATACACAATTATATATTAATATTTATCAACATTAAAAATACTCTTTAAAAGTTGAAAGACTAATGTGATTTTTAAAAGAATTCATTTTGATGAAAGGTTTTTTTTTTCAGATTATGAAAAAAAAAAAATCTGCAATTGTCCAGCTCTTTGCAAAGCATTTCAATTTTAAAAACAAGTGTTCTGAAAACCCCGATTTGAAGAAAATACCCAATTACCAAAGTTTGTCATATTTTTATGTGCTATTAAAGCCATTTAAAATTATTGTTTTCATTTGTCTGATGAGAGAAGTGAATTTTTGTTTTAAACATCAAAACCAACAGATTATGCTGTAGTTACTGGTTCAAATTAAAAAAAAAAAAATCACATGCCATTTGTTATTTACGTTTGGCGTTTATGAAAATCCTTGGACAGAATTAATCACTTAAATTTGGCACATGAAACTTCATTACTAATATTATCATTTAAATTTTGTGCATGTGAAAATTCTTGCAACAGTGTCATGTCATTTGATCTCTCAAAGTTCTGAATCCTAACTTGGTATGAGAAAGTGAAGGAATCAACATCTCTCGTCATTTCCCGCTCATCAGGTGTGCTTAAGCTAAGCAGTTTTTTTGTTGTTGTTAAAGCGTGAGAAAGAACTAAAAAATGTTTTGCATTGTTTTTTTTTTTTGCCCATTTTTTTTTGTTTTTTGTGGTCGCATTATTTGTGAATTAAATTATTTTATATGCCAGCTTGAACAGTTTCAATGTTTATTTATCATGTACCGTGAGCTATAACAGAAGTGAAATTGAATGAGTTTATTTTCTGAGTTAACATTAGTTAAACATAGGGCATGGAAATACTGCACTTGTCAGTGGTCTAGCATATCATGACAACAGGACTAGGTTCACCCCCATGTCCAGACTTGCTGTGGTAACTTTCATGAAAAAAAAAAAAGGTAGTGGACACTTGTGGTAGAGAATAAAGGCAGTCAGGCTGAGACTGGGTATCCCCTTCCTAAACTTTAATACAGCACAGTGTTATCCCACTCAACATTGTTCATTCCTATATCACAACACTGCTGCAAAGCTTAGGTGGTTGTAAGTGAAGAAGAGTAAAGGTAAAAGGTAAGTGGGGAAACAAGTGGATATATATTGATACTGACTCTTTGAACAGTTAGCCAGATGTAATATACGCAGGGAAACAAATAGCTAAATACAAGTTGGTACTGCTTTTATGGACTGAATTTAATGTAAGTAGGGTGACAAATAGTCAGATACAATGTGAGTGAAGGAAACAAATAGCCAGGTGTAATGTAATGTTGAAACAAATAGCCATGTGTAATGTAAGTGTTGAAACAAATAGCCAGGTGTAATGTAATGTTGAAACAAATAGCCAGGTGTAGTGCAAGTGTTGAAACAAATAGCCAGGTGTAATGTTGAAACAAATAGCCATGTGTAATGTTGAAACAAATAGCCAGGTGTAGTGTAATGTTGAAACAAATAGCCAGGTGTAATGTAAGTGTTGAAACAAATAGCCAGGTGTAATGTAAGTGCTGAAACAGATAGCCAGGTGTAATGGAGGTAGGAAAAACAACAACCAGATATCTTGTGACTGGGGAAACAAACAACCACATATAATGTAAGTGAGGAAACAAATTAAAAACAATGAACACTTACACTTTTTTAGAAAGCTGCAATATTTCTACAAATCCACTACACATATCTGGCAGCCTAAAAAATTACAGTATTCATATTCAGTGAAATACTTAAATGCTGAATGCTAACAAGAAGACACACACAGTAAAAGCAAAAAAAAAAAAAAAAAACCCAACTGGAAATGGACTGATCATGCACTCTGAAGTGACCACAAAAATAGTCAAGTGATGATGGAAAGAGAAGGGAGGCTAAGCAAAGACAACCAGACAATGGACTGTAGAACCAGAGAAGAACAGCATGTAACACAGCTGAGGCATCACACAAAGACAGCACAACCATGAGAAGTGGAGATAATTTATTGCTGCCAATGCAAGATGGCACAAGATGCCCTAGGCAGTGACTACTTAAGTGATCACTGACCAAGAACATGGAAGGATGAAAACTTAATATTCTGCATTTGAGACATCTCTAGAACACTGAACTCTTTAAGTAAATGTAGTTGGAGACCCTAGCTATAAGACTGGTACCTGGCACATTGTATATTGGTGAAAACTTTCTCTGAAAAGAAAGAGCATCTGCCTTCTGAGCAAGGAACACTGGATCACAAAGTACACATACATGAAAGAAACTAGCTGAAAAGCAATCTCATAAATTTTGGAATGTGACAGGGTCAATGGCAGATCAAGAAGAAAAACATTTGTAATATACTAATAATTGTATTATCCTGCCAATTACTCAATATGGGGTCTGTTTTGTTAATTTTATCTGCATTCCCAACACTAAATTTTTTAATACTTTCATGAGACGCCGAGTGAGATCTGTGCAAAACCTTGATTTTTAGTTACTACATAAGACAAGACTGGTTGGAAACATTGACATCATTCCTTTATCAATCACTATTCAGTCAATAACTTTCTGCTGCTGAATTTGCAGATAAAAGGACGACATAAAGCTGCTTTTTGTTTAAACCCACACGATTTCATTGTAAATACAGACAGTCCTTGCTTTTCAACAGCATTCAATTCTAACAGTAATGTCAGAACATGAAATGGATGTAAAGCATATTGGCCTGGTTAGTCGAGTGGCAAGGTGCTCAGTTTACCAATCCAGTGGTCCCAGCAGTGGGATTTTTTTTCCCCTGGTACACACCAAAAAAGGCCCAGCGGTTGACCCAGCCTCTAAAAAATGGACACCAGAGAAAGCTGGGAAGTAAATGCAGCCACGCGTGATACTGACCACATCACACTTTCACATACCGAAGGTCATGGAAAATATGGGCCTAACACTGTATCCCCAATATGCCTTAATGTCATGGAGATAGGAATTTTACCTTTACCTATATGGGTCAACCTAGAAGAAGATACACAGCTCTTGGAGTCAACACTTAGCAAGAAAAGATGAACAGAGATGAATAAAGTTGTGTCTTGTTTGCAGTAGTGAGCCTCAATGGCTCAGACAGCTGCTGAATTCAGTAGCTACTCAAAGAAGAAATATACTATCAATGGACAGGCACATTTCAAATTAAAAAAAAAAAAAAACTACAGTGACCTTACAATTTGCATGTAAATTTTACAATAAGTACTTTTACATTAAATAAGTAAATCCTATTAAAAAAATATATATAAATTTTAAATATAAAGTCTCACTATTTCCATGGGCCAATGGTTGGAAAAATGAACTGTCATAAAACGGGGCATCAGAAAGTCGAGACTATCTGTATATATTGTACCAAACTGTTGTTGAATGTTTGTGACTGAGTGACAGCTAGGAGATGGGTTAGTACAGTCTGAAAATAACAGTTCATTTTGTTTTCTTCTTCACCTCCATAAGTCATTTGACATAATTTTTGCCTGTTTACAATAGAGAAAAAAAAAAAACAAGCACATGATTATGTCATATTTGTTTATTTCACATTCACTGGACAATTCAGAACAAACTGAGTCATCTGGAAATGTTGATAACAAATCTCATGACATGAAATAACACTCAAATAAGCTGATTCATTAAAAAAAAATAGTCATATTAACAGTTTATGAAAAAACTGTCATATTAATAGCGTAATGAAAAAAAAAAACCAAACATAATCACATTAATAGCTTATGAAAAAAATAAAAACCAAGCATAATCACATTAACAGTTTATGAAAAAACAAAAACCAGCCACATTAAGAGAAATGAAACTAAACCAAACCATAAAGCTAAGAAATTAAAAAAAAAAAAAATGGCAAGATATTATTTTGTCCCCAGTTTTAAAAGTAAAAGCCTTTGTACTATGTTATCTATAAACTCTCACATCTCTAAAAGTTCCCAGACATTCTGACCTTTGACACTGGAAAGTAGTATTAAAGCACAACTAGGTCAACAGAAGGGAAAAGATTTCAAAATTTCTCACTGTTTTGCCCAGTCTGTCAGAGCAAGACAACTGAGAAAAAGACATGCGAGATGAAGACAGCTTCTGAGAACAAGATATGTGAGATGAAGGCCACTTATGAGAACAAGACCTGTAAGATGAAGGCCACTTATGAGAACAAGACCTGTGAGATGAAGGTGACTTGTGAGAACGAGTTATACCTCCCACAAATCTTATGGAAATATTTAAGATGCCTGCTCTCATCATTGCACAACAACAAATAAGAAATTATGGCTTCAAATTTATCACTATAAATTAAAGCAACAAAATGTGCTCAATTACATGGATACAGCACATTTCAGATCATCAGAAGATTTCACCTCCTTTCTCATTTGAGCTTATGTTCTCACAGAGTTAAATCACGTTTCATACGCAGAGAACATGTACCCATTCAGACATCTTCTACAGCACATATTGAAAAGACTTTCAATCACATAATTTACACTACAAAAAAAAAAGTGAACACATGGTGCTGTGATATACACTGATGGATCAAATATCTTCACATACTTCAAAAGCATTATATACATATTATTTCCAGACACTTCATAAACATGATATATATATATATATGTCTCAAATAGTACTGACATTTGTGTACCCATGCCTTCATGCTTGTCATCACTAGTGTTATCAATTCTCTTGCTTTTCACAGATGATGATAACAGTATAGTTTTCTCATTCTTTCTGTTTTGCATTGTAAAGTTCCAAATCCTTTTTTTCATGGCTTATTGTTTGAGTATCCTCATGAACACATTCACCCTCTAGGCTGGCCACAATGCTACAATCCCAAAATTCACCAGCACAGACTGACAAGCTCCTTTTTTTCAAATTGTGTTAAATCACAGACTTCATTTTCAAGACTAGACCATCTATTTCCACATATGTGCTGAAATCTTCCAGCAAATACAAAGCCTTTTACTCTACAAAACCAATGTGTCCTGTCTAAGTGTTTGATACAATTCAGAATTCATTAACCAAAATGGGAACCATTAGCAAGCAATTTTTGTTTTGTTTTTGTTTTGTAGTTCACCTCTAAAAATTAAAAAAAAAAAACCCACTAGTCTGATATAAGTGTCCAAATTCCTAAAATTTGACTGTAGAAGAACATATAACTATCCTCTCTGTTATGCAGCCTTATGCAAGGCATCCTGAATTCCAGAAATATAGTGAAAATAACTTTAAAAAAAAAAAAAAGCCAACTCTAATGCTTTTATTTACTAAACATGCTCAAAATCCGTAAAATTCTGCTCGGTGCATACATTCAGATGTGACTCCAAGCAAGCATATATTGAATGCTATTTGCAACACTGGTGTTACATGGGTTAACAATGAGCATTACTAATTTTCTTTGTATACAACAGCACTTTCAAGTGATCCTAGAGTGATAAAGGCATGAGAATCACACGACTCCAATTTTCTGTGAGTAAAATATGTATTTATTCTTGGTAACTCAGAGGCATCAAGGCCTGCACAATTAGAAAAATATAATAATCTGCACAAAGATCCTTTCACGGCTTTCACCTTCAGTAACCTGTGTGTCGACACAAGATATCTTGTGTCAGACCACAATAAAAACAAATGAGAGAGGTATCAGTACTAAAACAAATACAAACAACATGTCTGCGTCTGGAACAGACAACAGAGTAAAAGCCTCAAAACATGAGGTGTGACAACGTCTAGCTGTAACACAAGATTCTCATAGTTAAGGCATGAACTTATTTCTCCCTCACCTCTGTCATTATAACTGGTAAAACAACAAACAAGGAATTCATTTCAATAAGCCATTATTTTCATTTCTAAACATAAATATTTGAACTTCCCAGGTACCTCTGAGTTCACAAACAGATCTTTGTTAAGCCTGACTTCAGTTCATTTCTTTCTCCTTCATCATTTAAAAAAAAAAATCTTCCTTCTGTCAACAATTACATGTTAAAGTTAGTTAAAAATTAGAACTATCACAACACAATGGTTAAACTAAGGTGGGGGGGGGGGGGGGGGGTCTTTACTTTCTTACAATTTCAGGCTTCCTATGGATTGACCAATGTCTCCTTGCTTCCTGTGGATTGACCAATGTCTCCTTGCTTCCTATGGATTGACCCTATACCCCTTCACTATCTATGTTCACATTAGTTACTGGTGTAATTAAAAAAGATGTGAACAGCTTGGTTTTATGTCACAATAAAGTTAGTTAGGAACAGAACAGTTGAAAGAAAATTTTAATCTAACAAACATTTTTATTTTTTAAATTCTTCAGGAATTGAGACCCATACTGTCATCATTTGTGGTTCCCATATTCTCAATGGTTAAGAAGAACCCTTGTGATAAGGGACATCAGTCACTACCATAAATGGAAAATGATCAAATAAATTTCAGCCTCAGGCCTTCCTAAAATCTGGCTTACAGCACATCTGAGAAGACACATGTGAAGATGGTAAAAAAATTTCCTGGGAAACAATACAACACATGCAGCTTAAATATGATGTACATATATGTACACATGTGCACAAAAATATATGTAGAGTCACTGCTGTATAGATGCAGAAAATAATCAAACTTGAAGACATTCTGTTTCCATCTTAATTTCAAATTCTCCAACTCTTCACTTATGGTTTCTAATGTTATGTCCTTCTTGTTTATTTTATCTGAAGAAGATGTAAAGAACAAAACTGATGCTATTATGAAATGTTACTTGTTAAGCAATTAAGTCTTAAATTCAACTTCCGTTGTCCGAGCTTGGCGTCCAATATTGACTGGGGCTGAACTTAGCTTCTCTCAACAGTGCTTTTTGGCATTTGTTAATCAAACAAATTAAAAGATGCTAAAATACAACTCAGTACAAGAATACTGAATTTCATTGTAAACTTCCATACTTTAACTGTTAAGAAAGTGCTGGTTGCCTTGGAGAAGAGGTTTGTTTCAAGACACCAAACAGGTGTTCTGTGACAGCAGTTCCAAACTGTTTCCATGTCACAGACTCCTGAAGTCAATGATAATACACCATGATCCCCACCAAACTGAAAACCTGAACATTTGTATCTTGAAAACTTACGGGCCTTGGATTCTTCATGATGGACAAAACTAAAATTTTAAAATCTGGACATGCTTTGCTGGTCCTAAGATATGAACCAATATGACAAAATAAACTAGGTCACAGGGAACCTGTATTTACTAATTTAAGCAGAACAACTTTACAAGATCATATGGGCTGCTAAAGAAATGTGCAACATGGGGAAAGAAAGAATTATTTCACGTGAAAAAGTTCATGAAATTGTAAACAAATTTTAAAAAGCCTTAACTCATTTTCCTCACAATGCATGATTTAGTTATTAAAATGCAATTATCTCATACAATTGTGCTTAGGATGTGAACAAAGACTGATGTGCAATTAAGGTTTGCTAAGTCAACAACATCCTGATGCCAGCATACATAGTCTGTCTGGTCTGCTATGATTCTGGTGAAACTGTTAAATGTTTATATTCATGCCAATCTTCATACTGGCATCATTCACGCCACTGATGACATCACTTGTCTTCATGGAGACAATCAAGTAACTTGGTTAGTAAACTCTTTTCAACAAGTGGATTTGTTCATCCATTTTATGTCACACAGATAGATGTTAGAAATCTTGCTTCTCCATTTCGTACAGTCCTTGACATTTCTGATCACTTTGGTTGCCCTTTTTTTCTTATGTCACTTGGTCAGTGCATTATATTTTGCTTCCCTCCTTTTCTTTTCCACTTGAGGTTTCCAGTGATTATCAGGTTATGACTTAACTCCAGTGATTATCAAGTTTAGTTGTTTCATAACACATCTTCATCTAAAGAGTTTTAATTGTCTCCTCTATATGGTTCTAATTAATTTTTGTTCAGCAACTTCTGATGTCCCTTCTTAAATTTGTATTTCAAGCAATCAAAGTTACATCACAGTAAAATGTAAAAAAAAAATCATAACAATAAGATTCCACCAGTTGTTTTCATCTTACTTTAATTTATATACCTCTCCCTTAGCTCCTGTCAATCATTCTTAATTTATCAGTGCTGCAAAATTTATACTCTGCACTAGAGGTGCACTGAGTATGAAGCCTTACATATTAAGAGAAATACAAATTCGAATCAGTAACTTGGCACAATCAGATATGACACTTCTAGACATAGTTTATCCATTACCTTCTTGTTTTACTGGCAGATGCATTTTGCTTGCACACCATTCATTTGGGCATCTGGATGACAAAGTAGCTAGAGCACTAGTCTCTCATGGTAAAGGTAAGGGGTTCAAATCTGGCCAGAGGCATCTCAGTCACACAGCTGTAGAAATGGGTACCTGACTTTTGGAGTTGGGGAAGAAAAGACAACCAGGCATGATGCTGACCACATCACCCTCTAGTGTGCTGACAGGTCAAGAAAAATATGGGCACTAACACCATATCCCTCTATGTGCCTCTAAGGCATGACAGGATTGCCTTTACCTTACCTTCATTCATTCTTCCTTCACTTGTTTTTGTACTTCCTAGCTTCAGGTTATTTCTTTCTCATCTGTATACAGATTTTCCATATTCCTTATTTTTTTTTTCTTATATCCTTAAATATACACATCTTTCACATTTTAGGAACAAGGTTAAAAATAATAAATTACACAGGATAAAAAGAACATAGTTTCTTATCAGCTGTATTAAAACATGAAACTCATCAGCATATTCAAAAACACAAAATTGTTTTTGATTTTACAGGACATATATATGTGCGTACCTGGAATGACAGAAAGAAATTTCAGTTTGGATTGTGTTCTAAATATTTCCTATTTCTGTAAATCATATATGTTTGTCCATACAGATATGATAAATACAGAGAAAAATGAAATACAAATATTTAAATACATACATATGCGTAGGGCTTAACAGACATTCAGACATACAACAAAGATATTTATATAAATACATATGCTGATATCCATTTGTTGGTGTACCCACAACCAGTGATATTCATTACTAGAGTACCCACAACTAGTGATATTCATTACTGGAGTACCCACACCCTGTGATGTTCATTTGTTGGAGTGCCCACACTCAGTGATATTCATTTGTTGAATACCCCCTCTCAGTGACATTCATGTGTTGGAGTATCCACACTCAGTGATGTTCATTTGTTGGATACCTACGCCCAGTGATGTTCATCTGCTGGAGTACTAACACCCATTGATATTCATTTGTTGAAGTACTAACACCCATTGATATTCATTTGTTGGAGTACTAACACCCACTGATATTCATTTGCTGGAGTACTAAAGCCCTTGATATTCAATTGTTGGAGTACTTAACACCTGTTGATATTCATTTGTTGGAGTACTAACACTCACTGATATTCATTTGTTGGAGTACTAACACTCATTGATATTCATTTGTTGGAGTACTAACACTCATTGATATTCATTTGTTGGAGTACTAACACTCATTGATATTCATTTGTTGGAGTACTAACACTCATTGATATTCATTTATTGGAGTACTAACACTCATTGATATTCATTTGTTGAATTATCCACATTCACTGACACTCATTTGTTGGAGTACCCACACTCAGCAATAACCATTTGTTGTGGACCATGACTGATATAGCACTTGTAATATAAAGGACTCT
Organism: Achatina immaculata; assembly: GCA_009760885.1. Lineage (NCBI taxonomy): Eukaryota > Metazoa > Mollusca > Gastropoda > Stylommatophora > Achatinidae > Lissachatina > Lissachatina immaculata. The sequence goes on from CM019703.1 coordinate 7,586,310, forward strand.
AAAAAATGGTGACTCAATGTTTTTTTCCCTGATTTATTACTCTTTTTAACATTTCTACATGATTTTGAAGTTTTAAAATAAATATGCTTCCCCCCTCCCCTCCCCAGAAGGTATATTTGCCTCATTTGTGGACTTTCATTTCATATTTGCTCTTTGTCCCTCCTCTCCTTATCTATTCTAGTTATATATGCCAGCAGGCTGCATTATATCCATCTCCTGTCCTTTATCTATAGGTACTCTTTCTCTGTCATTTTCAACACATTCTGCATATGACTGAGTCTTCCCCCAATTCCTGTAATTAACAGCTACATCAGTTTTTATGCTATAAAATGCTTGTAATAAATTTGGCAACATGATTCTTTTAATACCCTGTGTACAACAAATTAGTGTACATGTATCTGATACCTGCAGTAACATGGACAGGATATGTGGTGTAAAACATATGAAAACTTTACATGTAGCTTATACATGTATTAAAGCGCTTATAGATGGACACCACAGGGGAGCAGAAGTAAGGGTAGACCAAAAGAGACATGGAGAAGAACAACAGAAAGGATGTTGAGCAATAGAGGGCTCACCTGGGCAAGAGCAGAAAAAAAGGCGAAAGACAGGCATTTGTGGAAAACCCTTGCGGAAGCCCCATGTGCCCTGGGCACTTAAGGTTCAGAGAGAGAGAGAGATGGTATGGAAACAAAGACATAAGAATGATGAAACGAGAAAAAATATTGGACACAAACACAAACAAGAAAAAAAAAGAGAGAAAATGAATAGCAAATTAAGTGTGAGGAGAAGAAGAAAAAAAATTGTGATGTATCACACTAAGAACAAAGAAGACACAAAGCTGTCAGAAGGGTAAAGAATGAATATATTTACAATTTTTGTTTAGTTTTTTTTTTCTCTTAAAAAAAAAAAAAAAACTTTAAGCAGCACCAGCATTAACTAAAGATCATATTTTCATGCAAACATAAATCCTACATCCAGCAATAAAAACTTTTCATGTTTTCAACAACACAAAACTAGTGCAATAAAAGCTGGGACAAAAACCAAACCAAAAAGTTGCATCATAACATGACAAACTTAAACAGCCACTTCAGAGTCTGAACACGAAAAATATCAATGACACGGTCCAGCAATAAAAGGGAAAAGCACTGAAAAATGAGATTATATCTTCCTTCTTAGCTAACAATGCATTCATTTTTAACAACACGTAAACAGAATATTGTTAAAGTACGTACAAATAAGCTATGCCCCTGATGTAGAAAAGAATTACCAATGCTTTATACAGAGAAAACATAAACAGTACAAACACAAGGTATATGAAAAGTGCAAATCACAGTTAATAATAAAACTGATATTTTGTATTCGTTGCTGGTGAAATTAAATGCAGGCAGTGCATCTTGATTTATATGAAAAATACATAACAGACAACATATATATTTTTTAAAACATCATCTGTTGTTTAGGAACAGTCACATTTCCAAAAAATTTCTGAAGTCAGGCTTGTATTCTGGCTGGTTTCTTTTGAAACAGTTTACTGTAATGTACAGACTCATTTTATTATGAGATGCTAACAAAGTCTTATGTTACAGAATCTCTCACATGATTACAGGATATAAAATTTGTAGCTTAATACAATGTTCTCTCAAAAACTGAACGATACTAAATAATGACAACACTGGTGAGTGGACTTCTAGTTTCAACAATGTAGACCAGTGCTTCTCAACTTTTTGGGGCTGCTGCCCAGATCAGATCCCTAGTGGTTCCCCTAAAATTTTTTTCACTCATTTGGTTCTAATGCCCTCTGCTGCTCCCCCAGCCTCACCTTCCTGCCTCCCCAAGGAGGATGGAACCATCCATTTTAAGAAGCACAGGAGTAAACCAATATCAAAGAAAAAGTGAGAAATAACATACGTCTACTCATTTCTAAGTCACTGAAGTACAGATGAATATAAAAGAACAACAACAAAAAAGTTTTGTTTTGCTCTCTTGAACAAAAATTCTGCAATGTAGAGATTCTGCAATTTTCTAAACATGGTTCACACATCAAAAAATGATAAGTGATGACTGCATTATTAATACGGTTTCTGCTATTCATTTGTATTCATCTTCACACACTCAAGTTCAGGAAAAGAAACACTCATATATAGAATAAAACATGTAACAGATTAAGAGCAAGGAAAACTGTCAACATGTCATATAAAGATATTACCCATACTCCTAATGTCACACATGAATGATGTTCCAGACATGGTTCATATGTCACATAAGGATATATCATTGGTCAGAAATGGATGCTCACAAAATGAGTCATATGTCACAGTTGGATGTGTCATAAACTGATGAAACTGTCACAATTTGATGTGTCATAAATTGATAAATCTGTCACAGTTTGATGTGTCATAAACTGATGAATCTGTCAATTTGATGTGTCATAAATTGATGAATTTGTCACAGTTGGATGTTTCATAAATTGAAGAACCTGTCACAGCTGAAATGTATAAACTAGGAAAAAAAAGTAGGAACAGTTTTATTATTTAATGATGACGATTATTTGTCGACGACAAAAAGGCAATTTTAGTTCTGTGTTGATCCAGAAGCTGAGATAAGTCATTTGCAATTTTTCATTATTTTTTTCATTTTTTAGTGTTTTGTTAACATCAAATTAATGTGAATCTGTACTTTGAATCCTCTCTCTGATTCTTTGTCCTGTTTGTTTTTATTTGATAAAGGCTCGCACCGAAACGCCAAAACTGTGTAATCGTTAAATAATAAAGCTGTTCCTACTTTTTTCCTAGTTTATACATTTTGGTATCACAGCTTTACTGCAGTGCTTTGTGTATAGTTGTATACCTATACACTAATTACTGTCTGTCACAGCTGAATGTGTCATAAAATGATTCATCTGTTACAAATGAATGCATCATAAAAATATAAGCAAAAAATTGAAACAAAGATATATTAAGCAGAGCCTGCCGCTGGTAATGAAGAAAAGAAAGAAAAAAAGAGAAAAAAAAGGAAGTAAAATATTATATATTATAACAGTAGAAGCAGTGGTCAACAGCAGCATATTCTTCAATATTTGTCAAGTATCACTATTTACATACTGTCATATTCATACTTCATCTGTTAACTGACATGTATGATCAAATAATTCATAAGTGATAAGGAGTCTAAACTCTTAATAATCTTTTGAATTAGCTAAACCTAAGTTTTTCTGTTACTATTATCTGCTAACCTCTTTGTTGTTACCGTTACGTTTATGTTAAAATTTTCTTCCCAGCATTAGATTGCAGATAGCTTTCTTCATGATAGAAAGTGGCAATGAAAAGGATGGGTGCTGGTTATTAAAGAAGAATCCAGTTATGGATTATCTGAACAATACTTCAGTGGTCTAGCTGGTTGAAGTACTGTAAAATACCGGCTTCTCTTGTCTTCCAGTTTGACCCTTACAATCTCAAACTTACTTTTCTCTGGGATGACAGGCGGAAATAGTACAAATATATGGTGAAAAGAGGTGAGTCGGATTTTACGATATGGGAACGACAGCCAATATACATGGACTTCTCAACAATGGTTAAGGAGTTGGGAATTATGGATTGAAGATGAGTTTTATTTTTTACAACAAAATTACAGGAATGAATTAGGTAAGGAATGCCTTAAATTCAATATTCGGTACGGGGAATTTTGAAAGAAAATGGTGAAAAACAAGCATTAATCTTACATAATAAGCTGTCTTTCAGCTTTATAAATACAAACATATAAATATAAGGTATGTCAGATCTATTCTAGGCATAAAAAGTTTTTTTTTTTTTGGTATTGTTGTTATGGTAAACAAATCCTGAGAATCCAGCTCAGGAGGAAAGGTAAGTGTAGAATGGGTAAATAATTTTTTGTTTTTGTTTGAAATCCATGAAAAGAAACTATAGGCACTTTTCACTAAGTGATGATGATAGTCTATGTTTCCTGGCCAGCAAGCTAAATGTTCTTGCTCACTGATACAGTTCAGTCTTGGGAGCTCACACAATTTTTGCACTGTGAACCTTTGACTTTCTGTATGAAATATTCAACTATTTCTTCCTCATTACTCACAAGTGCATGTAATACGAGCTTGGCTGGATCCTATTTGGTGCTAAAGGTGATCAGACTGCTCGCTGGCTAAAACTTAAAAGTGTTGTCTGCCCATGGTTATATCATCTGGATTTGTTTATGTGTTAGTACAGGATTCCCACTATCTACTGGTTTAACTCATACACTGGGAAGCCTAATGTTTATCGAAGAAAGTTCTTGGTCATTTATTTCTTTCAGTTAAAACTAAGAAAATAACATGCCATTAACACTGGCTAAATAATTGAAATTGTAATATTGAAAAAAAAACAAAACAAACAAAACAAAAAAAATTTCACCAATTAACAAAAAAGGTGAAAAAATGTGAACCATTTATAAAACAGACTATTCAAATTAAAGTAAGAAATTGATAAGATACAATAAAAAGAAAGCACATGTGATGAATAATAAAGCCAAAAATGTTTTTAAAAAACCAGCATAATAAATTATGAACTACTTTTTTCAAACTTATAAAAATATAAAATATGCTGACAACATAAATCTAGATCATAAATCACTAAACAACATTCTTCCTCATAGTTGAATATAGTTTTTTTTAAGAATTATGGCTTAAACATCAAGATTTAGATGTATGTGCAGATCTGTTATTAAAAAATCTCCTGAACTACAAGAATTTTTTTTTCTTTTTGTAACCAAACAACACAGCTACTATCTTGTAATGTGGAAATGATGTGGTGCTTATCTTTAGTTATCATCATCATCATCATCATCTTTCACTCCCTTGAGAGCATAGGCCACAGATAAAGTCTCTCCAGTCAACCCTGTTCTTGGAATTATTCTTTGCTTCCTTCCATGTGCATCCCTTGTCTCTGAGCACTGTCATAATTTCTCTTCTCCAGATAAGTCTAGGTCTTCCACATTTTCTATTTCCTTGAGGATTCCATGCCAGTGCCTATCCTGCTATGTTGGTGTTGGGTTTCCTCAGAGTGTGGCCAATCCACCTCCACTTTCTAGACATGATTTGTAAGTTCATTGGTTCTTGCTCTGCCCTTTCCCAGACCTCCTTGTTCCTGATCTCGTCCTGCCATTTAATGTTTAAAATCCTCATCAAGCGGTAGTTTTAGTAGTTATGACAGTTTAAAATTATGAACTCCCAACAATGGAACAAAACCACCATGCTACAGTAATTATATGTTCAATTAAAAAAAACTGTAAATATGACCAGTCTCATAATGATCTCTACAAATTAAACTATACTACCATTTTAAAATGAAATATGAACCTGGTACAAAATGTCTAAATTACTGATAAATATGGATTTATTGATAATTTTTTTTTTAAATGAAAAAGTATATAAATTTTAGCACAGAAGATTAAGCTATGCAGAAGAAGACAAAGGATGAATAAATATGGACAAATATTACACAATTGTAGTCAAAATATAATTCTTTTTTTTTCTTTCAAATTCAAATAAAACAGGCAATGTCAATACGAAACGAATGTTAATTACTTAAAAAACATAAAACAAAACAAAAGTTAAGAAAGTAAAATTTGTCAATGTGGAAGTACCAGACATTTTAAAAAAAAAAGTTTGTGGAAATTTTCAGGATCCATTTTAATATACCAAAGTCACTCTAAGATGTCTTTTGTTTTCCTTTGTTTTTGAGAAAAAAGTTTGGTAAGAACTTCTTCTTCTTCTGCCTTTTTTCTGAAACTTTCTCCAGCCCACCACCTCTTGAACTGTTCAGAGATTCCCTGCTGCTAACGTCCACTTCAGTACCGCGGACAAGTTGGCCCTTGGGTAGTACGGGGTGAGACTGACTTCTTGGAATCGAATCTGAGCTGGCTGCATCTGAATCATCAAGCTGCCCACTCTGATTGGGTGACTGAGGGTTCTGAGTGATGATCATGCTGGTGGAATGTGGAATGCCAACAAGAGATACTGAATGACCACTGTCAGATATGCCGCTCAGATTTGACGATATGATATTATTGTTGATGACGTCTCCCGAGTCATTCAGCAGAAGCTTTGCACTTGCGCCATCGATGGTGTTGAGTGCTGGGATAGAAGATGGAGCATTAGATGACGATACCTTAGATGACAGATGATTGCCTGAAACAGCATTGTACAGCTTCATTGATGAAGCTCCAGTCCCTCTAGGAATGGTGTTGCTAGCCAACAAGTTTCCAGAAGAGCCCGTCTTGCTGAGGCCTGAAGACAAAACAGGAGTTGAGGCCATGTTATAACCATATGGTGGATAGGATATGGACTGGTTATAACCACTTCTAGTTTGAGAAAGATGACCCTGAACCTGCCCATGATGGAGGCCATTTGCTGGATTTGGAGAAACTGGGGACTGTGATGTGCTGGAAAGGGTACGATCATGCTGAGAACTGTGTAGAAAAAAAATGTACAGGAAATCATGGATGTAAAAGTAAAAAAAAAAAAAAAGATGTGATGTGAACAATAATAAAATAATGAAGTTACGGATTTTAAACTAAAACACAAATATGTGCAGATGAATTTAACCATTTCTCTTAAGAATAAATCATACACTCTCAGGAGCTCTTTTAAGGCAAAATATCAGAAAGTAATGCACCACATAATTTTTTTTCAGCTAATAATGAAGATAGTATGAAATTTTGCACATTTTAAATATGCCATGTGCACACAATGTGAACCAAATTGCACTGCAACCGGCCAAAGAATATGGCTGCCCTAACCATTCAAATGGAATGTTAGCAACTTGCAGTATAAGCAAAGAATTATGATAGAATTTCTTACTGCAAAGAAGGAAACTGTTGTGAACAATCACAAGCGTCTATGTGGTGTGTATGGAAGTTTTGCAGTCTACATGAGTACAGTCAGTCGCTGGGTTCAGAGAATCAAAGAATCAATAAGGAGTTGCATGATCGGCCGTGCTGTGGATGTCTTGCCACAGCCACCAAAGCAGAAATGTTGAAATGCGCTGAGGGCATTATTCTTACTGATAGACATATCACTACTCAACAACTGACCTTAAAGCTGTCAGTCAGCAATGGTAGTGCAAATGCAGTTATAAAAGCTCTCTGATTTTCTAAGGTTTGTGCAAGATGGGTTCCTCGAAGTCTCACAAATGACCATCTCTTGCAAAGGAAAGAAATTTCTTCTGTATTGTTGGAGTGTTTCAATGCCGAGGGAGAGAACTTTTTGGCTAAGATTGTAACAGATGACGAAACCTGGGCACATCATTTTGAACCTGAGACAAAAAAAGACAGTCAATGGAATGGCATCATCCGCAATCACCTGAAGAAAGAAATTCAAGACAACTGCTTCAGCTAGAAAGGTCATAATCGCTGTCTTTTGGAACATTAAAGATGTGATTCTTGTGGATGTTATGCCAAGAGGAGAGAGGAGAGACAATCAGTTCGCAAGCTTACATTAAGACACTGAAAAAACTTAATGTTTTTGCAGAGTTCGGCCGCACAAGAATCCAGCAGACCTGCTTCTCCTTCACGACAATGCGCACCCTCACATAAGTCTGGCAACACGGGAAGCAATCACCAAATTGGGTTGGACTGTACTACCCCATCCACCCTATAGTCCTGATTTGGCACCCTCTGATTTCCATCTATTTGGTCCTTTAAAGATGCACTCCGAGGGGTAAGATTTGAAGATGATGGAGTGATTCATGCAGTGAATAAATGGCTACATAATCAAGAGAAATTTCATTGTTTCACACTGGTGTAAAGCCGTACAATTTGATGGGGATTAAGTTGAATAATACCAAAGTTTACATGACATATCCATGTATTCTTATATCCTTCCCGTGCCGTTAAACGTCACATAGGGCTCGCAAAGTAGTTCGCCAATTTTTCCTGTCTTCTGCGAGTCTTTCAACCTCATCAAAGGATTTATGCCTTTTAATTTGGCCTCTCTTAATAATGTCCTTTTCAGAGTTTCACGCGGTCTGCCTCTTTTTCTTCAGCCTGCTGTGTTCCACTTGATAGCTTGTTTTGGGATTCTCTGATCATTTCTTCTCATCAAGTGACCAACATATGTCCATCTCCTTTTCCTGATCACCCATGAGACTGGTTGTTCAGTCATCTGTCTTATCTCTGCATTGTTCTTGAATTCATTCCACTTGATGCCGAGTATTTTCCTTAGGCATTTGTTTTCAAAAGAGTAATTTTTTTCTATTTCTTTAGTTGTTTTCCAGCTTTCGCATGCATAAATGAGGGTGGATATTACATTTGAATTGAATACTCTTGATTTTTGTGCTTATAACTTTTGAATTCCATATGTTCTCAAGATTCTTGAAGATTGATGCTGCTTTTGAAATTCTTTTGAATATCCATGTATATTGTGTATAATATCCATGTATAAATTTCATGCTTTTTTAATTAAACAGCTGAGAAAAACGATGTGGTGCATTAACTTTCTGAACACCCCTCATATTTTCTTTGAAAGTCTAGAAGTTTGGATAGTTGGAAAATATAGTTGCTATGCCATGACTTGAAATTATGCTACATACATTGTTTTTCATCATTAGGAACAAAAACAAATATATGATCATTGTGAACTAAATTATATTTATGCCACAAGAAGCATCAGACATGGATAAAACTGTATCCAGCGTCTCCAGACACCAGTATCTCAGTCTTACAATATAATAATAATGTCTCAGATCATATCTGCACGTCATGTTTTCCTATAATTTGTGTTGTCTTCCTACTTCTGTATAAAAGTCTTAAGTTGTTCATTATCTATACTCTGATCTTCTTCATGTCTTCTGCTCTTTCTTTCTCTATTTTTTTTTCAATCCATTTTTTTTCATTAAGTTATAACGGATGTCATAAAAATCTTATCAATCTTCTAGGATGACACATTGATCTTACAAATGTTTTAGAATTTTTATTAATCTTCTGAGACTCCACATCTTCCTTTAAGATGTCAGAATTCTTTTCAATCTTCTGAGACTCTACAAGTGTCACAGAATACTTATTAATCTTCTGGGAAACATATCCCCCATTCAGACATCATAGAATTCTTATTAATTCTTTCCGTGCCTTTGGTCATTATAATGATGCTTCTGGTTGCCCGTTGCGTACTAATGGTCATTATAATGATCATTGTTTGTTTCAATAAAACAACCGGTTGAACATTTAGATTGTACATATTTCGTCCGCGATTCCGGTGTCACTTTTCAAAACGGTGAAAGAGTGCCTAGTTATGAGCGATGCCGAGCGAGAAAAAGGACGAGAAGCATGGAAATTTTTCAATTTTTGACGATGTAGATAGGGGTATGGACATAGCCTATGGCCACCCCGCTGCTCTTTAATGTTTTCTAAGTAGATCTAAACATATTTAGATGACTGGAGAAGTAGTTAGGAGGTTAGTTCAGACATTCATTCAGCGAGAATGCAACATAGAATCACAATATGAGATTGACAAGTAGATCTACACATCTCAGATGGTAAGTAGTGCAGATCTAGACCTTGGTGATGGTAAGCTGGTCACAATCAGTGTCTAAAAACATCACATTACTTCTTTTTTCCTAAAAAACTCTGCATTTATGAAATTTTCATTCATTTAGTTATACTTTGAAACATATTAAGTATACGGAAGTACATGGAAATACTGTTTTCCATTCCATTTTACAACTAGACCCCCTTACAGACCAAGACCCACGTTTTTAGTCTGGTACGCAACCACACGTCCGCTTTTCTTCCTCCAGCATGGAAAGAGTTAATCTTCTGGGAGTACAATTTCTCTTTCAGACATAGAATTCTTATTAATCTTCTGGGAGTACACTTTCTCTTTCAGACATCATAGAATTCTTATTAACCTTCTGGGAGTACAATTTCTCTTTCAGACATCATAGAATTCTTATTAACCTTCTGGGAGTACACTTTCTCTTTCCTTCAGTTATAGGTTCTATTTTAGATATATCTGTATTTTGTGTCTTTAAAGGAAAGTTCTTGATTCAAGTCATGAAATTTAAAATTTGTCAAATACTGCCAAATTTCAAGCAAAATGAATCTAATCACACATCAAGTTTTAAGCAAAATAACACCTGGACAGACTTTCCAATTTTCAATAGCACCTGGGCAGATAAAATTTCAAGCAAAATAACACCTGGACAGACTTACTAAATTTAAATAACATCTGGACAAACTTACTAAATTTAAATAACATCTGGACACTTACTAAATTTAAATAACATCTGGACACTTACTAAATTTAAATAACATCTGGACAGACTTACTAAATTTAAATAACATCTGGACACTTACTAAATTCAAATAACATCTGGACAGACTTACTAAATTTAAATAACATCTGGACAGACTTACTAAATTTAAATAACATCTGGACAGATCTTCCAAATGTCAGTATCACCTGGACAGACTTACCGAATTTAAATAACACCTGGGGAGACCTTCCAAATGTCAGTTACACCTGGACAGACTTACTAAATTTAAAAAACACCTGGACAGACTAAACAAAATTTCAATAAAACCTCGAAATCACCATCATCATCATGTGCCATGCTGATGCATTGGCTATTATGCTTCTCCAGAGTATCTGATCCTTCATGCATGCCATTACCTCAGTTGGTGATCTCCTCTCACACCACTTCATCAGACTGTCCAGTATCATTTCTCTTGGTCTTCTCCTGGCTCTTCTTCACTCTATTTTTCCTGTTGTTACAATATTTTAAATGCTCCCTCTTGTCAATGACCGGCTAGCGTAGTGGTTAGAGCACTCGTCCAACAACCGAATGGTCGAGTGTTCGAATCCCCAGCTGAGCTGGATTTTGTTCTGACCAACACGGCCCCATGGTTCACCCAGCCTCAGAAAATTGGTACCAGAGAAATTGGGAAGGTAAAGTGGCCAGGCATGATACTGACCACATCACACTTTCATGTGCTGAAGGTCATGGAAAATACAGGCCTAACACCGTATTCCCCAATATGCCTTAAAGGCATGAAAACGGGAATTTTACCTTTTACCCTTTTTTCATTGCATGTCCTAGGAAAAAGTACACCATCTCTCTCGTAATTTTTTGACAAGATTTTTTGTCTCTCGAGCTCTTTTCATGCATTCTTCATTAGTTATTTTTGCTGTCCAGGGAAATCACAACATTCTTCCAATAAACTGCATTTCTACTGCTTCCAATGATTATTGTGCAGACCTGCCTACTGTCCATAATTCACTTCCATAAAGGTTCAATATAGCATTTCAGGACTCCTTTTCTAAAATTCAATAATAAGAATGTATTGCATTAATATGTCTCTCATTCTCTGAAGTGAATTCTTGGCCTATTCTGTTATTAATTTCTGTTCTGCATTTCCCATCTGAAGTTATTACTGCTCCAAAGTACCTGGTTCATGTCCCAGCAGTGGGATTTTTTTTCTGGTACACACCAAAAAGGCCCCCAGGGAAACACCTGGACAGATTTGCTAAATTTAAATAACACCTGGACAGACTAAACAAAATTTCACTAACACCTGGACAGACTTACCAAATTTAAATAACACCTGGACAGACTTACCAAATTTAAATAACACCTGGACAGACTTACCAAATTTAAATAACACCTGGACAGACTTACCAAATTTAAATAACACCTGGACGGACTTACCAAATTTAAATAACACCTGGACAGACTTACCAAATTTAAATAACACCTGGACAGATTGACTAAATTTCAAGAAAAACAACAGATATGATATGAGACCGCATGAACTGGGCAGATGTAATAATCCACACTATTAGCATGACAACTTATGATGATGAAACAGAGAGTGATAAAATGCACCATGCCAATTAAACATGATGATGTATCCATACATCAATGAATGATGTATCCATATATTCATAAAACAAAATGTTCACATACTTCTCTCCCAAGTGGAAAACCACCGAGCCTGACAAGGATCCCACAGTTCCTGGTGATGATGTGTTTCCATGAAGCTCACTGTCTCTACTGCCACTCCTGACATGTCCTCCCCCACCTGTGCTGCCAGAAGAGGGCACCTTGCCCAGGTGCGGAAGAGATCCCGTGCTTCCCGACTGTTGCTGCTGCTTGTGGAATGTGGAGGGTTTGCCCGTAGAGGACAGGGTGCCAGATGAATAGCCTGGTGTGAAGGTGTCAAGAAATATCAACACTGAGTGTTAATATTAACATAATACCATGTTGTAAATATTTTAATCATTTTCAGATCAATAGCTTCAGGCCACTTACAAGATCAAAAGAGTCCAGTAACAAAGATGTTTAAACACTCTGTTCTGCTCAAAATGAGAGGTGCATTATTCTAGCTCTGTTCATGTTTAATGTGTATGCAAGTTAAAACCACTTTCTTTAAATGCAAGAAATTATAAAAAAGTTAAATTCAGTTTCTCTAGACAGAGGAAATTATCTGATAAATTTCATATAGTCTAAATCTTGCATGTAAATAGTGAATACATTTTTAACACCCAAACATTGAATTTTTTTTTTTTGGGGGGGGGGGGGGGGGGGGAAGAGATTGTATGACATAACTAAAACCCTAAATACTGCAAAATTCAGTCAATTCTTTGGTTTTTTTCAAGCCAGAATCGTCTGAATACTTTTGACTTAAATCTTACATAAACGAGGATATAATTCATATGTGAAAAGAATCTAAACTAACAAGACTATCATGTATTCTAAGTATTAAATTATTAAATTATCTTGGCATGGTGTGTTATGCTAAAAAGGAAAAGTGATATTAAAAAAAATAATAATAATAAAGGTGGGTTTTCTGAATTGCCCCAGTGCACAAAAAAAAAAAAAAAAAGAGAAAGAAAATTGACAATGTGATAAAGTGCCACTTGATGTACAATGCTATCTACATTCTATCTCTACCACCATGCTAGAAAACAAGTGCTTGTCCCATGCAAGAAGGTAACATTGTCTAAATTCTAGTACACTTCCTTACTAAACTGATTAGTGCTGTAAAATCTAACAGTGCTTGACCACACAACAAACTGCTTGTGCACTGTTATTATCTGAATAATAATTCAGTATGAAAAACAAGGCAATTTTGTCTTCTTAAAGCAAGAAAGCAAGATAAATCAACAAAATTAGTGCCATCCATGACTTCAGGCTATTAAACTATGCTAACGCTGAAGGGATTTTCAAAACACATGATACATTAAAGCTGATTATAACAGCACTTCAAACAAAATGTTAATATTACATTAAAAAGAACACTTTGTCACTTTTCTGCGTGCCTTACTGCTACGTCCTCCTTAGCTTCATTTTCACCAAACTGCAGTATACATTTTTCATCTAATCTTGCTCATAGCACAGACTGACTTTAACAAGTGACAGCATGCTTGTTATTATTAAAGGTGATACCAATACTGTTTATCATTAAAAACTGGTACCAGCAATGCTATAATACTTGCCATTAATTCTGTGTAAGCATCTTTACTTCATGCTAACTTTTGCAAACAGAACACAAATAAACAAAAGAACTGCTATTTTACTCCTAGTAACAGAACATCATTATAAATGCTAATAACGTAAGGACAAAAATTACAACAGAATTACAACAGTTAACACAAGGGTCTGCTGCTTAAAAAAAAACTCTTTGATTTTCATGAATAGAAAATATCCATAAAGGAAATGCAATTCTGAATGCTAAGTTGCCTTAATTTCTAGAACATCTGTCTCTGATGTCTTACATGGTGAGTTTATAGTTCATTTCTATCTTTAATAATGTATTTCTTATTACTGGACTGTCTCCTAGATGAAAATATGATCATAATTCTTACCAAGACATTTCTGTTTTATAAACATTCGAGGGGACTTGAGTCAACCATAAGAACCAAGTCATTCTATTATTTCAGTTCATATCAGAGTTTACTGACAAGCCTGGCTGTGCAGGCCCACCAGGGAAGCAGTTGTTCATAGTGTCTATACACAACTTGTTTGTCTTGTCTCCTTCCAGTATCTGAAGCGCTGGTAGGCAAGCAGTTTTCTTGACAGTGCTTACAGGTTTGCTTCATACAAGGTAATATCAAAGTTTATGTTGTTCCCACCGTTCATCACCAGTGTGGATGGCCTCTCCCTCAGTTTCTGTTTACTCCTGGTAAGTCTTCTGTAGACTGCTGTCTGGCAGCGGTCTTGTAACGCCGCCAAACCATCTGACTTCTTGTTTCTGGATGCTGGATTGGGGAGCTGAGCTGACGTGTGTGAGACCTGAACATTAGTGTTACTTCAAAACACCTGGACATAAAAAGCCAAGACAACTTGAGGCCTTTTCATCCATCTCTCATACTAGTTTAGGGGACACAGTTGTTTCAGCTATACTCCTACATGTGACATGAGTGACAGAATATGGGAATAAGCCCATATATAAACCCATGCCTTCCTCCAAGGCAATAAACTGAACAGAACTGATCATTCTGTTAAAAGCACAGAAAACTGGGAGAAGAGTGTGCTGAAATGCCACTTGGAGTTTCTTCCAAAAAGTACAAAGATTTGCTTCATTTCATACTTAAATGTTATTTCATGTGACCACTGATATCTTTATTTTTTCTATGTTACTAATATGCAGAAGCAGACTTTTACACTTTTGATAGCGCCTAATATTTTTCTATTGTATTTATTCTTTAGTTGTTGTTATCCTAGTTTGATCTAGCAGCTGTTCATCTCACTCTATAGAGTTATACACTTTTTGCTTTGTAGGAGGACAAGTAATCTCTCATCAATGAGTGTACTATTTTCAGTGTTAACATTTTCACATTTAACCTAATGTTTTTCTAATATCTTATAGAAATAAACTGAAAACTACCAAGCAGGTAATTTTTCTTTACCTAAAATCATTTACCCCGCATATTCTATTTTCTTTCTTTTCCAGCTTCAATATAATCATGATTTGATTTAATTTCATACCACACCCACATCCCCCCAAAACCAAAAAAAAAAAACAAACAAAAGATCTAGACAGATACAACATAAAGCCATGCTAAAGACACTTAAAGCAGTTGGCCATTTACAGCACCTGATACAGGCCAACCACAGACAACCTGGTGAAGAAATGTAGAAGTAGATATGAGTAGCATATAACAGCAGCTACAGCACTAAGCACAGACTGGTTGCAGACTGAGAAGTGGAAAGACCTTACTGCTGCCTGCATGATGCTGCATAGCATTCTTGCTGGTGACTGCTTAGTGAATCACCAGACCAAGGGCAAGGATGGATGATTTTACAACACAAGAAGTTCCCTTAAACAAAACAGCATGCTATGCAATACTGATGAAGAAAACAATAGCAGGAAAAAAAAATCGGTGGTGCTTTTTAATATTTCTCTGCATATTTTTATGCAAAATTACTTTCTACAATTAAACTTTCAGAATTTCCGGAAAATAAAGAGTAAAAGATGCCTGGACTTACACAGCAATAAACGAATTAACACTTCAATGTAAAACTTCTGAATCATATAAATGAAATAATGGCTTAATTTTTTTTTTATTCTTAAATCATTATTAATGCTGCATGAGTTTGGAATTGAAATGAAAAATGATCTTTCATACATATAAAACTGAGGTACTAATTTGTCAGTAATTTTATTATGTTAGAAAGTTTGAAAATA
Organism: Achatina immaculata; assembly: GCA_009760885.1. Lineage (NCBI taxonomy): Eukaryota > Metazoa > Mollusca > Gastropoda > Stylommatophora > Achatinidae > Lissachatina > Lissachatina immaculata. The sequence continues at coordinate 7,601,985 of CM019703.1, forward strand.
AAATAATTCCATCTTTTTAAATCCGTGTACTCATAAACAAAAGAAAAATCCATATATGAAAAATAAAACAGGCCACTGCTAGCTGCAGATTAAAAAAAAAAAAAAATCTAAAGGCAGGCAACAGATATGAAAGATCTGTGATAGGTTATCGAACAGAATAAAATATCCAACAAAATGGGATCCAAACAACATCAAGAACCAAGAAGAAGGGAAGGGTTAAAAACCGAAGGGTTAAAAAAAAAAAACAACAACAAAAAAAACTGTCTTGCCATTGGTCGATGTCTTTTTCCTGTTCCAATAGTTAATTCGACTTCTGCGGGCCCAGGCAACAATTTGCTGTCGCTGTCTCTCAGGTATTTGATTATATATATTGCTGGATTCCTTGCTCTCGTCTGTTGCATGATTGGATGGATAGAGAAAAGCAGCATAACACAAGAACATTAGAAATAACCAGTTGTATTTCCTCATCTTTTTCTGGCACTCATTTTAACTTTGTCTAACTTTTCAACATAATCTAATATCTGAAACTTGCCTTACAACATCACATTCTCCCCACTACTTTACCAGCATTTTATCTTGTCTACAGGCTAGAGATCTGACAACATTTTTAATACAGTTATTACTCTCCTATGCTGTGCCAAAAAATGAATAAGGTGCTGGACAGCTGCAAGTGAGATTAGATCAAGGGCACTCACCCAAAGATAAATCTGCAAACAATGGCTTTAATATGTTCTTCTTCCCAACATTTTGTTCTGTTACAATAAACATTGTTAGTACAAAATGGAGGTTAAAAGCATTATAAGCCTGTGCCAAGTCTCAATGCATATTATCTATTAATAACCATGAGGTCATATTGCAAACTCTGTGGAACTTGTAAAAATCAAAGAATTTTATGTTCAAGACACAAAAAATAGACAAAATTTATGACACAATTCATATAGTTTTCATTTTGAACAAATTTTTTGTTAAAAGCAACCGTAAATATACATAACATATACAACAATTTACTTTGTACAGGTGCTATCCTGCTGGATCCACTACAATTCTGTACACAGATCTTACCATCAACAAAAACACTGACAATACAAGACACCAAAAAGCAATACAGAATGGGATTAAAACAAGTAAAATAAACACCAGAGGATACAAAAATGATTGTGGGGGGAGGGGGGGAATTGTTCAAGAAGAACTTCCTCAAATTCACGAACCAGCCTTACATCAAATTATAAAGCATACCATTTAGAGATAACTTAAGCAAGAATTTATTTTAATATGGTGCATAATAAAAATATGACCCAGAACATACATATAACTCTGATCTGGCCATTTCAACAGTTTTATAAAACAGATGTCAAAATTTTCATCCTCCCTGTGTTTGATTAACCAAGGCCTGTAGCCTTTGTTTTCATAAACATTGACTTCTTTCCCATTACAATAGCAGGAACTGTGAACAAACTATTATAACCCTTTAGAAGAGTAGGCAGCTGCTGGCACAAGAAGTGTAATGGTCTAAAGTGGTCAAAAGATGTTAAAATAATGATGCATCTTCAACAGTTTCTCTGCCTCATTTTCATTACAACAAGCACTGATCACAAAAATCTGCATGGTGCAAGCATCTTTAATCTCACAATACTCAGTACATTTAGCAAAGCTCTATTGTCACAATATACTCTGCCTACAGCTTCTCAAAGTTAACCATACATAACTGACTCTAACAAATTTTCTACATCTCACATCTAAAGTGCTTCATCTATAATTTTCTGAGGCCAGTCACACATCAAAGTGAGGTGTCCTTTATCTCCCTTGGGGGTGCCTACCTGGGACCAGCAGGAGGCATGGGAACATAACAGTGAAAAAAACTTTTTGGAGGCTCTAGAGATATGAAGTGTGGGGGGTGGGGGAAGAAGAGAAACTGTGACAAAATTGGAGAATATCACATTTTTCTATAAGTTGATCTCCTTTCTTTGCCAACCTCATTTATTTTCTCAAAAATTTTAAAATACATACTCTTATTTTTAATCAATAAAAGGAAATGTCAAATGGAAAATCTTTAACCTGCAGCTGCTCTTTAACAAATAGACTAAATCTGAAACAGTCTTTCATGCCATATTTTTAACTATTTAAGTGTTTCTTAGCATTTCTTTCAAAGTATCAACCTCCACTGAGCTGTCTTTATCTCTTTTGGTGTGACAAAGGTATTGGGAGGACTTGTCCATTTCCAGGACATACCAGGCAGTCTTAGAATCAACTCTGGACCAGGTCAAGTAGCAAATGTAGTCTTCAGTGGAACAGGAGCCAAGCTGACATGTGTGAAACCTGAACAATATGGCGCTGGTTCCTATTATTTATTTCTCAATTATATGACCTTTACATTACAACAACATTACAAATTTATAATGGCAAACTGAAGCAAAAAAAAAAAAAAGCGCACAGGCACATCATATCGCTCAGATTTTTGTGACAAAATGTTCAATTTCTTAAATTTTTAACAGAATAAAGCAGTCACAAAGCACTGCACTGAAAGTTATGCTACTATATAAGCAATTTAGCATAGGAAGCTTTCAAAACACAAACACAAGAAGTTTCATATACTATGCACATCTAATAAATGAGAATGTAATTGTGAAAGTATTCAGAAAGTATTTATCAAAACTATTATTACTGTATATACTGGAAGAGATATAGTTTTCTACTTCAGTGTTTATTATATTCACACTGTGTACATTTTAGTGCACTGAATTAGAAACAAATAATGTTTATTCTTTGACTGCATGGTTCTATTGTCTAAACATAAGAAAAGCTGCAAGGAAAAAAAAATAGGCTGAATTCTACCAGACATTAGCAGAGCAAGTTGTACTAAATGGCATGTCATACCCATGCATACTCACAGCTGGTGCTGTGTTGTCAAAAGGTCAAAATCACAGCAGTTGAAGTACATTACCCCAAAGATCTTCCCTGTTGCATTATCATTATGGCAGCAGAGTATCTTCCATATCTACTCTCCATTAAACAAAGATAGGTTTGGAATTTGACCTCATGACTCTCCTCATCAAAGAATACTGTCCTCCCCTTTAGTAAAAATATCTCTCCCACTGACCCTGGCTCACAGCACAAGCTAGAAAGTATATGAGCATTCTTTGATTTTCCTTCTTTGCACGTGTTCAGGATATGAATATAAGTTTCCACAATGACAAGAAGTTAGTTCTCAGTCTGGTACTTGTCCAGGTTAACATATACATTTATTTCATTGTTTTGGTTACAAAAATTATTATTTTTGTTATTTTTACTACTGTTATTATTATTCACTCGTTGTGGTTCAGGCAAAATCCCTCCTGTAATAAACTTGAGTTGTGCACAATATTATTTTATCCCTCTGCCACTGGCAGCTATGTGCAGGATAATCTCTGTGCACTGCCATATAGACTGACAATCTCTGTCTTACAGCATTGCTGAGTACTTCTTGTACAGCTTGGCTGAGCAGATGCTGATGAGCAGGAAGGAGACCATCTCATCCTTTCAGTGAATAACACTCAGATACTATTAATAAGTATTAAAATAATAATTATAAGTTAAGTCCCAGACCAGCCATCATTATCCATGGCAGCTATTTATTTAATTTTTTTTTTCTTAAATGTACAAGACCTATTGAGGCATATGTAACTGAATTCAGTGCACAGAAGGAAAATTAATGTTTCATTATTGAACAAGCTCGTGCAGAGGACAACAGAATATTTCATACCTCTGTTCAGTGGCACTGTTTTATACAATACTGAAGTTACAACATTGTTAATGAAAAGCAACCAAACTAGAATCAACAGTATTAATGGCTTCTTCATAATCTAAATAACATAATGTGACCCTGCATCACAAAATGAATCTGTTGTCAGCATTCTGAGATACTGAACTACTGTTTCATAAGAAATGTTGTGTTAATGCAGTGCTGAGGGGGAATTTACTGATGATGCTGAAAAGTATACATGTTTTGTCTAATTTAAAAAAAAAAAAGCTTTTGCCAAAATCTATTATACTACATTCTCAAGATCATGTGATATTTACTGTTGGACCATGCAGTCATGTTCACTAAACAAATTGTTTTGTATTGCATTGTAATGCATTTTAATGTATTGTACTGTATATGATAAACAATAAGTTTAACAGATAGCTGCACTTGCTAAACTCACTTATGTGCATTTTTTGCTCTAATATACTGTAACAGTTTAAAGCAATGAAACAAGGTTTTCTTTTATTAAAATAAATAACACTACAGTTTGAGAATTGGCATGTTATAATCCATTTCTACATGTTTTTTCCATGCACTTTTCTTAAAGGGCTAAATGCTGACAAGAGCTACATTTCTTTAAAACAAAGCCAAACATTTATCATAAATCAACTTTCAGCACAAGTTAGTAAATACTAGAGGACTAAAGCCCAAATAACTTTACTGCATGTTTTTATGTTAATCAAGGATTATTTCTGTTTTTTGTTTAACTTATGAAAGCTGACAGGCAAAAAAGAAATATGGATGCTGTAGAAACAACATAAAACAAAATTAAGGTAAAGGTAGCCCCTTCATGCCAAAATGTGCCTAAAGGACATGGTGTAAGCGCCCATATAGATCTGTCAACACACTGCAGGGTGATGTGATCAGTGTCATGCCTGACAGTCTTTCCTTCACAATCTCCTAAGAAAGCATGGTACTATTTCTACAGCTGAATGACTGGCATGATCTTCAGCCAGATCCGAACCATCTCCCAGCCTATGAGTGATGAGTGCACAAACAGTTCACTACTCAGTATCCTATGAGTGATGAGTGCACAAACCAGTTCACTACTCAGTATCCTATGAGTGATGAGTGCACAAATCAGTTCACTACTCAGTATCCTATGAGTGATGAGTGCACAAACCAGTTCACTACTCAGTGTCCTATGAGTGATGAGTGCACAAATCAGTTCACTACTCAGTGTCCTATGAGTGATGAGTGCACAAACCAGTTCACTACTCAGTATCCTATGAGTGATGAGTGCACAAACCAGTTCACTACTCTGCATCATATGGTCATAAATGTGAAAGGTCTCAATGTCTATGACCTGATATGCTCCAAATAAGACTGCCTCTCAAAAGCAATATAAATAGTATTCTTAAAGTTTAACAAAAAACTGGAATGTGAACCAAATGATAATAAGGAATGAAGGAAGACTTAGACAAAAGGTACAATAACTGAAAAAAAATATTACAGAAGTGACAGAAGCTTTGGCAAACTAACAGCATTCAACTATAACTCTTCAGTAACATTCGGTTATGCCATGCAGTGAAGTTATCCATTCTAAACAAGCATTTCTTGCTTTTGTTTTCAAATATACACATAACATATGTAAAGACATCTTTCTCTTCTAGACATCAGCACACAAAATGGGACATAGAGCAGAGCTAGAGAAAACTGGCCAGCATTACCTGTGGACGATGCCCTTGGTCGGGCAGAGACTGTGTTGCCAGTTTGTAAGCTGCTTAAAAATGCTGTGACCAATGAGAGTGGAGAGAAATGGCAGGTTAAGGATTGAAAATATCATCACTTGTTAACTGCACTACACTTGTTCACATCAGAGCATAACAGGTGAGGTCTGTATTATGAATTAAATTAATCAAGGCAGAAGAAGAAAAAAATGTATGCATATATTTTTAATAGAAATGCACTAAGAAATTAAAATTCATTTCAGAAAATGTGAACACTTTCAAATATGATGGAAGCTTAACATAATGTAAGAAAAATATATGTGTTGACAAAGAGTTCTTGTTGCCTAAAACATCATTAAACTGTGTTCTGTGGCACAAAGCTTGGAAAATTACATACACTGTTTTGCATGCTCATCTTTACACTTTTCATGTTCACATTACACAACTTGTCACATCCTGCTCATCCAAAGAAACACTAGGTTTAATAAATTTTCAGAATGTGGAACTAAAAAGAAATCTTAAAATCACCATGACATAAATCAGCAGTAAGTTCTCAACATGGTAAATTGCTGAACAATTGAGTCCTGAATCCTGCTCTGCTCAAGAAAAGATCACCCTCATTACTCTTACAACAACAATTGTAGTAAAGCACCCTGCCAGGCAATTTTCTACTTCAAAACTACATTACATTTTGCTGACCTACAGCGATCAAGTGTGTTAATATACTGTTCAATTTAATTATAATGATATCCTACTTACATGCATGACCAGAAAAATAAAGCAGTAAACAATATTTCAAATAGGAGGCAAAGAACATTTATTTACTACTGTATACATTCTTTTCTTAAGCTGCTACTACCGACAGTCTATAAAATGTTATGGAGGCAAATATATATGTATAAATATCTGAATGTAAAATGCCCTTAAAGAAAAGCAGCTACCTAACTTCCATTTTACGACTACTTGAAATCTTTCTTGAAATGAACTGAATGAGACCTTATACTTCAATAGGAAAATTATAGGTGATCTCAGATGCTAGTTTCCCAGAAAAATATACAGCCTATATGAACATATATACACACACACACCTTATTTGCAATGTAACCAGTAAATCTTACATACTGAATAGCAATGACTACAAACTGTGATAAAAATGATGTTTATGACCATTATTATCTTGTATCTTGGATTGAGTGCAATGTGATATCACATACATCACATGCAATCACACAGAATTTTTGTTTAAAAAAATCATTGTAGAAAATATGCTTTGTAATCAAGGAAAACTATAATCAAGAAAAACACATATAATAGTCAATAGTTTGTTATATAGAAAAGTATATAGCCAAAAACAAAATCTGGCATAAGAAAATACAGCTCTTGTATCAGACCAGATAGTTATATTGCATAATTATTAGGAGCTACTATACTTTCTTGATAAAGTGTTAATCATCAATTACACCACCTGTTACGTATCACGAGAACTGACAAGCTGTTATATTCACATACAGCAAAAGGTACCCTGGATAGTTAAGCTATGACAGTTTGACTGTGTAAGCACGTGATCATTTTCTACTGATAATGAAAGTCTAACAATAATCAAGTATCATGCGGATAGGTGTTGTGGTAGACTACATAAATGAAGTCAAAATACACTGGTAATATAACAAGCTCTCTATTTCAGAAAGCACAACAATTCATTTACTCCCCAGATAATCACAGAAATAAACCTCATTCTTCTTTCCTACCAACCCCACCCCTTCAGATTTCCTTTAATCTCCACATCAACATGCAGTATGTGCAATTAAGAATTTAAACTGAAGACTCTGGACAAAACCTAAAAAAAAGAGTATTATCTGCATACAGTAATGAAGACACAATGTAAATGATGTATGGGAACTAAAAACAGACTGAAATGTTGGAGTGGGAGTGTGGTGTGCTGGAGTCAAAAGACTTCATCATAACAAAACTGATCACTGTGTGTCTCTGCTTTTCCTTTCAAGATTAATAAGGAAATTCTTTAACAAATGATCAGCCACAGCATTTAAACTGTTAACAGAAGGTAAAGTTCAACATGAACTGGCTTTCTGAAGTTCTGTTACACTAGTTCAGCACTAGACTAGTGGCATCATTTCAAAACAATCTAGACTTCAGAATCTCAATCTCAGAATCTATCTCTGTAAAGTTAACATTTTCTTTTTTTTGCCCCTTCTTAAAATCCATTTGATTACTTCTTTATAAACTGTCACTCATGCCCCAGCTTGAAATTCCCTGAATATGTGACACAATGTCAAAGAGATTAGGTCCTGTGCTTTCTCAGAATCTCATACCTACAAAAATACAGGTGACATGCATGACAGTCTTTCAGTTATTAGAAATTATTTACCTGCAGGAGGGAGGTCTTCATCTGCTTCTTCAATGGACACAGGTGCCAGCAAAGAACCTGGCAAGCGTGTTGTTGCTGGGAGGATTTAAAAAAACAACAACAAAAAAACTACCTAAGTCACCATTACTTATAAGGTAAAAAAAGAACAAACACACTTTTCATATATGAAATAATAAGATAAAAGCTGATGCTAATTTATACCCTACAATAGACAATGCACTTCTTTTCTGAAGCTTCTGATCACTGATCAAGCCATCTAAATTATCTATTATGTTGACTAACATCTCTGATTTGTGTTACATGTAATATGATCTGTGGGGAAAATCCACTTAAGATCTTTGTTACAAAGAAATGTTAAAGAATTCAAGTATCCTGGTAATATATTTACAGAAGATGGGAAGTCTGATAGAAACTGAAGTTTGAACACAAAGAGCAAATGCCATTACATACAATTCCTACTAGTTTCTCACCCTAACACAGCACTAAAAACCAAGAGACAACTAACAGCATACCAACATTGTGCTACTAGTGCCAAACATGGGGGCTAACCAAGAAGCAGCAAAATAAAATATCTGCATGTGAAATAAGAAGTCTAAGAAAAGTTCGCTAGGAGGGACAAGATAAGAAATGATGACATAAGACAACTGGCAGTAACTACACCATGCCTATAATATATTGAAAAACAAAGAATTAAATGGTTTGGACACTTAATGAGAATGATACATAAACAGCCAGCTGCAATGGTCTTCAACCAAAGAACTACAGGACATAGATAAAGAGGAAGACTGCAGAAAATACAGAGAGACAGATATAGAAAAAAACTCACAAATTATGGCATGAACATCACCAAGGCCATTCATATGGCTCAGAAATGCCAACTGCATCTCCCCTTGACACCTCATGGTACAATAGGAAGGATAAAGTAAAGTAAGTAAAATACAGAGAAATGTGATTTCATGAAAAGCAACAGATCTGTTACTAGTAATATGATCTTCAATAAAATCTCAGCAACAATGTAATATAATCTTTGATCAAACTCATCTCAACATTTATTACAATTGAATATTTTTTTATGAAAGCTATCTCAAGTCCCTACTGCAATTAACAGGATTTTTGATGAATTGCTGTCAAAGACTTCTGTTTCAATGAAACAAGATCTCTAATAAAAGTCACTTCAGATTTTAGTTACAAGAGGAAATTTTTAATGAAAGCCACCTGAAATTTCCAAACTTTCATGTGTCTATATGTCTGCTTACTGGGATAAAATCTCTCTAAGCAGAAACATTACTTTGTTTCAAATTTCATAACCATTAGATTATGAACAAAAGATAGATTTCAGTTCCAGATACTCATGCTGGTCTCTCATTCATTCATTTGCATGTCCCTTGTGGAACTTTGCTTCCCAAACAGCACTCCTGTAGGCCTCTCAGTTGTGAGCAAGATGGCCTGCTGCTGCTGCGTCCATTTGCAGATCGTCAACGATTTCTTGCAGCCATCTTCGTTTTGGTCTTCCTCTTTTTCTTTTTCCCATTATGTATCCCTCCAATATGGTCTTCTCTAAATTATCATGATGTTTAATATGTCCAAAATATTTAAGTTTTCTCTCTTTAATCCTCTTTACTAGCCAGCCTTCTTCAATATTAAGCTCTTGTAGTATAGATATATTTGTTCTTTTTTGTGTCCACGATATCTGGAGAACTCTTCTGTAGCATTTACATTCAAAGGCATTTGTGTGTTTCTCAGCTGTTTTGTTAAGTGTCCACATCTCACAGGCATATGTTGCGATGGGAAAGATGCTGCTCTCTAGTAGCTCAAAAAGTCAAGTTTGCAGCTATTCTGAAGATTTAATCTGTAAAAGACAACCTCTCCATTCTGGTTCAGTTTCAAAACTTTAGAATCTGACAGCAGAAATTGCTGAACAAACTTACTGCCACCTGTGTCCCGTCCCAAAGCTTGCTTCAGGGCAACAAGTCCAGGGTTTGATATGACTGGAAAGCCACAAAGTAGCTCAATAGTGTGCCATCGGTGTAACTTCTCCTGAAGGTCCTGCTTGACTTCTTCCAAGGCAGCTCTATTTCAGGATTGATTATTTTTAATTAAAAAAAAAAAAAAAAGAAAATGCACTTTAGCTCTGGGTCACTAAGGTTTTATAGTTTGTTACAAAATTGTGAAATGATGTGCAAAAATATTCCCAGAAAAATATTTTGTGTGCAACTGTGTGTCATAATGTCAAATTGTACAGTATGATTTAAAGTTCTCACAGAAAAAAAAAAAATTAATTTAAGAGAAATCATGGAAAACAAACTCATGTAATGCTATCATGTTTTTCCTCAGTGCAACTATAGCACAGATTATCATCAGGAAATTGAAAAATAAAAACACCAGTTTTCTTTCTTTTTTAAAAATTTCATGCATAGCATGATTCTGTGTGTGTGTGTGTGTGTGTGCGGCATGCTGCTGAAACAGTTTAGTGGGAACAATGCTTGGGAATTATGCAATATCATATGCGAACTAGATTTCATAAAATACATACAAGAATCACATATACCATAGACATCATGGAAGGGAAAATAGCTTGTACTTCAATAGGGAAAATCATGCCAAAAACTTATGTTTAATTACTCTACACAATAAAAATGTCAGCAAAACTTTGTCTTAGACTAAAAGTTCTGCAATCATCTTGTAATATAATAGTAATATATGATAAAATCAATTAACCAATAACTGTTATCACATCTAAACAATTCTTTACACACAGGTTCAGGGGTGCAGTGAGTACTACTGATGGCAAGAAAACTGTATGAATTCCCAGGTCAGTAATTTAATGGAACAATATGTGAAACTAAACTTAAAAGTGTTTAATTAGGTTTTCCACAGCCAGCATGGATTCTTTTCTGGAGTCTCTGCTAGGTTCTTCAATGTGTTTGCTCATGTGTGACCTTTTGACATTTACTTATATAAATTATATGCTGATGCTGGTATCAATCCATTTGCACACACTTCTACCGCAATCACCTTGGAGAATGTGATTCTAAATTTAATGGTGGTGGTACTTTTTAGTAACAAAAAAATGGAAATATGACAAAAAAAGAACACTAAGAAAGTCCTGTAAAAATGTGCCTATTTAGGACAGTGAGATGTGCAAAGTTTTTGTATGGGAGAGCTTCATGCCATTTTGATGAAAATAAAAATCTAAAAAAATAAATAAATGAAAGGATTTTACCTTGCATCCAAAATACTCTGGTCTATATCATCAAGAGAATTACTGTGGGCCATGCGTAAGGAGCCAAAGAAAGCTTTGTTGCGCCTCTTGATCTTGTCACACTGAAATAAGTTGTTTTTTTTTTCTTTCGATAATTTAATTATTTTTTTCTTCTGATAATTTTTTAAAAATCTACAGGGCATACAGTTTTGATCCCCAAACTGATGGTAGGATGTTAGTCAAGGATAACCCGTTTCCACTTTGGCATGATCCTTGGGATTTCCAGTCAGTTCAGTTTCCTTTCTTTTCACATGCCAAATCTGTTTCCACTTTGGCATGATCCTTGGGATTTCCAGTCAGTTCAGGTTCTTCTTTTCACATGCCAAACCCATTTCCACTTTGGCATGATCCTTGGGATTGCCAGTCAGTTCAGTTTCCTTTCTTTTCACATGCCACTTGGTCAGCTGGTTAAGATAATAGTTTTTCTCTCAGTCACACTCCCTCTTTTCCCCTAATTTCCCAGTGATTATAAGGTTTTCTGTTTGCAAAAAAAGTCATTCTTTTTTTACCATGTTAAATAACATGATTAATTGATCTTTATTTCCAAAGGGTTAAGAACTGGGCATGCAGGCCTGTCTGGCCCCTCTGACAACCTTCAGAGAACATTAATGGAGAGTATGGTTCCTAGGGAAGCAAAGATAGTGGAGCTGGACAGCCAATACACCACTGGCACTCTAAACATCTCACTCTCAGAAGCACACACTGAGACATCTTCAGAATGGATATCAAGAGTGCAACATTCAATAACAAATAATCAGGTCCTCCTAACTTCTTACTTTCATGGCATATGCTAATATTTTGGATCACCTTTTTTCCATTAGATTTTAATTAACTTTCATTGCTACGCAAACTAATTTTCCCACTAAACTTGAAACTGTTGCTGAAATATAATAATGTCCAGGGATGCTATTTTTCATATCAAAATAATGGTTCAAGAGTCTTTTTCACTACTGAAGTAAAATGTCATTAAAGACCATTAAATGACAGTAGTAAAAGAATTGAGAAGTGTTCAAAAAAAAAAAGAAGAGCACATACTAATGTACATATAAAATACAATATCTTGGAAAATGTAATTAATACATGAGATGTAATTCTAGAATACTAGAATCAGAAGTCTCATGCTTGACTAAGGGCATGCTGTAATAAGTTAAACCATCAGTCCAGGAATGCTGGACAACACAAGAACTCAAACCCTGAAACTACACAGCAGCTCCTTAGTGACATAACAAATTTATCTCAGCCATCTTACCCCATCTCTAGCTGCCAGCAGCTGCCTCTCAGCTGCCTGTCTCTTGGCATTATAATGCACTTGCTCAAGTTCATGTGTAAGCTGAAGCCAAGCCTGAAGCTCTCCTGGCACTGACCACTGAGTCTCTAGCTGTTGAATCTCCAGCCTATTCTCTGCCTCTGAAGAACATAGGTAATGATTAAATGATTGTGCCTGTCTCTTACTTATTAATTTTAAAAAAAATTAATAAATGCTTCTTTCATATCAAATTAATGATTAGACAAAGAAGGAATCTAAATCTACTATGATTTCCCACACCTAGCCTGTGACTTTTGTTCTCATATCAGCTATACCTCTAAACATACTGAGGTCTAGATCTTCAGATACTACAAGGTGCTGCATATAAAACTGACCCTGGTCATAAAATACAACTTTCATATTCAGCAAATGTTTTATGCTACATTAATGTATTTTAAATGTGAGAATACAGGCTAAAATTCCCTGCAAGAAAATCACTCTTAATTTTCTTAACTTCCAACACCTCCACTTCATCATTACCATCATCAAAACTCTGAGGTCAGGAACCAGTGGCAACAACTCTTCATTATCTGAATTGGTCTCTTAGCATCTCTACCTTCTGTTTGGTCTTTCCTGAACTCTGAGCTCCTTCTGGAAGGCTTAATTATGCACTCTCCTGAATTTCTGACCTGTTTCTGCTATTAGGTCCTATCAATGGCTTGTCTATTCTCTTCCATAATCAGCCTTCCATCTGTTGTGTAGTATTTGTAGCATTCTTTTCCTTATATGGTGTGCAGAATTCTTTACCTGTATAAGTGTTTTTATAGTACTTGCTAAATAAACAATAAAGCTTTCACAAAAGATAAGACACAGTGTAACAGCTAATCTTAAAAAAACATAGAGCATATTACATGTGAGAAAAATAAAGTAAGACAATGACTGTGACCCTAGATGTGGATTCCAAGATGAGTCGCTGCCTGGGCAAGAGAGGACAACACACTATTCACTCAGCCATCTTGAATTTCTACAAGAAATGTGCAGTTTTGAAATATAAAAAGCTTGAATCTCAAAATCTTGCATCGAACAAAACACAAAAGACAGTTTCAAAGCTTGCCATGAAATAATCTCATCAATTTAAAGCTATTTTTAAAATTCTCAAGTTATCTAGATGACAACAGTTTCAGAACAAATAAATGGACAAAGTTTTCATTAAAAAGATCAAATGTGTGTTGTGGCTTGCACAACTGATGTTAATAATGGATATGAGAAGAAAATTTGCTTCTACTAATGGTAAAGATACACTTCAGAAAAATTGCAGAAGAAGTCTAGGAACACTGTGTGTATTGATTAATCTAAGCAGACATTTAAAAAAAAAAATTCTCCCATATACACACCTGAAAGAGCTTCTCTAAGGGTAGCTAACTCTTCTTCCGCCTGCTTAAGTTTTCTTTCTCCCTCCTTCCTGCGGTATACAGAGTTGTCTCTACTGAGACTTACTGGGGATTCTCTCCACTGTTCATGCCAGAAACTTTCAAACGTATTGAATTGTGCTAAAGAGATAAAATACAGAAAATGGAAACAAGATATACAATAGGAAGAAAAAAATTACACTATGCTCACAAAAAACAAAATAAAGATGGTTTCCCATTTAGATGTAATCAAAGTTATGACTCGGCTGCTTGTTCTTCTTTAGTACTAAAGTAAGCTGAAATGCCACACAGTATTTTATGATAACATTTTAACTGATTGATATTTAATGTTCTGTAACCTTCAGGAACAGTCAAAGAACAGATTTATTAAAACACTGATGATAAAACTGCTATAACATGAAAATGAACAGAAAACACTGTCTCTAGAAGGCATCAAATCTGACTTACAACAGTGCTGTTGGAATGTAACATCATAAATTGCAGACCATATACACATGTGTAAAACACTTTACAAATCCACTGGAAACACATTTTAATGATGACTTCACATTTTAAATAATTTTAAAAATATATAATCATTTTATATACCAGCATTTCACATAGTCTTTTGTGGCTGAATGGAAGACAGCCATAACAGACAAGCATTTTAATCACTAAAAAGTACTTTGTGATTTTTTTCAAGGTCTAATCCATACAAAACTGTGTTCTGTTATTTTACTGTATGAAAGCTCCATTGTTTCCTACTTATAAAACTTTGTACCTGAAACCATAACCTGAAACTTCTTTTATGTAAAAGTATTTGTTTGTTGTTATTGTTGTCCAGTATGCACTTTATTGTTGTCTAGTATGCACTAGATATTGCAGGAGACCATGTTTGCATGTTTGTGTCTGAAAAAGTTGGAAACTGTGAAAGACTAATCTAAGCAATGGACCTTCTGTATCATGGGCTCGTTTGCTTTCCAAGTGTTACGATTTTCAGCTGGACACGTACTGATGGTTTCGCTATCAATTTTTTTTTTTGGACAGCAAAGTTCATTAATACACTGTTCTCTCATGGCTAGATGGGTGGTGATCCTACCTGAGTCTGTGGTTCAAGTATCAGGTAATTCTCTTGTGCTTTTTTTCTTTCTCTCACATCTAAAAAGTTCTTTGTCTATGATTTTTTTCTCTAATCATACAACGTGTTCTATCACATTTCTAACCATAACCATATTTTTAATTAATGTGCATCTTCATTCCAGTTACTTCCTACCAAAATTTCTCATCAAAATCTTTTCTGGCAGAGCATTAAAACCAATTCGGAATGAAAAGGTTATCAGAACAGTGGCCCAGGTGTTGTTAGCAGAAAATACAGCTCAAAATTATGGTACCCATGTTCTCATAGTTAGAAACTGAGGAACTAGGGGCAATGATGAAAGTTCTGGTGGATTGTTGTTAACTCTGAGGGAAAAGGGAAAAAAAACAAAACAAAAACAGCACACTTCTGTGATGGACACCTTAAGGAACAAGGACAAGAAGTCCAGCAAGGACAACTTTATGAAGAGCTGTATAAACCGAGATGGTGCCAGCATGCAGCACAGCACAAATACCATAAACACAAGAAGTGGTGGTAATGTTTAGCTAATCTACAAGAAATTTGGAACTGTTATTGTTCAGGTGTTCTCTGTCTCAAGGAATTAGCCTACTTTACATCCAATATAATTTAACACTTTATGATATCTCTGCTTTGATTTCACATCCCTTGTGCTTCAGGTTCTCAATCACAGTCTGCTACAGCAACAACAGAAAAAAAAATGTTTACAAATCAGATGATCAATGAGAAACTGTTAAACATCAAGAAATGTAAAAGGTAAAAAAAAAAAAAAAGTAAAGGTAGAATTCTCATCTCCATGCCATTAAGACATATTGGGGAATATGCTGTTAGGGTTGAATTTTCCATGACCTTCAGCATATTAAAGTGTGATGTCAAGAAATGTATTAGGGGAAAACTACTTGTGAAACACTAACAATATAAGGAAGTATCAAACTGAAGATCTATCACTCTTAGTATTTTTTTGCAATGATTATAAGTAAATATGATACTGGATATTAGATGTCAAAAGCATCAAAACAAGATTTTGTAACGATTATTGAAAAATGTCTTTTTTCACTATTTAGCTTCCTGATGTTTCATCTAGCATTTTACAGTTGACTTGTTACAAAAGACTTTTCATTTCCTCCTTATTTTTAAATAATTCTATATGGAATGTTTAGTCACAGTCAAAGAAAATGTTTTCAACTTCCTGCAAGCAAAAGAAATACCAAGCGAAACTATTCACAAATGTTAACAGTTTTGTATTTTTTCAAGTGTTCTAAACATTTATGGTAACTTCTCAAATAGAATAACTCATTCTCTTTGTCTTTTGATAAAAATTAACAAGTCTCTACAATTACCAGCATGAAAAGAAGTGATTAACAAATAAATGTAATGCATTTCCCAGCATAATGCAAAAAAGGAAATTCATATGCAAAATGCTGGCTATGAATTGATTTAACACTCAGACCCATAGGCTAACATTCTAGAACCAGGGTTGGAGAACCATAGTTGACCAAGATCCCATCCAACCTCTCCAGTGATGCACCCAGTAACATCAGCCAAGGACTGATATACTCCCTCATGGCCATGATGTCCACTAAAGAAGCACTGCACCCATATACTTTTTATCCATGGTGCAGGTCTGCAAAAATAGCTGTTATAAGCCCCTCCCCATTCTAGATGACGATCAGGCCGAAGAAAAAGACCACATGAAACTCTAAAGAGGACATTGCCAGTGATCACATTAACTGGCAAATTAGTGATCAATACAGAGAAAAGATTAAACTTTTGGAATTCGCCAGTTACGTTAACCTATTTATATCATAAAACTGTCTAGCAAAAAGCTAGGAGGATAACTGGGTCTGTAGATTAATGGTTCTTAATTTGTGTGGAAGAAAATCTGCCAGTTTTGACGTTGGTTCAGCATATGAGCATTCTGTAAAGATTAAATTTTGCCACAAATAAGGTAAGAAAAAAAAATCGCTCAAACATTTACCTTTCGCTGATCTTGTTAAAGTGAGTTTAATTTTAAATTAAAAAGAAAAAAGAAGTATAAAGTACTGAATGTTGTACTAACAAAACCAGTATTTCTGAGAGTATTTCCTGCAAGGTGAAAAACAGGTATAATTGTACTGATTTTTAAAAATCCTAGCGCAATCACTGCATCTAACACCCTCTTTTTTTTAAACCTCTTTATTCCAAACATTAAAGTGTCAACATAGGCAAAGTCTCTCATACAATCTGCTTTTAGAGGAATTTGTTGAAAGCAGTAAACATGAATAAGAGGGAAAAGCAGATGCCTACATACAAGAAAGTAAAAATGACTGTACCAATCATGCTTTGACAACACAAAAGCCTAGGCTTTTAAAGGCCATTTTCCACTTGAAGTAAAACTGCTCTTGTAAAACCTACAGCTAATGATTATTATTACTGCTATGCTAGATAGCGCTGACAACATTGCTCCTCAATCTTATGAGGTTCTTAGCATTTCTGGTTCATTCTGATGCTGTTCTTTCTTCATGCTACTTGGTCAGTCCACTGAGATTATTTTTCTCTTGACCCTTCCTCTCTTTATTTTCCCTTTGAATTTTCCAGTCATTACTAGGTTCTCCAACTTCTGTCTTCTTATGATATGTCCAAGAAATGTTGACTTGAAACTTCTCGGAGGACCTCATCATTTTGTTTTTCTCTGTCCACAGTATTTATTGAATCTTTTACCAAAACCACATCTCTGTCGCTTCTAGTTTCTACGTCATCTTTTCGTTGACTGTTCAAGTTTCACAACTATATGGCAATATTGGCTCTATACAGCACTGTAACTCTTTTCCTCACTTTTAGGAACATATTTTTTATATGTCAGTATCTTTTTTATGTCATAAAAAGCTGGCTTAGCCTTACCAATATGTGATTTTATTTCATTTGAGAATTTGCCATCAGATGCTATTGTTGTCTAAGTAAGTGAATTTATTTACTTGTGTCAGTTAAAAGATGTTGCACTCTGTATATTTATTTATGATATTACCATTGTTTCTGTCTTGCTGCTGTTTGGCCTCTAGGCCTCTTATTGCTTTTTTTCAATAATCTTAACCTAAAGCTGACTGTATAGATGGCTTTAAAATAAATAATTGCAATTATATTTTTTTTAGTTAGTAACTATGTGAATGGGAAAAAAATAAAAACAACTGATAAACTGTATAATTTTCCCCCAGTAACACCATGGTGGATGTGTTGTTTCATAACAACAAACATTCATGTAGTCTTGGGTGTTGTTTTGCTGAATTTGAGCCAAATCTGGTTGGTTTTTTTTTTTCACTCATGGCATCTATTTCCTCTTCTTTTCTCACTGTTTACTTGTTGCTTCAATAAGACAGGAGTAAACTTATTATACAATTATCTAGTTTGATACATGAAGTTTTGTTCCTACCACATTTTAAAGTACTTCTATGTACCTCTGCAGCAGTAACAGTGTATATTTCAGGCACTGAGAACAGTCAGCACTATAGAGGTCCAAAGATGAAGATGGAAACAGCTGGGACACAAACTACACATGGAAAAAATTTGGACATCTCAAGGGAAAAGAAAGAGCAGCAGGCCATTAGGAACATGGAAACATGCAATACAGGAAGAACTAAAGGAAGCAAGAAAGACAAGGTTTGAGTATCCCAACTTGCTCAAGACAGGGAAACTTTGTGAATGTCTTATGTTTTACTGGGAGTACAGAGGACTGATGATGAATTGAGGATGCATACATACACTGCCTCACTAAAAGAAAAAAAAACAACTTTATACTCACTCTTTGCTCAACTTCTTCAAGGCATCCTCTGCTTTCTGGAGTGACTCCAAGTCTTTCATCATCTTCTTCACCTGGGTCTGTGAGTAACGATGATGCAAGCAGGCAAACCAGCTGATCCCAATGGCAAAGATGATGGCCATGAACAGCATGATGTCCTTCACATAGCTATGCAACTCTGTAGACAAAATAAATTATATAACTGACTAGCACATATGATCCAAAACTGCAGACATATGCAGTACTACTGTTATAAGCAAAAATGAATGTGTCTCAGAAGGTAAAAAATGGCAGGACAAACTATTACTTTTTTTTTTTTAAATGTGCCATTTCATTTATTTTATACATATCACATTATTACTTGTTACAAATAGTAAACTGGGTTCTTAAGATTTTATTACCATTATAAACTGTCTCCCATGTATATGTATGGTCATACACCCACCTTTCCTTTCATCAGTGCACACCAGCACACTATCATACTATCAACCCAAACATAACAGTTTGTGTTACAGTGACACAATATTTTTCTAACAACCAACGCTTTCATCTTTCTAACTGAATGAAAATGCAATAACCAAGAAGCCTAATTTAAAAAAAAAAAATTTTCCTGAGTGATCTGTGTGTGTGCACGTGTTTGTGTGCATGGGTGTGTTTTTTTAAACAAATGGGTGAAAATCAGTGAGTTGTCTTCCCTGTCTGTGAATTTAAAAACTGTTTAATATTGCAACTCCGTTAAGATTTCACGGTAAAATATTCTTCTTCTTCTTCTTCGTTCGCATTGTCTGTCTATATCTGCAGTCCTGTCTCTTGGATAAATTTCACTGTTTTTTGTAATTCATGTATGGTAAAATATTCTGTTGTTGCATTTTCCATAAGCCATTTATTGTTGCTCCAAAAATGTAATGAAACTGCCATGACCGAGCATATATAAATCTTTTCAGTCCAAAGCTATTGTGAGATGATCATGGGGGTTACATACTCATCGTCTAATATCTCACGTCATGCATTTCTTCTTCAGTGATGATTGCACTGTGTTATGGTTTGCAGCTAGACTTAACAACATACATTTTTGGTATAGTTTACTCTCAGGATCAAGTGTGTTTCCCTTTCAATCTTTATTCACTTGGCCAGACCATGGTCTACTACTAGGTGGCATCAACTGGAGAGGTAAACTAGTGGTCAACTATGGGTCACTGACCACCATCTCACTCATCTTTAACACTGCTTGTTATTCTCTCCCTCCCAAATGATATTTGTTTCCTCAATTTTTGTACACTTGTCTCTCTCAACTTTTGGAGGAGGGTGTGTGTGTGTTTGTGTGTGTGCCATGCATGTGTGAGTGTTTTTTTTTTTTTAACTGACTAAAAGTCCCAATGGATGGACACTAAGGACACTGCTGTTTTTGCGTCCATTTATATTTCCAAATAAATGGATCTAGCCCCTCTTTTTGTATGCTAGATCAGCCGGGTCATGTGAAAGCTTATGCACTAGGGACATGGACATCGCAGCTTATCCATATCATTCGCTCAGGTCTGTCAATGCAGTCTTGAATGATGTAAAAGCAACCACAGTTTAATTTAAAAAATCAGTGTCAAGTGTGATCACCAAGTTGCCTGCTAACACTCAACTTTATGAAAAGAACACAGAACACATCATACATGGAGCATACTGTGATAGAATGAATTCATTTTTTTTTAACTTCTCAGACATTCTATCAATGCGTCTCTGTAACCAAGAACCAATTTTCTGAGTAAAACTGAAGAGAATATTATTTCTATATAGATTTTAATGGTAAAAAATTCCCTCTTGAATACATCAGTAGGAAAAAAAAACATTCTACCTGCTTCATGTTTTTCAGCTTGTAGGTCAGATGATAAAAGATGTCCCTCATGTGTTCATACTAATGGAGGGCATTGTAAACTAGATTTATGTCATTTTGAGAAAAAAAAACAAACAACCAAACTAGTTTTAGCTTTAAAATGCTGTAAATAAAATTAAAATTATGTCTGTTGCTCATGAGACATACCTTTTGTTAAATGTTTATACATAGTTCTGAAACACTGCTATATGAGGTTATAAATGTATACAAATGAAACATTTATTGGCCCACGTGCACTCACTTTTTGGAGCCCCAAACAGAACAGTGTCCATGGCTTTGAGGGAGAGCTTTTGCTTGTGGACTGGGTTTCTGATTCCCAGAGATGCCAGAAGAGGGCCCGTGGAGTTGACGAGTCTGCAACAAAATAACATAATCCGTCAGTATATATATATGCACACACAATCAACATGTACAATAAGCTTCAGAAGTAGTGTACATGCTATAGACAGAGGTGTATTGTTCAGTTTTACAGAACAAGAATGGAACTGAAGAAATTCAGCAGAACACACAAATGGAAGTAAGTTAATGTATAAATAAAAAACTTACAACATCCACTATTTCAGCATGAGCTTTTTTCAAGGATTACATACAAGGACAACACATAAAAAAAAATGAAAAAGTTAGCTTTTTGATCTCCTCCTGCTTTGAAAAACACATAATAGACCCAGGCGAACAGATCTGTAGGGTGGGAACAAAGGGACTGGAATGATGTAGGATAACAGCTTCAGAGCTTCAGCCAATTAGAAACCTTAGACGGCATGATGGAAAGGGAGAGAACAATAATGAATTGGGGTGTGTGTGTTGGTTGGTTCAGAAAGGTGAGAAAGCTATAAATACCTGGAGGCTATTACAGAAGAAGCTGAAACTGCAGCAGAATGAGTGGGGCTGATGAAAAAAAGAAAGTGCTGTATAGACAGTACAAAGTAGATTGAAATTTAAAGAAATTTACTTTGGCAGAAGTGTTTTGCACACTGATGTCTATGCCCTCTGAGACATGTCATTAAGGCGATGACGAACACAATCTCCTAAACGTAAACTGGTCTCCCCTATATATATCATATCACATCACAACGATTACACATAATGGCATAAATGACACTGCGTGAAGTGCAGGTGAAGCCCTCCTGAACTGATAGCGTGGACTTTGGGAAGGAAACTTGGCTAACCTCAACAATAAAAGGGCAAGTATTGGATCTATGGCAACCGCAACGTTTAGTACCATAAAAAGTCTTGTCCTCTGTCATGAGGCGACTTCTAACTAGTAGGTCCTTGAGGTTTTTGTCCTGTCTGTAGACCATCAATAGGGGTTCCTCAAAAAGTTCATGTGAATCAGGCTCAGCCTGGAGGAGATGGAGATGATGAAACAAGAGCTCCTTAACTGCCAAACTATAGGGGTGGTCCATGAGTACCGTTTTCACTCTGTCTGAGTTAGGAGTTTAGGACTGAGGGCTTGCTGTCATGAGATATAACTATGTGGTTCCAGGACAAAGTGAGAACATGTTCTGGATAACCACATTAGCAGAAGAAATCCAACATTTTGTGAGTTTGATCATGGACATCGACAACCTCTGTACACAAACGTTGCAACCTAAGAATCTGGAAAATAAGAATAGAGTCCTTACACAATCTGGGGTGGGAAGAGTACAAGAGATAGCTATGAGAATCAGTAGGTTTATAGTAGACTGAGGTGATGAGTCCAAAGGACCATTAGTGATGGCAATGTCAAGAATGTAAACAGAAGTTGTAGAGACATGGGAGGTGAAAGAAATAACAGGAATGAATTTCTTAACAAAACAGATGAAGTTGTCAAGGTATTCCTCTGGCATGGAAGTGACACAGATTCCATCAATCACTGTAGCATTTACAGAAGGCTGGAAAGGGACCTCTATAAAACCCAAAACCTTCTGCTTGAAATGGCCCGTGAACAGATACATGTAGCTAGGACCCATTTTGGTACCACTTGCCACACCGCTAATCTCGTTAAAATATAGGCCACTGAATTCAAAAGAGCTGAATTTGAGTACAAGTCATGTGAGGCATAACTGAACCACACACCTCTACCTACCTTTATTACTAGAACCAGTTTTACTGCAGTCATCATCTCTTACATGCTATAGGTACAAAATACAGACGCACAGACTGGTGAAGATGTTAAAACAAGGACATGAAGAGGTAAAGTACAAGTGCTTAATGACATGTACTTGAGAGAATACAAAAACAAATAGGGGGAAAAAAAGAAGCAATTTGCTTATATGGTCTCCAACTAACTGCTAAGTACAGCTCTATGTAGCTGATGCCACAAAGACCTTCAACAGAGACAGTCAGACAGGGAGCTGGTTAACAGCAGCTTACTTCAATATCTGAAGTGGACCAAAGAAACAGTCTTCCTGTAACTGTATCACTCCTCCAGTACTGTCATCTTTGCCCTCCTCTTTACCCTTCAGCAGACAGAACCCAAATTTAGCACACACAACATCACAATAACATGATCCCTTTACTTCACTCATGTCTTATTGTGAAAAGTATTTTTCCCTATATGGATTTCACAAAGTAAACAAAGCCCTCGCTAAACATTATATGAATTATTTCAGCATATGACAGATAACTTAATGGGCGTCAGTTCCGGACAGTCTCCTAATGTGGCTCTGACAAGCAAGTAATTTAAGTTCTTGTTCCGTCTGTGCACGTTACTGGTGGTACATGCACATTCATCAGTTGATCCTATCTTGAATTTGTTGAACAGATAGTATCTTAGCCTGATATGCTTGGTACATAGCCTGATAGTACCTTAGGCTGCTATGCCTGGTACACAGCCTCAGGTTGATGATGACTTCTCTGATTAGCTGGTAGTAGGCATTATTTCTTTGGTGGTCTGGATGCTTTCTCCCATTTGTTCTTGTAGCTGAGATTTATCAGCGTTTTGGCCTCCTCAAATGTTATGCTGGTGTCTGCTGTTTCATTTCTGGGCATACCACAATGGGATGGGATTCCACTGCATTACTATTCTTCTGAACCATGTATGTAGCTGAACCGTGTGTGTAGCTGAACCGTGTGTGCAGCTAGTGCACTTCTGTTTGTAGATCACTGTTTCTTTGTTTCTGTGACTCCTTAGTGCTGTTATTACTGACCCTGTGTCAGTGAGAAACACCATGTTTTCTTCAGCATTTAGTTCTCTCAAGACATCATCTGCTGCAGCTTTGATAGTATCTGCCCCTGTTCTGTAGTTGCTGGAGAATTTCCCTGTTGGTGTTGACACTTCTCTGTGTTCCTCCTTCGTCAATTCAATTAGGATCCCCCCCCCCCCCACCATTTTCTGTTGCATTTGTAGGGACCATCTGTGTAAAGTAGGGTCCATTTGCTGGATGGGAAGCATTCCTCTATATGTTTGATGGCTGGCAGTTTCCTTTGCTTGTCTGTCAGACTGTTTTTATTTTCTATCCATTTGATGTTTTCATTCAGCTCTGGGAACTTTTGTTTCATCCACATTTGACCTGTGCCAGAGGAGCAGAGTGGTTTAGGAGTAGCTTCATTGTATGTAGGTTGTTGGACCAATAGTAATTGTGATGTCAAGCAAGTTCACTGAAGTTGTAAAGATGAGGGAAGTAAAAAAAAAAAATAGATGGCCTAAATGAGATGGTTACTGGTATATTTTATATTTTAAAAAAAAAAAACACACACACACACACAGAGTGAGAGTGAGTGAAAGAGAAAGAGAGAGAACAAATGATCTTTATTTCTGAAGGGTTAAAAGAATTGGTCTGAGAAAGAGGACACATAACACACATGTTATTACATTCTCAATTATAAAGTAGTAAAGTAAAGGTAATTCTGTCATGCCTTAGAGGCACTTAGATATGGTGTTAGTGCTTATATTTTCCTTGACCTGTCAGCATCTTGAGGGTGATATGATCAGTATCACACCTGGCTGCCTTTCTTTCTCCAACTCCAGAAGAAGTCGGGTAACCATTTCTACAGCTGGGTATGGATGGGGTGCCTCCAGCCAGATTCAAAACCCCAACCTTCACCACAAAAGACCAGTGCAATAACCACTTCGCCACCCAGACACCCATTATAAAAGGGAACTAAAATTCTTTTGTACTGAAACAAGCAGAACAGAAAAGAAAATATTAGACACTGAATGTTTTTTTTCCATTCAAGGTGGCTGAGAAAAAAAAACATAAAATGAGATATTTATTTATTTACAAATTTTTCACTTTCTTTGCAGCCTATTTCATGATATAAATTTGTATTTTTCAATCTCTCTAACACCCTTCTCCCCAGTCTCAAATCTGAAAATACTGTTCCATGCAAATATGCTTAGATAAACATCATATTTATTTAAACTGTCACTTGGCTACAAGTTGTGAATATCCACTTCACCAGCAAAGACTATCATAACCTAAGATTACAATTATCTAGGCAGACTGAAACATCCTATACTCTTCTATCAACTATTTAAGTTATGCAATCTCTATGAGATTAATTTCCCTTCATAGATAAGCTCTGTCATGTTCTGATAATCTTCTCCTAGTTAGTTCACGCAGGAGAAGTTTCTACAGATGCATTCACTGATCCAAATAAGAAACTGAATGTTTATTTTATTTATTTATATTTTTGTTGTTGTGATGAACACAAGCAGTTTTGATACTGTGCAACAGTTCAAAGCACTAGTATGCTGATTTAGTTAAATGTCTAACCCTGTGAACACATTCAAAGAATAAATAGCAGTCCTATCCACTTGATTATTAGTTTAGTTCAAATGGAATAACTATACCATCTCATTCAAAGGAAGTAAAGGAATATACTCATATGCTGTGATTATATTATTTCACTTAAGAAGTATTACTATTATTATTATTTCTTAAAAGGAAGAACAAACCAGTCAAGTACAGCAAAGCGAAAATCACCACAAAGCTGGGGAGGAGGAAGGAAGGAAGAGGAAGGCTGGATGCAACTTGTCAGCCAGACTCATTCGCAGGAAGAAGATTAATGAGTCTCCTTTACAAACACAGGAAAGGAGCACAGACTTCTGAATATAAACCACAAGTCTCCAATATATATATGGATTTGTCCACCAGGTTCAGATTAGGGCAGCACCTACAAAGTTGCCAAGAGTACCTGGCAACATCTAGCATGACCTGGGCACACCAAAGAAAGAGAGGACGGCTTTTGTTGTTGTTGTTGTTGTTGTTCTCAATATATCATTTATCCTTTCAGCTCAGCACCAAACCTATATGACAGTACCATACTGGGTGACGGCAGATGTCAAGAGGTGACATTAGGAAAAGCCTGGGAAAATGCACAAATGAAGGAGGGGAAAAAAATTATAAACCAACTTGTCAACTATAACTAATGAATCAGAGTTTGCTAGATGCGTTATGCAAATTCAGAACATGTCCCTGAAAGATTCTCCATCAAAATGGGACTCCATGCTTCTAATTCCTAAAAATAGTAGATCCATGCATTTACACATGCATTATGCAAATTCAGAACATGTCCCTGAAAGATTCTCCATCAATATGGGACTCCATGCTTCTAATTCCTAAAAATAGTAGATCCATGCATTTACACCACAAGACTCATGGAAGTGATATCTGATTTAAGTAGAATGTGAATCTGGAAATGTGTGAGCACTCAGCAGATGGAAAGCATCTATTCTGGAGAGAATTTCTCCCCAACTAACAAGCTCAATGCAAAGGCATGACAGTATCAAGAATCTAGTAACCTTTATATTTCTTTTATCTTTTTAAACATTTCCATTCTCTAAATAACTGATAGATATTTTTTCTCATGATTTTATATAAGAAATGTCATATTATCTACACCAAAGGTTCAAAGCCAGGTAACAGGCATGGCCCTAAAAATAAGGCAATAAATACAAACCCATGTGATGCTGAGATTTTCTTTGTACTGAGCCAATCCATCTGCTTGTCCAAACACCCCCAAAAACCCTTCCATATATCCCCTTTGGGGGAGGGGGGGTGCTGATCCCAGGATAAGAATCACTGATCTAGATTCACCAAAGTTTGCTCTGACTGAATCTTTGCAAAGAACATAAGTATATATTCTATTCCTGTGACTTCCTAAACCTAATTTGCCTATATCCAACTTCGCAATTTTTTTAAACTCCAGTGTAACCAAACCCTGTTAGTTGAGTAAATATGTGAAATTGTAGGTCTGATGTGATGTTCTGACTTGATTGCAGGTTTCATGTAGTTCTCAAGCAGATCACAGTACAGCTGACAGTGGTTCCTCCAGGCATGTGATGTCCCAAGACTGGACCTTCACGGTTCCTGATGAGCATGAGCATCAATTTTCTGGCTGACTGAGATGTATGGAACTTCTTTCAGTGAGGAAGAATGTCATCAATCCTTGATGGCTTGCTTTGTCTCTTGCTGCAAGGAACTAAATTATCCAGCATTTGTACCTAGTGACTATTTGTTGTAGAAAGCCATCTCTTTCAACTTCAGAACACTGTAAAAGAGTTTTGCAAACATCCTCACAACTTCCAGATCGGGGAGGATAAATTATTTTGGTACCTACCTGGTGGAGACTTTTCAGTACTATAGCATTTTTTTTTATTGATGTGGTGCTCAGAACAATTCTCCAGCCACCTCATCCGATTGCTACCTGCCGGGTTTTTCCATATCATTCACTTCACTTCAGTGAATCATTTTCCACTTCAGTGAATCATCAAGACCAGACTATTCCAAGGTGTGGTCGATCAGAGAGATATGCACCCGCCAAATCTGACACCCCACTTTTAAACTTCCTCTGCTGTTCAAATATCTGCTCAAGCAACACAATTTATTACCCTCTATAATTCTGCTGACCTTTTCACATACATGATTTGGATCTTTTATTATCTTTCTTTCAAAAAAAAAAAACCTTTGATATCCACTTGACTATGAAAAAAAAACCCATAAAACTATTATATGTAGAACTTAAGATAAGTGAAAAAAAAAAACACCCCACAATATTTCTTAGTCCATTCCCCTCCCCCCTCTTCCTAAACTTTGCCTGTTGGCACATATGAAATACAACATATTCTCTCCTCCATCCTTATAATTTCTACATGCAGATATTCTAAAATGCTCACTGACCAAATTATGCCATGTGATCATCCTGCTGCTGCTATCTTTCAAGTTAGATTGTTAGCATCCACTCCCTAAAAACTAAAATTGGTGGATAATGAATCACCATTTTTCATTTTCCAAATAACTCTGGCCATTTTTTAAAACTTGTCTCTTTCTTTGCTTCAGTTTCCTGTTCAAGTTCCACTTCCACTACATGAAGCAGGTCTGTTTTGAGTAAATAAAGCTCCAAACGTATAACTGGAACTTCCAGTTCCTGCTGCAACAAAGGAGAGTCATAATTATACCATCTCACCTGGGCAGGACAGAGCCATCTATAGCAAGGTTGATGAACGCTTGGGTATACTGGGGAAGGTCCACGTCTTGGACAAGCCATTCAATCACATCATCCACTGTCCAGTTGTACACTATTAATGACAACCATGAGGAAAAAAATACCACGGTAAGCTAAATAATTAACAATAATTAACAATTAACAAACAATAATACAGCTTTAAAATAACAAGATCACACGTGGAAAATATAATCAAGAAATTGATTTTCAGCATGTTCAGCTAATTTTCAAAAGTTGTCTTTATGAAAACTGAATAACTCACTACACAACTAAGAGGATCACACCATTCTCATGAAAAGAATCTCATCCACATAGCGAGCCTTCAGGCTGGGACCATCTGTACATTGGATGTACTATGAAATATACCAGTAATTTTATTTCCTATGCCCCTCTCTTGGTTTATTAATCTAGTAGTACCGGGTTCAAGTCCCAGCAGTGGGATTTTTTCTGGTACATACCAATAAGGCCTAAGGTCCATCAAGCCTCTATAAATGGGTGCCAGAGAAATCTGGGAAGGTAAATGTGGCTAGGCACAATACTGACCATATCACAATTTCATGTACCGAAGGTTGTGGAAATACAAGCCTAACACCATATCTCCAATATGCAAAGAAACAGGAATTTTATTCTACATCCCTCTATAACCCACTCCATTACAATATTTCCAAAAGCACAAATACTGCTAGTACAGGTGATCAGCCCTGCTAATTACAGTGATACACAATAGGTTTTGGGTATAAGTATATATATAAGACTAAATATGTAAATATACACAAAACAACTGCAGTAAAGCTGTGATAACAAAATGTTAAGACTATTTAAAATAAAAGTAGGAACACCTTTATTACTTAAACAGATGTGATGTTTCAATTTATGCCCTAAACATTACAAAAGCATAAAGGACACAGAGGAAGGACAAGAGGAGAAAATATAAATTCACATAAATTCTACTTTTTTTTCCATTCTCATTTCTTGTATAGAGGAAGAAAGAGGAAGACAAAGAGAGAAGTTACTGGATGGGCTGTCAGTGTGGCTAGGAAAAATGTCACTGGCGGATCTCATAATCAACGCAAAAGACAAGGAATTATGGAGAGAACTGATTGTCTATGCCATGTGGCACGGCACTTAGAATTTCTTGTATATCATTTTTCTCTCTGTTGGTCTAGTAAAAATATAACACTGATACCATAAAACACAAAGAGGACAAATCAGACCACTGTATGCAGGTGATGGTACGGAAAACTTAAAAACCACTACCAACATGGATGACGTGTGTAGGAAAGTGAACAATGAATAATCAGACTAATTGAAAGCAGCAAAACAAGAAAGCAAGTGATAAATAGTGTTTGAAGGTGAGGATCAATGGTTTAAGATGGATTAAGATGAATTTGAAAGATGGAAAACATAATATAAAGGTCAACAACTCCTGAGAGTTGTTAATTATTAATTACCTGCATCACATTAAGCTAGGCAATGGATCTGTCTGGCAAAGGTACATTGATCTACTGCTAAGTCCAGCTCTTTTTGTGTAAATTCTTTCTCCTTTTTAATATCAAATACTTCAGCTAGTTCATAAAAGATGATCTTTCTTCTCCACTCTTTTATCGTCATCTTGTGCCCTCTTTGCAGGGAATGTATCTCTTTGACTTTTAATGTATCTCTAGTATACTATGTCCCCTGCTTTCACAATGCAGCCTGCCAAGTTGAATCCCCTCCAATTTTTTTATATCTACTTATCTATACAGCTGTTGTCCTATTGCTCTTTTCCCTTGACTTTTCACTCAAGCATGGTTTTCATTATTTCATTAAGCCTTTTGATATGGATAAAACATTTTAAATGCATGGTTCTTATATTTTTCATTATTTCTCCATTTCAATTAATTTGCAACTTCCTTTTCTTTTCTGTTAATGGGAAACACTTCATTCTCCATGACAAAGATCTTGATTTTCTTTTCCATCTTCTTATTTAATGTAATTCATTCTACACCATAGTAGTGGAGTATACATACAACTTTACATGTATACATACAACAACTCTCAGATTCATTTGTGCTGTATGTTTCAAAGTAAGAACCTCTTTCATTCCGGTGAAACTGTCACTGGCCATTTCTATTCTCTCTATATTTTCCATTTAACATTTCCCATCATCCCTCTCTCCCAATCATTCAAGAAGGAGAAGGCATCGACTCTGCATGGAAATAACTAACACTCAACCCGGACACTAAGCAAGCCTGAAGCTTTGGATTAAAATACAAATATCTAATTTTAAAAAAAAAATTCACAGATACTCAAGCTGGGCTAATACAACAGTTTAAGGAATGACAAAATGTAGGCTTGAATTTATGAAGAACTCAGGAAAACTTTAAACAAGAAAAAAAAAACACTACTGCACTCAACAGACATTGCAATCCATTTTATCAATGGGAGCAAAGATACAGTATTTGACTGAATGAGATAATAGCCAATGACAAACAGATGACTGCCTACATCACAGCTGGTGAATTACAGCTGACCAGAACCTTATTCTACTTACCAGTTGCACCCCTGAAACTAACAGCAGTCTGGCAAGAGGACAAAGATTGCAATGTGAAGGTGAACCTGGTCCCACAGAGCTGAAATCGGATGTGTTGTGTTAAAAAGCACAACACAACCAACATCCTTCTGAAGGCGAATGACAAAAAAGAAAGAAGTATTATGAATGTGTAGAAAAGCTGGTTCCTTATGCATTCTGCTCTGTACAGTTCTTGTAATGATAGGTGAGTTCTGGAGGTTTGAAATTATAGACTATCCATGATTCTGATCACTCATGAGATCAGAGAAAACCATGTCACCAACAAGAGAACCAAGGGCTTTAAGAATAGAAAAAAAATGTCATCGGTACTTGTTGGGATTTACAGTATGAGACTAGCCATATCTGGTATACATGGATGCATCTACATAACAGATGTATGAAATGTATTGTGAAGGAAGGAAATGAGAAAGAACAAAAACAACTAATATTTTGGCCAATTTTTTTTTCACCCTTGTCTCCATTTTCATTATTCTGTTCATAAAAACTTCTGCTGTCCTATTTCTTTACTTTCTGGTCAATTAAATCGCAGATCAGGACATCATGACCTTAGCATTCATTTAATCACAGCATTCTATTTTTTTTTATAGACAGCCAAGATAGATCACAACATGCTGAGCTGTTTTATCACTTCTTTATGGAAATACATGTAAATAACAGATCACCTTACATATAAAGGCAACGATTTTCAATTCAGATGTCAAGACTGACTTTCTATATGACTGTGATACATGCTTTAAAAAATAATACCAAGACACATGCATTGACAAAAGCACATGACAGGAAATCCAAGAACGTGACAAGTGGACTAGACAGTTACCAAATGCCATAATCGAACAGGCTTTCACACTTGAGGTCTCAATTAAAAATTACTGGTTGGGTAAGACCAAAGTTCTTATTAATAAACCTATCCATTTCAATAGTCTTTTTCTTAGGTCTTTTATTAATGTAATTGTCAAAAGACAGTTTAAACGGATAGGTTAATCAGTAAGAAAAAAACACCAAGGAACAATGTCTGTCCTGGAATTGGAAAGGAAGGTACAACAGGAGGTCCTCTCTTCATCCTACCTGACAAGATGTGAGAAAGATAAACAAAACAAGGAATTAGAAACCTTCACAACAGATGTGGTTGTTTCATGATCTCTCTATGATTGTGAAGTCAAGTTATCTGAAAATAAATACTGTAACCTTGTCAAACTCCTGAACAGATCCAGAAACGGGTTTCTTGAATGGCTCCACTGCTGTATGAAAACATAGTGATCACCACTTCGCTGGTCAGACTGTTTCATATAGCACAAATGTTTGGGGGGGGGGGGGGGGCTGGACAGATATGGCTGGTCATTAATTTCTGCTTAACCATGCAGACACGACAAACAGTATTGAAATATATTGGTGCACTACACGTGCCTTAACACCCGACGGCGACAATTTCATTTGGTTTGACATTTTGATTTTTACGATCATGTCATAAATCAAAATGTCAAACCAAATGAAAATAATTTTTAAATGGACTGCTAGAACAACCTTACGACAAGAACATGATGAACGTCAGAATTTATGATGGTTCTCGGAACAGGTAAGCATGTTTCTTTCACATCAAAAGCGAACTATTGGTAAACCAGAAAAATCATCATAGGACCAGTGAAACGCATGCATAAAACACAGGATAAATCCAATGAATCTCAGTGGACACAAAATATATGTATTTAAGAGACTTCAAAACTCCTATACTTACTTCGTGCAGTTGCTACATTCCCTCTCCCATGACAATATTCTGTATATTATCTCCCAAATCATTCTTTAGAACGTAAAATAACTAAAGAATCTGGAGAGGAACAGACAGAACTACAAAAATAAGATTTTTAAGGGTATGCATCCTTCCCATCACAATATGTCTGTGAGACCTGGACACTTAACAAAACAGCTAAGAAACACATAAATGCCTTTGAATGTAAATGCTACAGAAGAGTTCTTCAAATATCATGGACAAAAAAAAGAACAAATATATCCATACTACAAGAACTTAATAATGAAGAAGGCTGACTAGTAAAGAGGATTAAACAAAACCAAATATTTTGGACACATTAAACATCATGATAATCTAGAAAAGACCGTCTTGGAAGGGTACTTAATGGGAAAAAGAAAGAGAGGAAAACCAAGGCGAAGATGCCTGCAAGATATAGTTGATGATCTGCAAATGGATGCATCAGCAGCAGGCCATCTTGCTCACAACCGAGAGGCCTACAGGAGTGCTGTTAGGGAGGCAAAGTTCCACAATGGGCATGCGAATGAACGAATGAATCTCGCAAATACCGAATATGTCATTTCAATTCGTATTCGGCCCAATAACAGCGAAATTCCGAAGAAAATCTCAATATCAACCCTCTGAATAATTCAAATAATCTTTCTTCTGGCTTGCACAACACTTTAAATCTAACCAGAAACTGAAATGTTAAGCCAGGTCGCGTGTAAGTTGTAACTACTGACTCTGCATACTTCCACTACAGTGCATGACCCCGCTCACTCATTCATTCATGACCCCGCCACAAGAACGAAATTATTGTAATTTAGCATTAAATTTCGAATTATGCACCCACCATTATTTTCATGTCCACGTTTTCGGTGAGCACATTATTCTTATTCGGTCACTCAAAAAAAAAAAAAATCAAATATTCGTGTTAAACCGAATACTTGTT
Source organism: Achatina immaculata (assembly GCA_009760885.1). Lineage (NCBI taxonomy): Eukaryota > Metazoa > Mollusca > Gastropoda > Stylommatophora > Achatinidae > Lissachatina > Lissachatina immaculata. The sequence continues at coordinate 7,635,200 of CM019703.1, forward strand.
TAACAATAACATGGCATTAAATGCGTATATATATTCTCTACACCCCACCCACCCCTCGCCCATTTCATCAAACTCGCAGCTCATGGCTAAGTTGTTTCGTGTATCTCTGCCATCTACCCGTACTTTAAATGTCACAACTTCCTGAAGCAACACCCCACATTCTTTTCGGATAGAATAATCCGGTCGCAGCTTTTCATTTCGCTATTGTGTTCTATGCTCACCGACCGACAACAGACTATACAAATCGCCCCGCCCTCTTTACCGGAAAGTAAAAACAAAAACGTTTCGGCCGTCCCGCTTTAATCCCAGTCTCCGAACAAACACGAAGCTATGTTATTCTAGGTCTACACAAAAACATTCCTGTCTGCTGGAACATAAAAGTGCCGTATTAGTGTAGCCGGGGCCACTCTGCAGGGGTTTATAAGACCGAGTATCAGCGGCGTTCCTCTCTAAAATATCAAAGTGGTTCCCTTAGTGCTGTATTCAGTGTCAGCGTCCCAAGAATACTGTGAATACATTCCTGAAATGCAACAGTCCCGATGCCCATCTTTCAAATAAATGACCCCCCTCCCCTTTGTAATATAATAGTAAAGACTGAGGTAGCTCAACTGTGTCATGGAGGCATTCAGGGGATATGGCATTAGTGTCTATATTTTTCTTGACCTGTCAGAAGGTGACGTGGTCAGCATCATGCCTGGCCGCATTTCATTCCCCAGCTCCAGAAAAAGCCAGGTACCTATTTCTACATCTGGGTGACTGGGGCGCCTCCAATATAATGGCGCATACCGACATTTTCTTCTTATCAATACCACAAATGACAACAGATATCACTATGACAGCATTCTCAACTTTTTCATTGGCTCAATCATCGGACGCCAATCTTTCTCACAAACCCAACAACAAGACCAATTCTGATTTTTTATCACCGTGTAGCGTCTCTGTTGAGTTCTGACCAGAATAGCGCATCTGAAGTCACCATACAACTTCTCTGATGAGTTCTGACCAGAATGGCGCATCTGAAGTCACCATACAACTTTTCTGTTCGTTTCGAGTTCTGACCAGAATGGTGCATCTGAAGTCACCATACAACTTCTCTGATGAGTTCTGACCAGAATGGCGCATCTGAAGTCACCATACAACTTTTCTGTTCGGTTCGAGTTCTGACCAGAATGGCGCATCTGAAATCACCATACAACTTCTCTGTTGGGTTCTGACCAGAACGGCGCATCTGAGATCACCATACAACTTCTCTGTTGGGTTCTGACCAGAACGGCGCATCTGAGATCACCATACAACTTCTCTGTTGGCAAATCTGAACGGCTGTGATGCCTGAGTCAGCGACATGGCAACAAGACAACACTTAGCACCATGACCTAAAATTTACGAAAAAAAAAAAAAACGTTTACATCTATGCTTTCTAACTGGATCTCTGAGGGGATCCTTTCTGTCGCCAGGGTTGATTAGTTATAAGGTGGTAAGACCCTATCCCCAGTTCCTGATATTATTCCATGTAAACTGAATGCATCCCATTAATCTGATTAAGCGAGTAGAGAACAATGTGATATTTCTTATGATGGCGATTATTGTCAACTGCACCTGCTGGTACGAAAAGGATTCAACATTCTTATGTACTGCTCTGGGAAATACAGAAACGGTTAACAGTCCACATTTTCAGAATTATTATTATTACTGGTCAAACAAGCAGTCCACACCACAGTATTTTCAAGGATGAAATTATTTAACATGGCAATCCATGATGTGTGCACTAGGGTAATGGTATGGTATGGTAAGCTAACCCAGAAACTGGTCAAAACCTTATCCCGCTAATTCTTGTTGAAGCACATGTTATTTCGGCCTTCTAACTGCAGTAGTGTCTGCTGTAAAGTTCGCTTCCTGAACCTCATTTCAGGTCTTCAAGCAACGTGGAGCTGACGTGCCATACAGGCAATTAGGATTATGGTGTTGGTGCCTAAATTGTTCCTGATCTGTCGGCACATGACATGATCAAGGTAATCAGCATCACTCCTGGACGTCTTTCCTGCCCCAGCTCTAGCATGATCTGGATACTCATGTCTGCTCGCATGATGACAGATACTTCTAGTCGGAGCTGAACCACATACCTGACCGTGAAAGGCGATTTTACTAACCACTACACCACTCAACCGGCAAAGTCTTCTGGCAATCCACCGCAAAGTACTCTCCATCTTACAGTTGTCTATGCTTCAAGGTTATCATGAGAACACAGATATGGAAACAGACAAAAGTTTCCAAATATCTCAAAATGAAAAATAAATGTGTGTTCATGCTTTCATAGATTCATCATAACAGTGGGCAAAAGCCTAAGCAACTGATATAAAAATAATTATTTCACACAATTCTGGATACCACCATCGGTACCCATAGAAAAGTTTGAAAATCTCTCTTTCAATAACATATTTATCAAGTTTGTGTACCTGTAATCCACAATGCGTGAAGGAAACGTACCATATGCATGGAACGCTCTATTTCCTTCTGACCTATATGTGAGATATATATCTATGTCAGTTAATCGAGACGTACAGCTTTGTGGCTATATTTGATACGATATTTGAAAATCTTGGTGTGGAATACTTTCCGGATGTTATACGCAGATGGGTCACCTCTGGATATCCCATCTTCCGATAGCGTTGTTCTATATGGATTTTCAGATACTGTTTAATTTTCTTTATACGTTCACCTTAACTCTCCACTGAAGTGTTGCTGTTTGTTGTTACTTGGTCTTTTCCAAGGGTCACACGCAAAAACAACATAAGAGATAAAAGCATGAAAAATAGATGAAAAATTAAACTTAGCTCTTTTTTAAATCTTGGGCACAAAATTCTATACTGGAATACACTGAATGAGTATATCATATTGCAATGGAGATATATAACAAAAAATTAAAATGTACAGTGAATGGAAGGAAATGTTAACTGGAACAGGATGTGTTAGACCAAACTGCAAAAACTACAGGAAGAACTATAATATAATATCTTTGCTCAGCCACGTTGGTTGTTTGTGTGTGTGTGTTCAGGATCATAGGTATCCTTCAAGATCTCATTACAGAGCTCATTTTTCTCTTCTACCACTAGTTTTCCATGCACTAAACCTATTCAGAAAGTGAATCTCATGAGTCTAGTTACACAGAATTTCGTTGAACCTGGTCACACAGAATCTCCTGAGTCTGTCACACAGAATCTCCTGAGTCTGGTCACACAGAATCTCCTGAGTCTGGTCACACAGAATCTCCTGAGTCTGGTCACACAGGATCTCCTGAGTCTGTCACACAGAATCTCCTGAGTCTGGTCACACATAATCTCGTGAACCTGGTTAACACAGATCTCTGCAGTGACGTCTACGGAAACCAAGAAATGCCTCACTTTATTCCGCTTTTCTCATTAAACTCACCTGCCATTATTCACGCCTCATTCACATCTCATATGGGAACTGTTAGCTATAAAAACTAATTATATGCTACTTCATACCCGTTACAGGTGTCTAGCATTAAGGCATCAAAATTACGTTTCTCCATTTTAAGTTTAATTCTGTCGTCTCTTTTATGATGTCCATCAGAAGGGCCTTTTGTGTGTGTGTGTGTGGGGGGGGGGTGTGGTTTAAATTTTTGGTTTTTTTTTTCCATTCCTTAAAAAAATGAATTCATTAAAGTCTTCATTTATCTGTATATTTAATTTATTTTATTCTTTGCATATGCTGTTTGGAATCATCATTCCCTTCGGTTTGATATTTTAAGGTAGCCTGTCTTTTGTTTTCTATGTGGTTATTTTATCAAAGAGTAGCTCTTCACTTTCATGACATGTATGATACTTTACACTGGTCTGTTTACAAATTAATAGCGACAGACCACCCCATGCAAATGAATGTGAAAAAAAGTTTGACTAGATAGAGAAAATAACCCTTGGAGAAATAAAATTAGGTGAAAGCTGGTAGCTGCATATAACCCAAATGTTGTCTAATATCAGTAGAACATTTTACAAAAAATATCATATCTCTTTAATAACAATAATCTATAATAATAAAACTTCCTTCCCCCTCTCCCCAAATCCTTCCCACATAAACAGAACAATAGCAAACAAATACGCGCACTCCCAAGCACCTGTTTCTAATCATAAGACCCAAGTAAGTTCCTATCATTCGACTGACATGTATCAGCGAGAGGTCTTCCCCCTGACCCCCCCCCCCTACATCATACATTACGTAACTGGGTAAATGCCTTTCCGATGCGATCACTGCCAACTTCATGATACTGTTGAGGGGTTTGACCTTGCAAGGGGTCGGATTTAACAACCAGTACATATTCTCGTGACTTTCAAAGCCCATTCTGCCAAATGACATGTGCTTCTGATACTACGTATGTCAGTGCCAAGCAATGGTCGTCACGATCTCAGTAATCTAGGGGCACAGCCATCTTTTGTACTGTAAAAAAATATTAGTTCAAAATTTGCATGGGACATCAAGATTTCTAAATCTATTCCTTCTTTCTCCTGACTGGGTAATGTCTCAGCATGGCACTCCTACGTGAAATATAAACACTGTTTGCACCACCGATTTAAAGTACGTTTGTGGAACAATCACGATAGGTTGACAACAAACCTTATTAGTTGACGAGTCTTCCTTCAGGAGAAAGGTGTGTTTGTGTTTGGGGGGGGGGGGGGGGGGCGCTCTCAGAAAAGACATTCAAAACTTCTAGATACTTATCTATCAGTCCCACTAGCAACTGTTTTTCCATCGCCTGTCTGTCTTTGTTCTCTTCCATTCGCTCCTAAACTGTTTCTATCTCACAAGCGTAAATTTAAACGCGCTACAGAAAACAGTCTATATCCGTTGTTCATATCTGTTGTTTTCACTTTCCTGTGACATGTGGTCAAACGGTTCAGATGTTTTCCCCCTTTTTTTTCCCTTTGGGTTTTCCCAATGTCTTGTGATGACATGCCCAAAGAATTTTCACTGTTTTTCCATGCTATCTGAATGTTTTGTACTGAAATTTACAACATATATAAAACTATATAGTAAATAACCCACTGAATTATTGTGCGCTGTGTGTGTACGCGCGCTATTATATAATGTGCGTGTGTGTGTATACTTTATTATGCTATGCCCTCTAGAAACTTCAATAACAACGAAAAAGGTCTACACTCAAAGAACCAATATAACTATTAAATGCTAGGACTTCGCAAACACCTTCGCTATACATTTCAATGCGAATATTGGAATAACATTCCAAAGCACTTGGTTACTGTATTTTAACAGCCACAAAGCCAATAACACGGTCTTATAGGGGAACTAACTCAAGCTGTCTTCCAAAAGAGTTTTAGACGTACACAGACCAGCCTTCACATGGGGAAATGGCTGACAATGTGGCTCAATCACAAACAATATAAAAGGATTGGATACTTTTGCTGAAGCAGCAGGAAAAAAAAAATAGAACCTATGATCCCATCATGGCACAAAGAAGCTGTCAAAGACTGTCAAATCCGAATGGAGAAATGCCACTGGCTGCATAAGGGTACAATACAGTTTCAGAATATCCCAATAGGACTCTATGACCTGGTGTAGGTAGAAACGCAACAGGGAAGTTTGACTGACGATATACAAACTCCACAGGGAAATATAATCGACTGTACGAGAAAAGCGTGGTTAGGTAAGGTCGACAAATGTAAAAATACGAATGACAATCTCCGTGTCGATCAATTAATCTGGTAACGTTTAAAAAAAGAAGAGAGAATCACGTTTTTAAAGTGACTTTATTGCATGACACCTGGTAATACACGTACACATATATTCACTTTCCTTCTCACCGACAACTAAACTCAGCGTCTCATTTACCATTCAAATATACAAAATGCCCCTTCTCTTTTCCCACATAACATAAATAATCTTCAACAGATAGTAAAGAGTTTCTGGAAGAGATGTTGGAGAAATGCTCATGGGTCTATCCTCGTTAACGCTATGTGAGATTTATTTACAGCAGTGGTCCTGTATTTCACAGAGTCTGCGGTAGGGTCGCAGGGGGGGGGGGGGGGGGGGGAAGAGATATAAAAAAGTATTTCACAAAATACTGTGTGTGTGGGGGGGGGGGGGAGAGATTGAGAGAATGATCTTTATTTCAAATGGGTTAAGGCCCGTCTGACATTCTGCCCTTTATCATACAACTTTCATTCTGTTCCAGACATTATACAAATATGCTGCTCAAATAACAAACATAATTAACAATAAAGTAACTACATACACATAAAATGACTAACTACATACACATATAAATGACTACCTACATACACATATAAATGACTATCTACCAAACAAAAATGACATTACTATTCAGAATAATGAGTTCGGTGTCTGTAAGAGCAGTCTAAAATAACTTTTTAAGTTTTACGATTCATGGAGGCATGTAGTCGACATCATACAAATATTGGAAAAGTTTGTAGTTGTAGGAAGGACCACAGTTTATATTTTTTTAATACAGGATGAGAGGGTATTCCAAAGATGAGCAGCAGAATAAGTAAAGCTTTTCTTGTAAAGGCCAGGTCTAGGTTTTGGAAAAGTGTGTGTGTTGTGTTGTGTGTGTGTGTGTGTGTGAGAGAGAGAGAGAGAGAGAGAGAGAGAGAGAGAGAGAACAAAAATAAGCGAACATTTTCCTGAAAAGATTGCAGGGTTTTAATGAAATCATAATAGCTGAATTCCGTCCATAATTACTGCCGTCCTCCTGTTCAGTTCCTACAACTCATCTCCCATATATGATTTTTATTACCCTGTTACGCCTTTTTATATTGCCAAATACATTTCACGTATCTAATTTCTTACATATTTCTTTTGCATTATTTCGCTTTTTTTCTGTTTTCAACTAATCCTGTACTTCTTTATTTTCTGTCCAAGAACTACGACCTATTCTTATCCATATTCGAACGGCCTCAGTTTTCTTTCCTATATGGTTACTGAATGTCAAATGAAATTTAAAAAAAAAAACCTGGACAGACAGAAAAACAAAGGAAGAGGGTCATTCATCATAATTATCATAATAATGATAAGAAAAAGACAGCTGAAATTTCTTAGACATGTCATGAGAAGACAGAAGCTGGAGAACCTAACAATGACTGGAAAATTCGCGGTATAAAGGAAGAGAAGAAGGGCAGGGGGTAAACATCTCGGTGGACTAACCAAATGGCTTGGAAAAAGGAAAAGCATCTGAATTAATCGAGAACATCAAGGACCGTGCAAGATGGAGAAGCATGCTTGCCAACGCAATCCGGCACGGCATGTAACATCCATCCTGCTACATCACTGGGGAGTGTGAAGAAAACAAAAAATGTAACAGCTTTCAGCTTGAGTTTCTGAGCTGTATGTTTGGAAGCAAGAACTTTGTGTGTGTGTGTTTTTTTAAAATTCCGTTTAAGTGCATTTAGCAATTCTTATTTCATTAACTTCTACTTCAGTTTCCACTGTCTGTTACCATGTCCCAAATATACGAGTGTTACCATTTCCTTTAGTGTTTTCCATTTATTCATATTTACAAACGGATTTCGTTCTTCCCTGCCGACTGTCATGGCCGTTATCTAGCATTTATTGCTAGTCCAGTCTTAGCTTTCGTTCTTTACTCGTGCCACAATATTCTTAATGTCTTCTAGACATCATCATCGTGCTTTCGGCATATATAACTGTTCTCCGACTAATGATTATAATCTAGACATTTCACTAATGTTTCTATTTTTGACGCACACATGTTAAACGTTATGTTTAAATCTGACCGGATTAAATGGATATATCAGCAGCAGGCCATCTTGCTCACAACCGAGAGACCTACAGGAGTGCTGTTAGGGAGGCAAAGTTCCGCAAGGGACATGCAAATGAATGAATGAATGACATATTAAACGAGCATGATGATGATAATTATTAAGGAAAAAAAAGTTCACGTGGAGCTGAGCGTACACTGAAGACCCTTACCTACTGAATGTTTCCATGCTTTCCACAAGTCATCCACACTGATTAGCTTGTCGTTGTTGTGGAAGAGAGAGTGGCGCTCAAAGCCGTCTGTGTACTGAAGCTCATCTCGTATAAACTGTCAATGATAATAATAATTATTATTATAATAATGTGGTTCTCGGACACACAGCATTCACTATGTGTCACGGCGAGAAGAAAGAAAAAATGAGGCTACCGTGTGCGTGTGTACAATATTTCGCTTCACTGTAATGCCTAAAGCTTACAGAAAAAAAAGGTAAACCAAAAAAAAAAAAAAAACGTATCAGGAGGATTTCTTATAATAAAAAGCGCATGTTTGCATGGCCGCGTTAATCGGACAGAAAATTCCGGAGACTACTAATGTTGCGCTTCTCTCGCACACACTGTAATAACAATATCATTGTGCGCCGGGTTACGGCCGTTCGCACTTATGATCCAATTCGGAAAATGTTCTAGAGATGACCAAACCTGGCCGATGAGAGCCGCAAGGATAAATCTGCAAACATCTGCTGCTCTACATATACTTTAAATTCAGTAAAAGACAAGAGAAGAAGATGAACGAGCACGCTGCATCATGATTTGGTGAGTACAGAATGTATGCGTGTGGATATTTATGCACATTTTTCTGTGTCAATGAAAAATTAGCACAGTACGATTCTCTATTTAATATGTTGCGATTCATATTTTCTGATTAAATGTGCTAATTTCCACTCTGTTATTATTTTAAAGTGATGATAAACGTCTTTTCATCTTGTAATATGATACAGTAGTGGACTGTACTTAGTGTCTAACCTCTGTAACGACCAGCACTACGGCCAAATCGAATTACGGCCGCATGGCCGATCCCAAAAGCGGCTGTTAGTCGGTGCATGACTGTATTTATAAACGTGAGAGGGAATGTTTAGTTTTTACAATAGGACGTGCTCCAGGTGTATGCAACTCTCGTGTGTTTTTTTAACGCAGCGAAGTTCATTATTTATTGTCTCAAGTGTTCCACATACGTGATCCTGGAGATCAGTTGTCTTTCTCGCGTTACCGGGAGCTACAACGGGGCTAAAAGGTACCGCAAGGACATAAGGATGTGTTGCGTTCACTTTTTTGTAATAAACTCTTATAGGTTTTTTAGTTGTTGTTGTTTCTCCACTGATTTCCGATGACTTTGTTTTCCCGGTTTTCGACTCATATTCGCGTGTTAATTTGTATCACAAGATTCTGCAAGTCTTCTGGGTTCTCTGTCTTGAAAACTTCTGGGTTCTCTGTCTTGAAAACTGCCTTATCTCTGCATATCAACGTTAAGCTGATCTTTTACTGATCGTTAAACCCAATCATATCTTGAACGTCCGAGTTCAAATAAATATCCCCCCCCCCCTTTCCGAAACAAATGTCATATACATCACAGCATTATAAGCAAGAAGGCATGGGTTCACATTTAAAAATCAGCAATCATGTTATCCGGCACTTACCGGTAAATTACTGATTTTAAAAAAAAAAACGAGAAAAACCGAAAGTTCTGGAGATCGCGTAACTGGTTTATATAATTTTAAAGCCATATTAAAAAGCAGCCAGCGAAACTTGTTGGAAGATAACCGGGCCAGAAGACTGATGATAATCAATTTGCATGGAGCAGAATCAGTCAGTTCTGACTTTGGTTTAGCATGTGAGCATTTCGTAAACTGTAACTCTCGCAGCAAATAAGGTAAGAAAAATTTCAAGCGAACATTTAATAACCGTTGACATTTGTAAAGTGTATTTAATGTTACATTTAAAAAAAAGTATAATGAATGTTGTGCTGAGAAACCCGGTATTTTGGAAAGCACTTCCTGCAAAGTGATTGACTGATTGATCTTTATTGAAAGACAGGTACAACTGTACCGGTTTTTAAAAAAAATCCCAGCACCTTCACTGCCTAAAAACATCGTGATACGCGCGGGCAGATGTTAGTTTCCATGTATTAAATATCATGTTCTCAATCATTCCAGGCTCGTAGCCCCACTTCCTTCTCAAAGAAACGTAATATCTAAAGAGCACCCTCGCCCGCTCTTACGTTCCATCTCTAAGGTCAAAGTTTATCTTGATAAGTCAGAAACATGCTCACCAAACCTCAGAGGGAAACAATCCTCCCCCTCCCCGCCAGGACAGAAACTGTATGCGAAAAATGAAATGTTGAATTTTTAACTTACGAATAAAGGACAACTTTGCTTTATATTAAAGCTGACGTAAAGTAAGCACATAAACCTCTGAGTTCTTGTCATAAGTCTCTTTAGGAGCATCACCAGCCAACAGTAACCAGGTTTCCAAAATATCAACAACAAATGAAACGCTCATGAAGAAAATGGGCCAATCCTAACAGAAAATTCTCCTGTGTTTTTTCACCAACTTTTGTCTGGCCAGGCTCTAATATTACCCATGTGCTTAGATTTGTTACCACAGAAACACCTGCTTCCTTGTACAAGCTCTGTGTGTGCTAAATAAAAGGCAGTTAGCTAAAAGAATGAGATCGGTGCGTCACCGAACTCCTCCCTCCTTCTCTCTTTGTGTTTTCAACAACGAAATTATAACTAATGAAAACTCCTAATGAGGTGACCGCTGGGATTTAGAAAAAAAATTAACGATCAGAAACACACAAAGTCTAGCGAGGGAGACAGTAAGGACTACAGGCTGAAAATCCTTAAGAAAATTAGTTCCTTTATCTCTGGTGGGAAATATTTGCAATTAGAGCTGTACCAAATATCCGGGTTTTTACGCATTCAGCTACCATATTTTTTATTTTATTTTTATTTTTTTTGGACGACCGAATATGAATTAAAAAGTCTATTGCAAAAAAAAAAAAGCCAACCCGCTAATGGTACGAACATGAAAGTGATGATAAAATGATTATTATCAGAAATTCGATACTTCATTCAAATGTACTTCCTATACACAGTGTTGCTCAGCTGTACGAGTAAATGCTTGCAGGGATGGTAGATGTTATTTACAAAGTATTTGGTTTAACATTTCAGATTCCATTTAGATCTGACCTACTGAGGTAGGTGCTGCTGCTATTGCTGAGCCAGTCAAATAGAATAATAACAGTTTTCAATGTAGAAGACGGTTCTGACGAAAGCATATTTTATTTGTAGGTTTTTCGATCATCATTTTTGGCGAACAACTCTTCTTGTGGCCGATTCTACTTAATGTGGATCTGCATATCAAGTCACTGTAATAGCAAGCAGTGTTTGTGTTGCATAGGCCAGTGTCCTTGCGCTTTTTTTTTAACAGTCTTCAGATTTGATCTTTTCACCTTAAAAAAAAAAAACCTCCACTCTTACGTAAAGCAGTTCTCCATGTGGCTCGATCTTTTGTCAGATATTCCCAGTCCCAACTGTCAAATGAAACGTCACTCATAGATGACTTACAAGTGAATCTTTGCATCTCTGTTTTGGTTTACCACATGGTCTCCTTCCCTTCATAAGATTACCATTTGAATTGCGAACTCATCTGTTCTTGTATGTCCCAGCCATTTTAATCTTCTGCTGTTTAGTGTTGACATCATAACACATAATTAGAATTTTTTTTTTAAAACTGCTCTGTACAATGAACCTATGCGTCTTATTCCTTCACGTGAAATGGGGTAATTTTTTTGTTATTGGGCTCCAGCGTCTTTTTATTATCACTAACATTCGTTTTGCTGCATGATTTAGACGCCGAGTCAGATCCCACGCTATTTCACATAACCTTTGACTTTTTACAACAGACGAGAAGTGGCTTATGCTTAAGAAACTGTCGAGACCAATACAACTGAACGAGGACTTGTCGAGAGAGAAGCTGCCTGTGGAAACACTGCCTCACACAAAACTATTCAGTCACGTGTGTTTGACCTGTGGACGTTTACATTACATGCGTCTCCGAATCTGGTTCAATGCTTCGCCTGTTTTAAAATAAAAGTACAAATGATTCAGCAGATAAAAGGAGACGAAGATTAACAACACAGCTGGATGTTAGGGGAAAGGCAACACACATAAAAAAAAAGCTGCAGAAATCCCTTAATTCGGTGACAGCATATATTAATTTCTACTACAAATGTAACTCCCATCATACAAACGAACATGACTAATGTACATGATGTAAAAATTATCACTGTGCATCTTTCAACTTTAAAAAATGAAAAGAAGTGTTAGGAAGCAAAGTATAAAACATCAGAAATATCCAGATTAACACTGATAGGATGGATCGCTGTTCATGAAAAAAAATTAAGGGCGGAGGGGGGTATTTTTGTGGCTTTGTTTTGTTTTTTTTTTTTTTGGGGAGGGGGGGTTGCTTTTGGAAAGGAGAGGGAGAGGGAGAATAATAAAAACTTCGATCTTCACTTTCTTGACATAAGCCATAACTATATATCAAAAGCCAGCCTTCACTGCAGCAACCGCTAATCACATGCAATTAAAACAAACGTTTACAACAAACATTAAGCCATATATCTTATTCCACACTGTCCCTTCTAACTCCTTTTATCTTCTCAGGAAATGCCTTTTGACTGCCCTAAGCATTTTCCTTCTTCAAAACGCTAATAAACATTCGAGTCTCTGGCATATATAATAATGATATTACATTAGCAGACAATCACTGGATTCTCTCAAACAGCTTTCAACAGCTGACACCGTAGTAATAAATTAGCAGCATTATAAAACCACATGCCGCCAGCTGTATCTATATCTTTATAATGGCGCTACCGCAGAATTATACTTCAACAACAGCAGAAGGTAGCTGGTAATTAATATCACCGAAATATTTCATACCAAGCAGCACTGCCGCTATTGTCACATTAATACAGTCTCTCTGATGTACCTACATGCGGCGGACTGTAGTGTCGGCAGAAATGTACAATTCGTTATGGAACAGGATAGGCGAAAAACATAAGATATATACGCTAGAGAGTGGGGAAACGACTGTGGGTGGGACCAGGGTTGGCAGAGATATATCGTTTATGAAGAAGCTACGGCTGCAAGATTAAAGCACGGACTCCATGGTTCTAACGACTGGAGTGTAAACAAATCATTTTATCTAAAATAAAAGCATTTGTGTTATGTCTACAGCATGGTCTTTCGTATGATGACCAAGTGCTAGGATACTTTTGCATTTTTTTAAAGTATGGCCTTAAGAGGACGGTTCATTCTAAATGATATGAAATATGACGAAGACTTCAATTTTTCCATGCTCTTAATGATCTGTAAACGGAATACTCTGTTAAAATGAGCGTATCCTTTAGATTTAATCCATTAGCCATCCAAGATAGAACTATGTGGGTAAATTAACCACGTTCTTCAAGCACCCGTGCTTAATCATGTTCACATATTTATTACAGTGTTTCTGTCTATAAACTTATCATTATACTGCACGGTTTTGTATTTTCAATCATTAGCCCAGACTGCTTGCTAGTAGACATGGGCTGTCGATCCTTCAACGTAAACTTCAGCTGATTACTTTATACGAATTGGACACACAAATACAACCTGTTTCTGCGCACAGCAAAGAACCTGGACAGGTTCCGCGAGTGCAGGCAACTCTGTTTCCTTGTGTTGTCAGTGGCAGTCGATGAAAGAACAAACTGCCGAAGAACTGTAAAAACCTGAGATAACACTACACAACATAGCCAGGACTGTTACACACAAGCTGACAACAAAGCGGTGATTGCTTAGGCCAGTGACTCCCAATATTTTTCAGATCTGGGATCCCGAAAGCCACTTGGTATTAGTATTAAAAACCACATTTTTATTATCTCTGAACAATCTGACTTGTTATGAGAGCTCTCGCATGGCCCTTCCTGCATCTCAGTTTAGTAACCCCTGACTTAGTCATCAATCATGGTGTAATTTAAATCTACAATGTTAACTGTACCTGAATTGGTGGACACAGTCGGAAAGGTGGGGCAGGGAGACAACGGGCCTAAACAATTTATTTTTAATAGCAATAAAACTTCTAATTTTATACAAAGAGATGAAGGGAAAAATGTACGCTGTAGATGCGATATTAATTACAAAATGGCAGGGACAGCAAATTAAGACATAATTGCTTCTTTATATAGCCAAGTAACGTGACCTGAAACGTCTTCAACTGACAAATGTGGGTGAGACATCTTCGCGGGGCAGGTCAAGCTGACACACGCACAGTGTCGCTACGAACACTTGTTAGTTTACTTGGCTAGCCTACAGTTAGGCTTGTTGGGGGAAATAAAAAACCCAACATTCTGCCATCAGCTTGCCTGCTGCTCATATACTCGCTGAACCGCAGAATGTTGAGCATATTTTCTTACCTTCTCTAGCAGAGGGGGAGGCGGGCTGGACTGTGTTGTGTTAGGTGTGCGGTTGTGGCGTGGTGCTGAGGAGGAGGAGACTGAAGACAGATAGCTTTTCTTACCATATTACTACAATTTACAGGCTTGTTTCATGAAGAAGGGGAAAAAAGGTCGGGAAAAGTGAGCAGTGCCTCACTTGATTATCTGCCAAGTGTTATGTGCATTATTTTACATGGTGTTACATAAGTAACCTTGCACTAACCCATTATCGATTCTGGTATCGTAGTGATAATGTCTGCGATATCTAGCCACATCTACCTGCCGCAGCCATTAAGGTATCACTACGATACAGGAATCGATACTGGGTTAGTGCATAGTTATTTTCCGAACGCACTGTACTTGTGTTCAGACTTCTCTGACTACAACGCGTTCTTAACCAGAGGTATTCATACCTTTCAGGAATATGAGAACCAAGTAATGGGGGCGTGAGAACCAAATGATGGGGGTATGAGGACAGAGTGATGCTAGTATGAGGACAGAGTGATGCTATGTATGAGGACAAAGTAAAGGGGATATGAAAGCCATGTAACTTGGGTATGAGACCGAAATGATAGGGGTAAGTGATAGAGGTTTGAGAATCAAGTAAGAGAACGAAGTAACGGGAGTATGAGAACCAAGTGATGGGGATATGTAATTCCATCTTTGAACATTTAAGTCATTGTTAGATTATAATATTCTTTCGGTTCTAGCTAATCAAGCTAGTGATATTTTTAAAGTCATACTTAAAAGGACTAATGATGATTTCAACAATCTAGTGAAGAGAGTGTGGGAAGACTAGGCAATGCACAGAAGATATGGAAACACATTGGGCAATTCACAGAAGATATGGGAACGTATTGGGAATCCACAGAAGATATGTGGACGTACTGGCAATCCACAGAAGATATTAGGACGTATTGGCAACCCACATAAGATATATGGGTGTATTGGCAATCCACAGACGATATGGGGACGTACTGGCAATCCACAGAAGATACGTGAGCATGTTGGGCAATCCATAGAAGATATGGGGACGTATTGGGCGATCCACTGCAGATATGAGGATATACTGTACAATCGGGAAGGCCATACTGGACAATCCATAGGTGGCATACCGAGATAATGGGAAATCCATAAGGAGTCTGTAATGGTAAAAGATTATGAATCCCTGGTGTACAGAATCAACATACTACATGACAAAGGATGGCAGATCAATGAGGCCAAATCTTTGTGCGTCAGTATTAGAAACATTATTAATCTGAAGGGAGCTGCCACCACTTGACAACGAGAATATCAACTGGATATTGTACACCAGATAGTTAAAAGGGGATGGGGAGAGAAGGCGGGGAGCAACTTTCTATCAGAGCGGGATCTGAAAAAAAGCAAGAATAATCAGCCAGTGACGCTGATAACACAGTCAGTCATCTGCATATCTCTTGCGGAACTTTGCCTCCCTAACAGCTGTCCTGTAGGCCTCTCGGTTGTAAGCAAGATACCCTGCTGCTGATGCATCCACTGATAACACAGTAGTTTGAGCATTTTTCTTATCACTCTATGTGGTTATTTTCCAACAGGAAGAAAAAAAAGCAAAACCGTGTTGAAATCAAGCTGTTAAACGTAGGAAACAAAGGAGCACAATGAAGATCTGACAATTGCCAATTTGCTATAGCTCATAAAAGCTTTAGCATAAAATAATACTGACTGATACGTATTATCAAGAGAAACTATGGGTGAACAACATAAGAGAATGCGCCACTACACGAAAAGCAAAGAAAACGGAATGTAATTAACCACCGCGCATAATCACATGTGGACGAAAACGTGAAAGCTTGTAGCCCAAACAATCCTTCTTACACACACATACGTGTTTCTCTCCCTCCCCCCCCCCACTATTTTTTTAAAGAAAAGTACACCCATTAAAGCCAAGGCCGAACGAGGCTTTATTAAAATGTAGTTCTTGACTTGTCTTCTCCCGCTTGCACACTGGACTTGTGAGGCTACGGAGCTTGACAAAATGTTTCACAGACGGGGAGATTTAAGATAACCTGTTATCCTGTTTACCCCCTGTCCACAACACACACCGTTGGTTTGATACCCCTTGTTTCAAAGGATGATCTTAACTTGAACAATGGTCTTAACTTCAGTTCCCACCCCCTCCCCTTCGACATTGATTTCCTACTGCGGTGTTTACGTGCTGGTGTTAAGCTACCAATGTTTTGTTGTAAGTCTTCTTCTGACACGGCTTGAAGAGCCATTTGCAACATGAACTTCGTTTATAGTTCATCTATTACAGAGCTGATCAACTAGAGAGGACGCTGC
Source organism: Achatina immaculata (assembly GCA_009760885.1). Classification (NCBI taxonomy): domain Eukaryota; kingdom Metazoa; phylum Mollusca; class Gastropoda; order Stylommatophora; family Achatinidae; genus Lissachatina; species Lissachatina immaculata. Next base: position 7,651,821 of record CM019703.1, read on the forward strand.
CTCTCTCCTCCCCCTCCCGGAGGGGGGGGGGGAAGAGGGCAGGTTAAGACCACATAATGATGGGCTCAGAGTGTTGTAATACTGTATGCATATTCTTTGGAATGCACCTTGAGTCAGGCATGGGGGGGAGGGGGAGGGGGAGGGGGGAGGGGGAGGGGGGAGAGAGAGTGTGTTGAGAGAAATTATGATTTATGACTCTGACATATGACGAAAAGGGTAAACGTCTCAAAAACAAAAAAAAGGGTTTAGGACCACGAATTCATTACATATGTTTTCTTGGAGATATTATGAGTCTAATAACAGCATTATTTCAGATCAATGTGGGAATTCTCACTACACATGATGGCTTTTTTTCTGTTGGTCTTGCTGCATGTTCACTTATAAATAATAAACAAGGCAGTACACAGCCCAAACTTACTCTGGATTTTATGATGACTGCTTTTGAACAGCGGTTGTTCTTAACCTGACATCCATGGAAAGAGTTTTCATCCACAGACAACAAACAGATTGGCTCGATTAAAAAAGAAATCTTAGCATCATATGGTTCTATATATTACTTATTTTTAATGAGGAGTCCACAGCTGTTGTCAGACACACAAGAGGACCCAAGGCCGTCAAAACAAACAAACACCAAAAAAAGTTAAGAACTGTTATTTAGAGCAGTCTTTCTAAAACCTCTATGCCCCCCCCCCCCTCATCCCTCAATAACCCTTGGAATATTTGTTTGTATCGTTGCGGAACCCCTGATTTGAAATATTTACCGCCGCCCAATTTTCTCTTCCTGTCTCTCTTAACTCCCACCTCCCTCGCCCCTTCATTAAATATAGTAATTCTACTAAGTCACTAGTAGAAACAAGAAAAAGAAAAATTCTCATTTAGTTTATCCTGCACATGCCGTCGGCAAGAAGAAGAATAAAATGCAATATGCCAAATATTCCCTGCCGTATATGGCATGTACTCTACTTTTTTTTTTTAATTTTAAACTAAAAATGACCTTTTAGCCAACCTGTCTCTGATAAAAATGACCCCCCCCCAAAAAAAAAAAAAAAAGCATGCAGGTTAGCCCTATCCTTCCGTAAGAAATAAATTTCATAGATCTTTCAGTCCACGGCCTCTGCAGATCCGTTGCTGAATTCTAGCGTTTCACGGAACTCTGGCTGAGAAACCCTGGTCTAGTATATCCTGGATTTTGTTTTCTAACTATGCACTACACTATCTATTACTGTACATGTTTCTGCAAGTTTGATCAGACGTGCGCTCACTCCACGGTGCTGTAATATTTTCCTACAGGTTGTATCTGTCTATTCCGTTGACTATCTTTTTCTTGATCTACACAGGCTATGTGCAGTATTATGTATTCAAGTGTTTCTCTTCAGATGTCTTTCAGAGAACATGGCATATGAAAAAAGGTTCTACTTCCCCCCCCCCTCAAAACTCACCTAAATTTCAGTTTAGCTAAAAAGTGACCGTATGCCCTCTTTAGGAGAGGCGATAGAAGATGGAAATTCTTCAGTACAACAAAAGTTTATACAATAAAACTAAAGGTACCTTCCTGTAAACTTTTAAAGATGGGTAAACAGCTTTCAAACTTTTAACTACTATGCGCTTAAGTAAATCCTATGCTATTTAAAGCGTCTCTCTCACGCCCAACTCTCTCTCTCTCTCTGACGCAGAACTTGTTGAGCGTCATGTGCATCTTGACATTTCTCTTATGATGTGTTTCTACCACTTCCAGATTTGTATAATGAACGTCAGTAACAAAAAAACAATTCAATGTTTGTGTCGCACATTCTCCACACGATTGTGTATTTAACCTTTAATTCTAGTCTTCGCTTCCTTCTCAAATGACGCTCACGCTCAGCCTTTACGCAGAGTCGCTGTCTTTTAGACTCCTTCTTTCGCCAAGTCTGCCCACTTCTTGTGGCTGATGGGTAGATCTTCTCATATGGGTTACTTACTCGTATCTTTACATCTCTGCTTATGTGTGTGCGTGCACGCAGGAAATTGTTGTAGAGAGCAGAACAGCAACACAACAATCATCAGAGAAGTACCGTCCCTTCCCAGCCCCCACCCACTCCATGGCAAGCGTTTCGGCCCTGTAAACTTCTGACGCTCTAAAGAGGCTGGGCCCGCCTGAGTCTCATTGACTATCAAAGGTCTGTGAATTGGTTTATAACCGCTTCACGAGGCTGACGATACTACTCGGATGTTCAAGTCCGTAACTTACCAAAGTTCTTTCGGCGGATGTCGAAAGTTTTTGCGACCAAGCCCTTGCCCGTGCTCTACATTTGTCGCCCTTGCTTGTATGACATACCATTTTGGCCATCAGCGACCCATAGCAGCCAAATACTAGTGTCAGGGTTGGCGAAGCACAGCAGACCAAGACCTTGTCCCATCTCTCCGCTGGTACCCGCAGTAACAGGCTTAGCCTGGCTGACGGGGCAGGAATCGCCATAACTCCCTTGGTGGTGAAGCCTGCTAAAGAAGTACTGCTTTTTAATAGAATATTATAGAAACCATAACCGCCCCCAACCTTACGCGATGCTGTGCCTCATTGTCTTTATCGCAACAACCAACCCACCCACCCACACACATACACATACATTTAAGTATCTTGCATTGTTCCACTATCATGAATTATTCAGAAAACGCCTAAAGCCACCATCATATTGTCATGCCTGCACTCACATCATGTAAACATGATGGGGAAAAAAAACCTTATTCAAATCTGTTACAAACAGCAACCAGTGATGAATAAAAACCCGAGCCACTAGTCTCACTAACACGGAAAATGTACTTGTAATATCTTGTGCAAAGGGCTTGCGGGATATGGTGATGGGAGAGTAGAAAGCTCGTGGAGACAACAAGTACGACTTCACACAGAAATCAATAGTCCAGCATCGTTATCTGCCCAGCATGAACGTTTACCCGAACTTATAAGTTATTCTACATCTGCTGTTGTTCTAGTACTGATTTTCAGTATGTTTTCTCTCGACATTACCATCTCTGTTCAAAGCGTTTTGCTGCATGAACCTTTAATATACGTGAAATTGCAAGCACCGTGATAGACTGTTAAATACGTTACGGACGTGTTTACTTTTCTCAAATGTTGAAAATGTTAGGCGTGGTCGCCCCTTTATACAATATTTCTCCAGAAGGGGTTCTCAGAGTCCCAAGCTACAATCCTTCCTGATCAACCACGTCCTCTCCTACATATTAAATCATCATCATTCAGAAAGGATTTTCACCATTATACATTATTTTCCTATAGAAACGAAAACTCCTAAACCCCTCCCCGAGGTAGCCATCTGCCTCTTGTTTAAGAGACACTGTTGTACACTGATCTCGGAAGTATTCTTTATTATTATTCTCTTCCTCTCTCCTCCTGCTGGTTCATGTAGTAAAGCTGTGGAGTCGATACGTCAAGCCATCAAAGTTCGCCTAAATTTGAGTACATTTGCATGTCGATACGCTCCCCCCCCCCCCGTACTATCTTCTTCAAAATTATACATCATTCTTGTATTAACATTTTTTTTTGGATGTCTTAATGTATTTACTTTTTAAACAATTAAATTGTATCCTATTTTAAACATGTGTTACTCTATACAGTCAGGTATTATCTGTGGTTTCAAGCAACTGCGGGAAGGCTTGAAATCGAAGGGCCGCGCCAGAAGAATTTTACCGTATATGAAGGAATTCTTATTCTTATTATTATTATTTTTTGTTCTGCGCTTATTCCTTCAATTCAAGCCACTAGTCTTGTCACCACTAGTCTTGTCACCTTTTACAGTTTTTAGGAGATTCCAGTGTATTTTTCTCTCATGAGTTAGTAACCTGTCAGCCATTATCCCCGCCATGGTCACTCCCCTACCCGTGAATATTACCAGACAGCAAACTGGACATCTTTACACAGTTCGCCTCGAATTGTCCATATAACCATACAGCTTTGGGCTGCCAATGATCACGGCCATGTGTGACTTCTCTGTTCTTCATATGAAAAGCAGTCTTGTAACATATGCTGGTTTGTCATTTTCTGAATAATACAACATTCATCCAATGAGTACCCTGTTCTCCAACCAAGTCTCTCAGCCTCATTTACTTCAGTATTGTCAGTTCTGTACCAGTCATGCTTTAAGGTTACCATTTTCCTTACACTGGATGACTTTCTCGTACTCCATGTTCCAACTTAAGAGAGAAAACTGTTCGTGGTGCAGTTAAAGAAGACTGCAGCAAGTCTATTCCATGTTCCAACTTAAGAGGGGCATGCCATTGGAGACATGGAGACGCAGAATACAGGAAGAACTAAAAGAGCGGGAAAGACATGATCTGAACTATCCCGACGTGATCAAGACTGGACTGGCTGAAGAACCTTTGCTGACGCCTTATGCTCCAATGGGAGGACTGGTGATGAAGATGTTCCAAGTTTAGAAAGAAAGTTTTCGTGGCACTGCCAAAGAAGAAGATTGGAGCATGGCTTTCTCGTATTACATGCTACAATTTTAGAAAGAAAACTTTTTTATGGAGCTGTCAAGAACAGGGTCGGATCATAAACCCTCAGACAAAGTACTCATATCAGCTCAACTTTGGTCTACTTGTTTCTGAAGCTGTTTCACGTTTTCCCATGGCTAACTACTGCTTCAAAATATAACTTCCTTTTACCTGCCTCTTTTGCAATGCACAAGAAAATTGTGCTTTCTTCCTGGAACAAAACAAAAACCCCATAAAAAATAAACATGTGGAGAATGTACAGACTCTTCATTCACCATTTTTGCGTTTACGAAAACGAAAACTAAGTGTGCAAGCAATAGATTAAAAAAAAACGCACAGCCGCACACGTAGTCCAAAGCTTGGGTTACGAACTGCCCTGTTGCGCAACAAACCATTATTCATACATTACCCGTGAGAAGTTACTTCCCAGACTAGGTCGCCCTAAAACATATACAGTAAAAGATTCACATAAATACTGGCAAGTTAAAAAACTACAAGAACTGCGTTGGGGGAGGGGGGTCGAGGTTTCTCTTTTTCATCTATAACTATGGTGGCATGCTACAACACAGATGTGAGCTGCTCATTTTCTACGGGTAGATCACACGCTGATGACACAGAAGTTCGTGCTGGATTATTGATTGGCAGCAGAAAATGAAAAAAAAAATATCATTAATATTCTTCCCAGCTCTTCAGTAATCAATGTGTCTCTTTTTCCGCATGTTTTGAAGAGAAAGAAAAAAAAACAGCGCACTGATTAAGCTAATATGAACTCGGCCTCTGCTGTAATATCATTTCATTAAGGCAGTTCGCTAACGCCTTCTATGGAGGCATTAGTACAAATGTAAACGTAACTGCGCTTGTTAGTTTAAACAGATCGCTTTGTTTCAGATTAAATCCATTTTCAAGAACAAGTTGCGCTAGAAAAAATAATGTGCTGTATAAATCTAAAAGATATTAACATTTTAAAAGACATTTTTTTTTATATCGTATTACTCGACATCAGCCTCTGGTAATCATGTTCCTCCATTTCATTTTCTATGGTTCTTGGTCTTTCTAACCAGATCTAACTGGACATATCAAGGACTGCCCATTATAGAGAAGCATGATCGTCAGCGTTAACAGGCATGGCATCTAATATCAGTCACCTGTATACTTATGTCACCTGTGTATCAGTCACCTGTATATTTGTCACCCATGTATCAGTCACCTGTATACTTATGTCACCTGTGTATCACTCACCTATATACGTATGTCACCTGTGTATCAGTCACCTGTATACTTATGTCACCTGTGTATCAGTCACCTGTATATTTGTCACCCATGTATCAGTCACCTGTATACTTATGTCACCTGTGTATCAGTCACCTAATGTGGCAAAGAAGAACTCCCTGTTGTGCACAGACATATCTGAAGACGAAAACAGCAGACTTATTGGACTTAGGGCAGGACTATTGTACTACTTCGTCCACGTGTACGCTAGCGGAGCTGGGGAGTCACAACCCTAAACCTAGATTCTGACTCATTTATTTTCCAACTGATGCCACAACCTGCTTCTGACTCGTTTTTTAGCACTCAAAGCCTTTAATTTTTAAGGTTCCCTGAGGCAGATAATTTGCCTGCATTCATTTCTTTTCCTGTTTCTTCCCCCCCCCCCTTTCCAGTTCTTGTATGTATTCTTCCACACTGTCTTCATGGCCTGATAGAGATGAAGAGGTGTCCTTTAATGCCAGTTAAATCGACTTAAGGGGTTGGGGGGGGGGGGGTGTGGTGGGGTTAGAGAACTGGAGGTAGAACTCGTGAAAGTTCAGCTGAATTTTTCAGTCACAGAAACTGACCGAGAAGGGCTTCCCTAATTTGAGACTGAGAATTCAGCAGCTACTGCCCATGACCGAGTAGCTTCAGGTGTGTGAATCGATATTCTGCTGCCAGATTAATGAAAACTCTCCATGAAATAAGCGGAGATCAGATGTGCATTAAGTGCACTCATACATTTCTGCAAGTGGTAAAATAGAAAAAATACCCTCAAATTTCGTTTTTAACTTTCAAAATGTGTTTACATTGCAGTTTTACTGTTATATTCTTTGGCAGCTGTAACTGAAAAGTGAATGTGAACAAGTCTGGACTCAACTTCATTCAAAACTGGAATAATTTCGTTAATTTTTCATGATGAAATGAAACTAGTTTCAACAGCTTTTCATAGTGTACTTAATTTCGGTTTTCATCTGCCATACTTGTGGCGAAAATGGCAAATTAACTCTATCCGCATTCTGTGACAGATTCTTATTGACGACCCTGTGGTTCAACAAAGCCACAGAGAAATGACAGATTTAATAAAGACTAAAAAACACTACAAAAAAAAAAAAGAGGATGTCTTTAAGAGTGATGAAATAGTTACAGAGCTATATGAAGCCAATATATTCGTTTGTATAATTAACAAACACCAGAGATTAGATATGCTGATGACACGGTGTTACTGTCCACAACACAAAAAGGAATGGAAAAACTAATTATGTCAGTCTGTAAGAACAGCGAAGAGCAAAACCTCTATCTTAATGCGAAGAAAACTAAACTGATGACAACTGACAAAACAAACAAGGCACTGAAATATTTATCAATGAGGAAAAATTGGAAGAAGTGGAGAGTTTTGAATATCTTGGATTACTGCTAACTAATAATGGAGATACAATGAGGGAAATTAAAAGGAGGACATCTATTGCTCTTCAGAAAGTAAAACAAATAAAGAATCTGTGGAGAGGAGCAGACAGAACCACAAAAATAAGATTTTTAAGGTCATGCATCTTTCCCATCGCAACATATGCCTGTGAGACCTGGACACTTAACAAAACAGCTGAGAAACACATAAATGCCTTTGAATGTAAATGCTACAGAAGAGTTCTCCAAATATCGTGGATACAAAAAAGAACAAATATATCTATACTACAAGAGCTTAATATTGAAGAAGACTGGCTAGTAAAGAGGATTAAAGAGAGAAAACTTAAATATTTTGGACACATTAAACGTCATGAGAATTTAGAGAAGACCATATTGGAAGGATACATAATGGGAAAAAGAAAAAGAGGAAGACCAAAACGAAGATGGCTGCAAGAAATCGTTGACGATCTGCAAATGGACGCAGCAACAGCAGGCCATCTTGCTCACAACCGAGAGGCCTACAGGAGTGCTGTTTGGGAGGCAAAGTTCCGCAAGGGACATGCAAATTAATGAATTAACAAACAGATGATAAAGAAACAGGAAGCAACAATTATGTGATTTTGAAGAAAACTGACGCAAAAATCATGAATGATCAGAAAAGAATTTTAAAAATAAGGAGATCTTCAGAGAAGTTTTAAAACACCGAAAACTAGTTAAAATTATAAGAAAAAAGACAGTCAAGCTTTCTTGGACATGTCATGAGAATGCAAAAGTTAACCTGGCACAACTGGAAAATTCACTAAGGAAAAAAAAAAAAAACCAGACGGATGTCAAGATAAAAATAATCTCAGTGAACTGACCAAGTGGCATAGAAAAAGAAAAGCATCTGAACTGATTGAAAACACATCACAGAAAGGCATACGACGATGAAGCACGATCACACAACATTCAGCACGGCATGTAATGAAAAAAAAAATGAACAAGAAATGATATAACTGACATGACCATTTCTACCCTCTCCCACCGAATGCTGCACTCACCTCATCGCTCTCAGACTGGTCAACATTGCCATTATGGTCGTCATCTATCAGTAGATGAAGAGATCGAATTGCTTCCAATCCTTGTTTATCCTTCTCACATTCTTTGTCCTTGTCATGACATTCTACAAAAGTAAACAACACGAAATTAAAATCATGACATTCTACAAAAGTAAACAACACGAAATTAAAAAGCTAATACAAGGAAGTGGTTTATGTGGAGAAAAGGAACACAAAATACAGTACAAAACCGTAGTTTTCTAACCTCAAGTCACAACCCAAAATAAGGTCGTAAAAGATATGGGGAGAAAAAAATATAATACAGAAACTGAGGAAAATTCTCCTACTTTATGTTTTCAAATCTAAATATTGAAGCAACAACAACTGCACTCGCTACTATTTATTGAGACAACTGTTGAGTTTCAATACATGTAAATAACATACTTCTTACGGGTTGCCAATAATTATCGCTCACTGTTGGTTTTGGGTAGCGCTCAAAGATGTTTGGGAAACGCTGGAGTATAAAAATGGAATAAAGTGAATTAAAGAAAAAGAAACACGGATACTCTTCTTCTTCTTCGTTCGCTTCTACCACCAAGATCGCCCCGTGATCCTACTGAATTTACTCCTGTGAGACAGCCACAAGAGATCCTCAGAAGGCCACATGAGGTTCAGAGTATCGCGGGGCTTGGGCCTGTATTTTCGGTGGGTCACAGAAGCGGGAATGCGTGACACTGTGGTTTTCGTTGCACCAATTTAATCTAGAGTTGGACTTTCTCACCGGAAAACCTCGACGTGTTTTGTACATAGTATATCCCCGCCGGGTGAGAGGTGGCAGCCCATCCAGCCTAGAGATGGACTTTTCATCGGAAACCCTCGACGTGTTTTGGATACCCATCTAGTCCAATGTTGGACTTTCTCACCGGAAAACCTCAGCGTGATTAGGATACGCATAATACCCGTCGGGTGAGAGGTAGTTGCCTATCTAGACTGCACTGGTCCAGTGTCTCTGACTTCAGCGTTTTGTGGTCGTGGGCGCTACCCTTCCTAGTTGTGACCAGGATGGAGCTTTTTGTCAAGAAGAACGAATCTTCGCCATTAGTAGGTTTCACACTTGAGTTAAGCCGGTTTAGGAGTATTATTCTAGTATGGGCGCATTTAGGACGTGTTCGATCTCTAGAGAGGAGGTACCATGATATGAGTAGTCATCAATTTTCACCCCTAGGTTAAGTCGGCTTAGCTATATTTCACCAGTATAGGTGTTTATCGGACGTGGCCTCGCGAGACTACTGGACATACCGATTAATCCTCACTTTATCTTTTCCTTCACTTTTTCACAGCGGCGCCGCTCGGCAACCCTATTCGCATTTTCGTCATTGCCCGGAAGGAGTTTCACCCCACGCGCGGCAGACGAAGAATCTCGCCAGCAGTGTCTTAGTTTAACCATTGAGTTAAGCCGGTTCAGGCAACCCTCCCGGTATGGGTGCACATAGGACGTGGCCGACTTCCAGAGCAGATGTGCCGTGATTTGAGCAGTCCTGACCTCGAGACTACTGATTACTTCACTTAATCCTTTCTTTCACCTTTTCTACGGTGGCGACGCACGGCAACCCCATTCGCATCTTTCTTCACTGACCGCGAGGAGCCCCACTCCAAGCACGGCAGCTGAAGAATCTCGCCAGCAGCGACAAGGATACTAATTAAATACAAAATAAAGATAAGAATACATGAGAACTGAGGAACATAATTATCAATGTAAATTAGTCACAAAGTCGGCTAATAATAATAGTAATAAGCTGGAATCATCATTCCTGCACTCCAGACTGGTCCACTGGTGCTCTGACCATCTTCTCCTACAGTACACAGCATTTAATAGGACGAGTTCAATGTTGGCTTTACACTTCTTGTGCCATTAACATGACGACGTCCATGTCCAGGATGTCACCTCTTCATTCTGAAACAGAGACGCCCTGCGCTTGTGTGTGTAGTTGTATAAATATACAGAAAAATGGGAGAGAGAACTGCATAGGTACAACAACAAGGAAATACCCAAGAGATACGGGAATACAAGAAATAAATATATAAAGTATGTATTTGCTCGTGGGGGCTAATTATAAAATATGAAAAAATTTACTATATGTGTCGAAAGAAAGAAAGAAAGAAAGAAAGAAAGAAAGAAGGAAAGAAAGAAAGAAAGAAAGAAAGAAAGAAAGAAACTAAAACTCTTCACGCCATTCTGAAAAAAAGGAAATTCAGGGTGCAATCTTCACCAGGAGCGTGACAAGAACGCAACGATATCCTGGAAGATTTACTTCACTCCCGGAAGATTTACTTCTCAAGTGGTTGTCTGCTATCCGTTCAAGAAGATAAGCGTGATTACTTCTCACACCTCCCAAGACTACACGCAGTTATTTAACAATTTAGAAACACAGCGCTGGAGTACGCATTCATTAATCTAAAGTGCGAGGACAAGGTGAGGGGAAAATCTTGCTTTAGGATAAGATGTAACAAATGAGAAGGAAGTACAATGTGACAGCTTCTGACAACTTCACACTCATGAAAAACATGCGGATGCGGTGAAGGCACAGTATCATGTCGGACAGTGAAAAGGTCACAGAGGCTATTTTTTCAGCCCCTAACTGCAGGTTAAAAAAAAAAGCATGTAGTGTGCAATACTTCTTTAACTGACTCAACCGCCAAGAGGACTATGACGATCCATGCCCCTTTATCCGGGCTAGGCCTGTTAATGAAGGTGGGACTGGGTCTTGGTCAGGTGTAGTTCGCTAGCATCCCAGCTACGGGCAATTGATCGCTAAACCGGACACCTTCTTTACCCCCAGAAAACCCTATAAAAAGCTGTAGTGCGTTATATTCATTCTGAACATATACAACGGGCACGACATAAGATTTGCTAGACAGGAAGATGTGAGAGACACAGGAAAGCCTGTGTTAGAGAGGGGAAGATTTGTGAAAGTCATGGGAAGATTTATGAGTGAGATGGAAAGTTTGTGCGAGAGAGAAACATCTGAATGACGATGTCTCGGTGTATAGTCTAACAAACTATACTGGACAAGGATTAAGAAATTTATTCATTACAGAAACTGTATAAGAGAGAGACAGACAGAGAGAAAGAGAAAGAGCGAGAGAGAGAGACAGTGCAAAGAAAAAAAAGAAAAGAGAGAAAGATAAAGTGGTAGAATAGAATCAAGAAAACACACACATACGCATACAGAAAAAGAGGAGGAGGAGATAATTCCTCTGCTTTGAACGAAGTCCCCTTTTCTCGGGACTAAACGCCATGCGATACTTTTTTTTTTTCATCCTCCGACACCTGCATATGCTATCTAGTCCAGTGCGCCTCATCCTGCAAGCAAAACTCCATTACTGTAAACATCAGAATACCACAACATAGAACAGCCAGACTGACACCGACAACAGGTTAAAAACTAACAACCGTATGGGTAGTAGAACGGACAAGAAAAGGTATTTCGGACAATTATAAATCTAATCTAAGAAATTAAACCCAACAACTATACACTAAAAAACTGATGCCTTTAACACTAGTGCCAAATTCAACATAGTAAATCTTCAATTTAATGGGCCTAGATATAACCGATTTCGTATTTAACGGGCCAGATAAATAATTTATATAATAATAAATCTTAAAGCCGCGCCATGCGCATTTCATGCGCGCCCAGCCTCTAAAAATAAGTACCAGAGAAAACTGGGAAGCTAAATGCGCACAGGCGTGATACTGACCATATCACACTTTCATATAACGAAAGTCTTGGAAGTACATGCCATGTCATGGAAACGGGAATTTTACCTTAAAAAAAAAAACTTGTTTGGGTAGCCTGGAGTAGAACTGTTCTGTTTTGGTCTCAGTCTGCCTCAAGTTATCATGCAGTCAGGTTATAAACAGAGTGCTTCTGTGATTTCTTCATTTTAACTTTATTTATTAAATAATTTTGCAATTCTTACATATCAAAATTCTCTAAACCCCACCCCCCAATCCCGGTGACATTCGATTTAACGGATCTCCAGCATTAAAGGACATCTCTTCACCTCTACTAGTCCGTTAAATCGAGGATTTACTGTACATTAGTTGAAGAGCAAGCCAAAAAAAAAAAAAAGGTACAGCTAGAATGATGATGACGTACAACTTGAATGAATGAACGTGAGAAACATTTGAAGAGATTGCCAGCATTACATAGGTCAGAAATAAGCGGTTTAAGAAGGGAAAAAAATAGCACATAGTTCATTAACAGCCTGCCAACACCTTTTATGATGATAATGACGATGTTAAGGGAGAGATGGTTTAATCTAACGTCATCATGTGTTAAAATCAATTATCACAATCGTTACCGCTGTTCACAGTGGTAAAGAAGAAACACTTAAAGAAAGAAAGAAAGAAAGAAGGAAAGAAATGCGTCGTTTTCAAGATAAATTCTCTTCTAACTTTTTTTTAAAGTGGACACCTGATATCAGTTATCACTAACGTTACACTTCAAGGAATCTTTACAGCCAGTGAGGATATAAAGTAAGATAACAATGTGGCCAGGCTTGCAACTCAGTATTATCTATATAAGCCCCCAAAAATGTCATCAGGGTATATATATATATATATATATATATATATATATATATATATATATATATATATAATACAGATAAAGTATCCTGTGCCAGTTCATCCTGTAAAAGGCTGTCTGGGGTTGACCTCCAGTCTGCTCTACTTCTGATTTTCATAGTGGACTTTGACCAAGCCGACTCATATCCATGTTTTGTTAGTTTATTCTAATCTTTAGCACTGTTCTCTTGCATGTTTCCTTCGATTTAAGAACTTTTAAACTTTTTTGATATGGTTGAAATACTGGATAAATCTCCTATTCTATCAGTGAAATACCACCCAATCTTCTGTACTTCACAGATCAACCACAGATCCTAGTAAAAACAGACAACGCCTGGCATAAGAAATCATCACTGGCTCGCGCTAGTCACTATTTTTGTAATCAATAAATTTTTATTTTAAAAAATATGGACAGAAAAGAATGTAAAAAATGAATTTGAGAAATATTATCATTGTTGATTTTGACGTAGAAAAGAAAGTTCAGAAACTTTAGCTGTTAGCATTAAATAGGAAGATTTACGTTCAGTGGAATTCAGTAAACTTAATAATAGTTTGGCCTAACTAGTTCTAGATTCATCCTCAGTCTTGTAACAATTCATTCCTCCATTCGACTTTCCAAGCTACTGAGGCTCACTGCTGCAGACAAGACTTATCTCCATTCCTCTCCGTTCTCAGTCTTCTCCTGTCAACTTTCCACTCCAAGGGCTCGAAGGTCTTCTTCCTGGTTGTCATGCCACCGTCATGTTGGTCTGCCTTCGTTTATCACTTCTGCTTAAGCTCTTTTTTGTCTCCTTATTCTCATCCATCCTCTCCAAGTATCCAAGCCATCTCAGTCTGTTTTTCTTGCAACAATGAAAACGCAACAAAAAAATATTTTTCTAACTGTTAAAAAAATTATAGCAACAGTATATTTTCTATTTATTGCTCTTACTTTGCTTCCTCCTACTCCCCCCCCCCCACCACTTCTGATCGCATACAATGGGGGAGAGATGGTAAGATGATGCAACTATAACAACGATTAGAGATGGTAAGATCAAGCAACTATAACAACGATTAGAGATGGTAAGATCAAGCAACTATAACAACGATTAGAGATGGTAAGATCAAGCAACTATAACAACGATTAGAGATGGTAAGATCAAGCAACTATAACGATTTGAGATGGTAAGATCATGCAACTATAAGAACGATTAGAGACGGTAAGATCAAGCAACTATAACGATTTGAGATGGTAAGATCAAGCAACTATAACAACGATTAGAGATGGTAAGATCAAGCAACTATAACAACGATTAGAGATGGTAAGATCAAGCAACTATAACGATTCGAAGGTCTACCAACTATAACAGCAATTAATGATGGTAGATCAACCAACTATAACAAAGAGACAACCGAAGAAATGTATTAGTAGTGAGGGGGGGGGGGGGGGCTGTCAAAAAGTAACCGCAAGGAACGTAACCATTGAAAAATATATCAAAAGATTTCAGGGCCAGTCAGTCTTTTCATATTTATCAACGACATGTGGTTGCTTTTAAACTCGTTCTCGTAATATGAAGATTCTAAACCTTTCAGGGCATGCAAAACTGCAATCTGAAGCTGGAATTCGGCATTTTAAAGCGAACAAAAGAAGAAAAAAGGGCTCATTCCAGCAAATATATGACCCAGACACGTTACAGAAAACCTCCTCTAACTCTCACTTTTCCAGTGCCATATTCCATCTGCAGCAAAATACAATAAATCATAACTAGCTAATTAACTTGGGCCTTACTGGACGAGGGTTGGGCATAAGGTTACCAACTTTATCATGAGACCTACCCTAGAGGCGATTCTAAATGGGAGAAAAAAGAAATCGTTCCGGAAACGAATTCAAGAACAACGCAGAAATAAGGCAGATGAGCGAACAACAACATGCCTCATGGGTGATCAGAAAAAGGAGATAGATATACTGTATATCGGTCACATGATGAGAACAAACAGTCAGATAATTTAAAAACAAGCTATCAAGTGGAACACAAGAGGCCGAAGAAAACGAGGTCGACCACCTGAAACTCTAAAGAGGACATTGTTAAAAGAGGTCAAACTGGTAGTCATAAAATCACTTGACGGGGTTGAAAAGCTCGCCAAAAAACAGGAAAACGTAGCGAACCACCATGCGAGCCAAATGTGACGTTTAACGGCATGGGAAGGATGTAAGATGAATGAATGAATGAACTTTATTTTTAAAGGGTAAAGAATTGGGCACGCAGGCCCGTCTTACATTCTGTCCTTCATCACTCCATCTTTCATTTTCCCCACACACTCGATTTAATACAAGTATATAAATTACATTAGGGAAAAAAACATATCAAAAGAGTGTAAGATTAAACTATTACATTCAAAGTAAAAGAGAAGAAGTAATTAACCTAATAAAATAGCTCTCACATGCGTACACACACATACATAAACAAAAATACATTTTCAGTACAGATCTTCTAACATATGTTCTTAATAAACATTAAAATAATTTCTAACAATATCTAACAAGTTACTTTTCGAACTATGTCATTTTAGTACTTGATGGCTGGGTGTCATGGGTTGAGAGAGTGCTGGTTATTCTATGGAGGCATATAGTTACAAGAAAGTAAATAATGAAACAGGTTTGAGTTAAAGGATGAAGTATTACTAATTGATTTTAAATGGTAGGGGAGGGTGTTACAGAGCGGTACTGACGAGTATGCAAAGCTTTTCTTGTACAGATCAAAGCGCTGGCTATGTTTAGTGTTATAAGTAAACAGTGACCAAAAGTAGGGGGGGGGAGGGGAATTGTGCGACAGAATTCTGTGAACAAACTTAACTTTGTTAAAAAATGACAATATTTTTGGAGGTGGGGTGGGGTGGGGGTTAGAATTTTTAGTTTTGTATGCTGATCTGCAGTCTGTACTGGGTGTTTATCACAAATCAGATTTAATGCTCGTTTTTGAAGTGAGTGGAGCCTTTTTGTGTTTGAGACTGAGCATCCATCCAAGATTGTGGAACAGTAATCTAAGTGTGTTTGTATGTGTGATATGTAGTATATCTTTCTTGTGTCTTTGTCGATAAAGTGTTTAATTTTGGCTAGTTGGTAAACCTTCTGTGCAATCAAGTGTGTTAGGTTATGTACGTGAGAATTCCAAGTTACATGTTGATCAATGATAGGTCCTATAGTTTTACGTTCATGAACATTTTTTATTGCCTTAGTCCCAGCACAAAGCTGTAGTGAAGTTTTTGTTGCATTATGCAGTTTCTGTCTTGTAGAGATGAGCGTGGATTTTGTTTTGCCGGTGTTTATCAACATACCATTTTTATTACCCCATTTAATCAAACTATTTATATCATTTTGGAACGCTGTCTGTAGGTTATTGAAGTCATAGTCACTATTGTAAACAGTACAGTCATCAGCAAAAAGATGTATGATACTAGACGTGTACTGTTCGAACTACATACTAAAATTTTTTGATGATACAAACAACTTACTGGTCGTTTTAAGTATATGACAATCGTAAACATATTAAGAATTCCAAAAAGTTCGGTTTATCCCTCTTTTTTTTTAAATAGGTGATTTACAAGTAACTACCGACTAACGCGATCACTGAATTACCTACATGAAGATCGAAAAACCAAAAGTTCTGAAGACACAGCCGGTTTATATAATTAAAAAGCGCATACACCTTGACGCCCCAGTACAACTTGTGAAGCGAATTTGCGCGGTCACTGATTTTCTATTGTAAGTCGGAGGTCATGCCATGCCTTCCGTGTCGTTCTTTTGGAGTCCTAGAAAGTTACAAGATTGACAGTTTATTTGCTCAAGGTTACCACGGCCAGCGTCCTAGTGGGTGAAGACGCTTGTTCGATGAGGCAATCAGCGACTCATAGCTGACCAAGACCCTGTCCCACCTCTCCGTGGTACCCCCAGTAACAGGCCTATCGGCCTATCCTGGCTAACGAGGCAGGGATCGCCATAGTCCCCATGGTGGTGGAGTCTGCTAAAGAAGCACTGCACACCCCCTGCTTTTTAGCTGTACTCCAGGAGTGAAAAAGTAACTGCCGTAACCCGGTCTCACGCAGACAGGATACTGTCCCTCAACAAAGAACAACATCTCGCAGGGAATTCGTACAAGTAATTCTGGAGTCTTAATATCTCGAAAAATGTCTTTCCTCTGTAACTCATCTCTCGGCTACAATTTGTCTAAAAGCAAAGGTATCTGGTGACGCTAGTTTTTAAGTTCATTAGGAGGTTTATCAGCCACATGGATGTGCAGAACTTTGTTCTTTTCGCCGTTGATAGTGTATGCTGGGTTTTCACTGGTCTGAATATTTTCAGGGATAACCACATATTAAATAAGTACAAATGATTCTGATGAATAAAAATTATGATAATGAAGATGTTTTTGATAGAATGACGATCACAATGACAAAATTACTACTACTACTACTACTACTACTACTACTACTACTACTACACTACTACTACTACTACTACTAAGTGCCGTGCCGGATGGCGCTGGCAATTATGTTTCTCCATCTTGTTTGGTCCTTGGTGTTTCCGATCAATTCAGTTTTTTTTTCTTTTCTTCCATGCCACTCTGGTCAATCCACTGATAAATTTTCCGCTTGCCCTTCCTGTCTTCCTTTTGTTTTTTTCTCTTTCGCTTGAACTTTCCAGTCATTACTAAGTTCTTCAACTTCTGTCTTCTCATGACATGTCCAAGAAATTTTCACTGTCAATGTCTTATAACTTTAACTAGTTTCCGTTGTTCTTAAACTTCTCTGATAACCTCTTCTTTTTGGTTTTTCTGCTGTCCAGGGTTTGCATTTTTTTCTGCTACTTCAAATTTCTTTGTCATCTGTTAACTGTCCATGTTTCATAACCATACAGCAATACAGAATCTATATAACACTGTAATACTCTTTTTCCTCACTGTAAAGACATTTTCTTATTTGTTAGAATCTTCTTAATGTCATAAAAAGCTCTTTTTTGCCTTAACTGTTAGTGATTTTATGATGTGCATTACTTTCTGAAACTTCCCTAGTATTTCATTTTGCACTTGTCATCAGCAGTTATTGTTGTCCCGAGGTAACTGAGTTTAATTACTTGTTTCTGTGTCATCCCGTGTGAAAAGATGTTGCACTTTTGTAGATACTCTTTTTGACATTACCACCGTTTCTGTCTTGTTTAGCTCTTGGCCTTATTTATGTGCCGATGGTCTTGGAAATGCGGGCCTAACACCGCATCCCCCAACATGCCCTTAACGGCATGGAAACAGGAATTTTACCTTTACCTCTTTTATTGACCTCGTTAATATTCACAAATTCCTGCAAATTGCTTTCACTTTATGCTATTCAAATGATGTCGTCCACATATCTCAGATTACTGATGTTATGGCCTCCCAGCTTAGTTCCTTTCACATTGTTAAATCCTCTCATGTTTTCACTGCATAATGAGAACAGATCAGATGACAGTCTACACCTCTTGTCTTATGCCTCCTTCTATAAAGTGATACTCATCTATGTCACTGTTCACTCTTGCTGCTTCTCTTTACACCAGTACATATTTGTAACAATTCTCATACCTTTACTATCTGTATTAAATTTTTCTAGCGCCCGTATCACATCTTCACATCGGTCAAACGATTTCAGGTAAACAGTAAAGCATATTTCTTTGTCTACTTCTGGAGTTGGAATGGAAAAAAAAAAGCATCTGAATTAACTGGAATCACCAAGGATCGCACAATATGGCGAAGCATGATCGACAACGCTATCTGGCATCACACATAATAATAATAATAATAATATTGCTATTATTATCATTACTTTTAAAGAGAAATGTCTGCGCTCCGACGAACAAATGGGTACGTTTTGTCATGTATGCTACCAAACTAAACAGAACAATGGATTTACTAAAGGTTCAAGAAACTATCACACATCCACACCTAAGGAACATACAGAAAGCAAAAGCCACATTGTGGCCGCTTCAACGCAAGTTGTTCTGCAAATCTATGGACACGTATTCATCTGATGCAACCTGCACACGAAACAGAAACACCGGAAGCACAGTTGTGAACAGTTTTATTTATGGCGCGGTGAAATACTCCACCAAGTAATTCTGATGCTCTGAATCCTGAGAAGAATTTTTGGACCAATCAGAGATTCTATATCACAAGAATGTAAAATTAGAAATAACAAAGAAATGCATGCGCTATTCCAGTCTCTATTTATAACTACCATTATGAAAAACATCAGATTGAGATGGCTCGGAATTTGGAGAGGATGGAGAAGAATTCATTCATTTGCATGTCCCTTGCGGAACTCCTCCCTAACAGCACTCCTGATGGCCTCTTGGTTGTGAGAAAGACCTCTTTACTAGCCATCCTTCTTCAATATTAAGTTCTTGTAGTATGGATATATTTGTTCTTTTATGTGTCCATGATATTTGAAGAACTCTTCTGTAGCATTACATTCAAAGGCATTTATGTGTTTCTCAGCTGTTTTGTTAAGTGTCCAGGTCTCACAGGCATATGTTGCGATGGGAAAGATGCACGGCCTTAAAAATCTTATTTTTGTAGTTCTGTCTATTTCTCTCCACAGATTCTTTAGTTGTTTTACTAACAGATGTCCTCCTTTTAATTTCCCTCACTGTATCTCCATTATTAGTTAGTAGTGATCCAAGATATTCAAAACTCTCCACTTCTTCCAATTTTTACTCATTGATACATATTTCTGCTGTCTTGTTTGTTTTGTCAGTTGTCATCAATTTAGTTTTCTTCGCATTAACATAGCGGTTTTGCTAACATCTCTAACATTCCTCATTATATTTTCAGTATACAAGTTAAATAAGTAAGGCGACAATATGCACCCCTGACGGACCCCTTGTTTTATGTCAAACCAAGTTGTTGTTTCACCATTTATTCTTACTGCTGCCTGTTGGTCTAGACACCACAGTGATGTTAACTGTATCAAGTGTGTTGGAAATCCCATTTTTTCCATTATCTCCCAAAGTTTCTGAACGAGAACAGACAGACAAAAAAAGTTTATACAGAAGTGATAAATGTAGACAAACCAAGAGGCAGACCGAGACAACAGGGGCGTGGCAACCTGGAAAAAAAGACCTACGAACCCTCGGAGTGGACAACTGGCGGGAGAAGACTAACAACAAAGAGGAATGGATCAAGTCTTGTCTGCACCACTGAGCCGCAATGGGTCGGAAAGCTGAATGAATGAAAGAATTCTGAAGCTCTAATCAACCTTCGGGTAGAAAATAAGTGCCATTCATTATGTAGCGGTGCATATAAAGAGTCTACACAAACACAATGAATCTGTGAGCCAAATGTCGTTAAAGAGAAAATCTGACAGCAGATAGAGGACAATGATTTTTACTGACGAGACTGTACATTAGACAAAATGCTCTTTGTGTACGCTAAGGCTGAGAAACAGGGAAGTGTGCAGACAATTAGACAATTTTTACTGGAGGGAGATGGAAGAGGTTACACAATATAACACAGTAGACTGAAACTACAGAATGTGTTTGCTATCGGTCTGTACAAGTAATGGAAGAATTTGGAATTAAAGACATACATGAGCTGGACCACGGTCAAACGAAGCAAGTGTTATACGGGCAAACACAAGATGTCGCCATTCGCATGACTGTACATCAGTGCGCGCGCATTGTGTAACCAATCGTGTCGCGCAAACGACTCAAGATGCTACTTCTGAAACATGATTCGATGGCTGATTATCGGCTGCTTGCAACAAATCTTTACCGATCTTCTGAGGATAGACCCCCAATAATTATAAGAAATATGCGATGCCCTAAGTGACGTCGACTATCTTTCATTTAAACATCCAATTACTGTCTGATAACGCTTGCTAGCTCAATACACAATGTGTACAAAGGGCTAGTGTTCGCACCTGAAGATGAGGTCCAGCGAAATAATCAAGCGGCTGCAAAGGTTACTGAGCAAATACAGAATGTATTCCTTTGTTACCATGGCATACACGCTTTCTAGCGTCACGTCCGTTGTGGAGAAACTCACCTTGGCAATTCACAAAGACTCAGTAAACATGTTATCAGTGGAACCTCCTAGTGAAAGTACCAAAAGTGCGACCGATGTTTTTTTTTTTCCTGATAAATCCTGGTCCAAAGAAACGAAGATAGCTGAAAAATTAAACAACAAAGTTACTGGGGTTTTTTTATGATGTCACGCTGACAAGTTTCAATTCTCGACAAACATTTCCGATTCTGACAAAGTGTCCTCAGTGCAAGGAGGCCCATCTTTAGGCCTGCAGCAGAGCATGGCCATTCTTCAAGTTCAAGTTCACACCCTCCTGTCAGAAATGAACGTGATCGGTTTGTGACAAACGAACTTATCAAGCAGGGAAAAGACGTAATGACTGCAGTAAAACTGGTTCTAGTAATAAAGGCAGATAGAGGTGTATGGTTCAGTTTTACAAAGCTACAGAGGGCGTGAGGAAAGTGAGAAAAAAAAAACACACAAATAATGAAAAACATACACTGTCTCCATCCAGATGGAATTAATAATATATTTAGCTTCCTTTAAACTTCTTTAGATTTCCACTTATTTTCTGGTGTTTATGCACTACTTTCTTGTCTCAGCCGCGTGCATTTCGCTGCAGTTCTTCATTCATCAGTTTCACGTTATCTCCCAGCTTACATTCTGCCCCCCCCCCCAAAACCACCTTCTTCACTAGCGGCCTAGAGGTATTTATTGCCTCCTGGTCTCTTTCCTGCGCCCCCCGCCCCCCGTAGTATTTATTGCCTCCTGATCTCTTTCCTGCGCCCACCACCCGTATCATTCTCTCCCTTTCACCGCCGCTAACATCCGATTGGTTCAGTTTGTTTTCCTTTGTGGCCTCCCAGCCTCGTCTTTAGGGCGCATTCTGTTATACTGTGTACAAGGAGGGATGCCACAAAGCAAGTTTTTCATTTTACTTATCTTATTATGTTGTGTTTTTTTATGTAATCCTTGAAAATGTCTCATGCCATTGGATGTTGTATGTTTTCCATTATTTGTGTTTTTTCTAATTTTCCTCACTCCCTCTATCGCTTTGTAAAACTGAACCATACACCTCTATCAAGCAGAGATCTCATTATACTATAGTCACCAACAGACTAGACCATACGTACAAGATTTCCAACAGTTAAAGTACACGGTGACAGGTTACTGTCCGACATGGCTTGTGCATCTATAATTTTTTTTAATGGAAAAAAAATAGTTGTACAGTTTCTAGACTCTGCAATGTTAGCCCAGACAGCTCTGGTTATCACCGTGTCTAGTACTCCTGCCGAGAGGGGTTTCATCTTACACAATCTAGTAAAAAGCAACCAGCACGGATGATGAACTATTGGAGGATGATAAAGCCAGCAGACTGGTGATGCTCAATTTCCATGGAGGAGAATCAGCCAGTTTTAACTTTGGTTCAGCACATGAGCATTTTGTATTCTCGCCGGAAATAAGGTTAAAAAAAATAATAACTTCACACGAATGTTCAGTTCTTGGTGATGTTGTACTGACAAAACACGGGAAAACAGATATACAAATAATATGCTGCTAATGAGGTTTATTAAAGATTTTAAAGTTAAAAAAACACACACACAATTTCTCAACCCGGAAACTACTCAGGAACAATGAAAGTCAATGATGAAATTAAGGAAACAAATTGAGTTTACTCTTAAATGTTTAAACTTTCCAAGACTGTCGTAACTGAACCTCTGACAAACTCACAAGTAGTAAATCTGCCGCTTCAAAACAAAAACAAAAAAGGATTTCAGGGTGCCCGTCCTCAATAACAATGGCTAGAACTTACAGACTGAAATTTGAGAAACTGCGTTGCTATTGACTGACCATTCGCCCCTACCGGTTGTGGAGAGTACGGAAGGCGAATGAAAAAGATATGCCTTAACGATACTGAAGAAAAGAAGTTCAGATGCTGGACTGAGCACCCAGGGGCAAAAGAAGAAGGCAGGTCCAGAGACTTTACATATCCTTCAACAACAATGCGTCGAAACACATGAGTACAGATAAAACATGAAAGAACTGTGATGAATTTCTCAAGTAATGGGTGAAAAAAAGGCAGTTTATATGTGCCTTGCGTTCCAACAGTAACTAAATCAGATACGTGGAATGCAACGCAAGCTATAAACATGCACTTCTCGTAATCTTCTTGTCACTATATCAGACAGGAATGTTTATATGACAGGTTTTGCTGCGTTCCTGTCAAACTTCTCAAACCTGTCAACACAACAGAGCTGCCAAGTGTTGTGCGGCGAGCAACAGTTAATCCCAGATTTATCTAACAGCTGTTTTTTTAGACACATCTGCAACACAGTTGTTACAACTTTATGGAACTGATCGTATCATAACAGTAATCAAAGTAATTATTATGAATGAACTCTGAAACACTCCTGTGCCAGTTTCTCATTCTGTTCACTTATTCCGTAGCAGCGCAGAAATAATACACCACTTCAATCTTGTCCTTAGTAACATGACAGGTCTAAGGCGACAATGACAAAGCTGAAATACTGAGGGAAAAAGTACATAAACATAATAAACATACAACAGGGTCAGGGTTTGGGTTGTGTAGGTACATTATAATGGCCTAATGACTGTTTCCAATGAGCAACCGTTCGGTATGTTGGCTAGGACAAAAGACCCGGAGTTCACCAATGAGGATTATGCTCGGTACTAATTATATGTCAATATGTTTTACTTTTTTCTGTAATTTCTTGTTTTTACGTGCTGTTTTTAAACATTCGTGAACTTCAAATGCTTGTAAATAACCAGAGAGAAAAAAAAAACGGTGGTTGTTTATTTTCTGTAATTTAAAGTTGGTTAAAGCATAAATAAAAATATACTAATAAAATATTAACGCCGGCACTAACTACGGCGTAGGAAGCGCAGTACAATGAAGTGATGCTGCCTTCGGAGGGCCAGGTAGGTTTACCTACCTAAGCTTCATAATGAAACATTAAACACAGGGAGAAAAAGAAAACAGACATGATAGGCTGCTACTGACCCGGAACTCGGCTTGTGCATGTGGATGTGTCAATAAAGCACTTCAAATAAACGAATAAGTAACGGCAGACGGAATACAGAAAAAAGTTGATAGCTTATATATATATATTGTCCCACAACTATTTTCAGCTGGAAAACTGACAACATACGGTACAGACTGATGTCTGACTGATACTGCAATTATTAAAAGTTTGCTAATCGTCGTTTTAAAAATGACTTTGAGCACGGAAACAGTAGAATATATATACTTACTGTGTAATAATGTAGTAACAGGTCAGGCGTGAGTAGGCAAAGAGAAGCCAGGCGGTTAAAAGACCCCCACGCATAAACTGCTTTCCTCTGCTGAGAGTTTAGAGTCGACTGGAAGTGACCTGTATCCCAGGTCAACTACTATAATTAATGGGCTTTACTCCGGTTAATATCAACCCTCTTGTTGGCACAAATCGGTTAATGTCAACGTATTTTTGAACTCAAATGAGTTAAGATCCCGCTTTGTACCACAAACCGGACGAGTCCAAGATATAAATATCTCACAAAACCTTATCTTCGCGACTCATCAAATAAGGGGCCGGCTGTTTGACCACGAGTACATGCCACATCAACCTTTTGAACATGTGAGCATCAAAACTCAGGTGGAGCAAGAAAGGCTTATCACGGCTGCCCTTTCAAAAGACCATGATTAAAAATTGTATCTTTTTTCAGTCACTGTTTGGTTGTCTTCTTTATCATGACGCGGGCGGTGTTGTCTAGTTGGCAACGCGACTTGACAGTTGGTCATTCTCGAGCAGTATCCTGTGAATCGTAGCCCGACTATCGTTGTGACATTTGACTGCTACTAAACACAAACGTGTCCATCTTGACTTAAGCGCTAAAATGGACGTTCTGAAGCAAACTGATGAAAGGGTTATGAGAAAGGACAATGCGGAATTGACGTTTCAACTGTATCGAAACTTGTTAAAAAGAAGATTGGTCATAAATTTCTGACACAAATGTTTCGTTTGATCAGATCGTTTCAGCTGATGACGGCTTGCTGGCAACGGAAATGCAGTCAGTCGAAGAGATCGTCGCTCGTTGCAGTAAAAGCAAAGTGCAAAGTAGACAGCGACGATAAGGAAAGTCGTTAGCAGCGACGATAAGGATAGCAGTGAGTTTCAGTCCCCACGTGGAGATAAAAAGCAAATGTGCAATACTTCTTTGGCAGACTCCACCGCTTTGGACTACGGGGTTAGCCAGGCTAGGCCTGTTACTGAAGGTGCTAGCGAAAAGATGGGACAAGGTCTTAGTTGGCTATGGTTCTTCGACCGCCGAACTGAACCGTGTCTTCGCGCCCCTACCCCCACCCAAACCCTACATAACTCGCTAACAATAACAGTAACACTGAATGGTGAAAATTGACTGAAATCGTGTTTCTTTGGGAGAAAAACTAACCAGAAAACAGTGAAAGACAAAATCAATAATCCCTGAAGGAAATTTTTTTTTAAAAATCATGCACACAAACTCAAATGATCATCAAGGGACAACTGGTTTGGACTGTAGGTTCATAACTATCTTCAGTGCACGCTACTGAGTCCCCATCGATACTTTTTTGCCTGTAGGCAAATGAAGACAAATATTTTCTGATATAACCTCAAAGTGTGGGAAAGGCGAGGTGAATGCAGTTTTTCAATCATCTTCATCACTGGCCTCACGGTGAAAACACTCAAGATACAGGACCAAACACTACTGAGTGATACTAGTAGCAGCTCATTTTGTGTAGAAAATATTTCTACCTCAGTGCTCCTCTCCATTCATCCCGGCCCACAGCCGTGCATTAGGTCCCAGCATTGTGAACAAATTTCAGGAACATATTCAGAAACATGCTTTTACTTCAATTCAGAGCATGAAAAAAAAAAAAAACAGAAAGAGAAGAATAGATATATCCCCCACCCCATCCGACACATTTCCAAATGAGATACTCTCCAGAGTTCACACTGTTCTGGATCAAACTAGGTCAAGCCCACACACGCACGATCCGATGTTTTTCCCCCCGTAATTGTCTCCATAGGGACCCAAAGAACAACCAAGTCGACTCAATAATCCTAATGGTTTTCTGTGATCATGACCTGGGCGTACTCTATCTGATAAAGCTTCAAGTACGCATTGCGAAATGTGATCGACAGCTCAACTAAATGCTGAAACAGAATACATTTTAATGCAAATAATAATAATAACAACAATAATAATAATAATAATAAAACCAGAAAAAACCTGATATTTTTATCTTTTTCCGATGAAAAGGAAGAGAAATATTTAAGGCGCTTTCGCCGTCAGCTGATAATTAGCAAGCCCACCTGCTACTCCAGCGGGTGTTTTTGATAATTTTGTCTTCACATTTCCATTTAACTTCCCTGTCTTCTTCTTCTTCCTCTTCTTCTTCGTTCGCTTCTACCACCAAAATGCCCCGTGATCCCACTGTATTTACTCATGTGGTCTTTGATTGGTCCTGTGGTCCCCGAGAGGGCCACAAGAGATCCCCGAAAGGACCACATGAGGTTCAGAATATTGCGGGGCTTGGGCCTGTATTCTTGGTGGGTCGCAGAAGCGGGAATGCGTGAAACTGTGGTTTTCTTTGCATCAATTTAATCTAGAGTTGGACTTTCTCACCGGAAAACCTCGACGTATTTTGGATATCCGTATATCCCCGCCACGTGAGAGGTGGTTGCCCACCTAGTCCAGCGTTGGACTTTCTCATCGGAAAACCTCAGCGTGATTAGGATACGCATATATCCCCATCGGGTGAGAGGTGGTTGCCTATCTAGACTGCCCTGGTCCAGTGTCTCCGACTTCAGAGTTTTGTGGTCGTGGCCGTTACCCTTCCTAGTTGTGACCAGGACGGAGCTTTTATGCAGGAGGACGAATCCTCGCCATTAGTAGGTTTCACACCTGGGTTAAGCCGGTTTAGGCGTATTATCCCAATATTGGCGCGTTTAGGACTTGTTCGACCTCTAGAGCGGAGGTACCATGACATGAGTAGTCATCAAGTTTCACCCCTGGGTTAAGCTGGTTTATGCACATTTCAACAGTATGGATGTATATCGGACGTGACCGGCCTCTAGAGTAGAGGTTCCGTGGTATGAGTAGCTCTCGTCGCGAGACTACTGGACATACCGATTAATCTTCACTTTATCCTTTCCTTCACTTTTTTCACAGCGGCGCCGCTCGGCAACCCTATTCGCATTTTCTTCACTGGGCAGGAGGAGTTTCACCCCACGCGCGGCAGACGAAAAATCTCGCCTGCAGTGTTTCCCTGTTTTCAAACAGAAAATGAAATTTACGCCGAATGAGAGAGATGCTGTCGGTAAAAGGAAACTGCTCCCCACACCTCCTTATAACTTAATATCGCTGATAGTTTTTGATAAAAAAAAGATTTCAATCGTCACTGTCTTCACCCCTTCGACCGAATTAACCACTGTCATAACTAAAAAGATTTGAAGTGAAAAAAAGTCCAGTTCCTGTCTCTAAAATCCAGGCGCTAGCGCAGCAAAGAAAAAAAGAAAAAAAAAAGCTTTCTCAATCTTCTCTGCCAGACACAGAAGACAATAAGCGCTACAAAGCCTGCAGAAAACTGAAAATGCCTACTCTTGAAATTGTTTGTATTTTGCACAATTTTCCTTAACTTTGTGGACACCGTGAAGTTTCAACTTTTATGAATAATTTCTCTGTACAGTTTCATATAAAAAAATGTACGTGTAAATTACTGTTTTCATATTGATTGATGACATTCCTTTACGGCCAACATTGGCTCATAGGGAGGAAATCATATCCTTCCATGTCTTACGACTCACCGCCGCCCGCTGTAGGTCTTGGATGGACTTGAATCCCAAAATTGTATTCTCTCTAGTGATGGTTCTACGTAGAGTCTCCCTTGGCCTGCCTTGCTTTCTTTTGCCCTTCGATGACCATGTGAAGGTCTGGCGAGGAAGTCTGGATTCGTCCATTCTGAGAACGTGGCCGAGATAGGCCCATCGACGTCTTTTGACGTATCTTGATACGTAGACTTGGTTCAATTCCTGTCTTACTGACTCGTTCGATTTAAAGTCGGACCATCTGATATTCAATAGTCTACGGAGACATTTGCTCTCAAATGCATCAAGATTTCCAACTCTCACAACGGTATGTTTACACTGGGATCACACAGGAGTCGAAAATTTTAAGTTTCGTGGTTTTACTGAGCGTAAGTGACTTCCAGATAGTAAAAAGTTTATAGAATGTATTGGAACCATTGCAATGCGGGACTTGATTTCTGATGTTGTATCACCCGATGTTGACATTTTGTTTCCCAAATAGGTGAAATTGTGGACTTATTCAAAAGCAATACCGTTTAGCAAGATCTCGTCAGGTCTATTTGTGAGATCAATCATTTTTGTTTTTTTCTTTACTAATTTGTAGGCCAAGTTGTTCTGAGTAGGAGTGGAGGTGATCCGTTTTCTCTTGGGCGTCTGAATGAGACGCGCTCAGCAGCGCTATGTCGTCCGCAAAGTCTAGGTCTTCGAGGGTCTTGCCTTCGGTCTATGCGATACCCAGATGGCTATCCTTCGTACTACTGCGCACGACCCAGTCGATCGCGACACCGAATAACACTGGTGAGTGGACACACCCCTGTCTCAACTGGAAACCAAATGGAATTCCCAGAATTTCTGTATGTTATACTATGCAGTGATAAACACCACTGAAGAAGCGTTGGGGCAGTACATTTTATCTGAACTGCCTTCTTAAGATTTGTTACATCGCACGTCACAGTACTTCCCTCGTGTTGCTGTCCTGGCTGTACAAACCAGGTACATGTACCTGACTCACCTGTGTTAAGTAGGGTACTACACTTGGAGAATGTCGCCAAAACAGGGGAGTGTACACTGTACTTTGGGCTATCAATGAGAAACAGTATAACACCGATATAGTCTTGCTCATTACTTATTTTAAAACAAAAAACGAGCAAACGTCAGAGCTGAAAATGACGTTAGGACACAGGCCTAGCAGAGAAGCAGACGAGAATCTCTAGTCTAAGCTCTAGAACCATACACATGATCAACTGTCTCAAGACCAGCAATATATTTACTGGCACCAACAAAACGTTGGACGAAAGCTTATGAAATACAGTCTTGGTAAACCGATATCAACGCTCTTACTATAATGTTAAAGTTTATGAATGCAGCTGTCAAGTTCACCTGTAAATCAGTAGGGTATTACCATAAAGGCAGTCACGTGACAAATAATGCCACGCGGGCTGACATGTTAAAACACTTCAACAGGTTACTGTTTCTGGGACGCGAAAGTGAATTGCCTTGTTAATCAAAGGTCGTTGGTTGGATACCCTCTACAAAAACGCCTTCTAATAGTCCCTGCTGAAAATCAAAGCACAGACACCCAACAAAGTAGTGTTGATGAAAACGGTGAGGCACACCTGATCTCTTACCAGACACGGCTGTCAGTGCACGAGGGATGAAGAGAATATAACGTACAACTCAGTCCCAGAAAACCACAGAACCACGACGAGAGTCCACGACTTTTTCTTCCTCAGCTTTCCGAGCCAGTAAGGTTCACTGCTGCAGATAAGTTCCCCTCCATTTCTAATTTTCTCTCTTCAGTTGGTGACACCAATTTCCTGTACTTCCTCTTCTCTCTCTCTCTCTCCATTTTTGTCTTAGTCTACCCCTCGGTCTTGTTTCTTTCATTTCTTGTGCATACAATATTTTCGTTTGTCTGTTCTCTTCGACTCTCTCTACATGACCCAAATAGCGTAGTCATTTCTGTTAAGACGTGTATAATCCGCTGTAACTTAAATAAGCTGTTCTGTTCAGTGTTCTTTCTAGCTCTTCATTCCCCACTGTTGGTATCCTTTTAAGGGCACGAAGATTCTACTTGGGATCTTGTTCTCAAAGACCTGCAATTGTTATACTTCTCGTTTCTTAGTCAGTGAGGCACACCTGATCTCTCACCACACACGGCTGTCAGTGCATGAAGGACGAAGAGAATATAAGGTACAACTCAGTCCTGGAAAACACAGTACCACGACAAGAGTCCACGATATAAGACGGCTGGTCTTATTATAGTTGTGCAAATTATTATCTTCGTGTTTTGGGACAGGATTTTTTACTTTAACAAGTGTTGCAAGGCAAAGTATATTTTGCTCCCTATCTGTACTCTACTTTTAATTGGTTTGCTTACTATGCTGCAGCTGTTCAAAGCTGTGCCTAAATATTTATGTTTCTGTTTTCCTGACTGTCATATCTCCAACGATTATATAATCTGGATCACTCTGCCCCTTAATATTTTCAGTCCACAGAGCGTTAACGGAAAAATGAAATGACTACGGCTCATTTTCTACATCGTCGTTGACATTTGGTATACTACAATATAATCCTATTTAACTCTTATTTATCTTTCGTAAGGGATTTCTTAGACTTGGTAATTCTGGTGTCCCAATCGTCTATCAAAGTTTGCTTACACAAGTTTCAGTTCACACAGATGATCAATTCTATACATGAATAAAATAACTTGACATATTTATTTATTATGCATTTGATTACTTTTTCATAACTTTCAGTACCCACAGGTATTTGATTACTTTTTCATAACTTTCAGTACCCACAGGTGGGTTAAGTATACCGAACCTTCGACTCCGAGTCCTTTATAAATGACATGTTTCCATCTTCTCTGACTCCGCCCTAAATTTCTTCCAGCTCTGAATATACTGCTCATCGTCGATTCCACAAACATGCTTTCTAGGGTGGGTTTATTTTCATCTACGAGAAACAATAATTTAACAAGAAACTGGATTAAACTGGACATTTTTTTAAAACGGCGAATTAGTGGGACGCAGTGGTGTAGTGTTTAGTGCGCTCACCTGCCGATTCGATTTCGAACTCTGAATTTTCCCGGACCGACCGGCATCGGGGTCAACCCATTTACGTAAATATGGATAAGCGGATATTCCCTAGGAAAACAAAGGCAGCGAGGACAGGCACTGGCATCCCTACTTCAAATGCTGTAGTGGCCTAGAAATGTGAAGGCACAAACACGTACACCCTTAGGGCATGCAGATGCTGCGGGGCATAGAGAACTAGCAGTACATAACGTAGGGACATGTTTCATGTTGGCTTCAGTGACAATGCAAAGAGTAAGATAAAGAGTACGTCAACATATGGACCATATTCCTAGCTCAGAGGTCACGTGCCCAAAGATCTGATGCTGGAACTTTGTTTCCCAAAGTGTGATAACTGTGCAACCAGTCAGTGATACAGCGGAAGTATTCATGTGTTATGCGGAGAGACAAATTACTCAATTTTTAAAACAATTAAAATTTAGAACACTCGACATTTCTGCACATTTTACACAGCAGTGTTTACCTTCAATACAAAAGTTGTTATTAATGATTAAACAACGAATTTTGTACTTTAACTAAAGTTTTTAAGAATTTATATTTTCAATAATCTCTCTTAATTCCACCAACAGTTCTCATGTGCCTGTCTCTCATGCTCCGGTGCTTCGTTAAGATCGTGCACAAAAAGTAATACAAGACCACCTTTGACTTGGGAAATAAATCTGGTCTTCATAAACGGGGGCGAAGACGCTGTCCCAACCAGGCACTCGTAGCTGACATGCTAGCGTCAGGGTTAGCGAACCATAGC
Organism: Achatina immaculata; assembly: GCA_009760885.1. NCBI lineage: Eukaryota > Metazoa > Mollusca > Gastropoda > Stylommatophora > Achatinidae > Lissachatina > Lissachatina immaculata. Next base: position 7,683,343 of record CM019703.1, read on the forward strand.
TGACCAAGACCCTGTCCCACCTCTCCGTTGGTTTCCCCAATAACAGGCCTAGCCTGGCTAACAGAGAAGATATGGTCATAGTCCCCATGCTAAAGAAGTAATGCTTGCTTTTTAGCTGCATTCTGGGACTGAAAAAAAAACCTGCCATGGGCTGAACAGAACACCAGCCCGCATGTCCAAGGAGACTGGATAAGTACTCATATACAGCATGCCATGTGAATATCTTTAACCTTTCCCTCCTCTCCTCAAACTTTCTTTGGACAAGCGGCAGCAATTAAATTACACACAGAAAAAGTGAACTTGGGTTATCTATCATTTCGTTTTCTTCACACTGCTGCCAGAACGTAAAACAATAAATAAATAAATAAATAATGGCGATCATATACAATTAAATAACCAAAATATGTTGGAAAGAATCGAATGTTATAGCACATCCTCATTACTTAAAAGAGGAAACGGATGAGGCTTTTTTTTCCCTTCTAAAAGATGAAAGCTATATCCTATATAAAAGGCTTTAAAAACGGAATTTTCATGTTTACAAATTATTTTAAAACTCATTCACTCTTCCTCAGATAATGCTTATTTTTCTCTTCCATGCTGAATTATCACATGATAAATGCTTAATGATAACAAACTTGGCGCTATCGTGACACTCGCCCCCCTTCCCCCCCCCCCCCCCCAAGTCCTCAGACAGAAGCCAGACGCTGACAATGTGCGGCTGACTTGTGCATAGCGCCCTCCTGTTTAAATGTCACAGGGGCTATTCACTATCAAAAAAGGCGGCGAGAGAACCTTTCGTAAGCAAATATTTTATTACCTTATTTCAAATATATTTATCTAGCAAATGCCTTTCACTGTGCTGGTTTGCTGTGTCAATGTATGCCAGCTTGCTCCGACAAAGCACATTGGGATGCCAAGCAACTGTACTGAAAGGTTAAAACAGTCATCACCGCCAATCAACCATAGCTGCTCAATACTGTATACTACCTTTCCCAGCTGTTCCCAGAAACAGCCTGTTCTGCTGTTTCAGTATGGCACCCAAGACAGCTACCTAGCTGCTTGTGACGGTGAAGCATGCCCTAAGGCCTTTTTAAAGATCATCTCCGGAAAGAAGGGGAAAAAATCACATCCTTCTCTCCACTCACTTTCAGACATGTATTCAAATCATCTTGACAGTGTCACCGACTGTAAAGAATTCACGTTGGCAGTTAATGACTAATCACCAACCGGCTTACTACAGCAACCTGCAGACAGGCAGTGACGACGTACCAGTGTGTCATCCTAACACAACCATTCTCAACAAGCTAAACAGCTATAAGCAAATCTTTGAAACTGGTTTCAGATTACCAGAAGCACACATTTTAAACCGATCAAGAACTGAAAGGGATGGCAAGATACAAGATGGCAAAGAAACATCTCGCTGAAGGTTTGGCATATTCTGTGCACATTAGACTTCAATGTGCACTGAGCAGGTAACAACATTAATGTGACAGAAGTAGATAACAATGTCAATGTGAACTGAGTCGATAACTACATAAACATGAAACGAATTGGTGACTTCATCAATGTGAAATGAATTGGAAAATATATCAATGTGAAAAGAATAAGCAAATGAATCAATTTTGGTTGATACTACTGAAAAATGACTGCATCTAAACAATTTTCTTGATTACTGCTGTTGTAGCTTCCAGGAACTGCAAGTAAGTTTTTCTTAGTAGTTGACATTTTAAAAATGATGGAAACACAAGCCTGGTATCAGACTGGAAGTGAGTTATGGCAGCTACATTCAAAACCTGGACTGAACTGTAAGATCATGTAGACCACCATGAGCCCTGCCTCATTAGCCCAACTGAACTAGCTCATAGCTGACCAAGACTTGGCCCACATCTCCACAGGCTCAGCATGGCTAATGGGACAAGGTTCTCTACAGTCCCCGCGGCTGTGAAGTCTACTACAGAATCATGGGACTTCTCTGCTGTTTAGCTACACTCCAGGTCTGCAAAAACGGCTGCCTTAACCCATTATCCATTTGTACACATTCTCTGCAGCGACTGCAAAGAACATCCTCTTCTCAGTTACAGGAAAACTGAAGAGACATGCTATTTTTGAATACAACCAGGCAGCAAAAAACTTGATTGGTTGTTCTCAGAGCATATGCAGATATTCTTCAGTACAATACTAATACAATACTTTAGAATTTTAAAAACTGTGCAGTAACATTTTAAATTCTTGGTTACCTGTTTCAGTGTCTATGATACAGTTTAATCCCTTAAATTATAACTACTGCACTTTATTTCTTTTATTTCATTAATAAATATATTATGATGCTAATAGTTTGATTTCATCTACAAATATACTGAAATTAATGCTTTGATTTCATTAACAAATATAATATACTGAAATCTTGAAAAAACAATGAAGTATATAATAAGAAGAGACTGTGATCTAGAGGAAAAAAAAATCAGAAGTTGAGACCTGATCTAGAAAAAACAAGGAAACATATACAAGCAGAGACTGTGATCTGGAGAAAACAAGGAAGAATATAACAAGCAGACTGTGATCTACAGAAAACAAGGAATTAACAAGCAAAAACTGTGGTCTAAAGAAAAAAAAGGAAGAATATAACAAGCAGAGACTGTGGTCTAGAGAAAACAAGGAAGAATATAAAAACAGAGGCTGAAGTGTGTGCCTCACACCTGATGTCACTCTCCTGGGAAAGTAACTCACATCAGCTGACCCAGCAATTTCATCATTTTAGTTGTGCATGCAAATAAACACACTCCACCCGCAAGTTTTTCCTGAATTACCTTTCTCATTAACAAATATAATACACTGAAGTTTATGATTGATTTTATTAACAAATATACTGAAGTTAATAACTACTGTCTCTAAGTGTAAAGCTAAAAATGAAACATCTGTATAAGGGACAGTTAATATATTTCATGATCTAATCAAATAAACTGAATAAATAGAATTAAAGATATAGAGGATAATATATGAAAAAAAAAACAATGAGAGAAGAACAAGCAGCATTTCGAAAAGGGAGAAACTATCTTGACCAGATCTTTAAGAATAATACTTGCAGAACACACTGAAAAGTAAAGCCTATCAATCCTGAACTTCACAGACTTCAAAAAGGCATTATAGATATACTGTTCAAAAAAAAAAAAAAAAAGAAATGCAACACTACTGTAGTCATAATGGACACCAAATGTCAAACTTGTATCAAGATTTGATTTTACGGAATTAATGTTTCCATCCTGGCATGAAGAAACTTTAAGCTTTAATAATGAAATGATGTTCATTAAATTTGGTTTGGACTTTTATTCTTTGTGACTGAGGCCTCCGTTTCAGCAAGGTGTATGGCCTCCTCTGGCTGCTGAGTACAATTCAGGTCAGCATGAGAAGTTGATGTCCAAGTGAACGTTTCAGGCAATTTGCCCTTGTCTGATCAGCAACTTCAGTTTAAATAGCAACATCATATTTGTTGCGTTTCTTTTTTTGAACAGTATATCATACACAGAGATTCACTGTGGAGAATTTTAAGACTATGTGAAATACCATCTAAAATTGTCAACATCATTAGAGACCTCTACAATGGATACATTTGTGCAATCAACACAGTAGAAGGAATGAGTGAATGGCTCCAGACTGAATCAGGTATGATACAAGGATGTATACAATCTCCCTTGCTTTTTAGAATTGCCATAGACTTCATAATGAAAAAATATTTCACTGGTAAAATGGGCATTGATTGGGTACATGGGACTCAACTAGAAGATCTTGATTTTGCAGATGACATAACTCTATCAGTAACAATGTGAATCTGATGCAAGAAAAAACAGATACCCTGTCTTCACTGGCTAGCAAAACAGGACTTGAAATTAACAAGGAAAAAAAAAATAATGAAACTTCCCATTAATCAAGAAGGAAAAAATATATGTACAAGCAACAGCTGTTGAAGAAGTAAACCACTTTGCATATCTCAGCAGCCACAAAGACCAGAATAGTGACACCAGAAAGAAAGTTTGAATTGCAGAAGCATCTTTGACGTTCAAGAATCTTGAGAACATATGGCACCCAAAAGTCATAAGCACAAAAACCAAGCTAGGAATATTCAATCCAAATATAATGCCACCCTCATTTATGGATGCGAAAGCTGGAAAACAACTAAAGAAATAAAAAAAAATTTAAAAAATTAGACTCTTTTGAAAACAAATGCCTAAGAAAAATATTCTGTATAAAGTAGAGCGAACTCAAGAACACAGAGATAAAGCAGATGAGCGAACAACAACCTGTCTTATGGGCAATCAGAAAAAAATAGATGGACACATATTAGTCACATGATAAGAAGAAACAGTCAGAGAGTCCCAAAATGATCTATCAAGTGTAACACAATAAGCAGAAGAAAAAGAAGTTGACCACATAAAACTCTAAAGAGGACACTGTTAAGAGAGGCCAAATTAGTAAGCATAAAATCCCTTGATGAGGTTTGAAAAGCTCGCCGCAAACACAAGAAAACATGCAAGCCCTATGTGATGTTTAATGGCACATGAAGGATGTGAGGTGTAAAATGTAAAAATATATATATTTCATGGGCCATGTACTAGCAGTGTCAAGAATGCTAAAATACATTTTTGTCTTCCCCCCCGCCCCCCTCCCACCTTTCCAGATATTTTGTAACTTTATTTTTCACACCACAAATCTCACCACAAGAATCAAGCATAAAATGTAAAGAAAATCAATTTTTGTATTGTTGATGCTGCCTGTCAAGTTTAGAACTAAATTATAGGAAATCAATGTGTTATCTAAAGCTATAAAATTTTTAGCAAGGAGTGTCTTTTGTTGAAAAAGTTACCATCAGGTGTTAGAAAACAGAAGAAAAATAAACAGAACATCGAATGTCAATGAAAATCTATGTCACAGAGTTGCAACACGGCAGGGTAATTAGATGCTGAAGCCTAAAAGGAATATTACAAAACGAATTTTACTACAATGGGAGCATTTGGGTGGCAAATTATGTAACAGAGTGATTACCATTAAACCATAAACAAGATGCTGAAATGTGTGATTTAGCTGCAAGTGTTGTACAAGGTTTGTAACATGTTTTGGAATCATAGCCCAAGTCTTTGACTCCTAATTCCTCTATTTTTCTACTGCACAATCCACTGTCCTGATTTCAGTTACCAAAAGATGAATCAAATGCCCGACTGTAACGGTTATTAAAAGGTAAATGTACTCCTGTCATGCCTTATAGGCACATAAGGGCAAAGATGTAAATGGTATTTGGTTTCCATAGGCAATTACATAATCAAATATTGCTATAATCAATATGACAAGTATACTTGGCAACTTCCGCAAAACAGCTAACATTTATCTCCTTCAACATCATGTTCCAAGGTAAAAAGAAATTATAAAAGAATCATAACAAGGTAACAATGTGAAAGGTTGAAGTTTATAGTATTTTTATGCATTACAGTAATATCTGACACATTAACATTCTTTTGTAATAAAAAATGATTACTGCATATTTCACTGGTAAATTACATGATGCTTATTTTCAGCACTTGCTGCAATGTAAAATTATGAACCCCTGGCTAGGGAAAAAAGCCATTTGACTGCAATCAATTGGGGGACTGGCTAGCACAGTGGTTAGAGCACTCATCTAGCAACAGAATGGTCGATGGTTCGAATCCCCAGCTGAGTGGGGATTTTTTTTTTTTCCTGACCAATACAGCCCCAAGGTCAACCCAGCCTCACAAAATGGTACCAGAGAAATATGAGAAGGAAAGGAACTGGCCACCCTACCTCATATGCTGATGGCCCAGCATAATGAGGTCTCTAACGCTTCATCCCCTACAGCATTTGCTATGGGACTATCTATCTATGTAAGTCAATTACAGGGCTCATGGTTGGTCAATATTTTAAAGAAAAAAAAAAAAAACGTCTGAAAGCAGCTGGGATCAGCATGATGGCTTTTAAGACTGAATACTGTACCACAGATGTATGACACATTACTACTACACAGCTTAAAGCTTTCTAAGATAAGGACACAGCAGGGCAAAATCTGACACACAACAGTTAAATTAAGAACACAAAACTACTGACTAAATTATAAAAATAATAATACTAAAAGAATAATTCTGAATACACATAAAAAATAATCAACGCAGTTTTAAAAAAAATATGCTTACAATTTCTAACAGAAATATTGTTCTGATGGCTCCAAAAGCCAGTAAAGTCTGCAACACACTCTTGTTAATTTATTTACAACATCAGCAACATGGATAACAGTTGAAGAAGTGTGAACAAATTTATTTAGCTGCTATAACAAGCCAGCCATAATGGTGAGAACCCTTGCTGTCTGGTTGTATTTATGGTTTCCGCTATTATCACTGGCTGTTTATCAAGTACAAAGGAATAGCAGAGAACTGAACATAAACTTTACACGTCACACTTAAGTAACTCAATAAGCTGTTTCCTGGAGTATCCTGTTGTGGTAGGACAATGTGGTCTTGTGACAGTTCTCGTTCACTGTCCTTGTTAACTGCACAATCCCTCTGAACTGTGTTTTTTTTAAACCAACATGAGGTCTGTTGAAGGTTCCTTGGAGGTCCATGGATCAGCAAATAAACTGTCTGGATTCTATTTATTACTCGAGGGGCCCACAACTGTTTTCAGGCCGAAAAGGAAGCCCACGGTCAAAAAAGTTTGAGAACCACTGTTTCTGCTGAACTGCCTAAGAGAGGTAAACTAAGTACATGACCTGCGTGTAATACACGTACATACACGCATACAACTTGCCTTTTATGAATTTTTGCTGTTGCTGAAAGACATGGCTGAAAGTTATTATGTCGTATTTTTTTTTTAATGAGCACTCACATGTGCAACACTTACCAATGCGGGAAACTTCTGCTCTAGCTGAAGCGCTGCCATCTGATCTCTTCGTGTTACCTACTACATCCACTACCGGCGCCTGTACTTCCTTATGAAAGTTTTGCTCTTCATTCTTTGTTCTGGCTTCAGCACAAAGGCATCCAGGTGCAATACATAGCAAATAAGTAAGAACGATGAACTGGACGACCACCATAAATCTCGACTTCATCCGAGGTAAATGAGACTTCATAACAACGGCTGCTACTTCGCGGGAAGTTTGGGCAGAAGTCACGATTATTTTGAATGACGACTCAAGATAAGTATCTTGTCACTGACGGCTAAAAACTTCACTTTATCGCATCCTTTCTACTGTTAAAAGAGAATGAAAAAACTCAGCTTGAAAGCCGAGCATGTTTGTTTCATGTAAAGACGTTTGTTCTCAGCAACGACTTTAATTACGGACCGTAACCAAACTATTGTACGTACCAACCTAAAGTCAACCGATTCACTTACTCCTCGTTTTCACATAGCGATTAATTTTGTCCAGGACCTCGCCAACAATGGTAGTTAACAATTTAGTAACCACTTTGAATCGTAATTTGCTAAAATTATAAATCTTAACACATGATATAAAAGCATAAAGTTACCGCAAAAACTTTAATTTAAATCTCGGTCATAGAAATATAAGCTTATAATTTCCATAGGCATTTGTTATTTTGTTTAAAAGTATATTAGAAAACGAAGAATCCATCCTGGTATATGACTAGATTATTGGCTCCCTCCTTTGTCACGTGATTAGCAATGTCTGCTTTCACTTCTGGTGAGTTGGCTTTCAAATATACAACTTTGTCTGCTTCTGAATGCAAGTTTAAATGTTACAGTGTATGCAAAAGATATTCACTTTACATTTCATTAAAATAACTTTCAGAATATTTGATGTGAATGATTATACTGAAAGGAAGCAATCTATTTCATTCGATAGTTCCTCCAAAGCTGCATAGACCCGTTTCCAAGGCAATTGGTGAACTTTTTTTGAAGTAAACTTTTAAGATTGATAAAACTGAGGTGCTAGTTGAATATGTTGACGAAAAGCAAAGTTATTTAAATTTTTTTACAAGCATGGACCTTTAGATGAGGACATCTGTCCTCTTCAGAAAGTAAAACAACTAAAGAATCTGTGGAGAGGAACAGACAGAACCACAAAAATAAGATTTTTAAGGCCATGCATCTTTCCACATCGCAACATATGCCTGTGAGACCTGGACACTTAACAAAGCACCTGAGAAATACATACATGCCTTTGAATGTAAATGCTACAGAAGAGTTCTTCAAATATCATGGAGACAAAAAAGAACAGTCATGAGCAAGATGGCCTGCTGCTGGTGCATCCATTTTCAGATCATCAACAATGTCTTGCAGCCATCTTTACCTTGGTCTTCCTCTCTTTCTTTTTCCCATTATGTACCCTTCCAAGACTGTCTTCTCTAGATTATCATGACGTTTAATGTGTCCAAGATATTTAAGTTTTCTTTGTTTAATCCTCTTTACTAGCCAGCCTTCTTCAGTATTAAGTTCTTGTAGTATGGATATATTTGTTCTTTTTTGTGTCCATGGTTTTGGCTAGGTTTCATTTTTATGTAAAGTTTCTTATTTGTTTTTATTCTGATGACCATAATGTTTGTTGCATCTTTTTCCAGAACCACATCTCTGTTGTTTCCAGTTCATTTCCTTCATTATCCTCTGTTAATTGTCGAAGTTTCACAAGCCTAAAGCGATAATGGCTGTATGTAGCACATTAATACACATTTCCTAACTTTTAATGACATTCTGTTATATTGTTAGTATCTTCTTCATGATATATATAGAGGGGGGATGGGAGTACCTGCATTAGATCTTTCTTTTTCACTTTGACCCAAATTCATTTAATTGTTTTTAGTAACAGTGAGTTAATAATATGTTAGAATGAATTGTTATTTTCTTACAGAAAGATCTGTGCAACTCATTGTGCTTATTTCAGGGTTGCTTCTGAATCCAGACAATGGGTTCCCAAAACTGGTTCAGGTTTATATCCTGCCTCCTGCAGCATCATCATCAGTTTGTCAGCCTGTCCCCATTGTTCTGCAAACTCTGCCTGTTGATTCCAGTGAGCTTCCTCCATCCTTCGCTGCTGCAGTTTGGGACCATCAGAAGTTAGAGACCCTTCCAGAACTTTTGGATAGGCTGAATCTAGAGTCTACCGACTCTTTGAGAAAATACACAAAGAAAGTTTTGCATGAAATTTTAGATGGTTGTAAAGTCAGCATCCAGGTAATGATCATTATGCAAAAAGTGATTTGTGTACTTTGTTTGGTAGATGTTACTTTCTCAGCAGTATAACCCTTTAATCAAAGTGGTACAAAAGTAAGATTGAATAAATATTTCTTATATCCTTAAGTCTCATTAAAATGGATTTGTAAATACTTACATTCCAGATCTATTGAATCTGCAGCATGTACATCTAGGGCAGTGGATGTAGAACTAATAGAAATGTACTTTTCGTGAAGAAATCAGAACTGGACAGGAGAAAAATGAAGAATGTCAGAATCACAGATTCAGTGTCTTGATTCTGCAGGCCTGAATAGTGTCAGGAATCTGCAGTCATGTGAATATCATTTGCTATACTGTTATACATGTGAATATCACTTGCTGTACTGTTATACTGTTTTAAAACATCTTGGTCATTAATCAGGAATTGAGTCATCATTATCAGGTACTGTGCCGACTGGCATTGACTAGTATGCTTCTCCAGAGTACACGATCCTTCATGCAGACCATCAGCTCAGTTGGTGATCTCCTCTCACACCATCCCGTCAGACCGTCCAGTATTATTCCTCTTGGTCTTCCTCTTGATCTTCTTCCTTCTATTTTTCTTGTTGTTATATTTTCTATGTCCCCTCTTCTCATTGCATGTCCTATGCAAGTACATTGTCTCTCTCTTATTTTTTTTATAAGATTTTTTGTCTCTCCAGCTCTTCTCATTTGCTGTTAGGGAGGCAAAGTTCCACAAGGGACATACAAATGAATGAATGAGCTCTTCTGATACATTCTTCATTAGTTATTTTTGCTGTCCAAGGAGGTTCGTAACATTCTTCTAATAAACCACATTTCTGCTGCTTCCAATGATTTTTGTGCAGACCTGCCTATTTACCCAAATAAGCAGGCATGGACCAGCTGGCAGTAGACTCAGAGAGCGAGGTGGGGTAGTAGGTGGCTCTACTATTCTATAAAGTGCCTCAGGTGCTCAGTGAAAGGAATACCAGGCGGGTAAGAGGCACCTTAAAGCCTTTCGCTCGCGCTGCCTTGCAGGTAGGACAGGGAGTCCAAAGGCTAGCGAAGAGTCCATACACAAACCGGCAGAAGGCAACAGGAAACCACTGTTGTAGCTCCAAAGAACAGTTATGCTTAGGAATTGAGTACTATTTTTATATTTCACGGTGCCTGCTTCATATCCTTCTCCGTCCATTTTCTCAGGATTTCAAGATTTGTTTTAGTTGATAAAACAATAAAAAAAAAGTTGATAAAACTAACAAACTCCTAGGATTATGAAGTAGTAGTCTTTTTTTTTTCTTTTTAATGTGTAATTTTATAATGGATTACATCCTTTAATTGTATCCTATGCTGGATGTTGTTATTATTTCCTCTAACAGTATTCTGCATTATCTGTGTTAAGAATATACATCTTGGCTGCTTGACATGCCCATTCAAGTAAGACTGAATAAGACAAAGTAGTATTGTCCTTTATTTGTTGTTCCATCTGACACAGTGGTTACCTCATACCACAGCTTCTTACTGATTTTCTCACTATATCATATTATATATAAATTACAGTTAATTGTTCAGCATGTGCATTTTAAATGGTGCTGTAGTAACCCAGAGTTGATGGTCATTTAGATGCCCTGTTTTATTTTTGTTCTTCATCTTCAAAATAATAGGGACGATCCAGAGAAGACACTCAGATACGCTTAGGCATCTTAGATGATCAGTGGAGAGATGGGAAATTGTCTGAAGGAGCTAAAATCAAGTTAGGCTGCCTTGCTTCAGGTAAGTATGTATGATAGTCTTTTTTTGATGGTTACATCATTCTTAATTAAGTCATGTAATATGTGCATGTTGTAATTGTACATGCAGTTCATCAAATAACTCTTATTATCAGTGAAACTGAAGAGTCAGAGCCAGAAACAATTTTGAGAGGTGTCCATAGGATTTTCATAGAAATTTACTGAGTCTGATTTCAGAATAAAAACTTCATTAAAAAAATCTGGTAAAAAACAGTGCAGTATGCCATTCCCTCATACCCTGAAATTGTGAAAGGTGTTCAGTGATCATATTAACCAGCAATTACCAGTCAATCAATCAATCAATCAAGTGGCTTGGCTTAGTCAATCATTTCTCTCCTCAATTCCCTGTCTTTAGACTTGATTGTGAGATCCGCCAGTGACTTTCTTTTTAGCCACACTGACAGCCCTTCCAGTAACTTATCTCTCTGTCTTCCCCTGTCACTTCTTCCCTCAGTTTTTCCAGTTGCCATGATGTGTTCCAGTTTTCCTCTTCTCAGAAAATGTCCTACAAATCTCACTTGTCTCCCTCTGATCTTTGCTGTAATTTGCCTTTTAACTCCAGCCTCTCTTAAGACTTCTTCGTTGGTTTTCTTAGCTGTCCATGGTACCTTCAACATCCTTCTTATGAGCCACATTTCCATGGCCTCCATTTCTCGCTGCACTCTCATATTCTTCACATCCAAAGAACAAAATTGGCTCAACATAACATTTAAGTACTTGGAATCTTGTTTCCATTGATATGGATCTGTTGCACAAGATGTTTCTCATTTTCTGGAATGCTGATTTGGCCTGAGCACGTCTGCTTTTTATTTCATTGTGACATTTCCCATCAGCTGTTATAATTGTTCCTAAATATTTGAATCTATCAACTTGTTTCAGTTCTGTGCTATCGATGGTAATACTACATTTTGGTGGTATTCTTTTCTTTGAGGTGACCATCACTTCAGTCTTCTTTTTATTCAGGCTGAGACCTTTACTTTTACTTTCATGAACCACGATGTCCAGAAGAGCCTGTAGCTCCCCTTCACTTTTAGCAATCAGAACTGTGTCACCTGCATATCTTAAGTTGTTAAGGTTATACCCGCCAATCAGTATTCCTGGCAAGCTCTCTATATTTCTCATTATGTTTTCACTGTACAAGAAGAAGAGGTCAGGAGATAGAACACATCCATGTCTTACTCCCAATTTTATGTCTTGGAATGCTCCTATTTGGTTCTCAACTGTTATTGCTCCTGATTGCTGCCAGTATATGCTTTTGATGAGTTTCAGATCTTTCCCATCTATGTTGATGTCTTCCAGCATTCTTATAATTTCTGTGTGTCTCCTTTTATCGAATGCTTTACAGTAGTCTATGAAGCATAAGTATAGGTCCATCTTTACTTCTATTGATCTTTCCATCAGTGTTCTCAATATATATATGGCAATTACTTGTGCCTTTTCCTTCGATGAAGCCACACTGTTCTTCAGTGATTTCTGATTTTATTTTGCCCCTGATTCTTCTTGTGACAATACAAAGCAGGATTTTGGTAACATGCCAGTAATGCTTCTCCATTCTGTGTGCTTCCTAGTGTTTCCAATCAGACCAGTTGCCTCACCCTTCATGTACCACCTGATCAGCCCATTCTGATTTTTTTTTTGCTTGACATCCCTGTCTGTGTTTTTTTTTCTTTTAGTTTTCCACTGATTATGAGTTTTCTGACTTATGTTAAGAATTTTGACTTTTTCATTAATATTTTAGTTTGTTTTTATGTGTTACAGCTTTTCTTAGGATTTCTTCATTTTTTAAAAAAAATTAATAATGCAACTTTATATGTTGCACCATTCTCCAGAACCATATCTCTGCTTCTTCCCATTTTAAAATTGAGAGTATCTCTTTTAGAGCGTACAGTACATAACTGTCAGTGCATTAAGAGAAAATATTCACATGAGAATGATGAAAATTGTTTGTATTTATGAGATATGGGAGCTGGTTAAAAAAAAAAACAAATCTATTAATTGTTTCTGTTAATCTAGAAATTATTGCACATAATTCATGACATTTTGGTTTTAATATAATTTATAAAGTTCACACAAAATTCACTGATTGTTTCAGCACTTAAAAACAATGACCTGAAGCAAGCTGATGGATTGCACCTTGCGTTGATGGTGGATCACTTGTCTGAGGTGAAAGCAGTTGCATCTTTGTTTGCTAACATTTTCTTCATTTATCTTTCACAGTTGTCTTTTTTTTTTTCCTTCATGTCTGTCTTGTCTGAAGCTCTGAAAGCAGAGATGATTGCTTGAGTGACAGCATTATTATCAAATCTAGCAAATCAGACCTGACTGGGGGCCCTGCCTGTCTCTTTGTTGGTGCTTCTAATTAATATGCTTAACCCAATAGCTCCTTCCTCATATATCTTTCAGTGTTGAGGGAACAAATAGACATCTTGATAGGGCTCAACGATTTGCTTCATGTAATGGTATACTTAATGCTTCTGTAATTTCCTCTCTCCATCTCCTGCATGGGCAGCCTCTTCCTTTGTTACCTAGAAATCTTAGTGTGAATGTTTTCTGTGATATACCCATTTATATCAATCTGTCTATTCTTCATGTGTTTTCTATGAGTGATAAAGAGATCCATCGCCAGCTTGCTGGGCCAGGTGCAGTTTGAGGGTAGAATTTAACCCAGGGGAGCCCATCTGTCAACTTGAAATTTTATGCTGTGTCATGATGTCACAGCACATGAATCAAGCTTGCTCACTTTATGCTCCATTTGGCATTGTGTAAGTCAGTTTGTATTCCTTACCAGAAACAACTGAGCAATGGTTAGATCTCACCATAATCAATTACCATCACCATATCCAGAGAACGCCAACAATCTATATAGCACTTATAACAGAGAATTGTGAGAAAACATAATTGTCAGTGTCATTTAGCAGGACTATAGATAAAATATTCAGTGACGGTGAGGTCTGCCAAGAAGCTTACTTTTTTTTTTTTTAATTCACCGTCGGTCTTCAAGTTAGCAGACATAATCTGCTCCTAGTCTGATGTGACGAATGTATTTAAACATCTTCACAACATTTGTTGCTAAGAACATCCTGCTCACTGACCAGAATAATTTTTTTTAAAAATCTGAATTTCACATGACATTTTTGCCAAATAGCAAAAATTTCTTAGGCATCTTAATCTATAGTAGCAAAATTATATTTCAAACACCCCCACCTACTTTTTTTTTTCTTATGCAATTTTTGTCTGCATTATTTGTTTGTCATGTGAAACATGAGATCTTTTTTATGTTTGAAGGTGAGCCAGTGGATGGTGGGTGTGAAACGCATTATCAGTGAGCTCAGATCTTTGCATTCATCACCTCGGCTTTCCTTCTCCAAGAGATCATCCATACCTCTAGTGACCGCGGCCTCAAACAGTACCACAGGTGGAGAAAAGCTTGCATCATCTGTGCAAGAAAATGGGATACAGCTAAATACCCCCAGGGAAGAGGGATGTTTAGATAAGAAGGAAGGAAAGCTTGGTAACAGTGTAGACATTACATGATGATGTGAGGTGCCTGTTCCTGGTGCTTTCATAACTGTTATGGCTTACTGTGATATCAGCAATATGCAAATGTTTTTTGTGTTTTGTGTTTGGGAAGCAGGTAACAGTGCCTTGATTTCAAGCAGATAAATATTGAACTTTGTAGTATTTTTTGTTTTGGTACTAAAATAACAAAGAGGTATAAAAACTGAAGGTTTATATGAGTTAAGATTTTTTTTTTTTAAATTAAAGTTCTGCATGAGTTCTTATACAGCTGTGTGAGGAGGAGAAGAAAAGCCAGCCCTAAAACAAGTGTCAAACCCACAACTCCAGTTTCATGTGTAGCTGGCTTATCCATGTAATGGAGCTTCTTGGTTATAAATAAGCTAGATTGTAACTCGTTCAATTGAAATTTAAAGATTTTTCTTGTCATATTGGAATTTATACATCCATTCAGTCATTCACCTTAGACTTGGGTGCTCTCAGTGGTCTAAACCCAGAAATGCAGAAAGGAACTGTTGGAAACACCAAAGACTGCAGGTAGTGAATGAACAAAGACAGAATAAATCATTGTCTGAGACAGTTTTTTGTTATTTGGTTGTGATGTAATGTGCTACATCCTCAGAGTTAATTTTACTTTATCGGGGAGGGGAGGTTCTATGATGTGGGTGGGTTTTTTATGTGTGTGTGTATGTGTTATTTCATGGAATACCATTTTTTTTAAGTTGTATACATTCTTGGGGTTGTGTGGGGTATTTTACTCTGAAGATGGGTTATCTCTCTCTCTCTCTGAACCTTAAGTGCCCAGGGCACATGGGGCTTCTGCAAGGGTTTTCCACAAATGCCTGTCTTTCGCCTTTTTTTCTGCTCTTGCCCAGGTGAGCCCTCTATTGCTCAACATCCTTTCTGTTGTTCTTCTCCATGTCTCTTTTGGTCTACCCTTACTTCTGCTCCCCTGTGGTGTCCATCTTAGTGCTATTTTTGGTAGTGAGTTGTCAGTCATTCGGAGCACATGTCCCAACCATCGCCAGCGTCTTTCCTCAATAACTGTTGTCAGTGGTTTCATCTGCATTTCTGCCAATAAGATGTTATTTCTTATGGTGTTTGGCCAAAATATTTTTTTAATTCTACGTAAACATTTAGTCTGGAAAGAATTCAACTTGTTTTCTATGGTTTTGGTGATTTTCCAGCATTCACTTCCATAGAGTAGTACACTTAGAACATTACTCTTAAATATCCTGATTTTCATATTTATGCTTAGTTTATTTGATTTCCATATATTCTGTAGCATTGCAAAAGCCTGGTTTGCTTTAGTAAGTCTGCTGTTGATGTCCTCTGTGCTGTCTCCATTTTCTACTACTCTGCTGCCAAGGTATACAAATTCGTTTACCTCCTCCACTAACTTGTTATCTACTCTGAGTACATTTCTGTTGTTCACATTTTGCTTCATTAACTTTGTCTTTCCTACGTTGATCTTTAGTCCTATGTTGTTTGCATTCTGGGTTAACTTGTTTATTTTATCTTGCATATCTTTGTGACTGCTTGATAATAGACAAATGTCGTCCGCAAAGTCAAGGTCCTCCAGCACTGTGTTAAGGGTCCATTGTAATCCTCTGCGTTTGTCTGATGTTGCCTCCTTCATTAACCAGTCTACTGCCAAGATAAATAATGTTGGTGATAGTACACATCCCTGTTTCACTCCTGTTTGTACCCTAAAGCTGCTGGAGGTATGTTGAAGATGGGTTATATTTGTTTGTAAATCAAAGGACACCAGAATAAACCATTCTTATGGTTGTCAATGTACTGACCTCTTTATTGTTACATTTCCAGTGGAAAAAAAAAATGCCGAAATATGACTTTGCAGCTTTTTGCTTAAACACCATGATATGTTGTGGTTGTTAATGAGTTTCCATCAATTTTTTTAGAAACTTGACCTCATTTCATTCATTAAATACCACAGTACTACTCTTAATGTTATTCAAGTGTAACACTGCGTATGGAGTCAAAACCATATACCATATGGGGGAGGGAGAGGGCAGTGTATAACATACAGAGTTAACACCAAGAAAGTTTGGAGAAAAGTGATACTCATGTTTGAAAACTAAGTCCTATATATAGAAGATAGCACATGAATTCAAAGTTGACAAATGCTTTTAAAAAAAAATTTTTTTTTTTTTAATAGTAACAGAAAAGAATTCAGGTTTGTATTGTTATAGTCTATATTCAGTTGTAGGTATGGTGTGCAACTTTAATCTGATTTTAAGATTTCAGAAGCATAGGGTTTGAAAAACATTCAGGAACAGGAATACGCATTTTGAGTTGTACTTTACTGCCACACTTGTGAGAGAGATTTGTGTTGATGTCTGAGCAAATAATGAAGTAGTTGTACTTTCAAGACAAAGGTACTTTATAGCCAGTCGGTTCATTTATGTTAGTCAGGACACACATTCCAGAATACTTTAATGCACGTGACTGTTTCTTGTTCTTGGTAAAAAAAAGTTTTATAGTTGTTCACCAGTAGCCAGTGCAGCAAAACATAAATAAAGAAAAGTGTATTTTGTTAGATTTGAAGATAATTGATGCTCATGTTTTCATTTTGTACTAACATTTTTCATGTTCACTATGGTCCACATTTGACCAGATACAATCTTTCAGGTATGTTGGCACTATACATCATCATCTAGAAGTTCAAGAAATTTTTTTTTTGGGGGGGGGGGGGGGGTGTTTCCTCTGACATGTTGGTGAGAATGCTGACAAAAGTCTTTCTTGTTGCAGTTATTTTTTATTACCCATATCTGTAGCTGACACCATTGATGATGACACAGGTTTGCAGTTCATATTAATCATGGCTCAGGTTGTGAATTGTATTACTCTTTTCTTTAATCACTTTGCTTGAGCTTTGTTTTTTTTTTTCTCAGAACAAGCATAGATCAAAAGAAGTCACCCAGTATATCTAGGCCATATTAGCACATACACATGCACAGATGTAACATCTGTTAAATATTTAAAATATTCGGTACATTTTTAAAATATTCTTTCTTTAGTAGCCATTCAACAAAGTAACGATTTAGGCATTAGTTCCAAGCTTATTTAATTATTGGTTTCATTATATCTTGTTTCAGATTATGTGATCCCATCAATGAAGAATCTTGATTCTAGGAATTAGCATCATCACAGTCGTGGCACACCCATACATGCTGTTCTCTATTTCAGTAACTACTAAAGAGTATGAACACTAATTGTGCCATTTAGCTATTAGTTGTCTAATTCAGCCATCCATTTCTTCCTTCCTACCTCTGTACACCACTGTCCTTATCCTCTATAGTTACATATTATCAGCACATGGCCTTTCCTCTTCCTCTCCCAGTTCCCTGGCCACTAACTTCAGTATATCTGTCCTGTGCATAGGAACATACCTGTTGTATCTGCATTACAAGCAGCGTAACTGACTGTCTCATTTCCTCTCATTCTCACATGGCCTGGGCAATATATCCATGTCAGACTGGTCACACGGAATTTCTCCAAGAGCTGAACCGATTACTGACATAGTAAACCCTTGTCTATCTTGCAAAGCATGCTTTGAAAGTCCGTCACCACCACATTATGTGTATCATCCTGAACTAGCCAAAACAGAGCTGGTCACCACCTCGGTTTCCAGCTGCATGCTTGATGTTGTCATACAGGAGACCCCTGCATTTTTTGCCACCAGTCTGCCTCGTCTGTAGACAGCAAAACCCCATCCACTCTTTTTGCCACGCAGCACTGGGCCATCTGTAATGATGATTGGATTGTATGATTGAGCATAAATGAACATCTGAATTGCAAACTCAGTCCTGCTCTGATACATTCTCTGCCAACCGCAATGATGAAGAATCTCATACTAGAGTATTTACCAGAAGAAGTGGAAATGAATAGGTTGGTCTTATACTGCATATTGACAATTATAGATTGCCAATGCAACCAGTAGACTAGCCTTTTGTGGGAAAAAAATGAATTAGCAGACAAAGAGGTAGATGAGTACAAAACTTTCAGACTGAAAATGCAAACAAATTGCAATTTGAGAAACAGAAGAGTTGAAGTGAGTTGGATGGAATTTTGTTTCTGATTTGATGGTGCTATGCTAGTGTGAGAAGGATGACTTGTTTTGTAACAGTTTCTTCCAGTGCAAAAACATCTCATTATGTACACAAGTTTATTTTGAATTTAAATGTGGAGTTTTTGTTTTGTTTTTCTGTGGATGATTTCTTTATTTTTAACCTTATGCAAATTTTTATGAAGGTTTTATTTGAGTTACTGTGATCTTACTTGTGCCTTTTGTTGACAAATTTGATGTATGAATGTAACATTTATCTTTTATGATGTTTGTGTTTTTTATCTTACATCTGTGAATGTTTGCGTTCATTGTAACTGTAGTGTGTGTGTTTTTTTCTTTAATATTAATATTCATGTAAATGGTGGGAAATTTTTTACATTTGGAATATTTAAATATGAATTGGATTTGTTATGCCCTGCCTAAATTTGAACCCTTTTATTTCTCATTGTGAATTAAATAAGAAAAATAAGAAATATTGAAATCTTTACAGAATTTTATGAACTAAATACTGAGTTATTTTTTTATTAAAAACCAGTGGAGATATTTATGATTAATGGCCTTGGTATTCTTAATAGTTTGTATTCTTGTAATATTAGATTTCACTGCCACATTAATCTGATGTTTAATTAGTGGATTCCAGCCCACAGGTCTTGATCAGATTCATAAAGAAAGAAAGTACTTACTTTGTACATTCAGACAAAACAGTTAAAGTAACATGTTGCCTAGTTAATTACTTCTGTATATGGGTTTCTCTGTTATGCCATATAAATACACATATTGGGGGAGGGGGGGGAATTCGGAAAGTTTGTGTTCTGATACATTAGTAAATATGATATGACGTTTATAATACCAATGATTTTCAACATAATCTATAATATCATTATAACAGAAGACAGTCTTAGTCCTGTGACCATGAACCTACAGCTACTGTGACCTCAGAATCGCATTCAAATTTTCTGCCACAGATGGTATTTTTCAGAGAAAACAAGTACAAGTCACTGGGAGGAGCAAGATCTGATGAGTAGGGTGGGTGCTGAAGCAAGTCAGATTCTGTATCATGATTTGTGTCTATTGCAGCATGAGAAGTGTGGCTGTGTGTGTTATTCTGAAGGAGGGGACATCTTTTTACTATTTGCCACAATTCTTAACTTTGATGGCTTCATGGAGTTGACGAATTCATTCTGTAAAATACTGAACAGTTATAGTAGCATCTTCACCAACATAGTCAGCTAGGATGGTTCCTTCTGAATCAAACAAAATTGAGGCCATGACTTTGCCAGCAGATAGTGCAGTATGAAATCGATAATGTTGGTGATGAGGCATGTTTCCATATCATTCTTTGTGTTTTGGTCTCAGGATCAAAGTGATGGATCCAGGTTTCATCCATTGTCACTATACGAGACCAGAAGTAGACTGGATCCTGACGAAGCAGGGTCAGATTGACGTGAAACTGTCCACGCATGCTGCTTTGTGTTGAGCCATTACCATTCGTGATACCCATCATGCACTGACTTTCCATAACTTCAGAATGTCCATTAATATTAATTGAATTGTGTCCATTGAGATCCCCACAGTCTCAGCTAATGTTTTCACCTGTCCAACATTATGATTCTGTCCATTTGTTAAATATTTTTCCTGGGTAGTCAGCGTTGAAGGCGGCCCTCAATGGTCTTCACATGACTCCCTTCCACATCTAAATTCTCCATACCATTTAATAACAGTTAAGTATGATGGGGCATTGTCATCATGAACTTACTGAGGAGTCATGTCCTCCAAAGCCAAGCACTTTATGACAGCATGAATCTCAGTTTTGTCAAATTTCTTCATTTTTCTGATGGTACCTTTGGATATACTTGCAAAAAATGAAACATTTTTTCAAGTGACAAGTCTGGTTATTTGGTAGTTAAGTTTACAAATGATTACTATAGTGGCATGCAAAAAATCATCAGAATTATTTAAATGCAACTATATCAGAATACGAACTTGCTGAATGTCCCTCATACATGCATTTTTTTACTCATTGTCTTTCTTTTTGGCACATCATTTTAATAATGCTTCATTGCTGGTATTGATCTCCTTTAACTAGCCCAACTGTCTTCTACAAGAATTAGTATGTAACATAAAACCCCAAAACAGCTATCAAGTGGAACACAACAGGTCGAAGAAAACGAGGTCAAGCACATGAACCTCTAAAGAGGACTTCGTTAAGGGAGGCCAAATTAGTAGGCATAAAATCTCTTGATGAGGATGAAAAGCTACCAAAAACAGGAAATCTTGGCAAACTACCAGGTGAGCCCTGTATGACTTTTAACAACAGGGAAGGATGTAAGATAAAGTCAGCCGAACGTTGTATGATGCAGTACAAATATTCATGACAAAAAAATCCACATTTTTTTTTAATGTACTCGTATGTTTATTTCTATCTACTATATAGTTACAAAACATAAGAAAGAATTAAATAACATTTGCATCATAATTACAGCAATAAGACATTTTACAAATTTTAAGTTTGTTCAATCATGTGAGATATGTTAATTCATATAAAATACAAGTAATAGGTGTCAAAAGAAAAAATATAAAACTCATAACAGAGTGAGGTGACTGTCCTTGACAAGTCTGAAAGGAGAAAGTCTGTTCTGATGTAGTTCAGAAATTGTTGGTGGAAGAAATGCACTGAAATTCTTGGTAGAGTCTTGCAGTAATCAGTTCATGAGTAAGAATCTGTGTGACCGCTGAATCAGACCTTTTTTTTTTTTCAATAATTTTTAAATTTCACAATGAAATACAATGGGACTGACTCTCAAGTTTGCTTTCCATCCATGGATGGTCACCCTGATGATGTCCAAAAGGATGCCCAAAGTGCATGCCTGCACTGTAAAATGGGTGAGGATGCTGTCCTTCAAAAAAGTCATGTCCTCCAAATGTTCCAAACATTCCTATGTGATGACCACGTGGACCAATATGGCCAAAATGATGTATGTGGTGACCAGAATGATGTCCATGGTGACCAAAATGATGGCCAACAGGTCCTTGCTGACCAAAATGATGACCATGACGTCCATGGTGCCCAAAATGATGGCCTCGGGGGTTGAAAAAATCAGGATGACCTCTCTTCCTCATTCCCCTTAACATGCCACCCAAACCCATTGGCCAACCGAAAGGTGGACGATCATGAAAACCAAAGCCAGGTGGGGGCGGTGGTGGGAAAACAGATTCTGCATCAAATATTTCTTCCTTCTCATGTTGACATTCATTTCCTTTGTACAACACTAGCTCTTGGCTATCATCAGACTGTATGTACACTATCTCACCAGACCTGGATTCTTTCACCCCAGCAACTGTGAAATAAAAATTAATGAAATTGTAAATGCTTCTCATCTGTGTATGTTAGTTGGTATGTTAACTGCACTAGCCATGTAGATGAGATTAAATGTTTAAAACACTACATTAAATTGAAATAAAATGCTTGGCATTCCATTTTTAAAACAGTAAGGTAGGGTTCTTCAAAGATCCATATTAAAAATTCATTTTTAAATATGAAAATCAAGAATTCAGTTATATTCATTCTCATAATACGAGCATAAGCCTAATCCTAAAATCAGAAATTTGAAATTAGTTGTGTAAACTGACAATAAAATAACAATTCGATCATTTAATAAGAAATGTCAAACGTTTTATGTACACATACATATAATTTCATTATTAAGTATTTTGATAGTCTAAGCAGAATCATATTGTTTAGTCTTCAGAAAATGAATACACCATCATAAAGTTTGCATTTATCAAACCATTCTTAGTTTAGTCACACAGTTTTCACACAGCAACAAATTTAAAGGATCTATCATCTATGTCTGACTGCCTAACCAATTACTTTCCTATGGTTATATTACATTACACTTTCATAACTTACCTGTTATGAAAATTCTCAGTGGAGTGTTTTTTGCACTGGAAACGGCTTCCATCATCTCTTCATCAGTGGTCATTGTGACCAGGTCTCCATCAGAGTCTGAAAAATTGATTAAGGTAAATTATCCAATAATAAAAACATTAAAAGAAACATTTGCAAACCATTATTTTGCTCTAATTCAGTTTAAAAATGAGCTTGGATACCTAATAGTAATGTTTGGTTCTAAAATAAGCAGAGCTAATGAAAAAGAGTAAAATAGTGTATTAGTAATAGTGAAGATATTCTGATTATTGGAACAGCAATTTTTAAAAGATTTATTTTTTTTACCATTCACTAATAAATATTTTTTCCAAGTTATTGATTTTATTTCAGCAGTACCCAGCTTTTGACAAGAGAAAACAGTGAATGATTAGTCTAATGTCATCCAGCTTTTGACATAAGAAAATGGTGAATGATTAGTCTAACATCATCCAGCTTTTGACAAAAGACAACGGTGAATGATTAGTCTAACATCATCTAGCTTTTGACAGAAGAAAATGGTGAATAATTAGTCTTGGAGCTTTCACACATTAATTCCTTATGTGCCATATCATTAGGCATTCACTAATTCTGAACAAGGAACACATTTTTTGCCATCACTGGTATTTCTTTCATCATAAGTTTTTTTGTTTTTTTTTTTCATTTCTCCAGTGATTGCCATATTCTCCAACAGTACATAGAAATTTCAAATGTGTGTAGAAGAATATTCAAAGATAATAGTACAGAAATTATAGAGTGAAGTAATTCCTAGCCACAGAACAAACCTTCCTTTAGACCGTAGTAGCGCAACTTACTTTTCCAATTTAGGCTGATATTTTTGTCAGCAAGTCCAGGGTAAGTATTAGTCACTTTTCTAACTATCTCCCTGAAAATGCCTTTGCCATTGCCTTGAGATGACAGTGTCACAAGAATTATGTGTTCCTCCACTGTGGAATCAGCTCTCTGCAGGTGAGCTTTGATGATGATGTCCATGGTTCTTTGCTTTCAACAGATGCTTCAGAACAAGTTTTGTTTCACCTGAAATAAAAATTCAAATACATTTAACATACAAACTGATAGTAAAATTAGCAGAAACAAGTTTTATCATATATCGATGCAATGTGACAAATACAACAGTATGATGTTTCAAACCAGCACCTTCATCTAACAGTAATAACAAAAATTAAGTAAAAGAGATTATGGGAGAACAGGCCTGAAAATTGGCTCAACAGATCTATATGCCTGCAGCAAGGAGCAACAAACACCACCTCACATTCTCCATAGTTGCCAGCTACACAATCTACTCGGGCAAAGGACCTGTCCAGACTCCAGCCCCTTACAAGAGAACCTCTATGATGACACTAAAAACCTGAGATGAACTGCCACATTTGGAGAGAGATTGGTGATGATGTCTGGACAAATGATAAAGAAGAAGATGAATGATCTTTATTTTAAAAGGGTGAAGAATTGTGCCCACTGTTTTACATTCTGCCCTTTATTTTATCACTCATCTTTCATTCTTCCCACACACTCGATTTAATAAGGTATACAAAATTCTTATATATATCTTATATCCTTCCCGTGCCGTTAAACGTCACATAGGGCTCACACACACACACAAGAATGCAAGATGAAACTATGTGAAATATAAATATTATACATTAAGAAGAAGACAGGAGAGCAGAAACTTCAAATGATGATATGGTAATGGATTAATCATTATGAGAGTCCCATGGTTAAACCTAGTAAGGTTTTTCTTCTCCTGAAATAGGATTTATAAAACAATAATCTGTAATCGCTTTTCGGCCCTTTGGCTAAGATCAAAGAGATGAGATCAACGTGTCCTCTTGGTAGGTACCCTGATCAAAAAACCCTTTTAACTAAACGAGATGGCCGAGGCCTGCCCTGCATGTCTGCTGCCTGGGGGCAAGGTCCACATCTCGTTCGGGCAAAACCCGGTACTGCAGTCCCGCCGGGTTCATGGCTTGTTGCTTTAGTCGATATAAAAAAATAAAACTCAATAATCTGTATTTACAGTTTTCTTTAGCTTTGACTCCCTGCCCTTTCATGCCCTTAAGGTGAAATTTGCTCAACTTAATGGCTTTTCATCACTGTATGGAAAATGCTACAGTTAATTTTAGAAGTTGGAGGTTAAATACCTTAGGAAACTTCTCAATGTGCAGACAACGGCTGACTCAATTATTAAATTTTTTAAAGCAATATTAAGTTCTGGTTATTATAAGTACACTCGAGAGACAGTTATAATATCATGTTGTAAATTCCATGTACTGAGGGCGTTATCTAACTTGTACACTGAGACCTAGCACCCAATACGTAACACCAAACTACCCCTCGTTTGACTGGCCAAACTTAGATGGCACTAAATCTAGTTTTATTCCTCTCTAATCAAACACAGCACATTAAACAAACAAGCAAATACTGTGCCCTTACATCTCAGGAGACAGGATAGTGCTAGCTTATGACTGGGCCCATAATATAAACATGTAAGTCTATGTTTATGCCTGAATTGCAAAACAAAATATTGTTTTCATCTCTTTTCGAGTACAGATCTTAAAAACACTGACTGATACTCACGTAAAATGTCGCTGATGTGATATTTTGTTTATCAGGAACACGGCTTGTTGTAAAGTTGGCAGGTGAATATCAGACTCTGTGTAGCTTCGTATGGAAGTTCTGCCTGCGGAGCGTCTCGCAGGTCTTATATACACTGCGCCTGCGTTGCTCGCATGATGCAAGACGTCAGCAAAACGTCGCATGACTCAGCGATACCTGACACCAGATTTAACACACAAAAAAAAAACGGTTAGATCACGATCTCCTGCGTAGCTGGAATTTTCCACTGTCCAAAATTTAGACTGAGTTAATTCAGAACATTATTTCATTGACCGACTCAGTTGTTTTATCTTTGATCTGCATTACATGAAAGCACTTTGCTATTAAACCAAATAAACACACCATTAAACTAAATAAACACACTATTAAACTAAATAATAATAATCATCATCATCAGGTGCCGTGCCGACTGGCGTTGGCTATTGTGCTTCTCCAGAGTACCCGATCCTTCATGCAGGCCATCAGTTTATTTGGTGATCTCCTCTCACACCATCCCGTCAGACTATCTAGTATCATTTCTCTTGGTCTTCCTCTTGATCTTCTTCCTTCTATTTTTCCTGTTGTTATAATATTTTCAATGCCCCTCTTCTCATTGCATGTCCTATGAAAGTACATTGTCTCTCTCTTATCTTTTTGACAAGGTTTTTTTTTTTTGTCTCTCCAGCTCTTCTCATACATTCTTCATTAGTTATTTTTGCTATCCAGGGGATTCGCAACATTCTTCAAATAAAGCACATTTCTGCTGCTTCCAACGATTTTTGTGCAGACTTGCCTATTGTCCATGATTCACTTCCATATAACAAGATAGGTTCAATATAGCATTTTAGTACTCGTTTTCTAACATTCATTGATAAAGATGTGTTAGCTAATATGTTTCTCATTCTCTGAAATGCAGTCTTTGCTTGGCCTATTCTGTTCCTAATTTCTGTTCTGCATTTCCCATCTGAAGTTATTACTGCTCCAAGGTATTTGAATTTCTGCACCTGCTTTAGAATCTTCTTATCTTATATCTTATATCCTTCCCGTGCCATTAAACGTCACATAGGGCTCGCAAAGTAGTTCGCCAATTTTTCCTGTCTTCGGCGAGTCTTTCAACCTCATCAAAGGATTTTATGCCTGTTAATTTGGCCTCTCTTAATAATGTCCTCTTCAGAGTTTCACGCGGTCTGCCTCTTTTTCTTCGGCCTGTTGTGTTCCACTTGATAGCTTGTTTTGGGATTCTCTGATCATTTCTTCTCATCAAGAAATGCTTTAGAATAGTTTCGTTTAATTTAATACTGCATGCTGATGGATTCTGTTTCTTAGATATAACCATAGTCTCTGTCTTTTTGATGTTCAAAGTAAGGCCTTTCTGTTCACTTTCTTTGGCGACTTTATCCAAGAGATTTTGCAGGTCTTGTTGGTTCTCAACATCAGTACTGTGTCGTCAGCATACCGAAGGTTGTTAATATTGTATCCTCCAATTTTTATGCCTGGTTTTGTAATGATTGTTCTTAGAATATTCTCGCTTTAGAGAGAAAAAAGGTCTGGAGATAGTACACATCCTTGTCGCACACCTTGTTTTATTTATTTTAACTAAATAAACGAAAATTAATAATTTTAATTAAAGTTGTTTTGTACAATTCGTTCGGTAGAGTCTGGGTATTTATGTTATTATGTTGTAATTTCTATGTAATATGCTATATGCTGTTCTTTGCTTTGTTGGTTGGTGTTTGATTTGATCCTGCTGTCGTAGTCATTTCCGCTGCACATGCTCCGTAGCGCGAAAAATTCTCCCCTATTACTTCCACCAGTTGGCGTGGTCTGTTCGATGAAACCTTTATGTCGACGTGCCCTTTCATTCTTTTGCTGACTGTCTGTGCTACTGTGATATGTTCTTGGTGTTTTCGTCGCTATTTTGGTGATGTTTATTGTCCCCGTAGTGACAAATTCTTGGTACATCCATAGTGAATCACACAAACCACAAGGTAACGCATGCATTCACTTTTTTTTTCAATGATAAAGAAACAAGCGTCCCCGCATAAGGCATGACTGATCCATCCGCCATTTGAAATAATTGATAAAACGCACGTCCAAAACATCACATGGATGTAGTGTCCAGTCTATGCCGGAGATGACGGGAGCAACAAGACCGACCAGCTAACTGCAAGAGCCAAACCGCACTGCCTTATCAAATGGACAAGTCAGACTTCTACATATCCATCAAATAACACCTCGATAAACAATTGCAAAGCAACATTACCCAAAGTACCTACCACACACGCCTCACGGAGCTACATGTAGCTAAGGACAGTGTTTGCAGATCCCAGTTAAATGCTAGTGCGGTCCGCTCTTGTTCTGCTGATGTACGATCTCGGAGAGTCCTAGAACAGCGCCTTATTTTCCAAGATGGCAGTCTCCACCCAGCTGGAATTAACAATATCTTCAGTTTCCTTTAACTTCTTTAGTTTTCCACTTTTTTTCTGTTATTTTTACTCTACTTTCTCTCCCAGCTTTCCTCCCCACCGCCACTTTCTCTTCTTCTCTGGTGGCCTAAAGGTGTTTATTGCCCCTTCGGGTCTTGTCCTTCATTCATCAGTTTCAAATTATCTCCCTGCTTCCCTCGCCCATCTCCCTACGATTTGCGTCTCTAGCGGCCTACAGGTGTTTATGGCCGCTTATGTTCTTTCCTGCAATTCTTCATTCATTATCTCTCCGCTTCCCCCCACCCCCACCGACACCCGGTTCTCTATCGACCTACAGGTGTCTATTGCCCTTCCCTTCCCCCTTCCCTGTTTCTCTCCCTTTCCCCGCCTCTTAATTCCGATTGGCTTCATCTGCTATCTTTTGGGGCCTTCCTTGGGACATGCATTCTTGTATTTACTACATAGGAGGATGCCGCTAAGCTAAGTTTTTCATTTTCTGTTAGTTTTATGTTCTGTTTTGTTTGTGTATGTAATCCACGAAAAGGCTTACGCCGAAATATTGAATGTTGTATGATTTTCATTTATACATTCTCATCTTCCTCTCATATTTTCTATTCGTTTTTTCTCACTTACTCACTCCATCTGCCGCCTTGTAAAATTGTACAGTACACCTCTGTCTACCTTTATTATTTGAACCAGTTTTACTGCACTCGCCATTTCTTTTATCTGTCACAACCCACACTCAACACAACACTGGAATCGCCTCCCTAAAAATGCTGAAGAACATCCTGATGTCTAAGGCCGAACACATATGGGCATGCTCCTAGTATAATGAAGTCGCTCCCCAGACCACTAATAGAACTAGGCCCTGTTTTACATTTTACCACTTCAGTAGCTGTTGTCATATATTTGTTTGCCTTCTCCTAGGTCCAAAAATAGAGAGAACAAAAGGGGGGTACGCGCAAGCCTCTTTCAATAGCCCCCGGGGCTGGACCAGATCTTTTGCAATTTCGCTTCCACCGTTTGTAGTATTCCAACAGCTTTATGAGTCTCCAACAAACGTCACGAGTGGGGCCTGAGAGTCGTCGCGTGCAAGTCAGAACGTGTTCTCAGAACCCATGTGCCAAACAGTATCAGTGCATTAGGCAAGGTGAACCAGTTGTCACAGTGTAATCGTGCCCAAGGTTTGGAAGAGGGCCAGGCACTTTATCGCGCCTCTCAGCACCAGCGACCTCTAACATTGTAAGGTAAACATCCTTTGCTAGATCTTCAAGTGGAAACACTGCGAACTACTGTATACTTTAAAAACAAAAACAACAACAACAAAAAGATTCAGCTAGCGCATCATAGCTCCCCCATTATTACAATTTCGCCTCACTACTTGTGTCGTGCCTGCTATCAGGTAAGGAGCTCAGGAGAGTCCAGCACAGTACTTTTGGATTACTTGTGACAGATAAAAGAGATAACCACTGCAGTAAAACTGGTTCTAGTAATAAAGGTAGTTAGAGATGTAGTGTTCAGTTTTTACATAACGACAGAGGGAGTGAGGAAAGTGGAAAAAAAATACAAATGGCAGAAAGTATGAAAGTAAGACGAGAATGTATAAATAAAAAACATACAACACCCAATCAACAGCGGCTTATTTTCTAGGCTGGCTGTCTCTTTCGCCACCTACACGCCACTGACATCTGATTGGTCAAATTTGTTTTTCTTTGTCGTCTCTCTGCCATTTATTACTCCCACACTTTCCCCCCCCCCCCCCCGGTCTTTATGGCGCATTTGTTGGATTCTGTACAAGGAGGAAGGCACAAAGCTAAGTTTTCTGTTTTTCATTTTTCTTCTTTTTACATATGTGTTGTGTTTTTGTATGTAATCCTTGAAAAAGACTGAGGCCGAAATATTAAATATTGTATGTTTTTTATTTATACATTCTCATCTTATTTTCATACTTTTTAACCATTTGTGTTTTTTTCTCACTTTCTTCATTTCCTCTGTCGTTTTGTAAAACAGAACCATATACTTCTAACTACCTTTATTGTTGGATTACTTGGTGAGTTTATAGACAATATACCCCGTCACTAGCCATCCCCAATACAACGAAGGCGATCTCGTGGTCTCTTTGCGCAGCGATGAGAACACAGATGTCAGAGAGCGTAGGATCAGGATCGAAAAGAAGGAGTGTTTGGCGTGACTAAATAGTTTTCGCTCGTTGCAGCATCGATATCCTTGAAGTGGCGATCGGTTTGCCTTCTTTGTGCAAATGCTCGTTAATAAAATCAGTTCTCTTCGACGACAACACGTCTTGTGAAGCCTGAAGCTGTTCCATAGCTTAATTGTGTTGCTTTTGTTCTTCACCAGTATCTTTATGTTCAAGTTTTGAGAATAAATAACAACTATCCGAGAACGCCAGAGCGTTCACGATTGCGTTCACGATTGCGTCCCTTACCATGAGAGCAACAGTCTCAATTACTTCGCGATACCAGGAGACATGAGCAACACTTTGACCAAGCGGGCGTAACCATAGTTGAGGCCGGTGACAACCATATAATTGTGGTGTAGTTGACAACCATCTTTCCATCAGTAAACGGAGCATTCATTGCATATAGACTGGGTGGGGGGGGAGGAATCTGTTTAATTGAGACAGTCTTTGATGGCTGGGGCAGACCTAAACAGCCATTCTTTTGGCGAGCACCGTTCCATCTATACTAATCATATCATACTGAAGGAGTCGTGGAATTTGTTTCTCTCTCTCTCTCTCTCTCTCTCTCTCTCTCCTCTCTCTCTCTCTTTCTCTCGCTCTCTCTTGTATGTGATGTCCGGCGTTGGCATGTCGTGTCGACGGCCTTAAACTGTATCTCTGCTGCAGGATCCACTAGAAGCTTGTCGGTGATTTCATCACAATCCACCTTGCGGTACAAGGCGTCTAACGCAATATTGACTATGGCTAACCATCGTCTCATCACAATCCACCTGGTTGAAAAAATAATTATGATTCGCCTAGCAGCACGTCATCAACTTATAAGAAGCCGGCTGGTCACTTTAAAAAATCTTTTGTGTTTTGTCTCTGCGAGCTCGTGACAGACCGCGGCGCGTTCTTCCCTAGCAGAGTTAATATAATTTCCTCAGAGACAATACTCGAAGGAGTCCCGGTCCATGCAATAAAAGAAAGCAACACAGGGCGTTTGCTGACGCTGATCTTTCATGACGGAGTTAAACTTCTGAGTGAGAATGCCAGCTCAGAGAGCATGTCCTTTTTCTTGATGAGATCCTTCATGGCCAAACAATCATCAAAAATGTACAGTGTGGGCTCCACTTGAAAAATTTGTTACAAGGTCTGCAGATAATCCTGAAGCTATTCGAATCCAGATAAACTGCAATCCACGATATAGAAATCATTGTCACGCCATACCCAGGGACGAGTGAGATATGTTTTGTGTGACATATCGTAGGACATAAGATCACTACTCGCTGGAAGACATCGAAGTAGGGCCCCTTCAGCAGGTCAAGTATGGAAACTGTTTTTCCGCAGCTGATCTGTACGCAGATAATGGTTGAGTGGAATTCCTTTAGAAAGCTAATAGATCACGCTGATGAATCTGCCATCCTCGATGTTGAGCTTGCCGTCCATGATTACACTGAGGTACTAATTTAATAAACCGACGATTTCTGATTGCTTGGTAATACGATACCATAACAATTGGAGGTTATGAAATACCAGAAATTAGATATGCTGATGACACAGTATTACTGTCCACAACACAAAAAAGAATGTAAAAATTAATTATGTCAGTCCGTAAGAACAGTGAAGAGCAAAATCTCTATCTTAATGCAAAGAAAACTAAATTGATGACAACTAACAAAACAAACAAGGCAGCTGATATATGTATCAATGAGGAAAAACTGGAAGAAGTGGAGAGTTTTGAATATATTGGATCACTACTAACAAGTCTTCACTTGTCAAAAATGGGCATGAAAGGGTTAAAGACTCAAAGCTAAAATATAGCTTACATTTCCTCATAATATGTTCTTGGTATATATATATATATATATATATATATATATATATATATATATATCACTTTGTATGGTCTTCCAAACTAAATTGATGACTAACAAAACAAAGCAGCTGAAATATGTATCAATGAGGAAAAATTGGAAGAAGTGGAGAGTTTTTAAAATCTTGAATCACTACTAACTAATAATGGTGATACAATGAGGGAAATTAAAAGGAGGACATCTATCGCTATTCAGAAAGTAAAACAACTAAAGAATCTGTGGGGAGGAACAGACAGAACTAGAAAAATAAGATTTTTAAGGGCATGCATTTTTCCCATCGCAACATATGCCTGTGAGACCTGGACACTTAACAAAACAGCTGAGAAACACATAAATGAATTTGAATGTAAATGCTACAGAAGAGTTCTTCAGATATCATGGACACAAAAAAGAACAAATATATCCATACTACAAGAACTTAATATTGAAGAAGGCTGGCTATTAAAGAGGATTAAAGAGAGAAAACTTAAATATTTTGGACACATTAAACATCATGATAATCTTGAGAAAAATGTCTTGGAAGGGTACATAATAGGAGAAAGAAAAAGAGGAAGACCAAGACGAAGACGGCTGCAAGGCATCGTTGATGATCTGCAAATGAATGCATCATCAGCAGGCCATCTTACTCGCAACCTAGAGGCCTACAGGAGTGCTGTTAGGGAGGCAAAGTTCCACAAGGGACATGCAAATGAATGAATGGTAACCTGGATGGTTACACTCGTTGGCGTTTTACACGCGTCCCCCGTCATCTGTTGTCCTGAGGACAAACCACAGAGCATACTCAATGGTCAGAAGCTCTCCCATGGTGACGTCTACAAGACATAGGTCTTTTGCTCCAACCCCACTTCGGATTACTGCTTCTTCACTTGGCAAAGAAATATTTCTGTGCCTCATCCCAAACCTTGTAAGCTCACAACCTTGAGAGAAGAGTTGGTTGGGGAACATCTCAGTGGTTATTTCTACATTGGTGATCTTAGAATTTTATAATTTTTCTGTGTCACATTGAAAGGGCTAAGAGGACTCCTCGAAGGGCATCAGGATGTCCTTCATGCCGTGACCTGGCACACTGATGTTCCACAGGCAGTCGCTCTTGTTTATTGAGATTGTGGTGGGGGAGTATGTGGTTGTGGTAGATCACGAGACGCCCCATGTACTGGTTGCTGATTGTGCGGGCCGGATCTGGTAGTGTTGCCATGTTGAACTCCAGACAAATATTGTCAGTTTGTAACTCGCATTAGAGTCGTCCGTGGCCCTGGACTACGCAGTTGTAGTCGTTAAACGTGAGTTCGTACTCAAGCCTGTACCTCAGTCCGCTCTGATATAGGGGCAAATGGTTCTCGAACAGCTCGAAGTCCAGAGGTATATAATTGCGATTTCCGTAGGTAGCTGCAATTGCCTAGTCTTCTACCACAGACTTATTGACGTCACCGGCCCTTAGGCGCACCTTTGTGGCGTTCTTATTGGTAGAGTTGCTGTTGCCCTGGTAACGACAGTTTTCTTACTCCTAG
This sequence comes from Achatina immaculata, assembly GCA_009760885.1. Lineage (NCBI taxonomy): Eukaryota > Metazoa > Mollusca > Gastropoda > Stylommatophora > Achatinidae > Lissachatina > Lissachatina immaculata. Next base: position 7,716,450 of record CM019703.1, read on the forward strand.
ACTGTGTTCCAGAGATCATTGTAACAGTAGTAGACGTCACTGTCATCACTGGACATGACCTGATCCAGATCGTCGTCTTTTTCACGATGGCTCAGCCCATGTTTTAGACCACAGTCCTGTTGACATCTGTCGAGTTTAGAATGATCATGAGGACCGGGCTGAAAGTACCTGGGATGATAATATCATGTGCGCCGAGACTGGGAAACCGAACCAGAAGCTGCTGGTTCTGGTCTGTCGCACTTAGGTTGTTTGTGATGACCACAGCGAGCCGCACAGCTTTGGCCCAAAAGGGCTAGCATAGGCATCTGTAAGGGTTGAGCTTGCCCCCACAATGAGAGTAAGACATTTTTATAGAAAGATAATTTGTTTTATGTGCGCATAAAGTGTAATACATGTTGGTACGCTGTATGCCTGAGGGGGTTGAATTGGACCCCCCTTCGGAAGAAAGGTAAGTGGAAGGAAGGTTGGAGAGCGAAGAACGCTTATGAGGAGCCGCACTTCGATACTGATCACCTCTCTATCGTTATTATTGACCAGGCCCTTACCGTGGATTACCAGTTGCCGTCTGGTAATGTATAACAGATTACAGTCCACAACAGAGATTAATCCCGGATGCTGTAGATGACTACTATAAGGCGCTGGTCAGAGAAGGGCATATACCAGACTCAGGCAGTGATTATTCGAAATTTTAACAAGATATTGAAAGACTGGTTGAGGGCCTACCCTTATGTGGATATCACTAACAGTCGTACCGGCGGACCTTTTGCGCTGTCAACAATAGCTGGTCAACGCGGTGGGGTTAATATAATCCGTGGAGGGTTGGGATTTGTTAATTGGTCTAGAAAGCATTCCCTGTTAGCAAAATCTACGGCTAAACTTCAGGACATAGGAAGATTAACAGCACAAAATGAGAATCCCAAAGAATTCGTGCAAGAAGTCACCAGTGCTATTCAGGCTGCAGATTTATATGTATCAGATGTAGAATTCGACCGGTAGTTGAAACTGCGAGGCCTCCACTATACATTGATAGATCTCCGAGCCATGGCATATCACTGCGAACTCTTAGGTGCACGTGTTGACCATCACGCTTAGCTTTTGGAAGTTCAGAAAGAAATTGCCAGCCAAGAGCAGAAAGTTAAGGATGCTCCTAACGAGGAAAGTCCGAAAGTTTCAAAAGGAGAAGCTACAGAAAGCGAAAGATGAAATAGCGGGTCACAAGGATGCATATATAGACTAGATGATAGAATGAAAAACCAGCTCACTCAGATAAACGAGGTAGTAGATCGAGTTCCCGACATCGGATTCTCTTCCAGGAGCAATGCGTACGATTGCTTTTATCGTAACGGCGCTCAGTTTGATTATCTCGACTATTGTCCTGGCCGTCAGAGATGGTGAAATACTATATCATACTTCACCACCGCCTCTCCGCCTCTGTCTGATAAAGGTGGGGTGAAGGAGTTAGGCAAAGAAGCAGCTGGAGATTTGGGCTGACTCTTGGCCAAACTGACAGAAAAAGCGTCGAATCTTGGCTACTTGGCCAAGTGGTTTGCTGGGAACCTCTGGGCAGTTGTGGTGGCACTAGCAGGGCTGATAAATATAGTTCTTCAGAACAGTGTAAACTCAGCATCTAAGGAACCAAAGAGCAAACAGACCCGTGACGACAAAGCTTACAGTCAAAGACGCCTTTTCTTCTTCATGCTGCCTCATTGCTGCTTTGTCTTCGGGGCTCGTCGTGCTGCTCTTGATGGAAGGCCATTCGTGATGAGCTGGGGTAGGTCTTCGTGGATTTTATGAGAAATGGAATGAGCTTGGAGTTCACGTCAGGGTTGTGGTCTAGTTGAGTAAGTTGTACAAATAGATTTTTGTATCCATTGAAATTGCCAGTTCGAAGTTGCATATCACTGTATGCCTGATATAGATCGTATCCAAAGCCATAGTCAAGACTAGAGCTAGCATTATTCAGATAATTTCTGTAACGTTGGATGGACTTTGAAAAGTTCACTGCGGACTCGATCTGCTCTTCAGTTTATTACTAAGAATTGTTCTTGTGTGAGAAAACGAGTGGCCTGTGCCTACCAAGTGCATCTCCACTTGAAAGCACAGTATGACAGTGACATGTGTAATGATATAACATTGAAGATTGTGAATCATATATTTCTTGATTATTTTCCATATTATAGAATTGAAGCTTAAAGATGCTATTTGATTAACACATCACAGGTTTCACAAAACTTTACAATTTCACTAGATCAGAGCAAGTCCGATGAAAAGTTCGCTGCATTATTTAATTCTGACAAATAAGTTCATGATGTATTGTCATCTACGTCACTTGGATTGAAACATTTAATAATTTGTTCACAGTATTAAACTCTATTATATTACCTGCAGCATTTCTCAATTTCTCAAATTCACAATATCCTACACTTGATACGAGAACATTCCTATCTCGGTATTATATCAGGTGATATAATAGAAATATAACACGTGGTAGTAAATCATTTAATCATTTGTTCACAATATCAAACTCTATCAGATTCTACATACAATATTTCTCAATTTCTCAAATTCGCAATATTCTACACTTGATACGGGAACATTTCCTATCTCAGTATTATATCAGTTGCGCAACGTGGTCTACTACTTTCTCGTCTAAAATCACCGTACTCAAAGTTTCAAAAGTGTCAATTATTCTTAATCACTTGAATCACTTGAAAACCATCTTCCGACTAACATTACTTCTGATTTTATATCGTCTCGTCCTCTTTCTTCTCTCTGTCTGTCTTCTGATTTCTTCTGACGGTCTTCCTCAGCCGTCTCTCAATCGCAGTGTACTAACGAGCAAAGTCTACTTGCCCCTTCTCTGGTGTGTGTTCTCCTTTTGCTGTTCTTCTCTGATTTCTTCCAACGTCCTTCCTCAGCCGTCTCTCAATAGCAGTGTACCAAAGAGCAAAGTCTTACTTGCATCGTCTCTGGACTTCTGTTCATATCTCTCATCTGATGGCTTCTCGATTGTTCTGGTCAAACCTTCTTTCTTCCTTTTGCATTGCCGTACTTCTTCGTCCTACTTGATTTTCTGATTGTCTGTTCTTCCATCTTCAGGCTCCCTCCTCAGTCTCCTCTCTCCGGGACATCCGTACCTCTTCGTCCTTCTTCTTTCTTCTTCTTCTTCCTTCCTCCTGTCTCTCCACTCGCCTTTTTATCTTCAAGTCCAGCTTGATGGATTAACCAATAAATATTTTGGCTCCACCCTTCAGATGTCCACTGGTTCCCATGATTTTCGTCATTCAAATTGCCCTTGACTTATCTCTCGTAAGTCAGTTGTCCAATAGACCACGCCTCTAAATATTTAATTGGTCAGCTGGCCGAGATGGTCACTCCTTTATTTAAAAACCGTGTGCAATCACGTCCTAACGCGTGTCAGTTTGTGTCAGTTTCGTCTATACAATTGTTATTTACCTAAGTCGTTATCTTGCTCTTTCATGTCGGAGGTTTTATTGTGTCCTCGCTTTTCATTGTGTCTGCCTTTTCTATTCGTCTTTTCTATTTTGTTTACGCGTTTCAATTTCCAGTCACTGCTTTATTATCACTAGATCATCCTACTTTCTGGCGTCCTTCCTTTGTATTAACTATATTACAGCGTCACTGAGTCTCGTCTTTTTCTGTTCACTGTTTCGACTGTTTACGTTTGTCCGCGTCTTGTTCCAGTGTCAAGGAAGTTCTATACTTTTCTCTTCTTTTCCTCCCCATTTTTCTCTGTCGCTATTCGATGTTACTATTTTCTTTACAGTATATTTTTATAATCATATTCATTAATAATAATAATAATAATAATAATATTTACAAGGCCATGCTAAAATGATTCATCCATTTAGTGGCTCAACTTCTGCTCAGCTGAATCCCTGTGGTTTACCTCAGATAAAGGTGCCACAGGAAGAAACATGGACGTTCAGTTGGATGCCGGAGTAAAAGAGCGGGTCTTGATATGTATAGGGGGTATAGTTGTAAAATGGAATGGAAAACAGTATTTACATGTACTTCCGTGTACTTATTATGTTTCAAAATATAACTAAATGTATGAACATTTCATAAAAGCAGAGGTTTTTTTTTAGGAAAAAAAAAGAAATAATGTGATGTTTTTAGACAATGATTGTGCCCAGCTCACCATCGGCTAGGTCTAGATCTACACTACTTACCATCTGAGATGTCTAGATCTACTTGTCGATCTCGTATTGTGATTCTATGTTGCATTCTCGCTAAATTAATGTCTGAAATAACATCCTAACTACTTCTCTAATCGTCTAATATGTCTAGATCTACTTGGGATATATTCAAACGCAGTGGGGTGGTCCATACCCCTATCTACATCATCAAAAATTGAAAATTTTCGATGTTTCTCTTCCTTTTTCTCGCTCGGCAGCGCTCGTAACTAAGCACTCTTTCGCCATTTTGAAGTAAAGAGGATTAAAGAGAGAAAACTCAAATATTTTGGACACATTAAACGTCATGATAATCTAGAGAAGACCGTCTTGAAAGGGTACATAGTGGGAAAAAGAAAGAGAGGAAGATCAAGGCGAAGATGGCTGGAAGACATCGTTGAGGACCTGCAAATGGATGCATCAGCAGCAGGCCATCTTGCTCATGACTGAGAGGCCTACAGGAGTGCTGTTTGAGAGGCAAAGTTCCGCAAGGGACATGCAAATGAATGAATGAATGACCGCTGAAAAGTTTCCCCAAGTGATAATCTATAAGGAAACTGTCCATCTTGAGGGTTTATCAACAGCTTGAACAGGCTTAACAGATTCCCATTAACTCTGCTACGTGCGATTCCGGTGAAACAGGAGGGTTGTAATAGTACCCGCACGGAGACATTCTCTTTCAATCTAGGTGCCTTGAGACTGGAGCGCTATCTAGTACCGTATAAACATTTCAGTTCTTGATGAACACAACAAACTTGTGAAGTTAGCATATTTTATTTATATTCAGAAGACTGCACATGCATTCAAAGTTGACAAATGCTTTTTATTGAGCAATAACATAAAAGAATTCAGGTATTGTTTGTATTGTTATAATCCATATTTAGTTGAAGCATGATATGTGTTCCATGTGAAATGCAATTTTAACTGATTTCAAGATTTCAGAAGCAGATGGTTTTAAAAAGCACTCCGGAACAGAAATATGATTTTGAGTTGTACTTTACTGCCATGTTTTTGAGAGAGATTGGTGTTGATGTCTGAGCAAATAATGAAGTAGTTGTACTTTCAAGATGAAGGCATTTTATAGCTAATCACTTCATTTACGTTAGTCAGGATACACATTCCAGAATATTTTAATATACGTGACTGTTTCTTGTTCTTGGTAAAAAGTTTTATAGTTGTTCACCAGAAGCCAGTGCAGCAAAAATAAAGAAAGAAAAGTGTATTTTGTTACATTTGATGATAATTGATGCTCGTGTTTTCACTTTGTATTAACATTTTTTTGTGTTCACTATGGTCCACATTCAAGCTGATACAGTCCTTCAGCTGTGTTGGAAATACTATCATCCTCCGAATAAATAATGAATTATGACATATTTGTCATCAGTTTGTCCAGTATCTTCCCTCTTAGTCTTCTCTCTTTTCATTTTAAACTTAACTTCCATCTATTGTAATTTAAATGACAACCTTACTTGTAATTTCAATGAATGTTATCTGTTTTCTTCTTGTAGTTTTAATTCAGTTTTTTTTTCTTTCTTTAGTGTTCCATATTATTTATCTTAACAAAATAAATTACTGTTAGTATTCTTCTATAAAACAAATTTCAACTGCCTCTAGAAATTTGAATTAGCTTGTTTCACTTTCTTCAAGTCAGTTGAACTAAATATAGCAATTAGGTATTTGTTTTCTTATTTACAGTGACATTAATTGGATGCACAGAACACTTTTTCATCATTTTCTTGAATGTAGCTTTAGCCTGGCATTTTATGTTCTTGATTTCTAAGGTGCAGTTGTGTCAAAGGTGTTTTGTAAAGAGATTCTGAATAGAATTAAGGATGTAGCGGATACTGCAATGAGATAACAACCAGGATTTCGAAAAGGGAGAAGCTGTCTCGATCAGATCTTTACTCTAAGAATAATACTTGAAGAACATATTGAAAAGCAAAAACCATTAATACTGAACTTTATAGACTTTAAAAGGGTATTTATTAGCATATACAGAGATTCATTGTGGAGAATTTTAAGACTATATTGAATATCATCTAAAATTGTCAACATCATTAGAGATCTCTACAACGGATATGTTTGTGCAGTCAAGACAGAAGAAAGAATGAGCGAATAGTTTCAGATTGAAACAGGCGTGAAACAAGGATGTATATTATCTCCATTGCTTTTTGGAATTGCCATAGACTTTATAATGAAAAGATGCTGTACAGGTGAAACCGGCTTTGATTGGGTACATGGGACCCAAATAGAAGATCTTGATTTTGAGATGACATAACTCTTATCAGTGACAATGTGAAATTGATGCATTAAAAAACAGATTCCTGTCTTCCTTGGCTAGTAAAATAGGTTTTGAAATTAACAAAGACAAAACAAAAATAATGAAACTTCTCATTAATCAAGATGGAAAATATACATAAAAGGAACAGTTGTTGATGAAGTAAACCAATATGCATACCTTGGCAGCTACATAGACCAGGATCGTAGCACCAGGAAGGAAGTTAGAATTAGAATTGCAAAAGCAGCATTGTCCTTCAAAAATCTTGAGAACATATGGAATTCAAAAGTTATAAGCACAAAAACCAAGTTAAGATTATTCACTTCTAATGTGATATCCACCCTCTTTTATGCATGCCAAAGCTGGAAATCAACTAAAGAAATAGACAAGAAATTAGACTCTTTTGAAAACAAATGCCTAAGGAAAATACTTGGTATAAAGTGGAACAAATTCAATAACAACACAGAGATAAGACAGATGAGTGAACAACAACTAGTCTCATGGGTGATCAGAAAAAGAAGATGGACATATGTAGGCCATGTGATGAGAAGAAACAATCAGAGAATACCAAAACAAGCTATTGAGTGGAGCACAACAGGCCGAAGAGAAAGAGGTCGACCACGTGAAACTCTAAAGAGGACATTGTTAAGAGAAGCCAGTTTAGTGGGTATAATATCCCTTGATGAAGTAGAAAAAGTCACCAAAAACAGGAAAACTTAGCAAACAACTATGCAAGCCCTATGTGACGTTTAATAGCACGTGAAAGATGTAAGATATAAGATTTCCCATTTGAAGATTCTGGCTTTTTTTTTTGATCTACAGTGCTTTAAATAATGTCAGTGTTTCAAGGGATTTCCATTTCCTTTTACATTACCTTGTAAAGTCAATGTATCAAAAGTATTCAGCTCAGAGAGTATAAATAGAAATGCCTGCATTTGAGAGATGAGAAAAAAGATTTGGGTAAATGAAGACGAGGTAAAACCTACTTGAAACAATGGATTTTCATCAAGAGACAGAACAAGCTGGAGATCCATTACAGCCACTCCCTGGCAGTGGCAGAAGATGATGATCATGCGTGGATCATCCTGCATTCAGAAATGATAGGGGACCAATACCACGCAAGTGCGTTTCTGTTTTTACAATTTAGTTTATTAAATGTTTTGTGTGCTGTCCAGAGTATTAAAGGTTTTATTGAGAATTTGGTCATTTAATGTTTTCTGAGAAACATTTTATTATTTGAATTTGCTTCGAAATTCAATGATACAACTCTCTTAGAATTCTAGGTCATTCAGTCTCTTAAAGTTCAAGAATTTCTGGGATTTTATTTTTTGCCTTTTTTATCCCCTATCTCATGTTGGTGGTAATTCTGACAAAAGTCTTTCTTGCTGCATTTTTTTTTAACCTGAAGCTGATAGTACTGATAATGACAAATGTTTGCAGCTCACAGTAATCATGGTTCAAGCTATTCACTTCAGTAATGATTTGGCCATTAGTTTCATTTTTATTGCAATGTTGGTTTCATTACATCTTGTTTCTTTTGATTACTAAAGAATCTTGAATATAGGAATTGGTATCATAAAACTCAGGGCACACTATACATGTCCATTCTCTGTTTCAGTAACCACAAAAGAGTATGAACACTTTATTGTGCCAGTTATCTGTAGGTTATGGCAACCTCGAATTCAAGCAGGCAGCCATCCAGCTCTTACTTCCTCCCACCTCATGCCTCTGTCCTTCATCTTCTGTAGATATATATTATCAGCACATGCCCTTTCCTCTTCCTGTCCTAGTTCCTCAGCCATCAACTTCAGTATATCCATCCTGTCCATAGGAATCATACCTGTTGCAACAGTGTTATGAGCAACATGATCAGCTACCTCACTGCCTCTCACTCCCTCATGTCCTGGGCAATACATCCAAGTCATCCTGGTGGCACACTGGATTTCTCCAAGACCTGAACCCATTCCTGACATAGCAAACCCCTCTCTGTATTCTGTGCCATCAGTCTGCCTCACCTATAGACAGTGAAGTGCCATCCATTCTTTTAGCCTTGTAGCACTAGGCATCCTTAAAGATCAGTTGGTTGAGCATGAGCATAAATGAGATCCTGAACTGCAAACTCAGTCCTGCTCCCATTCATTCTCTACATTCTCTGCCAAGGCAAGCAATATATAATAGTATATGGGTTTGAACATAGAAAGTTAGGTAAGTCATTTTGGAATCTAAAAGTTGGATAAAATCAAGGTTAAATCCCACAGAATTTGTTAACTATTTGTTTACATTTCATTCTCCCTTAAGTCAGTTGCTTGAATATCTCGAGCTGGCCATGGAGCTCAGAGAACAAGGGAGTGATCAAGATAGTGGTAGTTAGACTTTCAGTGGGGTAGTCAGAGTCATTTTGTATTTGTTAGAGTAGGACATAATTTTGTAGTGTAGGAATTGTAACTACCACTGTTATCCATTCATCGTCATCACCATTATGTCACCACTTGCATCAAATAAAGCCATTATAATCTACATAGCTGCTACTTGCTTTTGCCACTGAGTGATTGTTCGTTACCTGGGAAAGTTAGTCTGTAAGCGTATAGTAAGCAGACATCAACAGTAATCCACCAGACTCCAAAAACAAAGCAATGACAAAAGAGATGGATCTCGACCATTTGAAAGAATGAAATCTTGACAGTCTGTCATTGATACACTGGTCAAATTACAGTGGAAGTTTAAGCTCAGAGTCACTAAGGTATAATACTAGTGAAATGTAGGTCTGAGAAGACAGACATACGAAATAAGCAGACATAATAAGCAGAACAGAACAGAATAGAACTAATTCTACCTATATATTAAAAAGCAGATAACCAGCACCAATATACATGTTTAAATAGACTAATCTTTTCTGGGAGAAAGTTGAAATAGCAGACAAAGAGGTAGATGGATACAAAATTTCAGATAGAAAAGAAATATTTTAAAAAATAGCAATTTAAGAAACAGAAAACTTGAAGGAGTTAGATGAAATTTTGTTTCTGATTTGATGGTGCTAACTGGTGGTATGGCCCCTTTGAGATGATGACTTGTTTTGTGCTGACTCTTCCAATGCAAAAATGTCTCATTATGTACACAAGTTTGAGGATGTTGAGCAATAGAGGACTTATCTGGGCAAGAGCAGGTAAAAGCCAAAGGACAGGCATTTGTGGAAAATCCTTGCTGAACCCCCATATGCTATGGGCATTTAAGATTTAGAGAGAGAAAGAGAGAGAGAGAGAGAGAGAGAGAGAGAAAGAGATGTACACAAGTTTTTTTTAAATTTAAATTTGGGGCTTTTTTTTCTCTCTGGATGATTTCTTTATTTTCAGTCTTATGCAAAGTTTTATGAAAGATTCATTGTGCATTTTGTTGATGAATTTGATGTGTGAATCTAAACATTTATTCTTTATGATGATCATGTTATTTACTTTACATTTATGAATGTTGGCATTCATTGTAACTGTAATGTATTTTTTAATGTTAATTTTCATGAAATGGTGGGAAATTTGTTAAATTTGAGTATGAATTGGGTTTGTTATACCCTGCTCAAATTTGGACCTTTTATTTTTCATTGTGAATTAAATAAGAAAAATAAGGAAATACTGGAATGTTTACAGAATTTTATGAGCTGAATACTGAGTTCTTTTTTTTTTTTATTAAAGACTAACAAAGACAGTTATGATTAATGGAATTGATATTCTTAATAGTTTATATTCTTTTAATATTAGATTTCACCACCACATTTAAACACATCCATCTCACATAGGTGGATTCTGGCTCTCAGATCTTGATCAAATTCATAAAGACAAGAAAGTAAATACTTTGTACATTCATACAAAACAATTAAAGTAACATGTTACCTAGTTAATTACTTCTGTACGTGGGTTTATCTGCCATGCCAGCCACACTCATGCAAACACACATATTTTTACTCATTATGAGGTTTTCTTTTTGGTACATCATAATGCTTCACTGCCAGTATTCATCTCCTTTCCTAGACAAACTCTGTCTTCTACAAGAATCAGTATGAAACATAAAGCCAGCTGAACGTTGTGTATTACAGAACAAATATTCATTTAAAAAAACACATATTTTTTAAACTGTATGTTTATTTCTACCCACTGTATAGTTACATAACATAAGAAATAGTTTTAAAAAAACTGCATCATAATTACAACAATGAGACATTTTACAAATTTAAATTTGTTCATTTACATTAAATAATGTTAAGTCATATAAAATACGGGTAATAGGTGTAGATGTCAAGATTTTTAAAAATTTAGAAAAACACAGACTGAGATGACTAGCCTGGACAAGACTGAAAGGAAAAAATCTGTACTGTGTAGTTCAGATGAAGCTGTTGCCAGGAAAAATGCACTGAAAATCATAGTATTCTAACTGTCATAAACGAGAATCTGAGTGACAACTGTATCAAAAACTTCTATTTCCTCAGCAAAAATTTCAGTGAACCTAAGAACTCAGTGTGGTATGCCATATTTAATCAGCTTTGAATTCTGAAAGAAGAGCACCTAGATAATTTAAATAGTAAAAAGAAGTACCACAAAGCACATCGTCATGCATTTTATAAATTCTTGATTATGTACCATGATGTTATTAACGAATCTCCAAATTCTAGAATATATTTTTTTCAGAAACAATCACCATATTCTTCAACACATATATCTATATGTGATTATAAAATGTTTCCAACAGCTTCCTCCAGCTTATACCCAAAATTATATGTTATAACACCTCCAATGAATTCTCAAATTCAATAAAGCAAACATCTAATACATCATACAAATATCAGCATGAATGTCTAATTCTAATACTCATCATAAAAATCCTCAAATGAAAATATCTAATTTGTTTAAGAAAAATGAAATAAACTTTACAACAGTTCAACTTCACAAAAGTAAGCCACTTCATGAAGTTGATAAAAACTTACATTTAAAACTCCACAGTTATATGTATTCAACAAATATCAACAAGGATTATATATGGAATTTAACCACACTATTGTCTCTAAGAGAACTCTAAGAAACATAATACTGTACTATATGGCAAGTAACAGTTCAACATAAATGTATGTCTTGTCAACAAGCTGGACGCATAACTCAACTGAGGATAAAAAAAAATGAATGCAACTACAAGAAATTGTGAAAATCTCAAGCAATCAGTATGAACTCCATTAATTTATAACCTCACATCCACTTCTAAGGAAGCTATATCAAAATCTTTTTTAAAAATCTGCATATGTTCACTTTTATCATATTAGAAACCTTTGAATGAAATGCAAACCTTCAGCAATTTAAATAGTTTTCAAAGAGTTTTCAAAGCAGATGATGAAATGTAAAATCTCAACAATTTAACATAGTTTTCAAAGAGTTTTCAAAGTGGATGAAATGTAAAACCTCAACAATTTAAATAGTTTTCAAAGCATTCCCTCAATTCTGTAAGATAAAGTTATGTGAAGAAAACAAATCTGACGTTTCTCCCATCAACACAATTTAAAACTCTCCATGTTTCTGTGCCTTCTTGACAGCCTTCATTGATTTCCTGGCTTCTTTCAGTTCCTGCTTCATTTTCTTCATCTGTATCTTTGTCATCATCTTCGACATCCAACTGTATACATGGGGTGGAATCTGTTCACTGCTTTTAGCTCCCTCTCCCTGTCTAGCACTCGGGTCAGTTCTGCCATCCCACTGCCACAGAGCTTCCTTGGCCCACTGGCGGAATCCAGCATTCATCTGCAAAAGAGAATCAGGTATTACTTAAAATCTCCATAATGTTAAAGTTACAATTTAAGAAACAGTTTATTGAGATGTTATTAAGGACTTTGGACATTTATTGATATTATAAAGAACTTTAGACATTCATGAAATGTTATAAAGGACTTTAGATATTTATTGAGATGTTATTAAGGACATTATTAACAACTCTTTCATTGATAAGAGAGGTTAGTTTAGTTGGCATAACATCACTTGATGAGGTCAAAAAGCTCGCCAAAAACAGGACAATTTGGTAAACTACCTTGCGAGCCCTATGTGACGTTTAACGACACAGAAAGGATGTAGGGTATTAAGAACTTTAGACCCACAGCCAAAAACTTGCCCTAATGCCTGGTATGTTATTACATTTGTGTATCAGCTCCTTTTCTTGACAGCAATAGATGCCTTTTAAATTAGTTACGTTATATCAAAACAAAATAACTTTTAAAATGTCACATTTTCTTAACCAGAAAAGAAACATTAACAAATGAGAAGATCTACATTTTAATCATTACCTGTTTATGAAATAAAGCTCCCTCAAAGTCACCCTTGTCACCCTCAACAGCCATCTTTTCATTATCTGCACTCTCAGTGTTGGTTTGGAACTGGACATGCTTCTTGATGCCATCTTCATCACCTTCCAGGCGAAGTTTCTTAAGTGATGACTCCATTGTTTTCTCTGTAAGTAGAAAAACAAGCCAACATTAGCTAGCAGATTTTCAAAACGTTGAATATATATATTAAGTATCTCATTAAGAATGTGAAATATTAAAAATATTAAACTAGTTTTGTTTACATATATGGTTTTATTGCCCAATATAGCAAAATGATTTCAACTTCATCTACACACAGTCTTGTCAAATTGTTATCTAAAACAAAAACATTGAAGTTAACAGCAAACACTGCACTCTAATCAGCCTACATGTAAAAATTATAATTGGAGGATATCTGTCTGCAAAGTAAGGAACTAAATAATACTCTGTCTGTGCATTAACAGGTATTCAGTCTCATCAATATGAAACATCAATGGAGTTCATACAAAGTAGACGAAAGGGGAAAAAAAACATTGCATGATTTTAAACTGATTGCTGAAGTTCATTTTGTTCCATAAATGTGAACAGAGGAATTATGGTAATCGAGTTATTTTTAAACAGCTCATATTCATTATCATCAGGTACTGTGCCAGAAGGCATGGATGATCATGATTCTCAACAGACCTCCACTTCTGAAGTTTTTCATTAACTCAGTGATCATGAAAATCTGTGCCATGCATATTTTTATGTCAGAGATTGGTGTGATGTCTAACCAAATAACAAAGACAAAGATTAACTCAGCAACTTGCTACTGCTTCATCACATTAGGTTGTCCATGGCCCGCCTTCTCACTCAAGCTCTTCTCAGATCATCTCAAATGAGCACTTGCCATATTATAATTAAAACATTTTTTTTCCTCATTGGATGTTGTCAGACATTCATCAGTGGCCATCTTAACCATTGCCACTGTAGGCATTTTCTTTTTTTTTGTTTGAGAAACCACATTTGTGCAGCCACTAGTTACCTCTATACTGGACTAGTCATTGCCCATGATTTACTTGCACAGGGAAAATTAAATCCAATTTAGCATCTTACATTTTGCTGGTACCTCACTTGACTCTTTCGCGTTATCTTAAAATAACACAAATGGATAAGTTTTATCAGGGAGTTCTAGCAGAATTTTGAAACACATTGAGAGAAAGAACATGATAAAATTAAGAACTCACCAGTGTCTGAATCCACAACCTGAACAGTGGCCTCCTCGTCACCACTTGTCAGAGTTAATTCATCAGTGCTGCCCCCTTTCTCCTGCTCACGTAGCCATCTCTGCTGGAAGGCTTGCAGCCATTTCTGGTACTGGTATGCAGTGTCTGCTTCTCTGCCAGCACCACTGCCATAACGGCGCCACAGGAAACATTTGACCCACTTGCGGAAATTCTTTGGCACTGTGTCCTGATGAAAAGAAACAACTCAATGAGAAATAAAAATTTCAACAACTATTAAAAAAAATTACAAAACTAATGAGTTAGATCAGTTTTTTATTTAAAATTCTGTCTATCCTCATGATTAAATGGTACATTTAAACAGATAATTATAATTACTGAAAATGTATTTGTCACACATTATTAATTTGGCTGAACAGTTAACCAGTAAATTCCAGCAGTGGGATTTTCATCTGAAAGGGCATCAGGGTCCACCTAGCCTCTAAAAATTGGTACCAGAGAAATCTCAGAAGGTAAATTTGGCCAGGTGTATATTGACCACATCACACTTTCATGTGCTGATGGTCTTGGAAATACAGCCCTATAACCATATCCCCAATAATCCTTAATGGCACATTACTGGGGATTTAATCTTTACATATTAACACTATTTATAATAAAATTTATGGCTACCATTTCTGCTAAATTGAAACAAAGAACTGTTTCAAAATATAAATAAAAATATGTAATGTTGACAGAGTTAATGACACTATGCTGACATACTTGTTGAACAATGAGCACATTTTACAGAATCTCATTTACCTTGAACTCTCCCATTCCTCCCTTTTCAATTTCCACATTTTGTTTCTCGATTTGTCCTTTCCACAAGTGCCATCTTGAAAGAAACTTGCGCATCCATCTGACATAATCATTTGGAACTGTAATGTCTCCCTGTCTTGTCTCTTTCTCAGCATCTTCGCTCTCACTAGAAACTGTGCCACGAGCTCCATTTCTGGGATCTGGGATCTTGTGTTCCTGGCGCCAGTCATGGATGAAAACTTTGGCCCACATACGATGCATCAATGGAATTGTGACCTGCAAAAATTTGAATACATGATAACATTTTTCTGCCAAAAAAAAAAAAAAAAATAAAATTACATCATACACTCTTAATAACATTATAAATGAGGATTTCCTACCAGAAATGACATATGAAATATGTTATTTTTAAATGTTTTTAAAATTGACTCCAACAGTCTGAAACAAAACAGACTTGAAGCTCTTCAAACATAACATTAACTCCTTACACCAAAGAGTAATGTTTCACTCTAATCCTGAATATATTTAGACATGTCTGGGGTAAAGGTTGCAGAGCGCTGAAATCAAATAGTAATCCTACAATTCTGAATTTCTTATCAAAAACTTTGATCTTCTAAAGAGAGATTAACAGATTACTGATCAATTACTGTCATAGCCTCTTAATTAATATTTTGAGGAACAGAATATATTAATCTCATTTTTGCTGGAATTCTGGTAAAAAGACTTACTACAGAGAGCTAAAATTACTTACAGCAACAGTCTGCAATTTGCAGGCTTTCTTCCATTCTTTTTTTCTGTGTTTGTCAAGCTTTCCTCCATGATGATGGTCACCACCATGTTTGCGAAATTTGGGGTTCTCTTTCTTGCCAAAATGTCTGGTCAGGTACCATTTTGTCCATTTTCGAAATTCCAGAGGCACAGATGCCTGAAATTTAAAAAAAAAAAACAAAACAAATTAGATTTGTGCTTATAATAAATTTTTATTTTTAATATTTTATTTTTAAAAATGCTTTTATATCATCGGAGACTGAAATTAATTTTAGTTTGAAAGGTAAAAGTCTCATAGAAAATTCTGTAGGGGATGAAGCATTAGAGATCTCTTTATGCTGGGCCATCAGCGTAAGAGGTTGAATGGCCAGTTCCTTTCATTGCTGCCTTTCCTTCTCAGATTTTCTCTGGTACCCATTTTATGAGGCTGGATTAACCTCAAGGCCATATTGGTCGGAAAAAAAAAAAATCACACTCAGCTGGGGATTTGAACCCTCAACCATTCAGTTGCTAGAAGAGTGCTCTAACCACTACGCTGGCCAAATGTTAACATTACAATTAATTTACTATTAAGTTTATTAGAATTAAAAGTATTTTAAAATTTATTATAAAACACAATACTCCCATTTGTATAAAAATTAGCAGTTATTAAAAAAAGTACCATTTACTATATTAATTATAGTAATATTTTTCATGCTTTCATAATGTATTTTCAGTGCTAAAAATTTTCAGTCAATTTCTTCAGCTAATGTAAGTTAAACTACATATCTAAGTTGCTTTTCAGTGATTTCCACTTACCTTCAGTTCAGTTTTATCTTGAACATTTTGCTCTTTGTCCTTGTCCCCTGTCTCCTGCCCAAGATGTTTATGCCACCTGGGCAAAAGAGCTTCCAGCCATTTTGCATAAGCCTCAGGCACATTGGCATCTTCTGTGGTAATTACTTCTTGATCAGAGTCGCTGCTGGTGGATGTTGCATTTTTTAAATTCTCAACCCGCCAGTTCCGGATGAATGTCTTTGCCCAGCGTCTGTGTGCCACCGGTACTGCTTCCTTAAAACAAGATCAGACTGTGAGAACTAACCTCAAAGGATGATGGTTAAACTAAAAAGATCCAAAAATGTTAATTCTTTAATGTTTAAATGTTTTGTCCAGATAAATTATTGGGTTTTTTAAAAACTGACTTTAACCACAAATTCTCAACCTGCCAAGCAAAGCCCACAAACCATTAACATTTTTTTGCTGTCAAATAAGGGAGATGCAATATTTTATTGGAAAATGGCATGACAACTATTTTTTTGCAATTTTGATAATTTAATTCTTCCCGTGCTGGAGGAAGAAACGCAGACGGATGGTAGCGAACGGGACTAAAAACATGGGTCTTGGTCTGTAAGGGGGTCTAGTTATAAAATGGAATGGAAAACAGTATTTACATGTACTTCCGTATACTTTATGTTTCAAAGTATAGCTAAATGAATGAAAATTTCATAAATGCAGAGTTTTTTAGGAAAAAAGAAGTAATGTGATGTTTTTAGACACTAATTGTGGCCAGCTCACCATCGGCTAGGTCTAGATCTACACTACTTACCATCTGAGATGTGTAGATCTACTTGTCAATCTCGTATTTTGATTCTATGTTGCATTTTCGCTAAATTAATGTCTGAAATAACCTTCTAACTACTTCTCCCGTCGTCTAATATGTCTAGATCTACTTGGGATACATTCAAGAGCAGTGGGGTGGTCACAGGCCATGTCCATATCCCTATCTACATCATCAAAAATTGAAAAATTTCGGTCTTTCTCTTCCTTTTTTTCGCTCAACATTGCTCGTAATTAGGCACTCTATCGCCATTTTGAAAAATGTCACCAGAATCGTGGACGAAATATGTACAATCTAAATGTTACACTGGGTGTTTTATTGAAACAAACTATAACGATCATACGGTAGAATCAGGATACCGGAAATATCGCTGTAGTGATCAGTAGCGCGGATTGAGTTAAAATTATGAACTCCTAGTAATGAAAGAAAACCATCTGCTTTCACTGTAACAAACTATAGTTATTTTTTAAAAGTTTTATTAAAGTCATTTATAAGGTTCACAGTAGACTAAGAGCTCAGCTTCAGTTTTTTTCAATAATTTTTAAATTTCACAATGAAATATGATGGGACTTACTCTCAAGCTTGCTTTCCATCCATCTTTTCCATGATGACGGTGATGGTCACCATGATGATGCCCAAAAGGATGCCCAAAGTGCATGCCTCCACTGTAAAATGGGTGGGGATGCTGTCCTTCAAAACAGCCATGTCCTCCAAATGCTCCAAACATTCTCGTATGATGACCACGTGGGCCAATATGGCCAAAATGATGGCCATGAGGTCCATGGTGACCAAAATGATGGCCAGGAGGCCCTTGCTGACCAGAAGGATGACCATGAGGCCCATGGTGACCAAAATGATGGCCAGGATGGCCTCTGGGGTTGAAAAAATCAGGATGACCTCTCTTCCTCATTCCTTTCAACATGCCACCCAAACCCATTGGACGACCAAAAGGTGGACGATCATGAAGACCAAAGCCAGGTGGGGGCGGTGGTGGGAAAGTCATTCCCATAGGACCCATGAAAACGGAATCTGCATCAAATATGTCTTCCTTCTCATGTTGATGCCTGTCTCCTTCGTCTAACACTGACTCTTGGCTATCATCAGACTGTATGTCCACAAAGTCATCAGTCCTGGATTCTTTCAACCCATCAACTGTGAAATAAAAAGTAATGATGTTGTAAATGCCTCTCATTTCATGTTAGTTAATATGTTAACTACACAAGACAGGAATTTGACATTAGTTGCGTAAACTGACAATACAACAACAATTTAATCACTTAATAAGAAGTGTCAAAAGTTTTATGTTCACATACATATAACTTCATTACATATTGTTTAGTCTTCAGAAATGAATACACCATCATAAAGTTTGCATTTATCAAACCATTCTTAGTTTAGTCACACAGTTTTCACACAGCAACAAATTTAAAGGATCTGTCATAATTGTCTGACTGCCTAACCAATTACTTTCCTATGGTTACACTTTCATAACTTACCTGTTATGAAGATTCTCAGTGGAGAGTTTTTTGCACTGGAAACGGCTTCCATCATCTCTTCATCAGTGGTCATTGTGACCAGGTCTCCATCAGAGTCTGAAAAATTGATTAAGGTAAATTATCCAATAATAAAAACATTAAAAGAAACATTTGCAAACCATTATTTTGCTCTAATTCAGTTTAAAAGTGAGATGTGATACCTATTTTAACATATTTAAAAGTAATGCTTGATTCTAAAATAAGCAGAGCTAATAAAAAAGAGCAGTGTAATGACAATAGTGAAAATATTCACAAGAATTCACACTGAAAAATTTCTGAATATTGAAGCACTAATTAAAAAAAAATTTTTTAACAAGTCACTACTAAAATATTTTTTTTCTCAATTATGGATTTTATTTCCACAGTACAAACTTCATCCAGCTTTTAACAAGAGAAAACAGCAAATCATTAATCTTGGAGTTTGCACACACTAATTCTTATGTGCCATCTCGCCAGGTATGCGCTTATTTTGCTTTTCAATGTTTTGCTGTCACTGGTATTTCCTACATCATCATATTTTTTTTCCCTCGAGTTCTTCAATAGTACACAGAAACTTCCAATATATGTAGAAGAATATCCAAAGACAGTGTCACAGAAATTATAGAGTGAAATAAAAACTGACAGGGATTAATTAATTCCTAGCCAGAGAATAAACATTTTTTTTTATAACCCTGGTAATGCAACCTACCTTTCCACTTTAGGGTGATATTTTTGTCAGCAAGTCCAGGGTAAGTATTAGTCACTTTGCTGACTATCTCTCCGAAAATACCACTGCCACTGCCTTGAGATGACAATGTCACAAGAATTCTGCGCACCTCCACTGTGGAATCAGCTCTCTGCAGGTGAGCTTTGATGATGATGTCCATGTTTCTTTGCTTTCAACAGATGCTTCAGAACAAGTTTTGTTTCACCTGAAATAAAAATTCAAATAAATTTAATATACAAACTGATAGTAAAATTATCAGAAACAAGTGTTATCTTAATGCAATATGATAAATACAACAGTGTGATGTTTCAAACCAGCACCTTCATCTAACAGTAACAACAAAAATTAAGTAAAAGAGATTGCAGGAGAGCAGAGCTGAAAACTGGCTCAGCAGACCTATGTCCCTGTTGCAAAGAGCAACAGACACCACCTCACATTCTCCAGAGTTGCCAGCTACACAGACTACATGGGCAAAGGACCTGTCCAGACTTCAGCCCCTTAAAAGATAATCTCTATGGTGATGCTAAAAACCTGAGATGAACTGCCACATTTGGAGAGAGATTTGTGATGATAGCTGAACAAATGATGAAGAACAAGACAGGAGAGCAGAAACTTCAAATGATGATATGGTAATGTATTAATCATTATGTGAGTCTCTTGATTAAACCTAGTAAGGGTTCCCTGCCCCTCTCACACCTACACTGTTCTTTTGAAATACGATTTATAAAACAATAATGAAGAGGACATTATTAAGAGAGGCCAAATTAACAGGCATAAAATCCCTTGATGAGGTTGAAAGACTCGCCGAAGACAGGAAAAACGGGCGAACTACTTTGCGAGCCCTATGTGACGTTTAACGGCACAGAAAGGATAAAAGATAAGATAATAATCTTTATTTACATGCTTTTTTTTTAAATCGTTGACTCCCTGCCCTTTCAAGCCCCTAAGGTGAAGTTTGTTCAGCTTAATTAATGGTTATCCACCTCTGTATGGACAATTCTCAATCTAAACGGTTAAATAACTTAGGAAACTTGTCAATAAATTCTTTAGAATAATATGTGCAGACAATGGCTGACTCAGTGATGAATTTTTTAAAAGTAATATTGCCCTGTTTACAGTAAATATCTGGTGATAAGTACACTCAACAGACAGTCATAATATCACGTACTTAGGGCATTATCCAACTTGTACACTGAGACCTAGTTTGCAATACGTAACAGTGAACTATTCCTCAATCGACTGGTCAAAACTAGATGACACCAAATCTAGTTTCCATCCTCTCTTATCAAATACAACATATTAAACAAACAAGTAAATACTGATACTCTTACACGTCAGGAGACGGGAGAGAGCCCACTTGTGACTGGCCCATAATATAAACACCGTAAGCCTATGTTTATGCCTGAATGATTTAGCGAAAACAAAACATTGGCTTCGCCTTTTTCGAGGACGAATCTTAAAAACTCAGACTGATACTTACGTAAAATGTCGCTGATGTGATACTTTGTTGTCAACAAATGCTTATCAAAGAACTCGGCTTCTTGTAAAGTTGGCAAGAGAATATGAGCCACTGTGTAGCTTCGTTTGGAAGGTCTGCCTGCGGAGCGGCTCGCGTGGCTTATATACACCGTGCCTGCGTTGCTCGCATGATGCAAGACGTCTGCAAAACGTCGCATGACTCAGCGACACTTGACACGGGGTAAAAACCCATGAGATCACGCCCTCCTGCGTGGCTGGATTTTTCCATGGTCCAAAATTTAGATTTGGGGCTAACTCAAAACATTATTTAATTACATCAGTTTTATCAAGCTAGTACATGAAACCATTTTGCATTTAGTAAACGAAGAGAAAATTAATAGTTTTAATATTGTTTTGTAAAATCCATTTCGGTGGTTATTGTCATATATTTGCATTCCCCTTATTAAATCCCCCCCAAAAGAAGGGGGGGGGGGGAAATCTGTCTAAAGTCCTATGGAATCTTTGGTGTTTTAATACTAGAAACTTGCTGCTGAATTAAATCAAATTAATTAATTCCGAACATTGGGTATGAAATAAAATTTTGAGTGAGTTATTGGGAAATTATTTAAATATGTGCAAGGAATGAAAAATAAAATAAGAATAAACCATAAGACATCTCATTAATGGCCGCACACGCATCTTGTAATAGCAGTAAGAAAACGTTAATTTTTTATTTCTAAGACTATTTTTTAAAAAAAGATAAGAACAATTTTGTTAATTAACAAGCATTCATTCATTCATTTGTATGTCCCTTGCGGAACTTTGCCTCCCTAACAGCACTCCTGTAGGCCTCTCGGTTGTTAGCAAGATGGCCTGCTGCTGATGCATCCATTTGCAGATCATCAACGATGTCTTGCAACCATCTTCGCCTTGGTCTTCCTCTCTTTCTTTTTCCCATTATGCACCCTTCCATTTAACAAGCACACGGTGTAATATTTCGTCTTACGCCTTTTTCATACAAAAAGCATGCAGAATAAAGAAAGGGAACAAAAAGAGAGTGTCCAAATTAACATATATGATATAAAATAATTAAGAACAACAAAAAACCCTACTTTTTAGTCGTTGCTTGTATGTAGCTGTGCCAGAGTGCCCATTTTGGGAAACTTTGTGAATGTTTTAATGAAGAATAATGGGTCATGATACCAATCTGACTGATTGGCAGTAAAGAAAGGGTATAGAAAAAAGGGCAGAAGAGAGAAGGATGCAACAGTTGTCAAGCCAAGATGAAGGTAGATTAATGCTCCTGGTGTAGAAGGTCTTTGGTATAGTGAGACGAAAGGTCTAGAATATCAGTTCCAGCTGAGGAAAGAGTAGGTGGGAACTTAGTATGGAGGAAACTTCATAGCTGGAAAAGGGTAGGGTAGGTACAACTGAATTTTTAGTTCAATCCATGTGGTTTCAGGGTCGTACATTTCTGTATGAAGTGAGCTTCAAGCGCCAGACGCTTGTAAACAAAATAAACCACCATTAAAAAAAAATTCATAACATAGTACCGATACTAAATGAAATAGTAAAAACTTGGTATAAATTCTAATAAAGACCAATATAAAGATTGTGTATATTGCTTTATTTGAAGGGCTATTATCATTTATTCCATATGAACAAAAGGAAGCTGTCGCTGAAATTATATACGTGCGTGTGTATATATATAAAGATAATATAATTCGGAATACGGTGTCAGGCCCATATTTTCCATGACCTTTTACACGTGAAAGTGTGAATTGATCAGTATCACGTATGGCCGCATTTACCTTCCCAGATTTCTCTGGTACCCACTTTTAGAAGCTGGGTGAACCATGGGGCCTTTTTCGGTGTGTGTGTGTGTATATATATATATATATATATATATATATATACAGTGCAGACGTAATTTTTTAAATGTTAAACAAAATGAGTAGAGTATGAGACAACTTAACAGAACCAGGGCAGTTTAAATTTAGAGGCATAGTTTATGAGTATAACCAGCATCTATGAAATGGCCCCGCAGCTGGCAGAAAGAATGGCCTTGACTTGGGCCGTCGCATGTGTGTTAACAAGTCGATGCGCATGCGCAGAGGCAAAATCTGAACGACGCAGTTTTGTCGGATGACTCATACCTGCTAATCAAAACAAGCCGCTGCGCAGGCGCAGATTGTGCCCGCTGGGATTATGGAATATTCCGGAAAGTTCTAACATTCTATTCTAGCAATTCTAGTATTCTTCTGAGTTTCAGAAAGTATGGCAATTATGTAAAATTATGGTACTCTATGTCTGCCATGACTGTGTCTGCCATTCTCAAAAAAATTAGATTATCTTCATTACTTGTACAGAACAGATCGTGTATCATCTCAACCTGAATGAAAATAACAAAGGGGATTTTTTTCCCTTTTTTTTCGTTGTTTCGCTTGGTCTAATTTATCGTGGCGTCTGTCTGTCTGTCTGATTGCTTGTCCGTACATCTATCTATCTATCTATCTATCTATCTATCTATCTATCTGCCCGCCCGTCCGTCCGTCTGTCTGTCTTGTCTCTCTGTCCGCCTGTCTGTTTATCTATCTGTCTGTCCGTCTATCTATCTGTCTTGGCCTTAAGAGAATTTTATATCACCCTTTTTAGCGGCCACCTGAGTTTGTCGGCGTCTAAGAGAGCCAGGCAAATTCCCAACTCAACACTTTTGGCAGAACCTGCTGACATTTTTTTTGCAGAAATTCGTCAACGTTGCCCATCAAAATCATGTTGTGTCACTCCCACAGTGAAAGCTGACTTCAGTAGTAGACATCTCCCTTACTCTCACGGTACACACGACGGAGGTCGAATTTTTTTCATTCCTTGAGTGTCTTCCTATTTGTCTTAATGTCGTCCCCTTATTAATTTTCCTTCATCTTTTCCACTAAGTATTATTTTCGTTAAAAGCTATCTCTTTTAAGCCACAATATTTTAGATGATTGTTTCGGGTAGTTCTTCCTCATTTCTTTTTCAGTTTGTTAATCTAGTACTTTTTTTTCAGCTTTATTTTGGATGGAATGCGTCATACATATATATATATATATGATATACTAATAATATATAATAATAATTATTATTATATATGATAATAAATTATATATAATAATAATTAACAGGCACAAAATCCTTTGATGAGGTTGAAAGACTCGCCGAAGACAGGAAAAATTGGCGAACTACTTTGCGAGCCCTATGTGACGTCTAACGGCACGGGAAGGATATAAGATATAAGAAAGAATTGTGCACGCAGCTGCACCCCCTCCTCTGCAATGACATTCTGCTCTTCATCAAACAACTTTCACTCAACTTTTAAGTATTCAGTGTGTAATATATGGAGTAAGAAGTATATAAACACACGAGGAAAAAAATGACACACGTTTTACATTTGGTCTCTGATTCACATCCTTAATAATATATGAAACAAACTAAATAAATGAGATGCAATTATTATCAAATTCACATACACATAAAATAGTGGTAATGCTGCACAAATATAACTATTTAGGCCACTCTGTAACATATTTTGATTGTTACACAAGAGTAGAGTTATAAAAAAAAAAGTGCAAGTCTTATGGGGGGGGGGGGCATATAAAACCGACTTGACAGAGATACTGAAAAAAAAGTTCTGGAATTTGAAAGAATGAATATTATTTATAGTTTTAGATTAGAAGGGAGGGAATGGAAGAGAACGAGCAAAAGAACGAATGAACAAAGTTTATTTTGAAAGGGTGAAAAATTGGCCATGCAGGCCATTCTGATATTCTGTCCTTTGTCTCTCGCCATCTCTTCCCAGTCATTCAGCTTAACTCAAATTTACGTCTTGTCCTGTCTTCCATCTCTCTGGAACTGCGAGCTGGTAATTTTTTTTTTCGCCGATGCTGTGAAGATGTTGAGGCAAAGCATCGAATTCTAGCATATAAAAACGTCAGGAACAGGAATAAAATGTAAAATATAGAACAATTATCCTCTTTACCATAAATTAATACACGCAGAATAACTGATACATGGGCTAAATTATAAGCACATTCTCAGGTACATCACTCTCTCTCTCTCTCTCTCTCTCTCTCTCTCTCTCTCTCTGAACCTTAAGTGCCCAATGCACATGAGGCTTCGCAAGAGTTTTCCCACAACGCCTGTCCTTTGCCTTCCTTTCCGCTCTTGCCCAAATTAGCCCTCTATTGCTCAACATACACTCTTTTGTTCTTCTCTATGGCGCTTTTGGTCTACCCTTACTTCTGTTCCTCTGTGGTGTCCATCTTAGTGCTATTTTTGGTAGTGAGTCGTCAGTCATCCGGAGCACATGTCTCAACTGTTGTCAGCGTCTTTCCTCAATAATTGCTGTCAGTAACTTCATCTGCATTTCTGGCAACAAAATGCTATTTCTTACGGTGCTTGGCCAAACTATTCTTCTAATTCTTCGTAAACATTTTGTCTGTAAAGAATTCAGCTTGTTTTCTATAGTTCTGATGATTTTCCAGCATTCATTATCATAGAGTAGTAAACTTAGAACATTACTCTTAAACCACTAAAGGCACATCATTAGAGAGGTCAAAAGACGAAGATGGACGTAGCCGGGCCACACACTACAAATGGAAATTACAAGACACCCATATACAACCTTGACTTGGACACATCAAGGGAAAAAGAAAGTGGAGCAGGTCTTTGGGGGGGGGGGGCATGGAGACGCACAATACAGGAGAAACTAAAGAAAGTAGGAAAGACAAGGTTTGAGGTATCCTGACTTGCTCAAGACAGGATTGGCTGGAGAACCTTTGTTGATGCCTTATGCTCCACTGGGGGTACAGAGGACTGATGATGACATTCTCAGGGATGCTTACTTTACTGTGTCACACTTTGAAAAAAAAATGGATGGAGAGACTGATAGACGGATGGATAGGTGGGTGGGTGAGTGATTGAAGATGTAGAGAACTGGGTGCAAATGCCCACTTAAAATTATAAAATTATACTTAACAATAAACTGTCAGAACATTCACTATCATTTTGTTATTGAATTTATGGAACAAAATTCATAAAGATTTAATTAACAAATTTACATTCATCTTCTGATTACGAATACATATTCAACAACAGAACTTTCTCCTACAGTTCTTCGAGGACATGAACTGACCATGTACATGTATTAACATTCTCGAAGGCAGAGAGAGAGAGAGAGAGAGAGGGTGAACATAAATCTCCAGCCCCCTCCCCTTTTCTAAAATTCCAGGAGCTTGTGTTTTTAATCTATTGGCTGGACTTGCTGGGAGTGGGGGATAGAAAGAGATTACAAGACAAAAAATTCTTTAAATAAAAACTGACGAAACCGCTGTCCAAACATTACACAGGAAAATAGACTACTGCCATATTAGAAAAGTTGAGCGAGGTGAAGGCACACCTGCGCTGTTAAGAAAATGCCAGGATATTCTCGCAACTTCCGTTAAAGTCTTTTTTTTAAAAAAAGTTTTCAACATCCAGATGCATAGTTGTATACATGTATATGTGCACATTAAAAACATTTCTGCCTAATAATCAAATACTAACATTAGACTAGAAGCACAGAAAGCATTTTGATATAATATCTCATAATAATGACTTTGAACTTTAAAGGGATATCTGGCAAGATCGATTTACAGTTCTATATTTAGAAATCCATGACAGACAATTTTGCAAACAAATGTCACGTGACATGATTCAGCCATTACGAATGCGGCCATTTGTTTTGGAACTCTCGAGATCGGCTACGCAGGTGTATATAACAAGCTGCTCTCTGCCACATGAACATTCACTTTCGACGAGAAAGATTCGCTTCTCTAGCAGGAAATATCTTGAGATCGGTAATCTACCACAACCTATAGAATAACGTAAGTCCCAGTGTTATAATGTAATCTGTGATCACCTGTAAACTGTCAGTTTTATTAAATGGCTGTCGCAGGCATATATAGGGTTTTATTTATTTATTTTATTTTTATTTATAACATGTTTTATCTTCGTTCATAAGTGAGAAGTTGGAGAGTAAGAACTGTTTTAGAGACTTTAGTTCACAGCTTTTATGTTATAATGTTTTCTTGATTTAAAAACGTCTAATTTCCGACTTCTGGACACAGTATTAGTTGGGCTAAAGGCGGGGCATAGGGCAGAAGATAAGGCTCTCCATGTCTGGCGATTCCTTGCTACTTGCTTTGGATCTTCGGTGTTACTGATGAGCATTGCTGAACACTCCTTGGCGATAACTCTTCTTAGTGTGTCTTTGGGTCTACCCCGCTTTCTTTTACCCCCTGGTGACCACTTAAATGACTGATGTGGGACTGGGCACATATAAAATATTAACAATTATTAACTAGATTTGGTGTGCTAGTTCTTCGTTTTTAATAAGCAGTCAAAAACCAGATAAATGTCATCTGTGTATAAATTTAATATTACATGACTTCTCTCTCAGCTGAGGTGGAAATAAATGCTTCAGTCCCTTTCATTTGTAAATTTGACCAATATCTTAGTAAAAAGGTGTAATGTATATTTCCGCCATGTTAATTTTAGGTCAGTGTATGTTTTAAACTACCTCAGTTGTAGAGCAAAATATAGATGTCTACCACCTTACACATTATCATCATAGATGAGGGGCATAATATAAGAATCTAACAGCTTGTGCATATAACATTATGTAGACTTGGAAACTATCTTTTAGCTCTCATATGTCAGGATTGAAAAGTTACTGGGACTTCTTCATAAAACAGAGTTCATACATTTGGTACATTTTTAAAGGTCATATGATCATATTTAGAAACAGAACAATTATTATTAAAGTATTCAGAGGAAAGGGGGGGGGGGGTGTCCTCTTTTAGCACCGGGCTTTAAAATAGTGTTTTTTGTTTTATTTATTTATTTTTTTCTTTCAAACATAATTTTCTGCAGTTCTAACATTGCAGATGCCATAAATTCAGGTATCTTGGGGACATAGTTGAAGGAGGGAGCTGAACATTTCAAAATCAAATAGTAACTTTGTGACCCAAATTCCAGATCTAAGTGCCATGCCGTGTGGCATAGACAGTCATTTCTCTCCACAATTCCCTGTCTTTTGCGTTTGATTATGAGATCCGTCGGTGACTTTCTTCCTAGCCACACTGACAGCCCATCCAGTCTCTCTCTGTCTTCCTCTGTCTCTTCTTCCCACAAATTTTCCAGTTTCCACAGTGCGTTAAAATTCCAGATCAAAAAGTCATTTTATTTAAACAGTGTAACATTTTGGTTGTCAGTTGGTGACATTACAATACAGTTGAATTATCTCATGTTCTAGATCTGACTGAGCTTGGATTCCATTAAAGTGAGAGTTTTAGAAACTGTAAATTTGTTCATCCCATTTTGATAGGACTATAGGACTGAAAAGATCAAGAGTGATGACATATGAGTGTGTCTCATCTCCTTAAGGTCTTGGTGTTCAGAATATAAGTGACAGACAGATAAATATTTTATCTTTCAGATCAAAACATGTCATTGACAGTGAAAGTATTTCTTGAGCGTGCCAATGGACAAAATGAGATCCGCAGGTTCCCTATCAGTGTCACAGCTGGGGACGACCTTTTCGCTGCCACCAAGGAAAAGATCAGGCAGTTGTACCCAGTTTTGGCTCTCAGAAGCTTTACTCTGTACTGGCAAGGTAAGATTGTAATTTACTGAGGGATTTTTTTTTTTACATGTTATATTTTGCTTCATTCACTTTAGATTGCTAAAGCAGTGGTTTCCAAACTTTGGTGGACTGTCATCCACGTGGCTGCATGGTTACATCCCTAATATCCATGAACTTTTTTTTTTTTAGTCATTTACTTCTGAACCCTCTGCCACTTGCCTTTTTTTTTTTTTGTTGCCCAAAGACTTCCTTGAATATTCCCACTGGCAGCTTTGGAAGTTGAAATAAAGCACAATCATAATTACATGTCTAATTTTTACATAAGTTTTCTTCTTCTTCAAGCAGCTGCTGAATTCAGCAGTTTTCCAAGCCATTGAGGCTCGTTGCTGCAGACAAGACATGTCTCTATTCCTCTCTGTTCTTGATCTTTTCTTGTCAGTTGATGATTCCAGGATTCTAGGTTGTCTTGCCATTCTTGTCTAGGTCTGCCCATTCATCACTTCTGTATAGCCATCCTTGATTGCCTGTTCTCCTCCATTCTCTCTGTATGTCCGAACCAGCTCAGTCTGCTGTTTTTTCATAATGGCTGTTTAAGTGGAGAGTTAAACAATGTTTAGATTTCTTTGTTACTTCTTATCTTCCATTGTTGTTTTATAGGGTCTCTTACAATCTATAAATTCTTCTCAAGATTCTATTCTCAAATGTTTGTATTTGGTTTTCATCTTGTTTAGCTGTGCTCCATGTAAGCTGTCTTGTTTTTCTTCATACAAAGAAAAGTATGTATACAGTTAATCCTGGTGTTCTATGCTGTGCATGGAAGTATGTCACTTTCAGTGACAGCTTCACTGACACAAGTATTAGATACCTATATTTACTGTTGGGTTTAATGAAATGTAAGGGTCACTTCTTCATTTTGAGAAGCTAACTTAACTGTTTGCTGTGCTTCACTTTCTGCTCCTTGGCTTTCCACATCACTGATATTCTTTGCTTTGAGCAGTTCTGTTTTTTTTTCCTTTATTGGTTCTTTGTAGCTTTTAACTTTTCAACTCTATACTTAGGTGGTACCTTCTAGAAGTGTAACAGTCCTCTTTTTTTTTTGTTGTGAAAATATTTTATTATTTCATGGCTACTATATTTTCTCATTATTTTGTGCACATTCATTTTTGTTTCTTAGTTGGTTATTTGGTTTTATTTGAAAAATGAGCTAACCAGTGTTGTAGTATGCATTGTTGTAAAGTTTTTCACCATAGTTCAGTAGTCTAAGGTCCTTTTTTTTGTAATTCTTACATGTCAGAATCTTCAAAGCATCCCAAATGACCTTGTTCAGTTTTTTATTTTAGTAACATAGAAACAAAACAGGGACTGTAGGAATATTCTGTACATATAAAACTGCAAATGGCAGTCTGTTTTCAGTCCACTGTAGTCTTTTTTACACAAATTTAGATGTGTTACCTTTTTTTTTTTTTTTCAGATCCTGATGGTGACCGTGTAGCTTTCTCATCTACCGAGGAGATGAAAGATGCCATAGGGTTTGCATCTGATGGAGTCCTGCGTGTCTATATCAAAGGTAAGTTTTTCAGTCCCACATACAACAGTATAGTAATATAGCTGGATATGTGGTGGTTCAAGCAAGGGCCAAGTGTGGTTGCTTCATCCTGCATGATATGTAGGTTTGATTCTCAGTCATCCTTTCAGGATTTTTATTTCATTCAGATCACTACACTTTGCATTTTTCAGTCTTTATGCAGATGCTTCAAACAGCAGAATAAAATTTTGTTTTTCAAACTGCTATTCTGAAGTAAATTTGTGGTGGCATTTTGTGTTTGAAATAGAGAGGGAAAGCCGTTTTAATCATTTGAACACAGGTGACCGTGGTAGAGGAATGGTTTATTTCATTAGGGCTAATGAGACAGGGCGGTCAAGATCCTATGCATCATTGGTGATTTTAATAGAACAAACTGCAGTGCTGCTCCCCCTGCAGCCTGTTAATGGTGGTGGAACTTGCTGAGAAGCAAAATGCAGTGAACTGTTCTCAGTCTGACTCAGCGTCTGCATTCCTTCTTTGCCGTGCGCTAATCTGTCTCACAAGTGTGGCAGTTTGTCTCAAATATTAGTGTCAGCATTTCAAGATCTTCACAGCTTTGGCTGCAAAAAACACACACACAAAGACAGTTATAGGGAGATCCTAAGACTGAACAAATGCTCTCAACAACAGAGATTTTCCTATCTAAAAACCTGTTTATACTATCTTGTATACACTACGTGTACTATATATATATATATATGAAGAAGCCTGGGGCTGGAGAGATGGAGATGATGATTGTTGGTAGTTGTGGTATTGCATGGTTAAGCAGATGATGATTACAGATCATAGCCTGATTATCAAGATTCAGAGGTATAAAGTCAACTGCGACGTAGTAGTAACAATGCTGAGAATGGTGTCATGCTTCTTAAGTCCTCCTGCAGGCTCGATGCAAATAACCTCCTGCAGGTAGCATAATTGAATCCACCTCACCAAGCTGACCCTAGCTGACAACACACAAATTCTCATACATGACGAAATTCACAGATCAGCTCTTAACTGACATTGAGGTACAGTTTATTATGCACACAGATGTTCACAATGCAGTCCAATATTGTAACATCTCAGACCTCTCTTTTTCTATCACATTGTTAGTTAACTTATTTCTACGATATAGACCATTAGTTAATAATGGAGCCAAACAGAACCATATAAGACATATCGAGAATCTTACGATAGTTCCTTAATGTACCAACGCAGAATGCAGCAGGCTCACTCTGATCTGTTTGTGATGTTTGCCTTCAACACAGCTAGGGTTCAAATGTCTTTCTTCTGCAGTTTTGCTATGCAGCTATATATGGATTGACTGAGTGCCTTCAATGTGATGTCGTAGTAATATGACTTTACTTCCCTCTTATTTGCACGTTTTCTATAGTAGGCCTCTAGCTCGGGTGGGCTGCCAGCTTCACGCAGCATGAACAGTCTCGCTGTTTGGTAGTGCTGTAGGTCCCTTATTTAATGCTCACACTACTCCTTACACATAAAACGAGTAGTTCTAAACAAGTTTACACAGTCACTACCTACACCAATCTATGACAGATATGTTATTTAATGGGAAAAGTGAATTCGAACCTGGCCTGCAACCTGTCTTCCTTTGTCTTCACCTCTCTTATTGTGTCAGTCATCTAACCGATTACCAACCCTGCTTCATTCATGTATATATATATGAATGTATATGTATTTATGTATTTAAAAACTTCATAATAAAGTGCATAATAAAGATTTAATTTCAATACTACAGAGCCTGCTGATAATGGAGATGCACCTGACCAGGGTCAACAAACCCAGAAGCCATCAGAAAAACAGCAGCAGCAGCAGCCCAGTCCAGGTAAAAGTCAGGGTCAGTCCCAGGGTCAAAGACCCAGCCATAATCATGGTCAGGGTGGTCAGCGTGCGGAGGGTGATGGCCCCATCCATATTGGAGTCACGTGTGATGGGTGCGAAGGTCCAGTAATTGGAATCCGCTACAAGTGCTGTTTGTGCCCTGATTATGATCTTTGCCAGAGCTGTGAGGAGAAGGGGCTGCACACTGAGCATGACATGTTCAAGATAACTCAACCTCGGATGAACCCACTGGTGAGTCCAAAATTTTCAATATATTTTATTCTTAATATCCATTTTTTTCTCCGTGGAAATTTTCCTTACTATTTATTGTATATATCCAAATGTTGAATGGAAATTTCCCATATTTTTTTTTTCTTTAAAGTATCCTTATAGAGGAATGTTGTGCCATTATATGTCTAAATGTTAAATCTATAATAACCATGGTCAGGAGGGCATTTATCCAACTTAACAAAGTACGGGCATCAGAGAACATCAAAACAGGAACCTAATTTAGGCTCTTTAATACAAATGTTAAGACCACCCTCCTACTATATGGTTCAGAGACATGGGTTATGACATGGGTCTTACATTAGTTTTCCAATGTAGTTCATAGTTTTATGTAATGTGCTTAAAATTATGTTATAAAATCTAATTTTAAGGTACTTTATGTGTTTATGTTGAAATCCACAATGTACTTGATCACAGTTGCATGGGCTTTATCCATGGTCTGAGAAATCACTTTATGAGAATAAAAAGTATTTTAAAAAATAATTCATTTTATAATTTTCACTCATTCGCTGTTAGTTTAAACAGCGCAAGACCTTTTTTTTTCTTCTTCTTTTTCTGTCTGTGTGATGAGGCTTGTAGAATTGTGAAAGTTAATTTTTCTTCCTCCGTTCTCCGTTTAAGAATTTCTTACCACCACATGTGGGTCGTTACGTCAACCGATTCATGAGAGGAATGACAGCAGGGGCAGCTGCAAGCACAGGTGCAGGTGCTGAACCTCAGGGTGGAGCTAACCATGAGGAGAAGGAAAGAGAGAGAGAAGAGTACTTGAACCAGGTTGGAGCTAACATTGCTGCATTCCTGGATCCATTTGGTAAGCCTTGGATTTAAAAAAAAGCAGATTTTGATGATAATCAGTTTTGGTGATTTGATTGTATTTAAAACATATAATATTCGTTATTAACATTCAACACAAACTATAGATCAGGTGTCACAAACTATGTCTGATCAAGACCCTATTCTATTTTCTAGTGGTACCCTCTGTAAACAAAAAGAAGACTGAAGTGATGGTCATCTCAAAGAAAAGAATACCACCAAAATGTAGCATTACCATCGATTGCACAAATCTGAAACAAGTTGATAGATTCAAGTACTTAGGAATGATTATAACAACTGATGGGAAATGTCACAACGAAATAAAAAGCAGATGTGCTTAGGCCAAGTCAGCATTCCAGACAGTGAGACACATCTTGTGCAACATATCTGTATCAGTGGAAACAAGATTCCAAGTACTTAAATGTTACATCGAGCCAATTTTGTTTTATGAGTGTGAAGTATGGTCTTTGAATAATCGAGTACAAGAAGTGGAGGCCATGGAGATGTGGTTTATAAGAGGGATAAGGCCAACACCGTTTTTTTTTTTTAAGGCAAACACTGAAGAACTATCAAAAATCTGACAAATAACTCATAATCTATGTGAATTAGAACCATGAGAAATTGATAGCAAAGTGGAAAGGGCAGACAAAAATGTTAGGATAAAATCAGAAGTTAAGAATGATAATCAAATAATCCGTGAGAGTACCAGAGATATAACAGGAAATTTTAAATCAAGGATAATGGTCAAGCACTGTGTAGAAAAATAAAGGGACAGTTAAAACGGGCCATGATCTAAGATCCCACAAAGTGAAGGTCAGCATGACAGACACACAGAGATGAACCTTTCAGACAGAACTTCAAAGTGCAGGAAAGACTTGATGAGAGATAAAGAGATGCATGCAAGACTGGTTTTTTTTTTTTTTAATTCTGTGCATGATGAAGGTTGGTTATGGTATGTTGGTAAAGATAAATCATTAGCTGACAGCATAAATTTGCAAATTTTGTTTTGTTTGTGCAGAATAAAAGTGGCATCACGTACAGTGCCAGCTGGCATCTTGCAGTTGTATAACAATATTAATAATATTATTAATTATGTTGATTTCATTTTATCCATAGCCAACAAAGAAGTATTGTGTGTTACATGAATTGAAGGTTTACTGAGTTCAATCATTTTGGGTTTGTAGTGCAGATTATTACATCTCATTTTCGATAGAAATGGTTCTCATTTGTTTTCTGGTGCTGGCTTAATGACCATATAAAAGATGACTAAATCATAAATCACATTCCCAGAAACACTTTATGCTTCTGATGACAATACTTTGCCTTATTTCAGGAATCGATGTGACCTATGATGTGCACCATGGTGACGGAAGACACCAAAGCGGGAAATGCCACCGCACTTGGGGACGAGGAGGAAAGTGCCCTGCCTGGGAGAACATGCATCACAGAGCTCAGCAGGAGGGGGCACCAGAGACTGGTGCTAAAGAAAATGCCACAGCTGAAAAGATGGAGACTGAATCAAGTAGCAACAAGGACGAGAAGAGTAGCTCAGAGGCTCCTGCAGAGGAAAAGGTTAGCAAAGTTATGAAAGTAAAATGAGAACAACCAAAAAATATATTTGGCTTGAAATTAGACTGTACTCTGTGCTGGGACCTGGGTCATTTGCCCTCAAGTTTAGTATAAACTGAAAAAAGGGAATAGGGATTTTAAAAAAATGTTGAAGCTGTCATCAAACACTCTTCACCCTTCCCTATCCATTTTTTTAGAAGTTAGAACCTACTGTAGTGTTATCTCTTTATGGCTTCTTTTGTCTAATTTTGATGGTCATATGAAAGAAAAGAATACCACCAAAATGTAGCATTACCATTGATGGCACAGAACTGAAACAAGTTGATAGATTTAAGTACTTAGGAACAATTATAACAGCTGATGGGAAATGTCACAATGAAATAAAAAGCAGATGTGCTCAGGCCAAGTAATCATTCCACAAAATGAGAAACATCTTATGCAACAGATCCATATCAGTGGAAACAAGATTCCGAGTACTTAAATGTTACATCGAGCCAATTTTATTTTATGGATATGAAGCATGACCATGAATAAGAGAGTACAGCGAGAAATGGAGGCCATGGAAATGTGGTTCATAAGAAGGATGTTGAAGGTACCATGGACAGCTAAGAAAACCAGTGAAGAAGTCTTAAGAGATGCTGGAGTTAAAAGGCAAATTACAGCAAAGATCAGAGGGAGACAAGCGAGATTTATAGGACATTTTCTGAGAGGAGGAAAATTGGAACACACTGTGGCAGTTGGAAAAATTGAGGGAAGAAGAGACAGAAAGAAGTTACTGGATGGGCTATCAGTGTGACTAGGAAGAAAGTCACCAGCGGATCTCATAATCAAGTCTAAAGACAGGGAATTGTGGAGAGAAATGATCGCCTACGCCACGCAGCACGGCACTTGATTGATTGATTGCCTAATTTGGTTAACATTCCTTGTGTTCAGGTTGTATTGTGAGTTTTATAGAAGATAATGAACTTGTTGATTAACATGTAAAATTTATGAAAGTAAAATTATTGATTACTCATTCATTCATTCCTTTGCATGTCCCTTGCGGAACTTTGCCTCCCAAACAGCACTCCTGTAGGCCTCTCGGTTGTGAGCAAGATGGCCTGCTGCTGCTGCATCCATTTCCAGATCATCAACGATGTCTTGCAGCCATCTTCGTTTCGGTCTTCCTCTCTTTCTTTTTCCCATTATGTATCCCTCCAATATGGTCTTCTCTAAATTATCATGACGTTTAATGTGGCCAAAATATTTAAGTTTTCTCTCTTTAATCCTCTTTACTAGCCAGCCTTCATCAATATTAAGCTCTTGCAGTATAGATATATTTGTTCGTTTTTGTGTCCACGATATTTGGAGAACTCTTCTATAGCATTTACATTCAAAGGCATTTATGTGCTTCTCAGCTGTTTTGTTAAGTGTCCAGGTCTCACAGGCATATGTTGCGATGGGAAAGATGCATGCCCTTAAAAATCTTATTTTTGTGGTTCTGTCTGCTCCTCTCCACAGATTCTTTATTTGTTTTACTTTCTGAAGAGCAATAGATGTCCTCCTTTTAATTTCCCTCATTGTATCTCCATTATTAGTTAGTAGTGATCCAAGATATTCAAAACTCTCCACTTCTTCCAGTTTTTCCTCATTGATACATATTTCAGTTGCCTTGTTTGTTTTATCAGTTGTCATCACTTTAGTTTTCTTTGCATTAAGATAGAGGTTCTGCTCTTCGCTGTTCTTGCGGACTGACATAATCAGTTTTTCCATTCCTTCTTGTGTTGTGGACAGCAATACTGTGTCATCAGCATATCTAATCTCTGGTATTTCATAACCTCCAACTGTTATGGCATCGTAATATTCTTTGTCTACATCTTCTCTAACATTCCTCATTATATTTTCAGTATACAAGTTAAATAAGTAGGGTGACAATATGCACCCCTGACAGGCCCCTTGTTTTATGTCAAACCAACTTGTTGTTTCACCATTTATTCTTACTGCTGCTTGTTGGTCTAAATACAGCAGTGATGTTAATTGTATCAAATGTGTTGGAAATCCCATTTTTTCCATTATTTCCCAAAGTTTCTGGTGTTGTACACAATCAAATGCCTTTGAGTAATCTATAAAGGATAAATATAGATTCACATTAAACTCCCTGCATTTCTCTATTATTAATCTTAGATTGAATATATTGATTACTACGTTTATAAAATTATTGATTACTACATTTATAAAAGTTAATGAAATTATTTATTATCAACTTCAGTTTATTTTTAAAAAAAGATAATGAAATTATTTACTGATGACTAACTTGGATTGTTTTATTTTTGCCATGTTTATAATTAATCTAAAAATGTGTGATATTTAAATAAGTCTTTTCTGTGAGAAGTCCTAAGAACTGGAATGCCTAAGCCAATTTGTGTAAAATCTGTAATGAAAAATGTTAAAGGGTTAAGATAAATGAATAATAGGCTCTCATTTATGTTATGATCAGTTGTAAAGGGGTGCTGTGGCATTGTAGTGGTTAGTGTACCCGCCTATTGATCACATGGTACCTGATTCAGTTTTGCATGGGCATAATTTTTTCTGACCGACCAGCGCCTGGGCCAACCTAGCCTTAAAAAAATGGGCGCTTGGGGTTTCCCTAGGGAAACAAAGGCAGCGAGGACAGGTGCTGGCATCCTTCTCTTAAATGCTGTAGTAGCTTAGAAATATGAAGGCACAAACGCTTCATACCCCTGCAGCATGCAGATGCTATGGGACATAGATATATAGTTTTAAAAGATTTTTTTGTATAAAGTCATAAGCTCATGTATTTAAATGCCAGTGGTTTTCCTCTTTAATAATAGAACATACTTATTCTTTTTTTTTAACCAACTTCTTCTCATTTAGGCAGGAAATGGAGCTGACAACTCTAGCGATGATTGGACCTACATCAAGGATGATGGTTCTGACTTTAAGATCCCCACCACCACTCCAATTCCCATGCCTGGTCCCACAGCTATCCCAATGCCAGGACCTAATTCAACTTCTCAGGCCCCAGCTGGCCCAACACCACCCCCGAGACCCACCACAGCCCCACAGGCTGCCAACAGCTCAGGCTCAGCTACATCAGTCCCTCTAACCAGAATTAACCCTAGTGAGTACTGTTGTATGTATGGTTTTTAAACATGGTATTAGAGGAAAAGCTGGTCAGTTTTTAATTTCTGCTCTTTACCTTGAAGAATATTGGCCAAATCTGAAATCAGGCATTTGACCTTCATTCCTCTATGATATATTGTACTTTTCTTCTATATTAAATCAGGAGTTGCTGTTGACATGGCAAAAATCTGCAACCAGGTTGTTTGTGAAAGCCCCATAGATGATGCATCAAGTCTTATTACCTCCAGCCAGATGTAGTTGCTTATAGAAAAACATTTGTAGTATATATCATGTATGTGAATTCTACTTTTTTAATGATATTAATATTGCTTCTTCTGTGCTCAGTTTCGTATGCTTAGCCCTCTAAGCAAGGAGTTACTTTACCTCCTTGAATCCTGCTGTCAGCAGGAGTCTTCATAGGAACCCCAGAGTTTCACATCATGCTTCTTTCTTGGAGTTATACCTGGGCTCTGATGTTAATATTTCAAATAAGTACAAGTGTCCATGTAGTCCACGGTAACCAAAGCTAAAACAAGAGTTTTAGAGACATGTCTAGATAAGACTTTTAGAGATGTCCAGATAAGTCGCAGCCAGTGAATGCCAGCAAAATAATTTTAAAATGGTACCAACTTTTGCCGATTTGAGAATACCACAAGTGGGTAAACATTCGTTTTCTGTTGTCCATTTGTTTCATATATTTGATTTATTTATTAAATTTTTAAGAATCTGTAGTATAACAGTCCTGTTTTAAGTGCTGTTTGAACATATTCTTCCACAGATCAGAGAATTCAGCAGAGCCTAGATCAAATGCTGGCCATGGGCTTCTCTGATACTGATGGTTGGTTAACTGCCCTTCTCTCAGAGCACAGTGGTGACATTGGGTCCACCCTGGATGCTATCAAGGCCAAGGCCACACAGCAATTGGAAAATCTGCGTGACAGTCATTAGACACATGACCATTGTACATGTATGGAACTGCATTTTGGATTTGAAAGATTGTACTTCTGTAGGAGGTCTTGACTAATCTGAAAAAGTGCAAGTGATAGTTTTTCTGTTATAACTATCCAAGGAAGTGTTTTATTTTTTTTGCGTTTGATGTTAATATTACTTTGTCTCTTGGTGTCACATTATGTGCTTTTTATTTTTTAAACTTGTTTTGTTAAATAGTAAATGCAGAGGTCAAATTTAAGACATTGTTATATCCCTTGTTTCAAAGAAAATCATCACATGCCACTTGTTAAGAATTTTAAAAGCGATCAAAAAAATAAAATAAAGATAAAGAGTTTGGTTTGAGTAAATTTTACAAGTTTTGAGATTTCAAAAGATTCATAAATTTAAACGTTTTTTTTATTGTGGCTGTTAGAGCAAAACAGAGTTGAATTAACTTTTACTTTTCATTCAAAGAAAAGTGTTGAAGAAACCACAATTAGCATATCCAGACATAGGCACTATGGTGACTTTTTTATGGTTATATACATCTTTTTTTCAAACAGTGCAGAATAGCCTGCATGAACTTTTTACCCTTTTTATTATTCAGTATTATGTTTTATCTTTGTTTTAGTTGTGGCATTAATACCGAGACTGCACAGGTCAATGATTTTCATTTCTGTGTGGAATGAACGTAGCACTGACAAATGGGTTGTAAAGTTTTTACTCTGGTAAATTGTTACTTTCTGGTTGTAGAGAAATGTTTTATCATTTTGAATGTGGCTATATATATATAACTTGCTAGAGCAGATCTCAAAACTGGCATCTTATGAGCTTCCACCACCTCAGGTGGAACATGTTTCTCACTTTAGTGGCTAGACATTAACCGGTTATTGGAAAATTGAGGGGATGGAAGTTGACAAAAGATATTTTATGAAAGAATCTAAATGTAATTTCTATAAGAAACGACAGGACTATAAATAGAAGCTCGTATGTTTGGAATTTCTGGTACAGCATTTATTATAAAGGCCGAGCTTGCGTCTCTTGAACCTTCTCGAAAAGGGAGGTGGGGGAACTGGCAGTTGTTTGAGTGTGGTATCTGAAATTGAAGAAGAAGCTGTAGAGAAGAAAATGACTATCATTGTATCTGTATTGATTCAGCATCATAATTATGTTGTGTTGGAAAGCATTAATGATCCCCTCCCCTTGACATTTTGAATGTCAGACTTTGGCACTTTGTTGAATCAATATTTCTTATTAGTCATTCATGAGTAGTCTAGATCTTTCTACTGACAATAATCCAGATCTTTCTGTAGTGTTTGTGCAAAATATATGGTAAAATATTTGTATTTTTAGAATATGTTATCATATGTGCACGTAACTTTGTGATATGAACACATCTGTGCTATTTTGTAACCTTTGTAACACATCTGTTTAATGTGAATCACTGTATTTGAATTCATATTTTAGTAAGAAACATTCACAAGAAAATAAAACTCATAATATTTGCAGTGTCTGATACTAGTTGGAACTGAATCTATGACATTGTGAACCTGAAGTTCAGTGAACTTGGCAGTTTTATTATTCCTGTTACAGACTTGTGACAAAGATATAGAACTGAAATCCCATGGCCAGTGAAAATAGTGTTCATTTTGATAACAAAATACCACTGGGGTGTGTACATCTAAGAACATGAATCAATATCCAAGCAGCTATTTGCTAGCAAGTTTATCCTTTGTCTAGTTTTCGCATTTAGCTCCAGCAAAATGAGGATCATGTCAGAGCTGTTGTTTTTTAATTGATGTTTCCTTATCATAAGCACCTCTGTTGTTCTGTATATCTGAAAATGTTCATATATCTATCACTAGAGGGATGACCCAGTGTTGCCCTGGTACGCGAGGTACAGAATGGTACTGGAATATTTTAACCACCTATTTCTCATGTTTTTCATCATTTCGGTTAATTTAATACCTCTGCTTGTTTTATTCTCTGGCTGTGGAATTTATCCCACTCCGTATTTCAGTTTTATTTTTTCAATAAAAAAATTTTCTTATTTAATGTCCATGCTTGGACATCATAGACGAATGTGGAGTATACATAGCATTTGATGATTCCGGTCTTTGGTTTTTAGTATTGCATTTCAGAAAAGAAATATAGTATTCAGTTTTTAAAGAACATGGCCTCTGTGCAATTACTTCATAAACTGTTTAGTATTCATACAAAAAAGTGCTTTCATTTATGTAATTATTTGCAGTTTTTTTATCTGTTAGTATCAGTGGAATTTTGTTATTGTAAGTGTTTGGTGTCAATAAAGAAAAATGTAGTGTTTGAAGTTTGTTTTTTTTCTTTTTTTGACATGAATGGGTGAAGTGGCATGAAGGTGTTGAGACATAACATCAGTTACTAATCTGGAGCCTACAAACATGGGGAGGGTCCACATAGCAAATCTGGATTATGTAGAATACTAGAAATGTTTGTCAATTTAATACCAAATGTTGAGGGCCATGGCAGACTGAATTCACATGATCTGAAAACACATGCCGAACCAGTTTTATAAAAGGTGGAGGTTTTT
Source organism: Achatina immaculata (assembly GCA_009760885.1). NCBI lineage: Eukaryota > Metazoa > Mollusca > Gastropoda > Stylommatophora > Achatinidae > Lissachatina > Lissachatina immaculata. The sequence continues at coordinate 7,757,692 of CM019703.1, forward strand.
TTTTAGATCGAGATGATATTTCAAATGAAAGTAAAAAGCAGGTACACCAAATTTGGTGATCTATTTGTGTTTGATGCAGATATGTGCTGTAGCTACTTCACATCACACAGTAGCAGTGCTGTAACTGCTTCACAACACACAGTAGTAGTGCCGTAGCTGCTTCATATCACACAGTAGCAGTGCTGTAGCTGCTTCACAACACACAGTAGTAATGCTGTAGCTGCTTCACAACACACAGTAGTAGTGCTGTAGCTACTTCACATCACACAGTAGTAGTGCTGTAGCTACTTCACATCACATAGTAGTAGTGTTGTAGCTGCTTCACAACACACAGTAGTAGTGCTGTAGCTACTTCACATCACATAGTAGTAATGCTGTAGCTGCTTCACAACACACAGTAGTAGTGCTGTAGCTGCTTCACATCACATAGTAGTAGTGCTGTAGCTGCTTCACAACACACAGTAGTAATGCTGTAGCTGCTTCACAACACACAGTAGTAGTGCTGTAGCTACTTCACATCACATAGTAGTAGTGCTGTAGCAGCTTCACAACACATAGTAGTAGTGCTGTAGCTGCTTCACAACACACAGTAGTAGTGCTGTAGCTGCTTCACATCAGGCATCACAGCATTATAATAAGAATACAGGATACATTATAACTAGTTAGTTGGAAAACACATGAAGAAATGTTTGTCTAGCTTAGAACACTGCTGACTTACCTCGATGAACAAATGCAAAGAACTTCCTCCAAAGTACCTATCACTTACAACCTTACATGTAGCTGAAGGCAATGGTTGCAAAATATTAATTAAATGCTAGATCACTGGCAACACACAACACAACATTGGAGTCATCTCCTTAAAAATACTGAAGGAAATCCTGATGTCAGGGGCCTAACAGTTATGGGAATGCCCAAATGTAATGAGGTCCCTAGGGCCAGCAACAGAGCTAGGCCTTTTTTTTTTTAAACAGTCACAGAACACTGCTAGTATTCCATGACAACAGAGATAAGTCTGTAACAGTTTCATGAGCTGGAAGAAGAGGAACAAATATATTTATAAACATTGAAATAAAAGATTCAAGGCACAGACATGCTTCAGTTTGCAAACATTTTTTTTAGTACTTGCACAATAGTTTTACACTTTTTTTTTAAAACTGAAGAAATGAAAAACTTGATAGATCACTAAGCACTCTTACTGATCACAAGGAGGAGAACACAATACATACATTGATTTCAGTTTTTTTAAGTTTTGGTTTGAACCGAATAAACTGGTCACGTTGAGTTAATGTTTTAAAAGAAACTTGTTATTTATAGATTTACAGGAATGCAACAAAGTGTTCTGGGTTTTTGTTTTTTTACTTTTAGCTCCTCTGGCTTGAGAACGCTGGCTCAGCCTCTAAACTGTATTGACTCAAAGTCGTCATACGTGGCAAAGTTATTGCAAATAATAATAATGATAACAAATAAAATAACAGGCTTGGATTGTTATTTTACATATAAAAGCATGGCCTGATATTTGTTGCAACCACTGGCTGCTGACAACACTGCACTCAAAATGTCGACATTATCTTGACACTGATAAGATAAAACCACGCCCGTTAATTCAAATAATTGCGAAGGAACCAAAATTATCGGCAGTAATTTCCTAAATTTATCTGACATAGCTACAGAGGAGAGAAATGTGACATTTATAGCTGTTTGAAGAAGGAAAAAAACCAGACAAGAAAGCAAAATTTAGCTGTTAATGAGTTTGTATGAAAGCCATGCATGCTGTGTCGTTTTTTTTTTCCACATGAACTTAAAGAACATTGATGAATCATGAACAGAAATACACCAAGGATTTCAAAGTGGAACAGTCTCTGAAAGGAAGTCATGCAGAATCTTGATTTGAAGCTAGGAAAATTGTTTTCAAGTCTCGATCCAGAATTTAGAAAAAATGCTTCGCCTCAGAAGAGGGGGGGGAAAAAAGGATGACAGATTCATGAAATTAATGGAGGGAGAATAAAAACAAACAAACAAACAATTGATGTAGAGAACAAACAAGTAGTAATTAAGAGGTGCAAAGACAAAAGAAAAAAAAGATAGTTTAAAAAAATTATAATGAGATTTTTAAACAAATCAGGGTGGTACAGGCTTTCATAAAAAATAAATGAACTTCAGAGGAAAAAAACTGAACTTTTATCATTCACCTCAAAACATAAATGCAAAAGAACACACAGTCAAAAAACAAGCTCTTTATTTCAAAGCATTTTTTTTTTTAAATCGACTCTAAACTACTAAAATATAATCACATAAACAATCAGCAGATAAAACGTTCTCGTTAAGATAAAATCTTCTCATTAAGATAACATCTCATAAAGATAAATATTTCATGATGAACAAAAGTTAATGAGACAATGTGACTATTTTCAAGGATCACATTAGTTTTGACAGCAATCTTGTAAGCAACAGTCAATATAAGTTACATATATTGTTGCATGCATTAGAAAACTGAAAATGTTAAAGTTATAATTACTGATGGAAAAGTTACGAGAATAATTTTAAAAAGTATGTAATGGATACATATTTTATACAGGGCATAAAACATATTAGGCACACACCCAAACATTAAAACAAGGACTGTCTTCCCAGATTATATTTTCTCCCTCTAGAGTGAATAGTATCAAAGTATCACAGAGGAAAGAAAGGGGAGATGTGGAAATAAAGACAAGAACAAACAAATATTGTGACAGAAAACAATTTAACAATTGTTCTTTAGAATACACAGAATTAAGAGATAAATAAACAGAATTAAGAGAAAAACACCTAAAAATCTACACACATGCATATATATTATTTGCCATAAAATGAATATGCAGTCCATAAAACAAAACACACACACGAAAAAAACCACATATTCATCCATGTTCTTGAGCACTGACTGAAGAAAAACTATCACTGTACAATACACACTGTGGCAGTGAAACTAACAGTAATAAATTCTCTCCACTTACCAGGGTTGAATAATAGTTCTTCACTAGGTTCTCTTTGGTCTGGCCAAACTCTTCCTTCCGTCAGGTGCTTCAGCATGGTTAAGAAAACCATGTGTTCTGACAATTCAGCTGACAATAAAAACATACCTAAATTTATTATGAAGAAAACAGTCATGGAACAAAGGTGGTCCTGTTAGCCGAGTGGTTTGGTACTCAGTTTACTAACCCAGTAGTACCGGGTTCAGACCCAGCAGTGAGATTTTTTTCTAGCAAACACCAAAAAAAGGGCCCTGGGGTTGAGCCAGCCTCTAAAAATGGGTACCAGAGTAATCTGGGAAGGTAAATGTAGCCAGGCGCGATACTGACAACATTACACTTTCATGTGATTAAGGTACTGGAAATACAGGCCTAACAATCAGTATGCCTTAATGCCATGGAAAGTGGAATTTTATCTTTACCTGTACATCTGAACAAAGGAAGTAACAACACAAGAAAATATACTGAAGCAAAACTATTATTAGCAAAAATATAATTTTATAAAAATAGAAAACATATACTGTGTTACTTTCTAAGAAACATCAAATGTAATCCTGGTGAACCACTTTGTAGACCTACATCATGAAAAATGTTCTTATGAGCCAACATGTGGGTAAACAAACTGGTACTTCTAACAAAAAGATGTAGTCTTTTAACTGAATCAGTTACACACACACATACATACATTATAAGTATATGGTTATGAACCATGTGATGATAATTGCATTTCTATCAGAAGAACACATGCTTTCTTGTGAAACATAACAGATAATAAATTACTTTATTTTAAAACCCACTCATAATACATAAAATATAGACCAGTAATGGTCTTTGGTGTGCAATGTCATGTTTCATTTGAATCTCCAGCCATGGTCAATGACTGTTAAGCCAGGAACGTAAGTTTTCCCCCATCTTGCTCAGTTATCCTCCTATCTATCTTAATCTGATATTTAATCTTCAGGCAGTTGCTTCTTCTGTGAATGACACCTGAAGGCAAAGATGACCATGAAGAGAATGGTGTTATTCTCATGGGTGCAAGCCTTTAACCCTTTTGCCCAGCTTCAGTTCTCTGCAGATCACTAGGACTAGGTAATGATAAAAGCAGTGGGTCATAAATTTTCTGAAGTCCTGTGGCCTACAAGCACTTTAGGTCAATGCTTATGTGATGAGAAATGCAAAAACAAGGCCTTTCTGTGGGATCCACCAGACAGAGACCAACTACTATGTAAGAGAAATGATTCAGTTAAATTAATCCATGAACCAAGATCATCTATTTATCTCCAGCACCTGGAAAGAGGTCATGTCGTGCCACTTCAGTATGACCAAACAGTCTCTGCATTATACAGTTCAGCTGATGACGACACTCCATCCTTATATTTTGCTTGTTTACTTATTGTTAGCAACAACATGACAATGTCAAAACAAGCTGTGGGGCTGTCAAAAAATGATGAGAGAAGAAATGAAAATCTCATTTTTTTTACTTCAATCAGTTTATTTTTTTCTACATAAATTTTATCATCCATTGAGAAAAATATTATTACTACTAAAAATCTTTTACATATTTTTGACCTCATTTCTTTTTTGCAAAAGGAAGTGAAACAATCTACACCCCCCCCCCCCCCATATCTCACTATGTGACACAGTGGAGGATACAATCTGACAAACTTAGAAAGTTACTGTATTAGATTACAAAAAAAAAGCATTATAATCATGTTAATCACACACTCTGTGACTGCATATCTTTTGACCATGCTGGCTATTTCCTAGTTAAGACAGGACAACTCGCCCACCGTACATCCCTAAACATGGATGCTGGATACATTTAGTCCTGAATGCATGTCTGAACCCATGACACCTGGAACAGAAACGAGGTCACAAAAAGAAATTCAATCCCTTGCAGGTCAGGTACCCTACTGCAAGAGACCACATATGCTCACCATTTTTCAACACTAATCATATATACATTCCTCTGCCACATTACTGTGAGTACATGCTTTATAATTTCAACAGTAAATTTACCCCTTGTAAAGGGGGTCAACCAAATGAAACTCTAAAGAGGAAACTGTCAAATTAGCAGGCATAAACTCCCTTGATGGGGTTGAAAAACTTGCTGAAAACAGGAAAACCTGGCCAACTACCATGTAAGCCCTGTGTAACGTTTAACAGCATGTGAAGGATGTAAAATGTAAGATTCAACAAATAACAAAACTAAACGATAACAGAAAAAACATGCTTTTAAACTTCAGAATCCTGGCAAGCTGGAATACTGTATATAAATCAACACAATTTAAAAAATAGATTTTAAAACAAAAATCCAATGAAATCTATTCATGAAATAATTATGAAACTTCACATTTTAATACCAGTTTAAATCACACTACGAATGACACATTATACTGGAAACAATTTTTCAGCAGAGAAGCTAATGCGACAAAAAATAAATAAAATCAACCATTATTCGGTGGGCTATGATGCATAATATTATAAATCAAAGAGAAGAATAATCTAGAAACACACTGTAGATAAGATACAAATCTAATGAGTTTCACCATATAATAATTTTCAGTATTAAAAAAAAAAAGGGACAAACTAGTTAACTGTGAGAGTCTTCATAATCTGTTCAACATCTAGAACAAAAAAAAACCAATAAAACTTGATGACTTTCAGAACACCCTGGGCTGTCATAAATGAACATCCTAAGGCACAAGAGATTGTAAAGTTACAACAAAAACAGTCTGCATTTTGCCAAGTCACATCCTTCAGAAAGATATCCTGAACATGTATTTACAGCAAAATCCCACTACAACGGATCCTGTTTATAACTGAGCCTCAGTAATAACAGACCAAGTCTGCAGCCCCTGGCCACACTCCTATATACATATTTTATTCTGGGCATCGCAGACTTTGGATATAATGGACTATCAATCCCCTTGAAGTCCATTATAATGAGATTTTACTATTTAATGCTTCTCTGTAACACTTCAGATTCACAACATCAGTTGGTAAATGCAGAGAAAATGTTAAATGTAAAAACTGAGATATCGGCATCTTTGTCCGATTTATATATATGTAAGGCTTATTCCTACCATTCTACAATCTTTACAAAAGCAGTTTTGTTTGGTCTGAACAAAACACAATTAAGAAATCACAAAATAAAGCAACTCTACAGCTGTGACATACTTAAATGCTTGTGACCTGTTTTGTGACAACAATAAACTAAGTTTTTGATTTTTTAACTGCTGCTTTTCAGTTAGTTATGAGCAAAAGTTGTGACCCTAACCATTACTTAGCACAACAAAATGATAACTGCAACAATAAAATATGCATTTTGTAATGTTGTTGATGAAGTAAACCAATTTGTATACCTCGGCAGCCACACAGACCAAGATGGTGACACCTGGAAGGAAGTTAGAATTGCAAAAGCAGCATCGTCCTTCAAAAATCTTGAGAACATATGGACTTCAAAAGTTATAAGCACAAAAACCAAGTTAAGATTATTCAATTCAAATGTGATATCCACCCTCATTTATGCACGCCAAAGCTGGAAATCAACTAAAGAAATAGACAAGAAATTAGACTCTTTTGAAAACAAATGCCTAAGGAAAATACTTGGTATAAAGTGGAACAAATTCAAGAACAATGTAGAGGTAAGACAGATGAGCAAACAACAACCTGTCTCATGGGCGATCAGAAAAAGAAGATGGATATATTTAGGCCATGTGATGAGAAGAAACAATTAGAGAATACCAAAACAAGCTATCAAGTGGAGCATAACAGGCCAAAGAAAAAGAGGTCGACCGTGTGAAACTCTAAAGAGGACATTGTTAAGAGAAGCCAGTTTAGTGGGCATAACATCCCTTGATGAGGTTGAAAGACTCACAGAGAACAAGAAAACTTGGCAAACAACTTTGGAAGCTCTATGTGACGTTTAACAGCATGGGAAGGATGTAAGATGTAAGAATGTGAGGCCCATAATGAAAAACACACAAATCTGCAAGCAAACTGACAAAATTATTAAATTTTAACAAAATTAAGAAATGTTACTTGGGTTTTTACCATAAATGGACAGCCATTTGTCACAAAATCATTTTGAGCACTATGTCTATGAGTATCTATCAGTCTGAATTGTACACTGCGCATTAAACTGTAAATCATGACATATCATAAAAATATGAGGAGATATGTTTCAGCAAGGTTGATTATCTCCTTATTTGAGAAAAAAACTTCTTACTCTACACCAGTCTAGCTGATAATAAGGAAACTAAATTCTATGAAACACCAAAACCTAAGAATTATTTAAGCAAGCAAAAGGAATTGAAAAAATAATTATGTCAGTCTGTAAGAACAGTGAAGAACAAAACCTGTATCTTAATGCAAAGAAAACTAAACTGATGACAACTAACAAAACAAATAAGGCAGCTGAAATATGTATCAATGAGGAAAAATTGGAAGAAGTGGAGAGTTTTGAATATCTTGGATCACTATTAACTAATAATGGAGATACAATATCGCTCTTCAGCAAGTTGTAAAACAACTAAAGAATCTGTGGGGAGGAACAGACAGAACTACAAAAATAAGATTTTTAAGGGCATGCATCTTTCCCATTGCAACATATGCCTGTGAGATCAGGACACTTAACAAAACATCAGAGAAACACATAAATGCCTTTGAATGTAAATGCTACAGAAGAGTTCTTCAAATATCATGGATGCAAAAAAAAAGAACAAATATATCCACACTACAAGAACTTAATACTGAAGAAGGCTGGCTAGTAAAGAGAGAAAACTTAAATATTTTGGACACATTAAATGTCATAAGAATTTATTTGTGGGGGAGGGGGTGATAACTGGAAAAGATGTCGTGTCTGTCTTTAATGGACGGATGTTGATTTTGAAAATAATGAGGGTAGGGTATCTATGCTATCACTCTTCTGATCTCAGCACCCCCCTTTTTTATCCTCAACAAAAGAAAACCAGCTTTCACCCAGGTGATGGTTCATGAGCAACTTTCAGAACAATATAAACTTTGTACGGTCTTCAACATTTTCTGGGCCTACAAAAACTCTCCACGACTTCCTCAGACCAAAGACTGTACCTGTAGAATTACCTGCAACAAAAAAAAAAACAACAAAATATTGCACACATGGGCAAACCTATGACCATCACAAGGCTGTAACAGAAGATTCACTCTGTCAAGGTCTTTTCTGACAGGTATAGGTTACCATGTCCATCCACAACCCTCAATCCCTTGTGCATCTCAATAGACTTGATACTGACCATTTCCTGTGCCAGCATGCCAAACCATCAAACATCTTTTCTCTCTGTCTACCTCTGCCTCTTCTGCCTTCAATCTTCCCTGTTGCCATTATGTGCTCTAGCCCATCCCTCCTCCAAACATGCCCCACAAATCTGGATTGTTGTTTTCTGATCTTGAAATAGAAGACTAGAAACACTCTAAGAAACATTTCTTTGTTCAAAAATTGACCAAATAAATGTCCAGTGAGGAAAAAAAAAAGGACATCACTGAAACATTTGTAAATTTTAAAAACTGAAATCATGAACTAATAATTTTAAAATAAATTATTACTATAAACTGTTATCAATAATCAGTATTTAAATTCAACATGTTATAATTCATAAGAAACTGATAAAATTATAGCTTTTTAATTATTTGCTCCAGCGTTAAACATCTATATAAAAAAAGTATATTTGTCATTTAAGTAAACAAAAATTGTTGGTCCCCTGATATGGCTTTACGTAAAAATAATGTTTATAATTAGCTACCATATGTTGCTGGTTCAGAAATAATCACTGTTGCCTTTAGCTTTATAACAGCGCAGTGTGGAAGCGACATTCTAAAATCTTCATATCCTATTCCCTTTATACTGGACACACTTAAGAAGTCCTTAATAATCATCACACAGGTAAACTCTATTATGCCACTGAGTCACCTAGGAGATATGATGTCAGTGTCCAAAATTTCCTTGATTATCATCACGCTTGAAAGTGACGTGGTCAGCATCACACTAGAAAGTGACGTGGTCAGCATCACACTAGAAAGTGACGTGGTCAGCATCACACTAGAAAGTGACGTGGTCAGCATCACACTAGAAAGTGATGTGATGAGCACCACGGCTGGCCACCGTCCCTTCCAGAAGAAGCCAGATACTCATTTCTACAGCCAAGTCAGGATATGACACAGGATGTTGCAAAATTATTGTTGGGGGGCTCCATGCCATAACATCTTCAGATAAAGACACAACAAAATAAAACTGCTGACACAATACTAAAGTGTAAACTCAAAAAAGCTTTAATACTTGTCGAATCAAGACTGCAGAATGCTAAACATGTGCACCTTTGGCAGGCACATAAGATGTCCAAGCAGTGTTCAATTTTCCTCCAAGTATTCTCTTGCATTTTCAATGTAACTGTTTTGATTGTAGCAACAGTTCTGAGCTTTAGTTAGTCAAGGGAGGTCATTGGGGTCTTGTAAATAACGTCCTTAATGTATACTCACATGAAGAAAATCAAGCAGCATATCAGGTGAGCACAAGTCACATGACTGGTCCATCACACTCAAGGTAGCATCTAGGAAAATGCATGTTGAGAAATTCTCAGGCACTGTATTGAGTCCAAAGTAGAAGTACATCATCTTGCTGAAACACATTTAGGTGATCTTCTATTTGAAATACCACATCTGACTGCCAATCTTCTATCTGGGGGCTGAAACATCACATCTGACTGGTGATCTTCTATCTGGGGGCTGAAACACCACATCTGACTGGTGATCTTCTATCTGGGGGCTGAAACACCACATCTGACTGGTGATCTTCTATCTGGGGGCTGAAACACCACATTTAAGCTGGTGATCTTCTATCTGGGGGCTGAAACACCACATTTGACTGCCAATCTTCTATCTAGGGGCTGAAACACCACATTTGACTGGTGATCTTCTATCTGGGGGCTGAAACACCACATTTGACTGCCGATCTTCTATCTGGGGGCTGAAACACCACATTTGACTGCCGATCTTCTATCTGGGGGCTGAAACACCACATTTAAGCTGGTGATCTTCTATCTGGGGGCTGAAACACCACATTTAAGCTGGTGATCTTCCATCTGGGGTAACAGACATCTGTAGTAGAATATCCAAGTAGGTTACTGCTGTCACCGTTTGCTCCACAAATAAAATACTCAATCCTCTGTACTCCCACTGAAGCATAAGGCATAAACAAAGGTTCTTCAGCCAATCCCATCTAGAGCACGTCAGGATACCTCAAACCATGTCTTTCCCACCTCCTTTAGTTCTTCCTGTATTATGCGTCTCCATGCCCCCAATGGCCTGCCCCTTTCTTTTCCCTTGAGATGTTCAAGTCAAGGTGGTATAGGGATCTTGTTTTTTTTCCATTCGTAGTATGGGCATTTCCATCTTTGCCTTTTGATCTCTTTAGTGATGTTATCAATGCCTGTTTGTTTGGTCATTTCCTTGTTTTTCACACCACAAAAAAAAAAGGCTCCCAAAACTTCTGCTCATGACAAAGAACACCAGACATTCACCTTTGCACTATCTCTTCTGATTTCTTGAATGGCATGAGGGCTTTCTTATTTCCATATTTTGTAGTTATAACAAATTAACCATCCTGATACATGAAACATTGTTTCATCACTAAATATCCATCTCTGAAGGTAATTTTCATCAGCTTCAAAGTTTGATAAAATGTCCTTGGCAAACTGGAAATGGTGGGGTTTGTCATCCAGTTTTAAAGTCTGCATAATCTGCACACCACAGGCATGAAGGTGGTAGTTATAAGAAATCCTCTAAACAGTTGTTTGTACTTTACCTAACTGAAGTGATGCTCATCTTGCTGATTTTTACTGGTTTTGATAAAATGCTTTTCAGTTTCAATCAACATTTTCCTGCAAAATGCTCAGTCTTCCCACTCATTTTCAGCGCAGAACACTATCAGTCTCTTGAAACTGCACTGACCAACACTGGATGGCACTATCTGACGTGCACTTTGATAATGGATATTGTTTTGAAAAACCAAAGTACGCACTCTGCCTTCTCCTGAGCAACCACCATTTTAAAGTATCACATTATATTTTCCCCTAGACATCACTGCAGCATTGCCAAATAAAACTTTTAGAGATACACTTTTACATTCCATAAGCAGTTTTGTTTTGTTGTTTCCAGAGTGAAAAATTACAGGCCATGGAAATCCCCAACAATAATTTATTTTTAATCAATCAGCATATGAACATGGGTTTCCTTGTATACAGTTTACTCTTTATACAGCAGTGAACAAGTGCAGGAGAGGGACATATTACTTTACTCTTTACTATACTTCATTTCGTGATGTGCACTGGTTAGCAAAGAGTTCATTTGAGAACACTAAGCTAATCTATATGATGCAGTATGATGCTATAAAAGTTGAATAAAAAATTTTTTTTTTCTATATCCCTCAGTTATTTGGTTTTTTTTTCCCCACCCTTTATCTAAAATTTCAAGGCCATGCCAGTTTTCACAGACCAGTCCTGTGTCAAAGTTTTAAGAGACATGTGGTTTGTTTTAAAAGCAAATGTTCTTATTTAATTATAAACAATTAATAAAAAAAAAATTCATTCACTCAATTATAGTTTCATACTGAGTATTAAAATACATTTTATAAATTTAGAATAGGAATTAGAATATAAAGTTGAAAACAATCGAGTAAAAAGAAAACAAAAGTGGCAAATAAATATGTAAATAAGATGCGTTCTGCCAGTCTTCACTTGTCAAAAATGGGCATGAAAAGATTAAAGACTCAAAGCTAAAATGTAGCTTGCATCTCCTCATATGTTCTTGACATATATATATTTATTTATATATATATAACTTTGTATGGTCTTCCAAACTAAATTGATGATGACTGACAAAACAAAGCAGCTTAAATATGTATCAATGAGGAAAAATTGGAAGAAGTGGAGAGTTTTGAATATCTTGGATCACTACTAACTAATAATAGAGATGCAATGAGGGAAATTAAAAGGAGGACATTTATCGCTCTTCAGAAAGCAAAACAATTAAAGAATCTGTGGAGAGGAACAGACAGAACTACAAAAATAAGATTTTTAAGGGCATGCATCTTTCCCATTGCAATATATGCCTGTGAGACCCGGAAACTTAACAAAACAGCAGAGAAACACATAAATGCCTTTGAATGTAAATGCTACAGATGAGTTCTTCAAATATCATGGACACAAAAAAGAACAAATATATTCATACTACAAGAACTTAATATTGAAGAAGGCTGACTAGTAAAGAGGATTAAACAAAAAAAAATAAATATTTTGGACACATTAAACGTCATGAGAATTTAGAGAAGACCATCTTCGAAGGGTATATAATGGGAAAAAAGAAAGAGAGGAAGACCAAGGCGAAGATGGCCGCAAGACATCGTTGATAATCTGCAAATGGATGCATCAGCAGCAGGCCATCTTGCTCACAACCGAGAGGCCTACAGGAGCGCTGTTAGGGAGGCAAAGTTCCACAAGGGACATGCAAGTGAATGAATGAATGAACGGTCCTCCACATTTTCTGGGCCTACAAAAACTCTCCATGACTACTTCAGACCAAAGACTGTATGTGTAGAATTACCTGCATCAAAAAAGCAAAATGGCTTTAGATCTTTTTCATGACCACCTAAATGTCTTCAGTCTTTTATGACTAATGGGGATGGAGGAAACAAAGCCATAAAGCCTAGTTGCTGGTACTACAAGAATCTGCTCAGTATAGATCAGTGTTTCCCAATCTTTTTTTTTTTGGATCATGCCCCACCTCAGTGCCTCAATGATTCTAAAGACCCCCATCCCTCCTGCATCATAATGGTCAACCAAGTTGTGAAAAAAGTATACCTTAAATATATTCTAATTGCCTCCCCCCATGTTGGGAAACACTGGTCCAGATAACAAAATAGTTGTATTGCTCCAACTAATAGTTGTATGGCTCAAATTGTTTATGATTTTCTGCATGTGTGGGAGTGAGCTCTTGTTAATCTAGTGACTGAGGGAGGAGCCCCCACAGATACTGGAAATCACTCCTGACAGAACCTTTGGGCACATCCTATAAGTTTGTTCGAGGTGGGAGAGGTAGTGGGAAGCAGAAGCAACAGAACCCTCGGAGGCCACATCACACAAGACAAGTAACATTAGTGCTGAGAGGACGCCAACATCTCTGCAGCACAACATGCCATTATCAACCACCTGCATCTGTGCCATTCACAATTATCTCCCCCCCCCCCCCCAGGCTCCAATCTCAACACATATGGTCCAAATTATGGCAAAATTATATAAGAAGACACAATTAATTACCAACAAAAAAAAACAATGCATGCAATAAAAAGTCATTTTAGTAATAATTATTCTCCAAACCTATAATGGAATGCAATACTTAAAAAAAAAAACACTAACTCTAATGTGAAGAATTATAAATAAAATCTCTGAAATGAATCTATAATTGAAGATAAATAAAAATTTTGTGGTCACAAACTCAGACAAAGTAAAACAAAGGTTCTTAAATATATCTTAATTCTTGTCATAAAATAAAACTGCATTTCTACTTTAGCATGCATGAATCACACTTGCACACACAACTCTCATATCAAATAAAACAACCATAGAAAAGAGCACATACAACTCCATCAAGCAAAGAAAAAAAAAAGTCAAAACTAATGTAAAAGAACAGAAAACTAAAGTATGATAAAGCCAATGCAAAAAAAAAAAAACACACTTTTTATTGCAAAATCCCTTAAGGAAAAAAAAATGTGGTCTTTTGAATATTAAAAAAAAAAACAAAAAAACTAATAATCATCATCTCTGAAGTCTGCTTCATCCATGTCCCCTTCTTCCAAGGATTCACTGGAAGCCCTCAGTTTCTCATTACTTATAATGTCGGACGGACTGAACTTTGGAAGAGCCGTCATCATTTGTTCTGGGTTTAGCCATGGTTTAAAATCTGGCCGATTCTTGGCCTTCCAGCTGTGGTAGTTCTTGGCAGCCTTATGAATACGACTGATCACCTGCGGGGAAAGAAAAGTGAGAACAGTCTTCAAGTGAGATGAGGAACTTCAACAATGAAGAATGCAAGTAAAGGCACTGCCCCACAGATGACGTGCTTCTACCATGGTTGATGAACTACAGCTGACCAAAACCCTGTCCCACTTCTCCGCTGGTATCCCCAGCAACCAGGCCAGCCCGGCTAATGGAGCAAGGACCACTATAATCTCCATGGCGGTGGAGTCTGCTAAAGAAGTATTGCACCAATTATCACCCCCTTGCTTTTTAGCTCTAATTAGGGACGGAAAAATGAACTGCTTTAACTCTCTCACTATCTGACAAAATTTAACTCTCTCATTATCTGACAAAATTTAACCCTCTCACTATCTGACAAAATGTTGTGCCTCAACACCTTCATAGCATCAGCTGCAAGGAACATCACACCTGCAGCTCCAGGGAGACAACAACAACAACAACAACAAAGATGATTAGCTTTTTCCTGTTATAATTCATTCTATTTTCTCAACTTGTGGCTATCTGCAAAAAGTTCTCCCTACCTAGCTTATTCCTACACTGGAGCAGTGAAGTTTGTTTTCATATTAATTATGACATAATGAAAAAAACCTGTCACTGCTAGATGGACTTGGATAGATCAGTAAATTCTTTAACTCTTAACTTATCAAATAACACTCGTGATATAAACATTTTTTTGTGTAATAAACTCTCAATGTCTAGATGTTTTACCAATATATGGTGAGAAGCCCATTTCTAGCTTGCAATAGTATAAAATCATAAACTCGCAGAACAACACAGCCAGCCACCAAGTCACAAAGAGGCCAAGACCATAATGAAAAGGAAACCTGTACAGATAACAGTGGGCAATGAGGGAGAATATAGACAGTGCTCCTGATACTGATCCAATCCATCAGCTACACAGCCACCAAGAGACTATCCTGTTTCAATTAAGAACAGGCCACTGCAGACTACTAAGCCACCTGCACCAATTCAGTGTCTCCTACATGTTTGCATGCCCTTGTGGGTGGGGGGGGGGGGAGGAAACAACATACCACAAACCCCAGTGCATGTGCTCCAAGAGTGTCCAACATTCTCTGACCTACAAAGCCTGACCTGGCCATGAAGGGTGGACTCAAGGCAAAAGCCACAGGACTGCTGTGAAGACCTGGAAAGAAATGAGGCTTCATCCTGGTGACCTGGTTTCTGATTTAGCATGATCCAGCTCTTGAACACAGAAAAAGAAGAAGAAGATGAAGAAGAAGAAGAAACTTGCAACTGCAGAACAAAACCATATTACTGTAGTCATGTTTGTTCAATTTTTATTTTTTATAGGCCATTTTAAATAGTTCATGGTAGGCCAAGAGTTAACACTTTCTTCGTTTTTATCATCACAGATATTTTAGACAAAGTCAATTTCGGAGTTTTTGTCTTGTGGTTATGATCATCTTTGAGGAGTTGTTCAATTTATAAAAAAAAAAAAAAAGAATTTGCATAAAGAAATTTAAAAAAAAAAAAGAATTCAGTCTATTTATTAGGTCTTTTTTTTCCCTCAAATTTTCTTTTTTTAAAATTTCATATACCAACAAGTTGATAGATTCAAGTACTTAGGAATGATTATAACAGCTGATGGGAAATGTCACAACAAAATAAAAAGCAGACATGCTCAGGCCAAGTCAGCACTCCAGAAAATGAGAAACATCTTGTGCAACAGATCCATATCAATGGAAACAAGATTCCGAGTACTTAAATGTTACATCGAGAAAATTTTGTTTTATGGGTGTGAAGCATGCTCCATGAATAAGAGAGTAGAGCAAGAAATGGAGGTCATGGAAATGTGGTTCACAAGAAGGATGTTTAAGGTACCATGGACAGCTAAGAAAACCAACGAAGAAGTCTTAAGAGAGGCTGGAGTTAAAAGGCAAATTACAGCAAAGATCAGAGGTGGACAAGTGAGATTTGTAGGACATTTTCTGAGAAGAGGAAAATTGGAATACACTGTGGCAACTGGAAAAATTGAGGAAGAAGAGACAGAGGAAGACATAGAGAGAGAGAAGTTTCTGGATGGGCTAGTGGATCTCATAATCAAGTCTAAAGACAGGGAATTGTGGAGAGAAATGATCGCCTAGGCCACATGGCACAGCACTTGATTGATTGATACCAACCAGAATTCATGAAAAACATTTCCCCCGCCTCCATCCCGAAATATTACTAAACAACATAAAAACAGCCATACTTTACAAACTGTAGATAAGTTTGGCATAAACAGTAAACCATCATCATTAAAAAAAAAAAAATGGATGACAACAGCTAACAGCACTACAACTGTTTGAGTGTTGCAGGGCGTTGTGATTGCTACCATGTCATCAAGTTTCTAGCAAAGCGTTCTTCTACCAGCAACTGCTTCTCACATAGACTAAATGACAACATGCCAGAAACAAACCTTTGGGGCAAACATTTTAGTTAACTTGTTAATAGCCCATGCTGGTAGGTTTCCTGAAAATGACAAATTAAACAGTCACTGACTTCAAACATTATAATTCTAGCACTAAACAGGTAAATAGCTAATTTTTTTTTTTTAATGCAGAAAATGAAAAACACTCTAACCAGAGCTGAGAAATCAGTTTAATCCATTAACCTTTGATTTCAACTCTTCAGTGTTAGATATCCAACTCCAACTGCAATTCTATCATAAGAAATATAATTCCTCAGCCCCCAACTACAAAGTTGTATTTTACTCTGACTCCTCCATATTTCTACCTCCCTATTCTGAGTCTTTCCCAGATGGTGTATTCCTGCCAGCTTTGACTAGCATCAATCTCTGACTCCTCCATATTTCTATCACCTTACTCTAACTCTTTCATAAATGGTGTATTTCTGCCAACTTTACTCTGTCCAAAACTGCTTTGAAAAATGATTCTAACTGTACAGAATACTTATCATGCTAATTAACCATTCTGTTAATATTCCTCAAACTTTAGCTCAGTCGAGCTTGAAAAGTGAGTTAGAAAATCTTCACTAAAAACACAAAAAAAAACCAAAACAACAAAAACATCAAAAACTTGTGCTTTTTTCTGAACATAAAGGATCAAAGAATCCTTTGTTCAGTGATGATTACGCCTGTGATACTCTTGATGATAACATGCAGGATGTTATTGTTTTCTTCATTTTTCAGAGGGCACACAAGATGAAACAATGTTTTCAAGTTGCAAGGCCAAGCCTTTCAAGTTAGGACAAGGAACTTTACATCAAGTATTAACACCTGCTACTGAACTTCACTCAAGAGGAAGACTGGCTGAATCAATATGGATGTGGCTGCTCTGGCTGGAAGCTTCTGTTTATCAGAGTCTTGCTAGTGTAACTGAGTGCATGCAACTTCACAGGATCTGAGGTATTCCTTCACAGGATCTGAGGTATTCCTTCACAGGATCTGAGGTATACCTTCACAGGATCTGAGGTATTCCTTCACAGGATCTGAGGTATTCCTTCACAGGATCTGAGGACTTCCTTCACAGGATCTGAGGACTTCCTTCACAGGATCTGAGGTATTTCTTCACAGGATCTGAGGTATTCCTTCACAGGATCTGAGGTATTCCTTCACAGGATCTGAGGTATTCCTTCACAGGATCTGAGGTCTTCCTCCGCAGGATCTGAGATCTTCCTTCACAGGATGGTTTCACACAACTTATGGACTTTTCCAAAGCATAACACTGATAATAAAAAGGCCCTGGGGTCAACCCAGACTCTAAAAATGTGTACCAGAGAACTTTGGGAAAGTAAATGTGGCTAGACATGATCCCGACCACATCACAACTTTCATGTGCTGAAGGTCTTGGAAATACAGGCCTAACACCATATCCCCAATATGCCTCAATGACATGGATACGGGGATTTTACCTTTATAATACTGACAACCCTTTAGCATAAGCCATGGACTTCCTTGCTTGAACCACCTAGTTTGTGCACCTGAATCACTGTAAATAAGTCATACATAATTTTCAACATATCAACATACCCTTTGGATCAGACTGTGATACATATGTAAGCTGTGTTTTCTTGTCTTCCAGTTTTACAATGTAATAACCCGTTAAGTACGATGTGCCTCTGATCATACCCTTTTTCAATGGTCGTGCCTGCAGAGTCATGAACATGTGCTGAATGTTGTGACAGAAGCTTTAATGGTATTAGAAAGTTCCCAGACTACACATGCCATGACTATAAAAGGTAAGGTAATCCTGTCATGCCTTAGAGGCACATGGGGATATGGTGTTAGTGTCCATATTTTCCTTGACCTGTCAGCACACTAGTGGGTGATATGGTCAGTATCATGCCTGGTCGCCCTTCCTTCCCCAATTCCAGAAGAAGCTGGGTACCCATTTCTACAGCCGGGTGACTGGGGTGTATCTGGTCGGATTCGAACCCCCGACCTTCGCCATGAAAGACCAGTGCACTAACCACGTCGCCACTTAGCTGACAAATACATGTGAGACACTGAAGGTCATTACCCCCAAGGCTGTTCACTCAGACTGCCACCTGGCACCAAACTGCCTACTCATGATCAATTTGTATACTTGGTTTTGTGACTTTGATAGCTCTGCAACTGTTATGATGGTTGACAAATTCAAGCAACATGCCTATGTCAAATTTTGCATGAAGCTTGGTAAATCTGCTATCAAGACCTTGAAATGAATCCTCACACTTTAAGGAATATTCTTTGGCACAAACACAGGTTTTTTAGTAGCACATGCATTTCAAGGTCTTCGAATGTCTCTTCAAGATGACAAGTGTTCAGAGGGACCAGTCACCAGCAAAATGCCAGAAAATACGGAAAAAAAATTTGTGAACTCATCCATGAGAACCATCGCCAAACAATCCATCAGCTCTCTCACATGGCTGGAATCAGTTATAAAGTCTGCAAGGAGATTCTCATGGAAAACTTCGACATGCATCTCTCTGTTGTGAAGTTTCTCCCGGGCTCTTGATACTTCATCAGAAGCAGCAGCATCCTGCATGTGCCTTGAGTTTTTGAGATGGCTAATGACAACCCAATTTTCATCTCTAGGATCATCAAAGGTGATGAAATTATGGTTCACAGCTATGGTCTGGAGACAAAACAGCAGTTGTTGCAAAGGAAGAGCCTGTAGTCACCAAGATCAAAGAAGGCGTGGCAGGTCTGTGGTGCAACAAAAAGCACGCTCATCATTTTTTTTCAACATCAGGACCATCTTTCACCAAGAGTTTGTTCCTCCTGGCAGTGATTTCAGACATTTACTGAGATGTTTTGAGGTGCATGGGAGAAGAAATGGGACAAAAAAATATTGGAACTGTAGCACAGCCAAAATGGGCTGTTACATCACATAACACACCCACTCACATGTCCTTCAGGACTATGCAGTTTTTGACAGTAAACAACATGGCTGTCCCACGCTCTCCATTCTTGCCTGACCTAGCCCCCTGTGGCTTCACCTTGTTCCTCAGAATGAAAATGATGCTGAAGGGGCACCAAATGGGATGAGATCCAAACGGAATTGCATGGGGCACAAGATGGCCTTCAGGAAAAGTACTCCTGCAACATGTTTTGAGATGTAGAAGAGGCACTGGAATGACTGTGCACATTCTCAAGGGACCTTCTCTGAAGGGGATGGTATCCAAATTTAAATAAGGTAAGTCTGTACCTCTTTTTTTTTTTTTTAGGACCAATCCAGGAACTTTCTAATACCACAAAAGTCTACAGATTGTAACAATTAACAACACAGGATAAGACATCAGACCAATTCAAATTTCTATTCCATTTTAGTGGAAACTCTTTTACTAAATTTTTCAGGGATGGAATCTCTTTAGCAAATTTTTCATGCAGGGAATATCTTTAGTCAATTTTCCAGGGAAGGAATCTTATTTGGAAGAAATCTTATCAATAAGTATTTCAGGGAGGGAATCTCATTTGCAAGTTTTTCAGCAGGAAATCTCATTAGTGGTAAGTTTTTCAAGCAGGGAATCTCATTAGTAAGTTCTTCAGACAAGGAATCTCATTAGTAAGTTTTTCAGAGACTAGTTTCTGATCAGTAAGTTCTACAAAATGAAATTTTCTTGGCAGGTTTGCAAGCTTTTGGTGGAGAGTTTTCTTATTTTTTTTTTTAGGGAGTACATCTTATAAGACGTTTAAAAAAGTGGAATCTCTTGTTAGCCTCTTTTTATGAAATGGAATCTTTCTGTAACTTCTTCAGGGAGTACAATCACATCAGTAACCTTTTTCAGGAAACTCAATAACCTTGGTATCATTTTTTAAGGTAGAGAATTCCATGTTTCCAGTGAAGCAGGGAAAAAACCCCATCCTAACAAAAAGAATATGCTATTACTCTTAAACCACAGGACAAGCCCACTGACACATTAACACCTTTTTGTTGTCATTAATCACAGTCATCATGTTTTACTGGGAAATGATATGATGCCTGTTTACAGCATTTATGGCAGTTTAAAATTACAAACTCCCAACTGCAGAACAAAATCACATGACTGCAGTTATGTTTTAGAGGCTGTTCAGATGGACAACGGTGGTGTACTTGATAATATATAATAATTCCCAGAAGCCACCAAGAGTGGGGTCTGAATGTGATAAGCTGGTATTACTTCATGAGAGGACAAACTCTGTATACATGACTGCATACCAGTTAAATGAAACTGCTGGAAGAATGAGACAGAAAAAGCTCACCAATCACAGTGAAGCAAAGCTGGTAAAGAATATAGCCTACCTCCTCATGATGTCCCTGGCCACAGGCAGTTATGATATAACTCCTTTAACTATTTATATACTGACAAGTTCCCCAAAGTAGAGCAGCCTACTTCTTAGGCCTGTTACAGTCAGGCCAACATTATAAAAAACTACCTCTCCTATATGAAGTCTTCTATTACAAGATAAGATCTTTAGTGGTACAGAACTTTTCAATTACAGAATCTTTCAGAAATCATCAACATCATCAGGTGCCATGTCAGTAGGAATTGGCAGTCACATCTTCTCCACAGATCTTGTTTCTTGATATTTTCCTTCAGCTCAGCTGCTGATTAAAAAAAATTTTTTTTTGGTGCCATTGCATTAGACTGTCCACAATTTTTTTTTTGCTCTTGGTGTTCCCTTGCATCTCTTCCCATTTATTTTCCATGTTGTTATGATGTTTTCAAGCCATCCTCTTCTCATTACATGCCCAACGATTGATGACTGTTGTTTTCTTACGGATTTAGTTAGGTTCTTATCTACATTTGCTTTTGTTAGGAATTCCCTGTTTATCATCTTAGCTGTCACATTCTTCTAATGAACCACATCCCTGTTGTCTCTGGTGATCCTTCCAGTGAGTTGTTGACTCACTTCCACAGAATAGGATAGACTCAGCATAGCACTTTAGATCTCTCTTTCTCATGTTCACTGATAGAGATGCACTGCACGAGATGTTTTTTCATTTCTTGGAAAGCTGTTTTGGCTTGGCTTATATTCTATTCTCGATTTCACAAATATTCACATTATTTCATGTTTCACATAACTTACCACCAATTTGTGAGTGATCTTAGATAATTAATACAGAAAAAAAAAAGACAGCTGTTCTTAATTTAACCTATAGTGATAATACTCACAGCATGATTTACTGAATGGTTCATGATGATCTTCTCATAGCCACAATCCAGCCAGGACCTCTGGGTTACAAAGTCTCTGTTCTTTAAGGGTGGAGGACAGCGGACTGCAGATGTGTGTAAACAAGAAGAAAGATTTCATCAGCATTAACTGACTCTGAATTATACAAAGAAAAACAGTTTTAACTTTATTAAAATGGCTGCTTTATAAGGAAGCTGTAAGGGGGTGAAGACAATGTCAGTGACCCGTAGCTGTTTATCATCTGGGATGACAAACCATGGCCAACCAAGACCCAGTCCCACCTCTTTGTTGGTACTGGCAGTAACATAATCCCCATGGCAGTGGAGTCTGTTAAAGAAGTACTGCACACCCCCTGCATTTTAGCTGCACTCTGGGACTGAAAAATTAGCTGCCATAACCCACCACTGAGCTGACACGCTCTGCCTCAACACCTTCACGTCATCAACGCCAGCTTGCAGTTCCATGGAGACTAAAGAAGAAGAAGAAGGGAGGAGGAGGAAGAAGGGAGGAGGATAAAGAATAAGGAAGAAAAAGAAGGAGGAGAAGGAGGAGGAGGACAAAGAATAAGGAAGAAAAAGAAGGAGACAGAAGGAGGAAGAGGAAGAAGGAGGACGAGGAAGAAAGAAGAGGAAGAGAAGGAGGAGGAGGAGGAGGAAGAAGAAAGAGGAGGTGAAGGAAGAAGAAAGAGGAAGAGGAAGAAGAAGAAGAAAGAAGAATAAGAAGAAAGAAGAAGGAAGGAAGCAGAAGAATTTAAAGAATTTATAAACACAGAATAAACTTTTTAAGAAATTGCAAAAGCAAAACAAAGAAAATAACTAACCAAAACCATAAGGAAAAGATCGGTACAAGTCTTTTGACGTCTTGTGAGAAGAAGACTGATGTTAGGGAACCTAGCAGTCACTGGAAGATTCAAGAAAAAATAACATCTCTGAAATTGACTGAATGGTCTTAGCCAGTGGCAAAAGGAAAAAAAAAAAAAGAAAGGCGAGTGAGTTGATCAGAAACACCAAGGACCGGATAAAGTGGAGGATCATGACTGCAAACAGCAACATTTAAAAAGTAGATAATTCTGTCTTACTTGCATAGTACCCAATGTCATTGTTAGGATTGATGGCACAGATTTCTGCTCCATCTAACATGGTATGATCCCATGTCTTCCTGAACTCGGGGTCATGCAGAACATCATACAGTGTGGCAGCATCTACATCACTGAACACACCACACACCTGTCAATTGTACACCTGTTTAATTTAACCTGGTTTATATTTTTTAAAAATACAAAAAAATTAAGTACCTTTTGTGTTTGTGTTAGGTTTATTTTTAAAAAAATATAAACTGCACACCCACAGCTGAATGTGGGATCAAATATGGCTTCTCAGCTCCATATAAAAAAGAAAGTTATCCTTCTTTTGTCATGTTATAGTTTTATGACACAGACAGAACAATAATGGAAGGTACATTTCC
Organism: Achatina immaculata; assembly: GCA_009760885.1. NCBI lineage: Eukaryota > Metazoa > Mollusca > Gastropoda > Stylommatophora > Achatinidae > Lissachatina > Lissachatina immaculata. The sequence continues at coordinate 7,780,851 of CM019703.1, forward strand.
AGGGAAATTATAAATGGGGTGACCAAAGAAGCAATGGATCCAGGACATCACTGATACTCCAAACACAACACACACTGAAGCAGACATTTTGACTAGATAGTGAGATGTTTTCTGATTGGCTATCACAAGAACAACATTCTGCAATGGTCATGCCACATAAAGATGCAAATGATTATTTTTATAATGGCTTGTAAAGTTACTGCTGTTGTTGGATATCCCTGTAACATCAAGTAGCTAAAGCACTTGGAAGGTAATGTAGGACTGCAACATTGAATATGAATATAAATCAAATGGGGGAAGTGTCACACCAGGTATTCTTATTTCCCTGACAGGATCAAAGGATCAGGCTGCTCAACAAGATCTGATATCATGGCAGAATATCTGATATCTGATGTTGTCTACTGTAACAGCAAACAGGCTGTGAGTAAATCAGGAGCCTATGCAACTAGCACTTCGAGCATGAGAACGGAGGTGCAGGCAGCATCAGAAGCAATGTCCTGGTTGGTGGAGCAAGATGGAGCATGTTGGGTCAGTGTAACAGACTCCCAAAGCATGTAATAGGGAAATGAGAGACATTTCTTCTGCAGGGATTAGGTCCAGCTTCTAGAAGGATCTTGGATAACCAGTTTGATGTGGATCTACTGCCCTGGTCATGCAGGAGTCAAAGGCAAAGAGAAAGCGGACAAGCTGGCAGGCAGGGCATCAATTCATGGAACCCTAAGAATGGACAATACAAGATAGCAAGAATCACATTGGATAGGCTGTGTATGGAGGAGGACATCGGGTTGAATGACAACAATCACATCAGGAGGATGATCAAATTGGGAGAGAAGAGAGGAAGTGGACGTTTTTCCAAAAGAAGTGGTTTAGATATGTTACCCAAACTGGTGTGTGAGTGGCTCCATCAGCAGATGCATGCTTCATTGGGTGTTGGAACGTAAGGCAGAACACATATGGGAACGACCGGAGTGCGGGGATGCCAGTCTCTGATTACAGTTACAGAACAGAGTTTTAATTTTAATCTTACTAACTGGCCCTGATAACAGTGTCACCTTAGACACTGTCACTTCAGTTTCCTTTCAAATTTATCACAGCAGAGGTTCTCAAAATATGGTCACACACTTGAGGTCCATCTAGAACATTTTAGCTGTCACCCAGATGCACAACATTTGAGAACCAGCTGGAGCAACTGAAGTGATGAATTAAGAATACATGAGTAGAACTTTTAAATTTTACCATGTACACTCATGTGCTGACATGGTTACAGACAGGACCGACCTTCAGGCTGTAAGTCAATCTAGTCATATGTCAGTCACTACAGCAGGGAGGTCAGACACAAAGTTCAGTTCATGATTATAACATGTCACAAGATGTACAGACACATTTATCATCACTTTAAAATACTAAAGAATGAAAATGAGTACAATAACTTTGTCAAAAGTAACCACAAAATATGAATCACAACATATAAAATAATCATACTGTAATAACTTTTCAGTGAAATGCATAAATGTACATACAACACCCATAGGCATATATATGAAGTAAAGTACTGTAGTACAACTAAGATACGTACAGTACAGGACTGTATGGCTGACAGTGCCAACACAGTCAATAAGTATAATGTATACGGCCTCAGTAGCCTGGTTTACTCATTTCTAGAACATTTTTCCATTTAATGGGGCCTTGGCCATATGTATGAATGGCTGTAACACAGTCAGCTGTAAGCTGGTGCATGACTTACAGACTATCTCTGGTGCCTGATAATATCAAAACCTCAAGATATGTGAAATGCCATAAAATAATGTCTTCTATTAAAATGCACTATAATGTGCAGTGTAAAGAAAGGTGCCAGAACAAACAACCCCCCACACCCATCACTACTGTACATAAACACATACAAGACAATGACAGTTTGGCCACATTCAGCAACAGCTAAAGTTTTGTTTGCACAAAAAGTTGTTGGAATGGCATTCCAGGGTCTTCTGGGACAAAATTTACACAAATAAAATAAAAACCCTGGTTATTTCTGCCCAGAGTGGCAGATTTTCAATTCTAGGACACTTAGAGAGCAAAGACACAGTCCAATTTGGCAATCAGTGATTCTTAACTGATATGCCATCACCAGGGCTGGTGAACCATAGCTGACCAAGACCCTGCCTCACCACTCTGCAGGTACCCCCAGTAACAGGGCTAGCTTGGCTAATGGGGCAGGGATCACCACAGTTCCTCATGGTGGTGGATCTCCTAAAGAAATGCTGCACACCCCTTGGTTTTTTAGCTTCACTCGGGGACAGAAACAGCTACCATGATCCACTCCCAATCCAACACAATGCCCTCAATACCTTCACCACATCAGCAACAAAGAACATCAAGCCCACAAATCCTGGAAGACTAAAGGAGAAGATGGAAGACACTTAATAAAAAAAAGAGAACTACTTTGTAGACATAAAACTTGACTCATGTCTCGTAAAACAAACCAACACAAAATTTTAGAACAAATTTATTGTCTCTTCCCCCCCCCCCCCCACCCCACACTATTTTTTTTTCTCTGGTCTAGTGACATGTTTTTGCTCTGCCTCTCCAGCTTGGAATACACAGTTTGAAAACACTGACTAAAGATGGAAATCACTGACTAAAGATGGAAATCGCTGACTAAAGATGTCATAAGCTGTAGTCCTTTTTATTTTTCACCTTCAGCTCAGAATGCAAAATTGTTGCTGAGCACCCAGTGGTCTCTGATAGGAAACCTAGTGATATAAAAGAGTGCAGGTAACAGGGGGTAGTCAAGAAACTGGCATAGACTTCTGCAGTGCAAGCCAGGCTGCCAATTCTGTTGGTGATGGTGGTGCTAGGGGAAAAGGTTTGTGGGAATTAAGATGGAGCATTCTCAATGTCCTGTCTTCTACTTCGTATGCACATTGGCAATGATGCATGGTACCTTGATTTTTGCGACGCGCCTTTTGGCTGGGTACCTCCAACTTCAGCATCTTTCCTTGCTAGGGCAGACTGTGGTCTTGCTCGGACTGCCATGAAGACAGTGGTGTAGGCTGACCTGGCCAAAACTTTGTTTTCCAGCCTCTGGTGGCTGTACTTAAGCCCCTTCTCCATGTCAGATCCAGCATGCAATGATGGCTGGCCAGATGACTTTGAGACACTCCGACTTTGGGATGAGGAATCTGATGAGTGCCTCAACGATATCCATTCCCCACCACCCACAGTCTGCTGGCTCTGTTTTGTTTACATCATTCTGATAGTCATTGTATAAAGACCTATAGGCTTGTCATGTCCTGGATTCATTGGTTTCACACCAGATTTCCCTCATCTCCGCTGGTAATCTCCATGTCCCCATCCGTCCACCAACCTGACATTACATTTTACAAAAGTAACAGTTACAATTAGTGTTGACTGCTACAGGTTTCTGGACTACAGAAGTAGGTCAGAGTTTTTGAGCAAACAGATCTATGTTCCCTGTCTCACAAAGACTACGTTAAGATAACCATGTTCTTAACACAGCTGTTCCCAGGGGGGCAATATTCTGTGAACTGTATCAGACACAAAGAGACAGACAGATTCATGTGCATGAACAAACAAACAAACACACATATATACAGAGAGAGAAGGGGTGGGGTGGGGTGGGGTTAGAGAAAAGAGAATGATAGATATAAATGTAGTTTCTTTTATATTAAAAATCAGTTGCAGGATTACTCCATGGTACAGATAAAACAGTAGAATTATCTATTGTAACTTTCATCTTCCTTGCTTTCACAAAATAACTAGAAGACTGTACACCAGTGATTTTTACTGGCCAGGCAGGTGGTTTCATGGAAGGAATTTGGAATGACTTTTCCTTTTTCCATAGGAAAACCATGTACAACAACGAAATCCTTTCTGAAAGATGAATTAATATATAACAGAGAATTCAGGTCAGATAAGTTCCTGAGACACTAATGGAAAACAGCTACAACTATATAAGAAAAAAAAAAGGACTTACCTTGACCATCTTGAAATCTGAGAGTTCATTGGCTTTAGTCCAAACTGTTGTCTGACTTTTGCTGACTTCCAGCTTCCATCCCTCTGTATCCTCACAGATAGATTTGAAGTGTCTGAAATCTGAATCTTCTGGTATGCGTACCTCTCCAACTTTTAGTGTTAATGATGAAGACATTGTAGTTTTAGTGAAGTAAGGTCAAATTTCTATATGAAAACAGATCAAAATAATATGAAAAGGAACTTAACTCCCAGCCTACCATGAGCCATTTAAAAGGATTTTCAAAAGAAAAAAAAATGGAAATAAAATAACTACATATGGTTTTTTTTTCGTAATAATGAATTCATAGTTTTAAACAATCACAAATGCTAAAAACAGGTAATGCATTATTTCCCAGCAAATATGCTGCAGCTGCAACTTTTTGTTACAAATAATATTTATGTGTTATGGATGATGTTTCTTATGTTAACAGAGTTCAGAGGCAAAAAGAAACATAAATAAAAATACTGTCAACTGACATAGTGAAGGCAACAGATGAAAGAAATTGGTTCTTGTTGTTGCTGTTCTGAGCCCAGTTATGGCTCATCTGCTCCCTGATACTCATAACAGGCAACAATGATGGAAGAATGTGATGGTTTTCCTTATGTGATGGTGATAACAAACAGCAATCACAGGGGAATATCAAGGCTTTTCTCAACTCTCACAAATGGTAATAAAAGACAGCAATGACAGGAGAATGTCATGGTTTTTCTCAACTCTCTGCAATGGTTTTAACAGAAAGCAATGACAGGAGAATGTCATGGTTTTTCTCAATTCTCACTAATGGTGATAACAGACAGCAAGAGAATGTCATGATTGTTCTCAGCTCTCACTGATAACAGACACCAATCACAGAAGAATGTCATAATTGTCATCACCTTCCAAGGCTTACAAAAAGTGATGGAAATGATGCCCTACCAACAAGAGACTTCTACATGAACTTCTATAAGGTGGATTCACAATGTTCCCTATCAAAGCCTGTCAATAGTTAAAGCTCTTAAAAAGGAAGATGTGGTCTTGGAGAAAGACGCTGCATATACTCTGGACAGACAGAAAAACAAAGAAATTTTAATAGAAGATGCAGGGGGAAAAATGTGATAACTAAAACAATATAAAAAAAGACAAATGCAATTCTTTGGGCACATCACGAGAAGACAGAAGTTATGAAACCTGACAACCACTTAGAAAACCCAAGAGAGAAAGAGAAAGAAAATGGAAAGAAAACTATGTGAACAAGTTGACAAGACTGGCACAGGAAAATACAGGCAGATGATATATTTGACACTGTTAGAACCACATTAAATAGAGAAATGTGATTGCAGGCACCTAACTTTTCAAAATCCAATGAATGAATACATCATAAAACTTGGCACTGTGAGAATAAAATATTAAGAAACTTAAAGCTGATTAAAGTTAAGCAAAATTTAAATAGGAATAAATAAATTAGTGCTTTTTTATATACATTTTTTCCTGCCTTGTTTACACGTAAAGGAAAAAAAAAGAAAGAAAAAATATCATAGCTTTCTAATTAAAATGTATATTATAATAAAGAAGTAAACTGGGTAAAGCGGTTCTATAAGATGGAGCTCGAGATGTCAGAAAGTGCCAGAAAACTTGACAGGATGTGAAATCATTAACTTTTATATCACAAAATGCTTGTGCTGTCCCGTGATGGCTGGAAGGTGGGAGTACAGAACTACTAGCATGATCGTTATAATCTTTCTAAGCTTATTCTGTCGATTCTGCGCCATCATTTAGAAACAAATGTCAAAATATATAAACTGCCAACTCTTTCCCCCCTCAATGTAACATTTCTACGAAAGCTTATCAAATAATTCACTGTTTTCAATGTGTTGTGACGTCTTCGTTACATGGATATTTGTGTACACGACATGAACCGCCACAAATAGGTATGATACGTCCTTTTGTTTCCGGTTCATGATTTTCATTTTCAAACGTTGAAGAGTCACATTCATGTGAAAGATGTGAAGGTGACTGCAAGTAAAACAGAGGAGTTGAATTAGACATGTGCGTGCCATTACGTTTTACAAAATAGAGAGAAAGAAAAAGGGAGGAACAGCATTAGAAGAGAACAAGAAATGGCAACAGAAGAGAAAAAGAACGATCCAAATAGAAAACAATCTTACATCCTTCCCGTGCCGTTAAACTTCACATAGGGCTCGTATGGTAGTTCGTCAAGTTTTTATGTTTTCGGCGAGTCTTTCAATCTCATCAAGGGATTTTATGTCTGCTAATTTGGTCTCTCTTAACAATGTCCTCTTTAGAGTTTCCTGTGGTCGATCTCTTTTTCTGTGGCCTGTTGTATTCCATTTGATAGCTTGTTATGGGAATCTCTAATTGTTTCTTCTCAGCAGCCAATCATGTGCATGTTCCTTGCGGAACTTTGCCTCCCTAACAGCTCTCATGTAGGCCTCTCGCTTGTAAGCAAGATGCCCTGCTGCTGATGTATCAAACTGCAGATCAACTTTTGTCTTGCAGTCATTTTCGCCTTGATCTTCCACTCTTTCTTTTTCCCATTATGCATCATTCCAAGACGGTCTTCTCTAAATTCTCATGACGTTTAATATGTCCAAAATATTTTAAAGTTTTCTCTGTTTAAGCCTCTTTACTAATCAACCTTCAATATTTAGTTACTGTAGTATAAACATATTTATATTTTTTGTTTTGTGTGTGTCCATGATATTTGAAGGACTCTTCTGTATCATCATCATCAGGTGCCGTGCCGACTGGCGTTGGCTATTATGGTTCTCCAGAGTACCCGATCCTTCATGCAGGCCATCAGCTCAGTTGGTGATCTCCTCTCACACCATCCCGTCAGACTGTCCAGTATCATTTCTCTTGGTCTTCCTCTTGATCTTCTTCCTTCTATTTTTCCTGTTGTTATAATATTTTCAATGCCCCCTCTTCTCATTGCATGTCCTATGAAAGTACATTGTCTCTATCTTATCTTTTTGACAAGGTTTTTTGTCTCTCCAGCTCTTCTTATACATTCTTCATTAGTTATTTTTGCTGTCCAAGGGGTTCGCAACATTCTTCAAATAAAGCACATTTCTGCTGCTTCCAATGATTTTTGTGCAGACCTGCCTTGTCCATGATTCACTTCCATATAAGATAGGTTCAATATAGCATTTTAGGACTCGTTTTCTAACATTCATTGATAAAGATGTGTTAGCTAATATGTTTCTCATTCTCTGAAATGCAGTCTTTGCTTGGCCTATTCTGTTCCTTATTTCTGTTCTGCATTTCCCATCTGAAGTTATTACTGCTCCAAGATATTTGAATTTCTGCACCTGCTTTAAAATGGTTCCGTTTAATTTAATACTGCATGCTGGTGGATTCTGTTTCTTAGATATAACCATAGTCTCTGTCTTTTTGATGTTCAAAGTAAGGCCTTTCTGTTCACTTTCTTTGGCGACTTTATCCAAGAGATTTTGCAGGTCTTGTTGGTTCTCAGCTATCAGTACTGTGTCGTCAGCATACCGAAGGTTGTAATATTGTATTCTCCAATTTTTATGCCTGGTTCTGTGATGATTGTTCTTAGAATATTCTCACTGTACAGAGAAAAAAGGTCTGGAGATAGTACACATCCTTGTTGCACCCCTTGTTTTATAGGTTGATATTTTCCAATTCTATTTTCAACTCGAACTGCTGCTTCTTGCTGCCAGTATAGATGTTTTACAATCCTCAGGTCTTTGTCGTCTATATTGATGTCTTCAAGAATTTTAATAATTTCATTATGTTTCACCTTGTCAAATGCCTTGGTGTAATCAATGAAGCATAAGTAGAGATCTTTCTGTACTTCTAAAGCTCTTTCTGTTAGTGTTCGTAAAGCATAAATGGCATTGTGTGTTCCCTTTCCTTCAACAAATCCAAACTGTTCATCTGCTATTTCCATTTTTATCTTTTTCCTTCTCATAATTATTCTCAGAAGTAGCTTCGTTATGTGACATGAGAGGCTGATAGTCCGGTGGTCGTCACATTCCTTTGCACCTGGTTTCTTTGGTAGTGCTATAAACGTGGATTTAATCAGGTCACTGGGAATATAACCACTGTTGTAAATGTCATTCAGTAACTTGGTTATTATTTTTATTCCTGTCTCCTCTAGTGCCTCTATTTCTTCTTTTGTTATATTATCAGGCCCAGTCGCTTTTCCCTTCTTCATGTGTTTGATGGCATCTATGACTTCATCTTCAAGTATTGGCGGTCCATCACAGTTTTCAGTATCTGGTGTTAATTCTGGTCTTTCTCCTCCATATAGCTCACCGATATACTCTGTCCACCTGTCCACAATGTCTTCTTTTCCAATTAACATTTTACCTTCTTTTGATTTCAGGCATCCTGTGGTATATTTTGTTTTCCTGCCTGTGAGTTCATTAATTCGTTTGTGCATGTTTTTGCTGTCTTTATTATGAGAGTCCTCTATCTGTCTGCACTGTCCATTTAACCACACTTCTTTTGCCTCTCTGCATTTGCTAATAATTTCTTTATTTATCTTGCTATATTTTTCCTCGTTATTTTTACTCCTCCTCCTCTTGTCCATCAGTCCTAAGATGTCGTCTGTCATCCATTTATTTTTAGGGGCTTCTTTTTTCGGTGGTATTATCTCCTTAACAGTTTGGTGGATAGAATCTCTTAACATTTCCCATTGTTCATCTATACTATTTATTGCATTGCATCTATTTGTTATAATAACTTTGTATTGTTCTCGCAGTTCTTGGTCATTTTTAAGAAGTTCTGTATTCAGTTTGATGTTTCTCACTTTTCTGCCTGCTTTCTTTAGCTTTATTCTAACTTTTCTACAGAGTGGATCATGGTCATTATTGCAGTCGGCTCCTGGCATGGTTTTTGTTGTCAGTAATGCATTGCGGAATCGTTTGTTGATTAATATGTAGTCTATCTGGTTAAATGTCTTTTTGTCTGGGCTGCACCACGTTGCCAGTCTTCGAGGATGTTGTTTAAACCAGGTGTTTCCTACAACCATGCTGTGTATTCTTGCCCATTCAATTAATTTATAACCTCTGTTATAACCCCCAGTCCATAGTCACCAACGATGTCCGAAGTTCTTTCTTTACTAACTTTGGCATTAAAATCTCCCATGACTATGGTAACTTCATGTGACTTTGTGTGTTTTAGGTCTGTCTCTATGTCATTATAAAATGTCTGTACATCTTCTTCAGAACTGTCAGATGTTGGAGCGTACACTTGTATAATATTTATGTTTATTGGTTGTCCTTTCAGTTGGGCTAGCAGGACTCTGTCCGAGATGTTCAAATATCTTACAATTGTCCTTGCCGTTTGTTAATCAAATATAATTCCTACTCCTCGTTCATGTTTCTCACTTCCTGAATATATTATTGTATATTTATCTGAGTTTATCTTCCCTGCACCTGTCCATCTAACTTCACTCATTCCTAATATGTTGATCTTCATCCTTTCCATTTCCATCTTTACATTTTCTAATTTTCCAGCCTGGAATTAAAGTTCTAACATTCCATGTTGCTATTTTGAACTTGTTAGTTTTGCCACCAGTAGCTTGATGACGATCTGGCCTCACCTGTGACTCGTGAGCTGCCCTACCGGACGAGGCTGTTCCAGAGGAACATCCATTAACGTCGTTCATGATGAATCGATTATTCTGTTCAAGCATAACTATTCTTGGGAACTATAACAGTGGTTTCCCGTTGCCTTCTGTCGGTTTGTGTACGGACTCTCCGCTAGCCTTTGGACTCCCTGTCCTACCCGCAAGGCAGCGGGAGCGAGAGGTTTTAAGGCGCCTCTGACCCGCCTGGTATTCCCTTCACTGAGCACCTGAGGCACTTTATAGGAGTAGTAGAGCCACCTACTACCCCAGCTCGCTCTCTGAGTCTACCGCCAGTTGGTCCCCTCCTGATTATTTGGACAACTCCTTATTCACAGGGATCCTCCATATCTGGAGGAGTTTCACCATCCGCCACCTATGACGCGCTGGGTTGGGGATGGTCGCCCCAGCTTTACCCAGTAGCATACAATAATTAGTGTATACGTATATAACTATATACGAAGCACTGCAGTAAAGCTGTGATACCAGAATATATAAACTAGGAAAAAAGTAGGAGCAGCTTTATTACTTAACGACTACAAAGTTGTGACGTTTCGGCGTGAGCCTTAATCATATAAAAACATACGGGACGAAGAAATAGAGAGAGAGGAGAGATAAAGTACAGATTCACATGAATGCTATATTAAAAAAAAATTAAATAGAGCACTTAGCTGTAACTTGTAAGAAGATGTGGCTTGTCCGACGATGTGTGTCAGAAATGACCTTTACAGAGCGTAGAGAGTGTTTAAATGGAGACCTGTGATGCGTGGTCGGTGGGTCGTAACTAGGGGGTGGTGGGTGGGGAAACCGTGGAGGGGAGAGAGAGCAGTACGATGTTAACATAGCCAGGAGAAGATGAAATAGATAATTATGGTTAAGGTAGAGGGGTTGTAATGTGATGCTGTGAGGAGGTTCTGAACTATATGTAGCAAGTAAGAAGAGAGTGGAGCTTAGTGGAGAGGGATTATAATTGTTTAAAAGGAGAATGTTAGGTGTAGCTGAATAGCGAGTTTAACCCGTGTGGCTCCAGCGTCCCATAATTCTGAATACAGCGGTTCTCAAGCACTATGCGGCTTGTGTCATCTGCGTGACATTGTTTGATGGCTGTTACCAGAAAATCAGATTTGTCTCTGTGGTTGGTGCTATTGAAATGATTTGGGACTGGTTTCGAAGCATGCTGGGCGATATCGTACAGATGTTTTTGCATGCGGTACCCTAATCTGAAGTCAGTCTCACCAATATACGTTATCCTGCATCTTTTGCATACGATGAAATATATCACATTACGGGACTCGCATGTGAATCCCTCATGAAGAGTGAGGATAATTTTGGGAAAGGTGATCGTTTTCGTTTCCCAGACTACCAGGTAGGTAACGCAGCGGGGGCGGTTACATTTTCTGGTGCCAACATATGTAAGGCTCCGCTTCAATTGGCTGTGGACGAGGGTGTCCTTAAGGTTTGGCTAACGTTTGTATGCTAATAGGGGTGGATCAGAGAAAATGTCACGAGTGTCGGGGTCGAGTTGGATTAGTGGCAGATGACGATAAAGAATTTTCTTAGCCTTCTGAGTGTGATCGCTTACATCTAGCAGCTAGTACACAAACTACTCTCCTTTTTGAAAGATACCAACCACGCTTTAACAACTTTTGATGCGATCACACTCTCTCAAAACCACACCTATAGCATCTTTCTCCTTGATTTTTGGTTCATATACACCTCACCATCAGCTATGAGGATGGGCTCTTAGCACTCTGCTATTTTCTCGACAAAGACCCTCACCCAACCACTAGCACTGATACCATAATCAGACTTACATAGCTGGTACTAAACCTAAATTCTTTCAAATTCAACGGCGAATACTTCGAGCAAATGGTGTTGCCATGGGAACGAAAATGGGTCCCAGTTATACATGTCTATTTATGGGCTTTCTGGAAGTCTACATGGGAAACCTACACTGGCAATCTTCCAGAATTCTATAAAAGGTAGATCAATGATGGCACTGGAGTCACCAGTATGCCACAGGAAGAATTTTAAAAATTATTGAATTCGCCAACTCACTTAATAACAACACAAAATTCACTTATGAAATTTCTCACAAGTCTGTCAACTTTTTAGACATTAAAATTTCTGTTGGCACAAACAGGCTTGTCACCTCTGTATTTTACAAGCACATCGACAGCCACACCTATTTACTTTACACCTCCTCCTATCCTGAAGCCTGTAAGAACTCCATCCCATACTCCCAACTCCTCCGTCTTCGCCGCATATGTCTGGACAATTTGGACTTTATAAATTAGTCCAACAAATTATTCGAATTTTTCCGTCATCGCCACTACACAGAAAATGTCCTTCGTGAAGACTTCAACCGTATCCGACTAGTTAGCCGCAAAGAAGCATTCAGAAAAAAAGTCTGTCACTGTCTGACAGTTAAGTTAGTACTGCCTTTCCACCCCCTATGTCAGATGGTTAAGAAAATTCTTTATCGTCATCTGCCACTAATCCAACTCGACCCCGACACTCGCGACATTTTCTCTGATCCACCCCTATTAGCATACAAACGTTAGCCAAACCTTAAGGACATCCTCGTCCACAGCCACTTGAAGCGGAGCCTTACATATGTTGGCACCAGAAAATGTAACCGCCCCCGCTGCGTTACCTGCCCAGTAGTCTTAAAATTCTCCACAATGAATCTATGTGTATGCTATCATATGCCTTTTTAAAGTCTATGAAGCTCAGGATTAATGGTTTCTGCTTTTCAATATGTTCTTCAAGTATTATTCTTAGAGACAGTTTCTCCCTTTTCGAAATCCTGCGTGTTCTTCTCTCATTGCAGTATCCACTATATCTTGAATTCTATTCAGAATAACTTTGCAAAATACTTTTGACTTAACTGATAGTAAGGCCAATTATTACAGTCACTAAAGGTGCCCTTTTTTTTTTTTTTTGGTGGTATTTTAACAATGATTCCTTTTTTCCATTTAAAAGGGGCCTTTTCTTCTTTCCAAACTTTATTAAACATTCTCTGTAGTTGGTTCATGCTGTCACTGTTAATAGCTTTTAGCATTTCGGCTGTTATTTCATCTTCACCTGCAGCTTTGTTGTTAACCATTAGATTCACCGCTGTTTCAATTTCGTTCAACATAATTTCATTTAGGTTGACATTAAGTTGTGGGATTGGTAACTCGGTTTCAAGGTCTATCAATTCTTTTGGGTGTGGTCGATTAATTATTTCTTGGAAGTGTTCGGCCCATCTTTGTTTTTGGTTTTTACTTGATGTTAACAAAACAATAACAGCTCAGTATTTCGACACGTGAGAGATTAGAGATAAAAAGATTACGAGAAAACTGGCTCTAGTAATGAAGGTAGACAGGGTTGTATGGTTCAGTTTTACAGAAAGATAGAAAGAGTGAGGAAAGGGAGCAGAAAAAAAGAATAGCAGAAAGTAAGATGTAAAATAAGCACGTATAAATGAAGAATATACAACAATCCAATATTTTGGCAAAAGTCTTTTTAAAGGACCACATGCAAAAACAACACAATAGATTAAAAAAAAGAACCCCACGAAAATGCACCCAATATTGCCGCCATCTTTCTTACACGGATGATGCAAAAAAAGCTAAATGTTTCCTTTTTCATTTTTTGTGTGTGTTTTTACCTGTTGTGTTGCTTTTGTATGTGATCCTTGAAAAAGATTTGCCGAAATATTGGATTGTTGTATGTTCTTTATTTATACGCGCTCACCTTACTTTCTGCCATTCTTGTTTCTGCCCACTTTTCTCATTCTTTCTAAATTTCTGTAAAACTAAACCATACACCTCTGTCTACTTCAATATTTTGGTAGAACGCTTTCGTATAAATAAATAAATAAATAAATAAATAAATAAAATAGCGCAACCGATAAGACCCCCAAAACCGCCTACATGGCAGATATCCCTTACATAAAGACGACGACAGTAAACAATGCAGAAAACGGTCAGGGGAGATAACAAACATGACGATATCACAACTTCCTGTTTTCCGCAAATTTTGGGAACTTTCCAGACTTCCAGTATCCGGCAAACATTCAACACCACAATCAAAGTATCAAGTTCTCTTTTATCTTATTTTTCGTTTATATTAATACAGTGGTTCTCAGCCCATTCTTTTAGTCTAGCGGCCTCTTTATAAGGTAGATTGATTCTATATGTCAAACTCAACGTTTAAGATGCTTATTTTTAGTGTACGTATTTTACTAGAGAACACGCTAACAACTTTAAGTAACTAGTCAAGAAAGTATAACCCGCCTGTGTTGTGACGCTTCTCTCAGAGTTGTTCTTTCTTTTGCTGTGAGAGACAATTTACCTCACCAGTCTCTAAAAATACATCGTTGCAGCCCTTTGAGAAGGCTCGATACTTGGCTGCTGTTGGATCTGTGGCCAGATCATCGACGTTGTATCTCGCCAAAGTCAATCAGAAGGGGCCAGATATTCATTGTTCTAGAAACATGCATAGTTCAATACTATCCGAAAATAAATGCCATCTGTTTAGACTGGCGTGCATGCAAACTAAAGATAGATGTATTAAGTCGATAGAGAGACAGACAGTTTAACAGACAGAACGCATAAATTTTCTCTCTCTCTCTCTCTCCCTCCCTCCCTCTCTCCCTCTCAGTCTCTCTCTTTCTCTCTCTCTCTCTTTCTCTCTCCCTTTCTCTCTCTTTCTATCTCACTTTCTCTCTCTCCATCTCTATCTTTCTCTCTTTCTTCCTCTCTCCTCCTCTCTCTCCCCCTCTCTCTTACTTTCTCTCTCTTTCTCTCTATCTCCCTTTCTCTCTCTCTTCCTCTTTCTCTCTCTCCCTCTCTCTCTTTCTCTCTCTATTTCTCTCTATTTCTCCCTCCCTCTCTCTCGCCCCTTCACTGCCCAAGATACACGGGGTTGCTACTACTACTACTACTACTACTACTACTACTACTACTACTACTACTACTACTACTACTACTACTACTCTCTCTTTCTGAACCTTAAGTGCCAAGGACATATGGGGCTTCGGCAAGGGTTTTCAACAGACGCCTGTTCTTTGCCTTTTTTTCCGCTCTTGTACAGGTTAGCCTTCTATTGCTCAACATCCTCTCTCTTGTTCTTCTTCATGTCTCTTTTGGTCTACCCTTTTATAATAACTTAAGAAAACTTAAATATTCTGGACACATTAAACGTCACGATAATCTAGAGAAGACTGTCTTGGAAGGGTACACAATGGGAAAAAGACAGAGAGGAAGACCAAGGCTGCAAGACATCGTTGATGGATGCATCAGCACCAGGCCATCTTGCTCACAACAGAGAGGCATACAGGAGAGCTGTTAGGGAGGCAAAGTTCCGCAAGGAACATGCAAATGAGTGAATGAACTACTGCTACTACTTAAAGAGACCGGGCACTTTCGCTGCACCAGTAACAGCGATGTACACCGCAGATTAGTTCTCTGTTCTGATGCCCAGCAACTGTCTTCTGCAAGATTTCTTCGCTGACACACGTAAATCGCAAGCAGACACCATTAACGTCCTTCCTATAACGTTGTCACTCTCAGTCTCTCTGAATTCAATACGGTCTTACACAAGTTGATCAGCGTCTCGCAATGACACAATCGAACTTTTCGTGATGTCCTGAGTCCATCTGCTGCCAGGTTGTCCCTTTTCTCTTTTTTGCCCGGCACCATGCCTTCTACTATCAACCTCTCCAAGCTGTTGTGTCTCTTGATATGGCCGAAGTATCTCAGCTTTCTAACACTTATGATGTTAACAGGCCAGCTTTCTGAGAATCCTGATCCCATCAGTACCTCTTTATTTGGTTTACGTTCTGTCCATGATATTCTAAATTCCCTTCTGTAACATTTCACTTCAGATGTTGCTATTCTCTTTTCTAGTGATTTGTTAACTGTTCATGTTTCACATCGGTATGTTGCCCCTGGGAATATGTAAGCTCTTAGTAAACATAACTTTGTTTTCTTGTTGGTTCCTTACCACATATTCTTCATTTGTGCTAGTTTCTGTGATGCAACTGCTAGTCTTCTTTTGATTTCCCCTGCGCAATCACCATTGGTGGTGATTACTGAACCTAGATATTCAAATTTATTTACGTCTTCAAGTTCTTGATGGTCTAATGTAATTTTTGGTTTGCTTCTGATTTTGTCAATTATCATTACTTTGGTTTTGTTGGTGTTTAAAAAGAGGTTCTGAGCTTCGCTTTGTCTTTTGGTTGAGAGAATCAACTGTTGCAGTCCTTCTGAGCTGCTTGATAGAAGGACTGTATCATCGGTGTACCTAATTTCTGGAATCATGGACGCAATATTTTCGTATTTCTGATCTGTAGAAATTAGAATACAATCACAACGGCGGAAAATGAGGCGCACTATCAGGCTAAATGAGGCTGACTCTTTGCCTCCGAAATTGCAAACCATAGTTAATCAAGACCCTATCCTGCTTTTCAGTGATATACCTTGAAAACAGACAGTTTCTCAGAAAGCCTGAGCGAATAGTGATAGCAATAGGAAGGCAAAACAGATATCAAAGAAAAGCTGAAGTAGGATGCGTCGGGCCTAAAGGAGCATAATACATAATAGTGACACAAAACAACTCAATGTCATTTTAAGGGTGACAAAAGAAAGAAAGAAATAAAGAAAGAAAGAGAAGAAGAAGAAGAAGAAGAATCACACATGATTTAACACTCTTTCCTAAGAGGAATAGTTTGGTCAAATATGAGTATGTCAATTCTGAGAACCACTGCAAAGAAAGATCTTCTACAACCAAAAAAAAAAAAAAATAATAATCTCACGCGAACTGGGATTTTATCATGTGATTACACTTTCAAAATGTTTGGTTTTCCAATGCATTTGTGTATGCTAAACTATCATCTTTCAATCTCTCATCAGTAGGAATCAACATAACAGATCTAACACGTGAAAAGACAAGTGAATGTTTTTTTTTAACTTCTATCTGGTGATTATACACGTGAGCAAAATCATATCAGATGATGAGCAGTTAAGTGAAACGGTTAAGTGGCTGAGCATTATCGAGGGGGTGGGGGGGTGGTAAGTAGAGTAGAGTAGAGTAGAGTAGAGAGAGAGAGAGAGAGAGAGAGAGAGAGAAAGAAAGAGAACGAGAAAAAAGGACAGAAAACCTAACTAGACCATATTTGCCACAGGTTACCAGAATCACAGACCTCGATTCGTACAATATGAATAATTTTTGTTACGTGAAACTGCATCTAATTATTACATTAATTCACGGTTTTAAAAAGGTCCAAAGTAATAGCAAAATACTAACTTTGCCCATAAACTCCCAAAGGAACAAAATAAAAATGTTTTGGGAACAAAGGATCATTTGCCTTTCGAAAGACAGAAGTGAAGATGTTTACCTCAATTTTGTCTGAGTTACAACAACTCAGTCTGAACTTTTTTAAACTGGTAAATGTAACTCTTTCACTCTAAAACAGCAGTGACAGAAAGAAAGAAAGAAAGAAACAAGAAAGGGAGAAAGAAAATGAAAGAAAGAAAGAAAAAAAGAGAGAGAGAGAATAAATGAAAGAAAGAAAAAGAGAGAGAATAAATGAAAGGAAGAAAGATAGGCAGAGAGAAAATGAATGAAAGAAAGAAAAGGGAGAGAGAAAAATGAATGAAAGAAAGAAAAGGGAGAGAGAAAAATGAATGAAAGAAAGAAAGAAAAGGAGAGAGGGAGAAAATGCAAGAAGGAAAGAAAGATAGAAAGGGAGAGATAAAATGAAAGAAAGAAAGACAGGAAGAGAGAAAATGCAAGAAAGAAAGAAAGAAAGAAAGGGAGAGAGAAAATGAATGGAAGAAAGAAAGAAAGAAGGAAAGAAAGAGAGAAAATGAAAGAAAGAAAGAAAGGGAGAGAGGGAGAAAATGCAAGAAAGAAAGAAAGATAGAAAGGGAGAGATAAAATGAAAGAAAGAAAGACAGGAAGAGAGAAAATGCAAGAAAGAAAGAATGAAAGAAAGAAAGAGAGAAAGAAAATGAAAGAAGAAAGAAAGAAAGTAAGGGAGAGAGAAAATTAATGAAAGAAAGAAAGGGAGAGAGAAAATGAAAGAAAGAAAGAAAGAAACCTTTCACCAATTCGGATTAATGCTGCAAGGAGCGATATTTAGGCAAAGTAAAAAAAAAATAAATAATAGCACATTTCTAACCAACACATATTTTAAAATTATTAAGTAACTTTCTTCCAGTTTCTTTGTACCAAAATTTCTCATAAAAATTTATTCTGGTAGAACGTGGAAAATAATTCAGATATGCAAGAGTTAAAAAAAAAAGTTAACAGTGAATTACAGTACAATCAACTTTCAAACGCAATTCCTGCTTCTACAATATCCCACTATTTGTATAATATATATACGCATGAATTGTCTACCTGATCATTCGTTTTTGGAACAACTGCAAAGATTGGGCGATGTTCCACGGACAAAAATCTGTTATATTGTGAAGATCAAGATCAGTTCTCTTTCTTTGAGTTATTGACAGAGCAGCCACTGTGTGTCCATTAAACAGTCTAATTCATGAACGAGTACGCAACAAGTAGGCAGACCCATCCCTGCCCGCCAAACATTTTGAAGCGATTAGATAATCTCTAGGTATTTAAGGTGACGGCAGGTCACAGAATGCGCTACATGTCAACGGTTTTGATTTGCTGCCACATCACCGTGTCAAGTGGAGTGGCTGAAAGATGTTTCCCACGAACTGTTTTTAAAGATCTTTGCCGCGGATGTCGGCTGGCAAGAAACCAAGTTCAGAGTTACAGAGCCCAGAGTTACAGAGCCACAGTAAAAATTATGTAAGTGCAGTGAATAAAGAAACACTGGAACAATTTATCGTAGCCAGGGCTGGCCTTAGGCTGTTTTGCGCCTTAGACAAACCTAATTCCCCCCCCCCCCCAACCCAAAAAACCACCCTCGTAATCTTGGAGTGTCGGTCATTTGCATGTCCCTTGCGGAACTTCGCCTCCTTAACAGCTCTCCTGTAGGTCTCTCGGTTGTAAGCAAGATGCATTGATCATCATTGATCACAGATCATCAAAGGTGTCTTGCAGCCATCTTCGTTTTGGTCTTCCTCTTTTTCTTTTTCCCATTATGTATCTTTCCAATACGGTCTTCTCTAAATTATCATGACGTTTAATGTGTCCAAAATATTTAAGTTTTCTCTCTTTAATCGTGTTTACTAGCCAGCCTTACATACATATTATATCTTATATCCTTCCCGCACCGTTAAACGTCACACAGGGCTCGCAAAGTAGTTCGCCAATTTTTCCTGTCCTCGGCGAGTCTTTCAACCTCATCAAGGGATTTTATGCCTGTTAATTTGGCCTCTCCTAACAATGTCCTCTTCAGATATATATATATATATATATATATATATATATATATATATATATATATATATGTGTGTATGTATGTATATATATATATATATAACAACGTGGTTTATCTACTATTTTTCGATGATAATCATATACACCATGTGATCGATCTCTTTATAATATGTTCTAGCATTCTCTGTTGCTTGTAATGAAAGTCTGAGGTTAAACTGGCCGAACCGATAGCAACGTAGTTTCTTGATCAGTCACGGACTTACGATGTGGGATCGAATTCCCCCCCCCCCCCCCCCGTCATCTCTCATCATCTGCCTGGGTTCTTGCTGGTACTACGGAGTCCGTGCAGCGCGCTCAGATCCTCTTTCACAGGAGGAGATCGGAGCAATTATGGACTTGTCCTATATACGTGATGACCACCCTCATTAATGTTAATATTAAAATTTAACATTTAATCATGAAAGTAACCTTACTGCCCTCTTTATAAGAACTGATCTCTTTTGTGAAGGTCTTAACTCTTTGATTCTTAAATTAATTTTCATGCTCTGCCAGAATAAATTTTGATGAGAAATTTTGGCAGAAAGAAACCGGAAGGGAGTTGTTCTGTAATTTAAAAATACTTGTATGGATTGGGTTAGAAATGTGGTGTTTTTCATTTTACGTAGACTTTGCCTAAATATCGCTCTGAGTTTTGATTCTCATAGGCGTGCAAGATCTACCAGAGCTGCCAATGTTGTTTTGGATTAGAAGAGTTAAAGACAACTCCGGCTGTTGGCAGCTTAAGTTCACTTCCAAAGGGAGGTAATGTGACAACAACATTACAGGGCAGAAGTTATCAGTTGCTTTAGAGCCATTTTTTTTTTTTTTGCTTAGGAGATTTAGTGCCTTATTCTGGTGAATCTGGGATTTATATGAAAAATAAAGAACATTTTAAATCGTTACAATAAATATGTCAAAATGATTTTTTCCTGCATTTGTTTACACATTTAAATTTGGTTTATGATTCAGTTTCCAGGATTTCGGAAAGCCAGATCTGTGATTACCAACGGTGTGCAGCAAAAGGTCCTCAAGTGCGTCGCGAACGTTTGGCGAAAGGATTGAAAAAGAAACAAGTTTACTCGGTTTTAAATGAGGAAGTATGCTCACAAAACTGAAGATATGTTAGGGCAATTTTTCCTCCTTGTTCAACCTATCGAAAGGTTTAAAAAAAGATGGCAGGTAATCTGTAATCTAGGCCGTTAAAGGTAAAACTTTATGTTTTCAAAGAGTTGTTTAATAAAACTTCTCTGGCAACATTGACTCTTGCAACTATAGAAGTATGGCATCCATCTTTGTCTAGCAAGTTAAATGCTCAAGCAGTATAGTCTGATCACGCCAGAGAGAAAAGCATGAGTTAATAGCTCTTACTGTCCGGAACGACACTGCCAGTGCTCGGTGATAAGTTTTTTATGGCATGCTACTAACACAAAATTATCATGTTTTTGTTTTGCATTCGGTTATCTTTAGTTTGATGTATGACATGTTTATGTTTAACCTACTTAATACATGAAATATTCCATATAAAGCTCACTCAGTCTGTGCTGAAAAATTTACCACCCCCCCCCCCTTCCTCCGAAACAAAACAAAACAAAATAAAAATCCGGCACAGATGAAAGATAATTGCGGTCAGTAAGAGGGGGAGGGAATGGGGTGTTAGTGCCCATATATTCCTTGGCTTGAATGGGCATCAGATCAGCATCACGCGTGTGTGTGTCTTACTTTTTCCGAACTCCAGAAAACAAAAGTCAGGTACCCATTTCTACAGTTGCCTGTCTGTGACGCCTTGAGGGGTTAGGGAGGCGGGGGTGGGGGGGACAGACTTGAATCACCGACCTCCGCATGAGATACAAGCACACTAACGACTACACCACTTGGGCGCCAGGAAATCTCAAAGGTCTAGGATAAATAATGAAATATCAACAGGGGACTGCAGATAATCCAGTGAGGCACTTCAGGTGACAAAAACATGACCGAAAATAGAAATAGTATGTCAGCTGGATCTAAACAACGCCTAGCCATAAGACACTTGGCGATTAGACCTTGCGCGTGACGCATCCATATGCTTCCTGCGCATTCATCTTGTAGCTATGCAATTGCTCATCCCAAGAACTGACTCTACCCTCATTTTTTTCCTTTTCTTTCAAGTGTTTCTGGTATAGTATAGACCTGTTTTGTTAGGATTAATTCATTCCACTTTGTTTCTTCCCCCCCCCCCTTCCTTTGTCACGTGTGCTGGGTGGATCCCAAGCATGTTACCTGTCCGTGCAGTAGCGTACCTTGACGACCCATCCAGTTCTTAAATTAACATTTAATATTTTAAAACTGATTATGTTAAGTAAGCTTTAACATGTCCAGCCATTACTTTTAAACGCCATTAACAACAATCTATAAATTAATGAAAAATATATCTGAACATAAACTAAATATTTATAATCATCCACTTGGCAAAATCAGAAAGAGGTCACTGTTGTCTAATTTTTTTTTTGACCGATTTCATGCTCGACTGAAATCATGGCAAGTCCTTCCAATCGAAATTCGACGTAAAAAATTTTACTAGCAACATTAATTTCATTTGAAACACAGCACGTCATAAATAAATGATTGTGTTTTAAACAATTATTTACTTTCATATTATTTTAAAGTTTTTCCAGTTCATCCCATTTTCCCATTTTTGTCTCCACCCCACCCCCCCCCCCCCCCCCCCACAAAAAAACCTTGTGCCCCGTGGAAGTGGGTAGAGCCAACCCTGAATATTTGTTTATTATTTCCATTGCAGGCAGCACAGGACAATAACGACTGTGTTATAGATGATGGTAATCATAATGATGATAATGACGGCGATGGCAATAAAAGCAGATTATCAAACAACGACCGTTACATATCAAGCACAATGGGGAGTGGGGTGCGTGTGCATGGAAATGTTAAGGAAGTAGGGGGTCTCTCTTATGAGAATCTACTAGAAGAAAAGTGAACAGACTGTCACAGGGCGCTGAGTTTCTTGTAACAAGGTGAGCGGGCTTCACAGGGCGCTGAGTTTCTTGTAACAAGGTGAGCGGGCTTCACAGGGCGCTGAGTTTCTTGTAACAAGGTGAGCGGGCTTCACAGGGCGCTGAGTTTCTTGTAACAAGGTGAGCGGGCTTCACAGGGCGCTGAGTTTCTTGTAACAAGGTGAGCGGGCTTCACAGGGTTCTGGGTTTCTTGTAACAAGGTGAGCGGGCTTCACAGGGTTCTGGGTTTCTTGTAACAAGGTGAGCGGGCTTCACAGGGTTCTGGGTTTCTTGTAACAAGGTGAGCGGGCTTCACAGGGTTCTGGGTTTCTTGTAACAAGGTGAGCGGGCTTCACAGGGTTCTGGGTTTCGTGTAACAAGGTGAGCGGGCTTCACAGGGTTCTGGGTTTCTTGTAACAAGGTGAGCGGGCTTCACAGGGTTCTGGGTTTCGTGTAACAAGGTGAGCGGGCTTCACAGGGTTCTGGGTTTCTTGTCACAAGGTGAGCGGGCTTCACAGTGCGCTGAGTTTATTGTCACAATGTGAGCAGACCGTCAGAGGGCGCTGGGTTTCTTGACATAAGGTGGGCAGACCATCACAGGGAACTGGGTTTCTTGACATAAGGTGGGCAGACCATCACAGAGAACTGGGTTTCTTGACATAAGGTGGGCAGACCATCACAGGGAACTGGGTTTCTTGACATAAGGTGGGCAGACCATCACAGGGAACTGGGTTTCTTGACATAAGGTGGGCAGACCATCACAAGGAACTGGGTTTCTTGACATAAGGTGGGCAGACCATCACAGGGAACTGGGTTTCTTGACATAAGGTGGGCGGGCTTCACAGGGTTCTGGGTTTCTTGACATAAGGTGGGCAGACCATCACAGGGAACTGGGTTTCTTGCCACAAGGTGGGCAGACCGTCAGAGGAAACTGGGTTTCTTGTCACAAGGTGGGCAGACCATCACAGGGAACTGGGTTTCTTGACATAAGGTGGGCAGACCATCACAGGGAACTGGGTTTCTTGACATAAGGTGGGCAGACCATCACAGGGAACTGGGTTTCTTGACATAAGGTGGGCAGACCATCACAGGGAACTGGGTTTCTTGCCACAAGGTGGGCAGACCGTCAGAGGAAACTGGGTTTCTTGACAAAGAAGCAGGTACACTCAACCATGAGAAATACTCGCATTTTCCACCCGTTAATGAGAAATGACTTTTGTTCCAACTAAGAGAGAGAGGGGGGAGAGAGAGAGTGTGTGTGTGTGTGAGTGTGTGTGCGTGAGAGAGAGAGAGAGAGAGAGAGAGAGAGAGCGACAGAGATAGAGTACGGCTTTTGCTATTCTGTAACTCTGGTGAGTGGTAGAAAAAGTGGCAGGGGGTAAGGAGGTGGTTGGGGAGAGTTTTGCACCGCCTTTAAAATTCCTTTCGGAGGCCTTGACTACTACTATATTACTACTACTACTACTACTACTACTACTACTACTACTACTACTACTACTGCTGCTGCTGCTACTACTAAAACTACTACTGCTACTGCTACTACTACTACTACTACTACTACTACTACTACTACTATTGCTACTGCTACTACTACTACTGCTGCTGCTGCTGCTATTACTACTACTACTACTTACATCCTTCCCGTGCCGTTAAACGTCACATAGGGCCCGCATGGCAGCTCGCCAACTTTTCCTGTTCTCGGCGAGCTTTTCAACTTCATCAAGGGATTTTATGCCTCCTAATCTGGCCTCTCTTTAACAACGTTCTCTTTAGAGTTTCACGTGGTCGACCTCTTTTTCTTCGGCTTGTTGTGTTCCACTTGATAGCTTGTTTTGGGATTCTCTGGCCGTTTCTTCTCATCACGTGACCGACATATGTCCTCCTTTTCCTGCTACTACTGTACTATGCTAACATAAAAATGCCCCGGGGTTCGCCCAGCCTCCAAAAATGGGCACCAGAGAAATCTGGGAAGGTAAAAGCGGTCAGGCATGATACTGACCACGTCAGACTTTTACTTACCATAGGTCTTGGAAATACGGGCTCAACACCGTATCCCTGATATACTTTAATACGATGAAACCGAAGATTTTACCTCGTGTTTTTTTTTTTTTTTGAAAAAAGAATTATACTAACATACACACAAACAAACAGTCAGTTACACTCCATAAATATTTGACTGAAATCTTTAGTTCATGCACTGAAAAGCTATTTACAATATATATATATATATATATATGTATATATATATATATATATATATTCTAGAGCCGCTTTATGATCATATAAATAATAACTGGTCATCTGTACTCCATATTCATATATCACCAGTTTTATACCTACGCGTTTGTTTTTCATATTCCTGTTTTATATCAACACCCCTGCGCTCGTTTCACGTCCCACTTTATATTGTTTCGTTTACGTTCGTCAATTACTTTTTGTAAAAAAAAGACAAAAACATAACCGGCTTTGACCTTTGCTCTCTGGACGTCTGGAACGTGTATTAACGTGTCATAAATTAACCCAGGGAATAGATGTTTCTTACAGAATTCACAAGACGGCCCAAGAGTGCTTTGCAGCAGCTGGGAGCTTAGTGGAAAAAAGGGGGGGAGGGGCCACGGGGATTTCTCCTGGCCGCACTTCACACTTATCTCTGCGCCTTTATCTCCCTCTCACAGCTGGTGAGCTAGTGCGCGCCTCCGAGTAACGCTGGTTATCTCCGCCATTTTGGCCCTAGCTAATTACGCTTTATGATATGGCTAGGACACTTTATGAAAACTAGAAGTCATAAACAGTTCTAGAGAAATGCTGATAGAGATACGGCAATGTTTATTGCTAATTATAGATAGTGTGTCTTCTTTTTTTTCCCCACTCTTTGAGGTTGTAAGTTACAAAAGCAATCAGTTTCAGTTCTTTATTAGTCTTTCGTGCCTTTTAGTTACATTACCCCATCAATTTAAGATCATTGCTGGAGGTAAGAGCTCTCCACTTCCTTTCTCTGTTTAGATCTTATTTCACAAATAAGAGACTTATAAGTTCTCTTGTCTTCTATGTAGCCCAACAGTAAAGTACTTCTTAACCTTGTGAAGGCATTCCTCGATTTACGAACGCCCGTTTTACATCAAGCGAGTACTTACGAACAACTCTCATAAAGTCTGTTACATTACAAATTCGAGTTACATACAATGGTTCATAAAGCACATTGATCCTACTTTGCGGCACGCATCAAAACATTGCGCATCTACTGCTATTCTTCGGTTTCTTTAATGTTTTTTTTATGCATAGAAAGGTTCACAGTACTACATACTAAAACAGAAACTCGACTAACTGACGATAGATAAGGAACCGAACTCAACAGTTCCTATTGTAAAAATTCGACTTACGAAGAGACTTAGGAACGGAACTCGTTCGTAACTTGGGAACTGTGTGTATGTATGTACGTACACTACGTACGTACGTATGTATGTATGTATGTATGTATGTATGTATGTATGTATGTATGTATAATTATTATTATTAGTATGTTTAATTTTTTCCCACATTTTTTTTTGAAAAAAAAGTGTTTCACAATAAGTGCGTCTTTCCTTTAAATTTTTACAGATAAAATAGATAACGACTGAGGTAAAACTGGTTCTAATAATAAAGATAGATAGAGGTGTATAGTTCAGATTTTTAAAACGACAGAAGGAATGATGAATGGGGAAAAAACATAAATGGCAGAAAGTATGAAAGTAAGATGAGAATGTATAAATGAAAAACATACACTATCCAATATTTCGGCGCCAGCCAACGCAAGAGCAACACAACACATGGAAAAAAAAGAAGGAAAATGTTTCTGCTTCTGTCAAAGAAACTACCTAGGAAAACGGGACATTTCTGTTAGTGCAATCCGGTGCTGTTCTTCTGATGAAGACCCTCACAAGGCTCTAGAACAGCGCTTATTTTCCAGGCTGGCTGTCTCCACCATCTGGATTTAACAACAAATTCAGTTTCCATTAAACTTCTTTAGATTTTCGTCTATTTTCTTCTATTCATGCTCTACTTTAATGTCTTAGCACCATTCATTTCACTGCAGTTTTGCATTTATAAGTTTTAGCGTCATCTCACATACATACATAAATACATACATACAAACATACACACATACAAACATACATACATACATACATGCATACACATACATACATACATACATACATACATACATACACATACATACATACATACATACTGTGAAACATTTAAGTCTTTGGAAATGTCAGACTCTAAGATATGTACTGTGAAACATCAAAATCTTTGGAGATTCCAGACTCCAAGATACGTACTGTGAAACATCAAGTTAGAAATACATCACCGGTTCAAAGGTTCAAAATTCAGATTCCGGGGCCGCATCATTCAGAACATCTTCATATATGCTCCTTCGCGTGGCGCAGCATCCATCCCAGAGTATGTTTGCTAATAGTTCCCGTCAAGTGTTGGTTGTTCACGATGCATTTTCTGCCACTGTTCAGATCTCCTACCAGCACCCTTAATCTGTCCCAGCTCCAGCAATCTCTTCCATTCCCGTTCTTCGTTTTCCCCCCAGTCTTTTCAATACATCTTTAGCAATGTAGGAACCTACCCCAGAGAATCTGAATCATTGTCCGTATCATACGCCCACTGCTCTCTCTCTCTCTCTCCCCCCCCCTTTTGTGCCTGTGTGTGTGTGTGTCTTATCCCACCCTCTTCACGAAAACTCAAGATCTCAGCTTTCAATATCTATTTTTTTTCCAGCACAAAATTCTTTGGTATTTGGCAGATTTATTTATTTATTTGCCCCATTAATTAGTTTCAGGAGGCTCACTTATTACGTTTTATTTTTTAAGTGCTTAAGTGCAGACGCATTTTAATAGACGCATGACGCACGCATTTCTGTACGTATCGTAAACCCTTGAATATTTGGCCCATTTATTTTTTGCGACGTAAAGCACACATACACTCACAGACACTTACACCGTGTGTTCTCATTAACTGTTCGGAATATATTTATTCAAGCCCCTCGCGAATGGTAAATATAATCGAAATAATAATCATCACAATAATAATAATAACAACAATCATGTGCTGTGAAAAGTAGAAAATATGACTGCTGTGTGTTTAAAATCGGAAACATACAAGATACCCCCCCCCCCCCCCGAAACAACTGTGTTAAGAACACACACTTATCTTAACATAGTCTTTGTGAGACAGGGAACATAGATCTGTTTGTTTAAAAACTCTGACCTACTTCTGTAGAGCAGAAACCTGTAGCAATCAACACTAATTGTAATTGTTACTTTTGTAAAATGTAATGTCAAGTTGGTGGATGGATGGGGACATGGAGAATGCTGGTGGGGATGAGGAAAATCTGGCGTGAAACCAGTGAATCCAGGACGTGACAAGCCTATGGATTTTTACAACAATGGCTATCAGAATGAGGTAAACAAGTCAACAGACTATAGGTGGCAGGTAATGAATATCGCTGAGTCACTCATCGGATTCCTCATTCCAAAGTCGGAGTGTCTCTGTGGAACTGTCTCAAAGCCGTCTGGCCAGCCTGTATTGTACACTGGATCTGACTTGAAGAGGCTTAAGTACAGCCACCATAGGTTGGAAAACAATGTTTGGCCAGGCCAGCCTATACCACTGTCTTCATGGCAGTCTGAGCAAGACCACAGTCTGCCTTATAGCAAGGAAAGGTGTTGAAGTCGGAGGTACCCAGTCAAAAGGAGCATCGCAATAATTACCACACATCATCGCTAATAGTGCATACGAAGAAGAAGAAGAAAGATATGGCCCTAATTCCAACTACTGCACTGCAAACAGCGGTTTCCCAGCTGATGGTGAGTTTTCAGAAAAAAGCTACCTGGGCCACTCCCACTTTACTGTATCTCGTCTCAAAAAAAAATTCAAACAGGCATTTAAGGTATTTAAATTATCGAATCTCCATAAAAATACATTAGATTTTGAAGTTTTCCGTTTCTACTAGTTGTTTCTTTTTTAGGGAAATAACACTGAACAATAGGTTTTTAAACTGAATTTCCATTTGATTTAGTACAATCTCCACAGATCTATAACGGGTTGATTGATAAGTTATTGACACAAGGTACTTGAAACACGGTAAATATTAGGTGCATTTTTAGATCAGGTTAATGTACGATTAAACACCAAGTTTCAAGAAATTAACTGTAACCAATTTTTTTTTACAGGCTACTGAAGTGGTAAGGGATGGCAGAAATTGAGAAAATGGATGAAATTTCTCATCAAGCAGTCATTCGCTACCGCTGCATCAAGGGCTTATCATGGAAGGAGATTCATGAGGATATAATAGAGACTCTAGGGGAGAGTGTCCCTTCTTACAGCACAGTGAAGAAATGGACAGCTCAATTCAAACATGAAAGCGAGAGTCTGGAAGATGATCCCTGTCCACGAAGACCAAGAACAGTAACCACCGATGAAACCACCGGTAGAATCCATGACATGATAATGGAGGATCAACGACTAACTGAGCAGTACATTGCTACTGAGTTGGGCATCTCTCACGAACGTGTTCATGCCATTATTCACAATAATCTTCAAATGACACAGGTCTCTACTCGATGGGTCCCGAAACTTCTTGGAGCTGATCACAAATGACAGCATCTCAAAATGTCAAGAGACAATCTTGGCCATTTTTCTGCAGATCCTGAAAAGTTTCTTCAGCAATTTGTGACTGTGGATGAGACTTGGGTTCGTCATTTTCAACCAGAAACCAAAGAACAGTCAAAGCAGTGGAAACATCATAGATCCCCAACTCCAAAGAAAGCAAGGGTGATTCTGTCTGCAGGTTAAAGTGACTGCTTCCATATTTTGGGATTCAAAAGGTGTGCTATTGGTAAACTAACTTCAAAAGGTCAGAATGGTCACCAGGGCCTATTATGCTAATCTCGTGAAGCAACTGGGGGTCAAATTGAAGGAAAAGTGTTGAGGGAAAATGACGAGAGAAGTCCTCAAGAAAATGCTCCAGTTCACAAGTCGGCGGTGGCAATGGCTGCCGATCATGAATGCGGCTTCCAGCTTCTTGAACATCCTCCTTATTCCCCAGATTTGGCCCCTTCGGACTATTACTTGTTTACCAAACTCAAAAAGGAGCTCAGTGGTCTCAAATTTGCTTCAGATGATGACGTCATTCATGCTGTAGACCACTTTCTATTGCCACAAGATACTGACTTTTACAAAGAAGAGATCCGTGTGCTCCAGGATCGCTGGATCAAGTACGTAAACTTGTAAGGGGACTATATTGAGAAATAATCCCGGAAAATTGTCCACAAATAATCCGTTGTACCTTATGCCGAGAACTTGTCAATCAACCCTCGTATATATATAAAATAAAAGCTCTGTTTCTGCGCCATTAAGGCATAATGGGGATGCTGTGTTAGGGCCATATTTCAACGACCTCTGGCACATGAAGGTGTGATGTAGTCAATATAACGCCTGGCCGCATTCACCATCCCAGATTTCTCTGGTACCTATTTTTAGAGGCTGGGTCGGCCCTGGGGCCTTTATTTTTTTCGGTGTGTACCAGAAAAAAATCCTACTGCTGGGACTAAACTCAGTACACACCGGACGTGTAAATCGATATAAGCGTTGGGTTGGGTGTCTGAGTGGCGAAATGGTTAGTGCACTGGTCTATCATGGCGAAGGTCGGGGTTCGAATCCAGCCGGAGGCACCCCCAGTCACCCAGCTGTAGAAATGGGTACCCGAATTCTTCTGGATTTGGGGAAAGAAAGGCGGCCAGGCGTGATACTGACCATATCACCCTCTAGTGTGCTGACAGGTCAAGGAAAATATGGCCGCTAACATCATATCTCTATGTGCCTCTAAGGCATGAGAGGATTATCTTTATCTTTACCTTTTATATATGCTTTTATTTATAATTTTAACAATATTTCATCATCATTATAATCATGTGCCATACCTGAACTGGAGGCGTCGGTGACTGCGTCTCTCCACAGTTTCTGGTCTCTCATGTTTTTCATCAATTCTCTTGTGCTTCTCCCTTAGCATTTTATCAAGTTATATAAGATTTTCTCTCTTGGTCTACCTCTTCCTTTCCTGCCTCCGAATTTCCTGTTGTCACGATATTTTCAATTTCTCCTCTTCTCATTATATGGCCAGTTAACCTAGACTGTCTCTCCCCTGTGGTGTGTTTATTTAGGCTCGTTTCTTTTAGGCTTTTCCCAGGCATTCTTCTTTTGTTATCCTAGGTATCTTAACATTCTTCTTTAGTTATCTTTGATGTCTTAACATTCTTTTTTTGTTATCCTAGATGTCTTAACATTCTTCTTTTGTTATCCTAGATGTCTTAACATTCTTCTTGTGTTATCCTAGACGTCTTAACATTCTTCTTTTGTTATCCTAGGTATCTTAACATTCTTCTTGTGTTATCCTAGATGTCTTAACATTCTTCTTGTGTTATCCTAGGTGTCTTAACATTCTTCTTGTGTTATCCTAGATGTCTTAACATTCTTCTTTTGTTATCCTAGGTATCTTAACATTCTTCTTTAGTTATCTTTGATGTCTTAACATTCTTCTTTTGTTATCCTAGGTGTCTTAATATTCTTCTTGTGTTATCCTAGATGTCTTAACATTCTTCTTGTGTTATCCTAGATGTCTTAACATTCTTCTTGTGTTATCCTAGGTGTCTTAATATTCTTCTTGTGTTATCCTAGATGTCTTAACATTCTTCTTGTGTTATCCTAGATGTCTTAACGTTCTTCTTGTGTTATCCTAGTTGTCTTAACATTCTTCTTGTGTTATCCTAGACGTCTTAACATTCTTCTTGTGTTATCCCAGGTGTCTTAAAATTCTTCTTTTGTTATCCTAGATGTCTTAACATTCTTCTTGTGTTATCCTAGTTGTCTTAACATTCTTCTTGTGTTATCCTAGATGTCTTAACATTCTTCTTTTGTTATCCTAGATGTCTTAAAATTCTACTTTTGTTATAATAGATGTCTTAACATTCTTCTTGTGTTATCCTAGGTGTCTTAACATTCTTCGCAGGAACCACATTTCAGTTGCATCTGAGTCTCTTTGTTGTTTTTCTTAATGACCATGATTCGCTCCCACATAGTAATGCTGGCTCAGTATAGCTTATTTCACTTACATTAAAATAAGGACATAGGCACATATAAGTGATTTTATAAGTAATTTTGTATAACTCCATAGATTATACTCACTTACTCAATGTGATTTTAGAATACACCCACGTCCAATATTAATAAACCGAGGACAGTTTTATATATATATATATAATGACAGTCCTTCATTTCTAACTGCATGAAAACCATTGCCAGTTGATAATATTATATTTCTCACAATCAGATCTTCGAAGGAGTGTCGGGGGCGAATATTATACATGTAATCGGACGGTGCTTTTTGGGGGTATTTGTCATATTAATGGCATGGGTTTAAGGACTTGAATCTGACACCTGGAAATTGTTTTTTTTTTCCTCAGCGTCATAGGGTTGGCGTCTCTTAGTTTTCATGCAGGTCTTAGTGTCTGCCAAGCCTCATTCCAAAACGGTTTCTCATCTCGACCTTTAAAAAAGAGAAGCCAGTGGCGGATTGTCCAATAGGCCGAACAGACTTACACCTAGGGGCCTGGAACAGAATAGGGAATCATGATTTCAAGCAATAAAGAAATTCCTATATGTAATATTATTACTATAAAGTTTAATCTTATTTTTAGAGATTTTTTATCGCTATAAAGGTGGCGCAAGAAGCTGGTAAACATCATTCATTAATTCTTTTCCATGTCCCTTGTGGAACTTTGCCTCCCTAACAGCACTCCTATAGTCCTCTCGGTTGTGAGCAAGATGACCTATTGCTGATGTATCCATTTTCAGATCATCAACGGTGCTTTGCAGCCATCTTCGCCGTTGTCTTCCTCTCTGTCTTTTTTCCCATTATATACCCTTCCAATACGGTCTACTCTAGATTATCATGACGTAAATATCAAGAAATTAAAATTGCAGTTCGTCAAGGATGTGTGTTGTCACATGATTTATTTTCCCTATACCACGCAGAATATAGACGAACTACTTGGAACATCAGTGGTGGGATACGACCTAAGAAATATGCGATATGCAAATGATACAGTCTTAATAGCAAAGAGTGAAAAAAAAAGAACTACAAGAAGTGCTGGACACAGCAGTAAAATAAAGTGACAACAAGGGCCTTACCTTGAACAAGAAGAAAACAGAAGTTATGGTCATCTCAAAGAAAAAAGTGTCTCCTGAATGTAAAATAACAGTAAATGGCACAAAGCTGAAACAGGTGGACAAGTTGAGATATTTAGGGACACTACTGATCTCAGATAGAAGATGCCCTAAGTGAGGTAAAAAGCAGAATAATGCAAGGCAAAATAATGTTCCAGAAAATGAAGCGCATTCTGACACTGGGAGTGAGGAAAAGAATCCTCCGGGGCTACATCGAGCCAATTTTATTTTACGGACGCGAGGCATGGTCAATAATTAATGAACTACAAGGCCAGGTGGAAGCCACTGAAGTGTGGTTCCCTAGAAGAATGCTACGAATACCCAGGACAGCAAAGAAATCAAACGAGGAGATTCTGAGAGAGGCCGGAGAGACAAGACAAACAATAACAAAAGTCAGAAAAAGACAATCCAGATTATTAGGACACGTTCTATGGCAAAGCACGCTAGAATACGTTGTGACAACGGGAAAGACAGAAGGAAAAAGAGATGGAGGTAGACAGAGAAAGAAAATGCTGGATAGACTAACTAGATGGCACTGACGAAGAACACCAGCACTCGGAGCAGGGGGTTGTGGAAAAGCATGATAACCAACGCCAGTCGGCAGGGCAACAGATAGATAGACTATACATTTTAATTGTAAAAATTTTATACCTGGAGATGAACGGTACAGTCGGAGGGGGGCAAGGGCCCTTATTAAATTTAGCCTTGGGACCGGAGTGGTAGGTAATCTGCTGCTGTGAATAGCAACAACTTCTTGCATGCTTTAACGTCTAAATTCATTAATTCATTTGCATGTCCCTTGTGGAACTTTGCCTCCCTAATACTACTTCTGTAGGTCTCTAGGTTGTGAGCAGGATGGCCTGCTGCTGATGCATCCATTTGCAGATTATCAACGATGTCTTGTAACCATCTTTGCCTTGGTCTTCTCTCTCTTTCTTTTTCCCATTATGTACCCTTCCAAGATGGTTTTCTCTAGATTATCATGATTTTTATTGTTTCCAAAATATTTAAGCTTTCCCACTTTAATCCTCTTTACTAGCCAGCCTTCTTCAATATTAAGTTCTTGTAGTATGGATATATTTATTCTTTTTTTGTGTGTCCATGATATTTGAAGAACTCTTCTGTAGCATTTACATTCAAAGACATTTATGTGTTTCTCAGCTGTTTTGTTAAGTGTCCAGGTCTCACAGGCATATGTTGCAATGGGAAAGATGCATGTCCTTAAAAATCTTATTTTTGTGGTTCTGTCTGTTCCTCTCCGCAGATTCTTTAGTTGTTTTACTTTCTGAAGAGCAATAGATGTCCTCCTTTTAATTTCCCTCATTGTATCTCCATTATTAGTTAGTAGTTATCCAAGATATTCAAAACTCTCCACTTCTTCCAATTTCTCCTCATTGATATATATTTCAGCTGCTTTGTTTGTTTTGTCAGTTGTCATCAATTTACTTTTCTTCGCATTAAGATAGAGGTTTTGCTATTTGCTATTCTTACGGACTGACATAATTAGTCTTTCCATTCCTTTTTGTGTTGTGGACAGTAATACTGTGTCATCGCCATATCTAATCTCTGATATTGCATAACCTCCAATTGTTATGGCATCATAATATTCTTTGTCTACATCTTCTCTAACATTCCTCAGTATAATTTCAGTATACAGGTTAAATAAGTAAGTCGACATATGCATCCCTGACGGACTCCCTGTTTTATGTCAAACCAAGTTGTTGTTTCACCATTTATTCTTACTGCTGCTTGTTGGGCTAGATACAACAATGATGTTAACTGTATCAAATGTGTTGGAAATCCCATTTTTTTCCATTATTTTCCAAAGTTTTTGGTGTTGTACACAATCAAATGCCTTTGAGTAGTCTATAAAAGATAAATATCGATTCACATTAAACTTTCTGCATTTCTATATTATTAATCTTATATTGAATATATGATCTCTTGATCCTTTTCCTTGCCTGAAACCAGCTTGGACCGTATTGACTTCTTCTATTTTCTTACGAAGTCTGAAGTGTGTTAACGATCATTAGCTCATTTTCCATGCAAAATGCCATTGGATTGTCACCTGCCTCATTTCTCTGTCCTATGCTAAATTTCCCTACAATATATCCTTCGTCTTCTGCTTTTTCTGTACCTGTCTTTGCATTAAAATCCCCCATTATTAATGCAATATCATTTTTCCGTATATGGTCTATCGTCGTTTGCAGTGTGTTATAAAAGTCTTTTGCTTCCTCTTCTTCTTCTACTGGTGTAGGTGCATATATCTGGATGATTGTTACATTTCTAGGAGTGCCCTTAAGTCTAAATGAGACTAATAAAAAAACAGGAAAACAACGAATTTTATGAGAAATTTGCTACAAATAAGCAAAACTACTCACACATGACATCTGAGAAAAAAAAGTTATGCTACAAAAGCAGGACCGAAAAGTGGCTTTTGCTGGTTTGTTGTTGTTTCAAGATTATTGCGATGGTATCACGCCATCTGCTGGCCAGGGATGGTCCCACGCTGGATCACACCCTCAGAACAAGCCCGCATCGTTGAGGAATCGGTGAGTGAGTTTCTGTGTTGCGTACTAGCTCTCGTTTCCCTCTGGTTTTATGTTGTTGTTGTCTAATTAACTTGTTTTCACAAACATTTGCGCTTCTGTCAGGGGCGCGAAACTTAAACAGTCAACAGTAGTTCGTTGTATGTAGAGAGACAATATAATCAACAGTAGTTTGTTGTATGAAGAAGATATTACTGACAGTAGTTTGTTGTATGTAGAAGAGACGATATAACCAACAGCAATTCATTGTATGTAGAAGAGACGATATAGACAACTGTAATATGTTGCATGAAGAAGATATTAACAACAGTAGTTTGTTGTATGCAGAAGATATTACTAACAGTAGTTTGTTGTATGTAGAAGAGACGATATAACAAACAGTAATTTGTTGTAGGTAGAAGAGATGATATAATTAAAAGTAGTCTGTTGTATGTAGACGATACGACAGAACAAATACCAATTCGTTGTATGTAGAAGAGACGATATCTTCTTACATCTTACATTCATCCCTTGCCGCTAAACGTCATATAGGGCTCGCATGGTAGTTTGCCAAGATTTCCTGTTTTCGGCAGGCTTTCACCCTCGTCAACTGGGCTCTCTTAACAGAGTTAAGAGTTTCACGTTATCGACCTCTTTTTAAGAGATGATATAGACAACTGTAATTTTCTGTATGTAGAAGATATAATCAACAGTAGTTTGTTGTATTCTGAAGAGACGATACAGTCAACAGTAGTTTGCTGTATGTAGAACAGACGATATAGACAACTGTAATTTTCTTTATGTAGAAAATATAATCAACAGTAGTTTGTTCTATGTTGAAGAGAAGATATAGTCAACAATAGTTTGTTGTATGTAGAAGAGACGATATAGTCAACAGTAATTTGTTGTATGAAGAAGATATTACTAATAGTAGTTTGCGTACGCAAAAATGCTGTATGTAGTAGAGACAATACAACCAACAGTGGTTTGTTGTATGTAGAAGATAATAAACGCAATTTCTGGAATGGCTTTCTCAAGTAGTTTTCAAATAAATATGTAAATAAATGAATGAATAAATACATAAATAAATACTAATTGCAAATTGCTTTCAAGTTTCGAATGCGTTACAGGTTAAAGCGCGATAGACAATTCTGTAGGAATCAACTATACTGTTCAAAAAAAGAGACGCAACAAATATGATGTTCCGATTTAAACTGAAGTTTGCTGATCAGACAAGGGCAATTTATCTGAAACTTTCACTAGGACATCAACTTCACGTGCTGACCTGAATTGTACTCAGCAGATGATTCATGAGCACAGAAAAGTGACACTAGTCAAAACAGCATTTTTGACAATAACTCATGACAGGTTCACTAGAATCACGTGAAACTTACCGAACACAAAACTCACTGACCATGTTATTGAATGCCTATAAAAGATTGACGTTCCTCGGATCAATTCATTTGAAAATTCATTGCGCAAGTATGGGTCATCTCACTACAGAGCAACGACTCATCATCATTGGACGTTTACAGACTGGACAGTCAAAAGTGTAGTGGCCAGACAATTTAATGTGGTTAGAAGCACCATAAATCGCCTTTGGATGAGATTTCAAGAAACTGACTCTGTTGCAGACCGGCTGCGCAGTGGAAGACACATAGTCACAACTCCTACCGAAGACTGCTTCATACGGCTGCGTCACCTCAGGAATCGATTTGCATCTGCGTCCTCAACAGTCCAGTCAATAACAGCATATAGTCGAATTTCAGACCAAAATTGTGAGGAACCGGCTGCACGAAGCTGGTCTTTGGGCTAAAAGATCCTACAGAGGTCCTGTTCTTACAGACCGGCATCTCCAGATCCGACTGCAGTGGGCGAACCAGCATCGTCAATGGACCGTTGCGAATGATTGGAGAAGGGTTTAGTTTAGTGATGAATCATTCCTTCTGCTCCAGCGACACGATAGATGGAGAACAGTTTACCGCAGAGTCCATGAGCGCTACGTTCAGAACTGCGTGGATGAGGCTCCTCCACATGGTGGTGGAGGTGTACTGATGTGGGGGATGATCAACTTCATTGGAAGAAGTGACCTGGTGCAAATTGAAGGACGCCTGAATGCCCAATATTACGTCGCTGAAATTCTTCGTCCTCTCGTCCTTCCACTTCTGGCTGCACCAGGGTAGATTTTTCAGGAGGATAACGTTCTACCTCATGTGCCACAACTCACCACCCAGTTGCTCGCTGACAACAACGTCCAGACCATTCCGCGGCCATCCATGTTATCAGACATGAATCCAATAGAACACTTATAGGATGTACTCAACAGACAAGTCTGCCATCGAGACGTGGCAGCAACCACAATTGTCTCATGCATTGGGGGAAGAGTGGACAGCTATCCCAGTACAACAGATCCAATGGTTAATCGGATCCGTGTCAAGGAGATGTCGTTCTCTGATACAGGCCAGATGAGGCCATACACTTTAATGAAACGGAGGCTTCAGTCGCAAAGAATAAAAGTTCAAACCAAATTTAATGAATATAATTTCCTTGTTAAAGTCTTAAAGTTTTTTCATGCCAAAATTGAAACATTAATTCCGTAGAATAAAATTTCGATACAAGTTTGAAATTTGGTATCCATTACGACTACAGTAGTTTTTGCGTTAAACTCTATATAACATACAGAAGAAGCTAACAGGTGTTATTACCTCTAGAAAAAGACCAGTCTTTAGCAAAACAGGCAACCTATTAATATCATGTAAAGACCAAAAGCAAAGATGGGCCGAACGGTTCCAAGAAATACTTAATCGACCACACCTAAATGAATCAATAAATCTCACAACCGATTTACCAGTCCCACAACTAAATATCAACTTACATGAAGTTACACTGAATGAAAATGAAACAGCAGTGAATCTAATGGCTAACAACAAAGCTGCAAGTGAAAATGAAATAACACTCGAAATGTTAAAAGCTATTAACAGTGACAACATGAGCCAACTACAAAGAATGTTTAATAACATTTGGAAAGAAGAAAAAGTCCCTTCTAAATGGAAAAAGGAATCACTGTTAAAATACCTTAAAAAGGAAACCTCAGTGACTGCGATAACTAGAGGGGTGTAACCTTACTATCAGTTGTGTCAAAGGTGTTTTGTAAAGTGATTTTGAATAGAATTAAGGACGTAGTGGATACTGCAGTGAGAGAAGAACAGACAGGATCTCGAAAAGGGAGAAGCTGTCTCGACCAGGTCTTTACTCTAAGAATAATACTTGAAGAACAATTGAAAAGCAGAAACCATTAATCCTGAACTTCATAGACTTTAAAATAGCATTTGATAGCATACATAGAGATTCATTGTAGAGAATTTGAAGACTATATGGAATACTATCTAAAATTGTCAACATCATTAGAAATCTCTATAACGGATATGTTTGTGCAGTCGAGATGGAAGAAGGAATGAGCGAATGGTTTCAGATTGAAACAGGCATGAAATAAGGATGTATATTATCTCTATTGCTTTTGGAATTGCCATAGACTTTATAATGAAAAGATGCTGTACATGTAAAATCGGCATTGATTGGGTACATAGGACTCAAATGGAAGATCTTGATTTTGCAGATGACATAACTCTTATCAGTGACAATGTGAAATCGATGCAGGACAAAAACAGATTCCCTGTCTTCCTTGGCTAGCAAAATAGGTCTTGAAATTAACAAAGACAAAACAAAAATAATGAAACTTCTCATTAATCAAGAAGGAAAAATATACATAGAAGGAACAGTTGTTGATGAAGTAAACCAGTTTGCATACCTTGGCAGCTACATAGACCAGGATGGTAACTCCAGGAAGGAAGTTAGAATACGAATTGCAAAACCAGCATTGTCCTTCAAAAATCTTGAGAACATATGGAGTTCAAAAGTTATAAGCACAAAAATCAAGTTAAGATTATTCAATTCAAATGTGATATCCACCCTCATTTATGCATGCGAAAGCTGGAAATCAACTAAAGAAATACACAAGAAGTTAGACTCTTTTGAAAACAAATGCCTAAAGAAAATATTTGGTATAAAGAGGAACGTATTCAAGAACAACGCGAAGATAAGACAGATGAGCAAACAACACCTATCTCATGGGTGATCAGAAAAAAGAAGATGGACATATGTAGGCCATGTGATGAGAAGAAACAATCAGAGAATACCAAAACAAGCTATCAAGTGGAACACAACAGGCCGAAGTAAAAGGGACCGACCTCGCGAAACTCTAAAAAGGACAATGTTAAGAGAAGCCAGTTTAGTGGACATAACATCCCTTGATGAAGTTAAAAGACTCGCCAAAAACAGGAAAACTTGACAAACAACTATGCAAGCTCTATGTGACGTTTAACGGCACGGGAAAGATGTAAGTGTTGCGTTTCTTTTTGAACAGTATATATTGAAAAATATACTTGTATGTATAACTGTTTGTTGCATCCTGGACAGTTTTCGCATAGATTCGTTTAATTAAACATGAAATTTCATTTTGATGGAACTTACTTGTATTCTGTTTTCTGCAGAGAAGCCATAGATTTCTTGATATTTTTGACTTCATAAGCATGAATGAAACATGGGCTACTGAGATGAAAAATGCGACCAGTCTCTTGGAGGTTGTATTTCACTGACAGCTGCTATTTAAAGTTACTTTACTGGAAATTAAGTGGTCGTATATATATTTTACATAGCTAACGTTGACGAATGTATGCAAAATCTTTCGTGAAAAATTTGTAAGATCCATTAAACACAGAATGAGTGAAGAAAAAATAAAGACAAGACACGAAACGAAACAAGACAATGAAAATCCCACATAAAAAAAAACACAAAATACTGAACAGGATCACAAAACGAAACTATGTGATACAAAAAAAAACCTACCACAAAATAAAATAAAATAAACACACACAGAAATACAAAGCAACTTGCAAGGAACACACGTCAGAAAAAAGACAACATCCACTCATATTTGCAGTCTGACTTGGCAGGAAGCGCTCTGAAACATGGAGAAACAAACTACACAGGCTGTTGGGACCATCAGAAGAATTTCCCTCACTTCCACTGGCCTCTCTCAGACAAATGTGCTGCCTTTAATCTCCAGACAAGAGGATGCGAACAAACGAATCATAAAACTCCCAAGAGTGTGTTATTCTGTTGTTTCCTTCCTTCCTCCCTTCTTTCTTTTTATTTTTAATATGCCAGAGCTGAGACTGAAGTACAGTATGTGTTATACATTTCTGAACACTTCTTATACATTTCTGAACACTTTTATACATTTCTGAACACTTTTATACATTTCTGAACACTTCTTATACATTTCTGAACACTTCTTATACATTTCTGAACACTTCTTATACATTTCTGAACACTTTTATACATTTCTGAACACTTTTATACATTTCTGAACAGTTCTGATATATTTCTTAACAGTTCTGATATATTTTTGAACAGTTCTGAAATATTTCTGAACAGTTCTGAGATATTTCTGAAAAATCTTGCAGTAATAAGATAATTGAAGACGTCCTCTTGCTGGTTGTCCGCAGAGGTCATGACGCTGAGTGCCTAGATTCTATGCAAACAATCGGAAGTCTTCGGCCAAGTGTAAAGTTAACTAAAGGCTTTTGATTTTAGATATTTTCAGTGTCAGTTTTCACGTACATTAACGCTGAAGCGGCAAATCCTTTCGTGCCAACTTCTAGAGCTGTTTCGTTAGATTTAACTCTTAACAGCACGATGTAGTTGTAATACACGTTGGTTGTGATTCTTCTGCTGCGCGGTCTTTGGGATTTTTTATCAGGTCAAGGGCTTTTCTTTTACTGTACCACTTAGGACAGGCAGTTTTGATGCTTAACTATAATTGTCCCCCTCTCTTGCTTTTTTTTCCTTTCGGTTTTTCAGTGATTGTCAGGTTTTCTCATTTAACATTTTTTAAAACTATGTTAGAAAAGTAAGTTCCATTGGAGTCTAGTAGAAGTGTTACAATGTTCCTGATAATTTAACTCCTAATCTATCAGTCAACATCCATGATACATGAACATTTTTTGTAAAAAACAATCCATGCCCCGTTGTTTTACAACAAAATGACACGATGGCTATTCTTAGTGCTTGGGGAGGGGGGGGGGGGGAGAATTACCATTGTAAAACCATAATCACAGAATAAAACCTCGAAGTATTTAGTGAAAAATTGTTTGAATGGTTCATCGTAGATGTCGGGTCAAAATAAGTTTGGAAATTTCAATGTTTGTTTGTAGAACATATATTGACGAAAGCCTACAAAGTCTTGTTCATTGCAAACATATGTGGATCCAGGCACATGATCAACAGTGATGGATAAACAGAAAATATTGTATGTTGCAGGCTCAGCTGATCTGTCGGCCCAGTTGCAAAACTGGATATGATGTTCAATGTTGCTGATAACTGTGGCCTGAAAATGAAGAAATTCTACTAGCACGGCGAGTAACACTGGATTACACAAGTACATGAGACTGTCAGTTGGTGAAAGGAATATATAAGATTTCGCTTGAAAAAATAAGTAACCTAAGATATGCACATGACACCGTGCTGATGGCTGAGAACTAATAAAACAGACAGAATCTAATGACGCCAGCAAACGACAAGAGTCAAAATGGTGGACTGGAAATAAATATCAGAAAGACACAAGTTATAGTAATCAACAGAGAAGAATTAAAACCATCTGTAAATATAAAAATAAGCGGAGAAACACTTGAACAGGTGAAAAGCTTCAGGTATTTGGAACATATGATAACAGAGAATGGACAATCTGAAATGGAACTTAATTGAAGAATAGGAATGGCAGTCTGCAAAATGAGGAAGATCCTTACATCAAAACAAATATAATATGACACCATCTGAGATTACATATCGTAAAATGCTACATATACGCAATACTCCTTTATGGCGTAGAAGCCTGGGATTTGAATAAGAGAACTTTAAAATGTGGATATATAGAAGAAGAGGGCGTAGCCTGTGGACAGAGAAGCACACAAACCAGCTAGAAGTGAAAAGAGAAGTACTGAAAATCATACAAACAAGACAGCTAAGATACTTTGGACATGTCAATATGAATAATACTATACTGGAGACCCATTCATACAAACAAGACAGCTAAGATACTATGGACATGTCAGTATGCATAATACCATATTGAAGACCCACAGCGAGGGCAAGATCGAACTATCACATTCACAAATATGGGATAATGAACTATGTTAGAGGTAACTAATCTAACAAGATAGCTCGCGCACACACACATCCATAAACACACACACACATTACATTTTCAATAAAATTCTTCTGACATTTGACTCTTGCACATTCACTAAGATAATTTCTAACAAGATCTAACAAGTTACAACTATATTCTCTTGTAACAGAACTCGGTGGCTGGCGAGTCATTGTATGAGAGGCTATTAGACATTTTATGGAGGCATATATTTACAAGGGAGTAAATATTGAAAAAGGCTTGAGTTAAAGGATGAAGGAATTGTACTCAACAGATGATTCATGAGCACAGAAAAGCGACACTAGTCAAAACAGCATTTTTGACAATAACTCATGACAAGGTTCACGAGAAATACCATGAAACTTATTGAACTCAAAACTCACTGACCATGTTATTAAATGCCTATAAAAGATTGACGTTCCTCGAATCAATTCATTTGAAAATTCAGTGCACAAGTATGGCTCATCTCACTACAGAACATCATCATTGGACGTTTACAGACTTGGCAGTCAAAAGTGTAGTGGCCAGACACTTTAATGTAGTTAGAAGCACCATAGGTCGCCTTTGGATGAGATTTCAAGAAACTGGCTCAGTTGCAGACCGGCCACGCAATGGAAGACACATAGTCACAACTCCTACCGAAGACCGCTTCATACGGCTGCGTCACCTCAGGAATCGACTTGCACCTGCGTCCTCAACAGTCCAGTCAATAACAGCATATAGTCGAATTTCAGATCAAAATTGTGAGGAACCGGCTGCACGAAGCTGGTTTTTTGGCTAGAAGATCATACAGAGATCATGTTCTTATGGACCGGCGTCGCCAGAACGGAGTGGGCGAACCAGCATCGTCAATGGACCGTTGCGAATGATCGGAGAAGGGTTTAGTTTAGTGATGAATCATTATTTCTGCTCCACCGACACAATAGATGGAGAATAGTTTACCGCAGAGTCCATAAGCGCTACGCCCAGAACTGTATGGATGAGGCTCCTCCATATGGTGGTGGAAGTGTAATGGTGTGGGGGGGGGGAATGATCAACTTGATGTGAAAGTAGTGACCTAGTGCAAATTGAAGGGCGCCTAAATGCCCAATGACACGTCGCTGAAATTCTTCGTCCTCTCGTCCTTCCACTTCTGGCTGCACCATGATCGATTTTTCATCAAGATAACGTACGACCTCATGTGGCACAGCTCACCACCCAGTTCCTCACTGACAACAACGTCCAGACCATTCCGTGGCCATCCATGTCATCAGACATGAACCCAATAGAATACTTATGGAATGAACTCAACAAACAAGTCCGCCAGCGAGACGTGGCGCCAACCAATCTCCGACAGTTGTCTCTTGCACTGCGGGAAGAGTGGGCAGCCATCCTACAACAACAGATCCAACGGCTAATCAGATTCATGTCAAGGAGATGTCGTTCTCTGATACAGGCCAGAGGAGGCCATACACCTTACTGAAACGCTGGCCTCAGTCGCAAAGAATAAAAGTCCAAAACAAATTTAATGAACATCATTTCTTATTAAAGTCTTAAAGTTTCTTCACGCCAAGATTGAAACATTAATTCCGTAAAATAAAAGTTTGATACAAGTTTGAAATGTGGTGTCCATTACGACTACAGAAGTGTTGGGTTTTGTTTTTGTTT
This sequence comes from Achatina immaculata, assembly GCA_009760885.1. Classification (NCBI taxonomy): domain Eukaryota; kingdom Metazoa; phylum Mollusca; class Gastropoda; order Stylommatophora; family Achatinidae; genus Lissachatina; species Lissachatina immaculata. The sequence continues at coordinate 7,824,571 of CM019703.1, forward strand.
TTTGAACAGTATATGATTTTAGGTTAGTTGAAAGTTTAATTATGAGAACACAAGTGTCAAACTTTGGGTGACAGAGGTGGTTTGTCGGGGACATGTGAACTCGCACGGAGATTATGGGTTTTGTGAGAAACGAAGGTCATAGAACAATGCCTGTTCACAGAAAATTGAAATTCAGGAGGAGAATCTTCAGAAAGAATGGAAAAAAACGCGAGTAATACAAGACCTTAAAGGAATACGATGATGATAATTGAGACATGGTTTGTTAGAGTCAGTTCGGGCCAGTGGTTTTCAAAAAGTAGGGGTTAGTACTTAGTTGTTTTCGTTAGGACAATTTTGTAGTTGTATTGTTGGTGGTCCTTTTAGGACATTTAGAGTGAGTCAACGTTAGGTTATTTTACTGTCAGGCATGTTCCTATCCTAGTGTTAGTCTATTTTTTACACCATGAAATACTGGAATATGTGGATTTCCCAGTTGTTGTAGTGTTCCATGAGAGTTGTACGTATGGACAATTTTTATACAGTTGTAGAATTCTGGGTCTTAGGTTTCCTCCCACATGGCAATCCATGTTTTGCCAGGAGCTGACTATTGTTTTGTATAGTCGCCCTGCCATGTTGGCCGCTCCCCCCCCCCTCCCCACCTCATCCTCATAATTCATCGTCCATTTTCTCATTCAATAAATTCATGCCTGTGAGATTTGAAAACACATTCTTGGTTATTCCACACGTCGTGAGATGTTGTTATGTTGGAAGCTTGCAGAGTTTGTCTAGTTGTAATGATGTTGGCTAGTGGCGGCAAGAGAGTGTCTGGGACGTTGTGTGTTTCTAGAAGAATATCATGGAAACAAAACTTGAAGATTCATATATCAATCTACCTAAACTTGATCTTGAGAGTAAACTAACCATCAATCAGTTATCCCACTAAACACTTTGTTACCAACAGTAATCCACACATACCGGCTGATACAAGTTTAGTTTGCCTTGGGCCGGTCCGTTCGAGGAAAGTTCTTGTAGTTTCGATTTCGTCTTCAAGAATTGAGAGTCACAGCGAATGGCCCGGGTTAGAATATTATTTTAGAAGGTTATGTATGAGAGGAAGACCAAGGCGAAGATGGCTGCAAGATATTGTTGATGATCTGCAAATGGATGCATCAGCAGCAGGCTATCTTACTCACAACCGAGAGGCCTACAGGAGTGCTGTTAGGGAGGCAAAGTTCCTCAAGGGACATGCAAATGAATGAATGAATGAATGAATGTGTTCTCCTTTAATTGATTCTATATTTGAGGGGTAGAATTTCTACCTTTTTGTGCTGATCTGCACTCTGTACATGGTGTTTGCCACAAATCAGATTTAATGCTTGTTTGTGAAGTGAGTGGAGCCTGTTTGTATTTGACACGGAGCGTCCATCCCAGATTGTGGAACACTAATCTAAGTGTGTTTGTATATGTGATACGCATTATGTCTTTTTTATGTCTTGGTCGAAAAAGTGTTTAATTTTGGCTAGCGAGTAAACTTTCTGTGCTATCTAGTGTGTTAGATTATGTACGTGAGAATTCCAAGTTAAATGTTGATCACTGATGATGCCTAGAGTTTTTATGTTCATGGACGTTTTCTATTTCTGTAGTCCCAGGACAAAGCTGTAGTTTTTTTTTTTTTTTCATTCTGCAGCTTCTGTCTTGTAGTGATGAACATGGATTCTGTTTTGTTGCTGTTTATCAACATACAGTTATTATCAGTCCATTTAATCAAGCTGTTTATGTAATTTTTTAGCGTTGTCAGTAGGTTATTGATGTCATAGTGACTATTGTAAATGATGCAGTCATCAGAAAAAAAGATCACACGAAGAGTGCTTTAAATGTAATAGTAAATCGTTAATATAGACAGCAAATAGAAGAGGACCAAGAATGGAACCTTTAGAAATACCAGATAATTATGAAGACAAACAGAGCAGAGTGGAGATTCATTGCTGCTAACCTTCCGTGGAGAGAGGGTACGAGCTGATGCTGCTGCTGCTAATGATGATGATGATGAAACTCGATTCCACCAACAGAGGCAACTCCGTCGAAGTTGTAGAGCTCAGGGGGAAAAGTTTGACTTGTCAAAAAGGCCTAAAACGGCAGTAACTTGCAAGAAACAGTGAGTGCTTAGCCAAACTGACTAATTTGATGTGTAGTCTAAGAAAGAAAGAATGAATGAATGAATGAATAATCTTTATTTTTCAAGGGTAAAGAAAGAGAGAGAAAGAGAGAGAGAGAGAGAGAGAGAGAGAGGGAAGGAGAGGGAGGGGTAAAGGAGATCAAAAATGAAAATTTGCTTGACCTTTTTGGTAGCAAACTGAAAAGAATCTGGCTCACTTAACCAGCAACACAAGCTGGACCCTTATGAGTTTTAATTTTTTAACTCTTTAAGTCTGCACCTTCACGAAAACAGCCACTCCAGACAATCTTCATTGTCGTTTGCACTGAGGGAGAAGTGGAGAAGGGAGGGGGCGCCGGTGCGGGGGTGGGAGAGGTAGGCGAAGGCGAGAATGGCTTATATCTGTCCGAGGTACACCGTTTAGTTACCTCCCTTCTCCGAGACTGAAAATTAATAACAGCATGCACATTCCCATCTGTGCTAGACTATCGCAGGGTCATTGGCGCTGAACAACGTGTGCCCTTTCAGTGTCAGGCTCACATTCTGTCTAGATCTAAATAGCGTTAAGTTAAATCAAGATTAGAATGTTCCGATGCCGTAATTCTCCTCTTTTAGAGGCTCATTTTTCTAAAGATGTTTGTGCTGATGGTAACTTGCAGCATCATTTTTAAAAAAAAATTTAACATAGCAAATTAAAAATGGCTGGTAAATATTTTCTAAAACTGAAGTGAAATATTGGTTGCCAGTGATTCTTCAGTACCGTGCCTATTATTATTATATTATTATTATTATTATTATTGAGTGAATAATTTATTGACAATAATAATAATAATCTTTTACAAGAGTAATTAATCTGTAAATGTTACTGTGTGAAAAATTACTGATTATTTTCTCTATTATTATTATTATTATTATTATTGAATGCTCGTTGCTCTCAATGCGTTGGAACTAAATGAATGTAGAATTTCAAATCTAAAATGGAAATTTAAACCTACGATCTCAACTGATAAGTTCGGCGGGGGAGGGGGAGGGAGGGGAAAGAGAAGCGATCACGTGTGCTAATTCTCTGTACAGCACACTGGTCTACAGGTAGGTAATACCAAGAGGTCAGTCTGGAATTGGCTGCAAGCTAACATAAAGCCGACATGTCCATATACTTGCAAGAAAAAAGCGCGCATATGCTCTGATTTCTGTTTCTGCTATTCTTTGAGCAAAGCTAGACGCAACAAATTTATTTAAAAGGCAGAGCAAATGTTTTCTTAAGCAACCTTCCGCCGCAGAGTTCTTCCACCTGTAACTGCTTGACACGTTCCTTGTTAAATATTAGTTTAAAAAGTTGAAAGGGTTCGTAACCCTGTTCATATAATCGAGACCTCTGAGATAAGCGTAGATCGCTCTCATAAGCTCGGAGTTGTTTTCTGTAGTGTTTCAAATAGAAGAGGCTACGTTTTCACATTCGTGTATAATTTATTATAAACCGTTGAATGTGCTGAATGTGCTGTGAACAGGATTTTCTATGATTTGTGATGTAATTTTCTGATTTAGCGGCTTGGAAAAATCATTCACATTCTAATGATTTATTTTTACCCCAAAAGTCTAACATTGTCAAGCGTGTTGTAACTGGCGAATATTGTATCTTATCTATTTTAATGATAATCATAGAAAGAGTCTTTCGCACCACTTCAGACTACTTCGGAGTACAGGGCGACACGTGTCCTCTTCAATGTGTCTTCAAGTAGACAACTAATTTTTTTTTTTTTTAGATCGGTGATTCTCAGCATGGAGGCAGGTGCCTCCCTTGAGGTGGAATTTCAATCTAAGTTTCAGTAATTATCTCCATAAAAGAATTTATAATGGTGGAAATCCTTTCTGGATGATGATTGAGTATACAGGGGAGGATTTAGGAGTCGTACTGAGTTCAAAAGTGAAGATTCGTACCTGGGACATTTGGAGCTGCTTTTCTAGTATCCATGAGCGAAATCAGATAACTCACTCCGTTGTGCCCAATGGCGCCACCGGTGACAGCTGAAAAGAATAGCATTTCTTAGCTGCAGAACGTCCATGAAACAACAAGAATATTTCAGTAGCGTATGAACTTATCTGAATATTGTGTCTTTTTTTCCTATATTTTATCCTCGAATAATAATATTCTAATTTTTAAATACACGTAATCTCAAGTTTCCTAACAGAAATTAGATTTTTTTTTCATACATAAAAACAACTCTTTCACATGCAAACTGCGTACAGTACAAGCGGAGCCAGCGCTTCCTCGCGAGGACTTTGTCACATCCGCGTAAAAAAACATTTGGCTACAGACAAGCCCTCATAAACTGACTATTGTTTAATTCTGTCGCCAGAACATCCTCTTACTGTTTACAGATACTCAGATCAGCGTGTGGGATCTCAGCCTGGGTCAGACAACAGGCCTTTCTCTTGATACAGAAGAGTCTTTCATGAGGGCGATTTGTAACGTGGCATACTGTACATACATTATTAGTCTGGTGCTGTAAACAAATAGTCGTCGATGTACATAAGCAATATAAAATAATGACTTTTGTATAAGGCAGTATTGTCACTAGTAACGTCTTACGGTAGATGTAAAACCATATGAACGTCTGAAGACACTTTAGCCTAGAGCGTTTTTTTTTAATTTAAAAAAAGCGTGTATTCAAGAGCGTGTGAGATCTTTGTTCCTTGTTACTAAGTGTGCACTGTCTGGACCTGCAAAGAGTTAACTCCCTTCGGTAATGGATGCTGATGGTAAGTTATTGTGTTGTACTTCTATGGTTGAGCTTCGAGCAGTTAGTTTTTTCTGTATCTATGATGCCATAAAATGTTTCTTCTATGTTATCTTTCCAAACAGTGAGATTCCGTTATAGATAAATGGAAAAGAGTTTTCTCTTTTTTTTTAAAGGTGAGTAATGTGGCCAAGTGAAGATGGATAGCAATGGGAGGAAATTTGTTGAATAAGTTTCGTGATACGGGAACTGTGGAAGATGCTCCGCGATCTGGTAGGCCTGCTGTGTCTGAAGAAAAATGTCTAGATATCCAAGACAGAATCCTGAAAAGTCCATGCAAGTCCTTAAGGAAAATGTAGCAAGAAGTGAACGTATCACTGAGCACAGTGCACAAAATTCTTAAACATCGATTAAATTTTCATCCATACAAGATTTCTATTGTGTCTGAACTAAAAGAGTGTGACAATCAATCCAGAGTCAACTACTCCACGTGGTTTCAAGCATTTTTAGCTGAAGAAGACGAGTCAATTCTCAATTTAACATTCTTCTCTGATGAGGCATGGTTTCATCTATCTGGATACGTTAATAGCCAAAATAATTGTATCTAGAGCAGTGTTAATCCCAGTGCATTTCATGAAGCGCCACTACACAATGCAAAAATTGAGGTATGGTGTGCCGTCAGTAGAAAACGTTTAATTGGACCAATTTTCTTCAACAACACTATAAATGCCGATCGGTACCGTACTGACAATCTGGAACCTTTTTTAGAACAGCTGAATGAACGTGAAATTGAAGAAGCGTGGTTCCAGCAAGATGGTGCAACTGCACACACAGCTAGAGTTAGAAGAAATTTTCGCAAATCGAATAATATCTCGTGGAATTTGGCCTGGTCGTTCTCCAGATCTAAATCTATTAGATTATTATCTATGGGGTTTCTTTAAAGGAAATGTTAAAAAAAAAATAATGCACAAACAATTGAGGACCTGAAAGAAGCAATCAGAATTACCATTCAAGAGATAGCAACAAACACGTTGCACAAGGTATTTGACAATACGAAGAGACGTGTACAGTCATGTCTTGAAGCCCGTGGTGGACATTTCCAACACTTGTTACAATGAATATTTCAGTGGTACATTCCAGCTAACACAAAACAGTGTTGTATCATTGCAGCCACTATTAATTAAATGACTTTTTTAGCACATTTTGTGATGACGTCATTTACTTCAATTTTCAATTTTATTTTCTTTTTTTCATAGAAAGTGTAGTGAGACTTTAAAAACAGCCTGTATAAGAGATCACGGCTAGAGGAGAGTCAGGGTCACATGTCAGGAGACGAAAGCTTTATAGATCAGAGAGGGCAGGGGAGCTTTACTAAAATTAGATTAACACCGTCGATGGTCATCCATCACTGAACAGAACATTAAATTAATCCGTCGCTGAACAGAACATTAAGTTAATCCATCATTGAACAGAACATTAAGTTAATCCGTCGCTGAACAGAACATTAAATTAATCCGTCGCTGAACAGAACATTAAATTAATCCGTCGCTGAACAGAATATTGAAGAGATTAAAAATATACATTTTTTTTCTTCTCGGCCTGATCGATTAAACATTTACTGTCCAGCGCGTCTGACATCTTGTATCTGAGCAAGAAATTCTTTCCATTTCTCACGGTCTGAGGCCAGACTATGCATGACGTCCGAGCTGTAATATATCGACCGACCACTTCGGTTTCAACAGTTCTTGATCATTTTATTTCTTCGCCTGCCTCGTTTTCCTTTCTCTTCGACTTTGGAAATAAAATGTGTCAGAATAGCCCGATGAATAGGTTAAGAATAGACGTGCTCTTTTGTTTGGTAGAGTTTCCGGCCAAGCATGGCAGTGCAACTTCCTGGGAGGATACTGAGAGCTATATCGTTCAGGTTTACAAACATTTAGAAAGAATAAGGAAAGTGGGTAGAAATAAAAAAGGGCAAAAACTAGGATGAGCACATACATATGACGTGCATACAATCCATTATGTTTTCAAGCTTTTTTCAAGGTTCACATACAAAAAAAACAAAACAAACCAGCAACACCACTTATAAAAACACGAAATATAGATGAACAGTTAAATATTTAATTTTTTTAGTCTTCTCCTTGTAAAGAAAGACGGGCACAAATGCGTGTGCTTGTGTGTGTGTGTGTGTGTGTGTGTGTGTGTGTGAGAGAGAGAGAGAGAGGAGAGAGAGAGAGATCCCCGAACAAGGCTTTTGCTGAAATATTGAAATGTTATTTGTTCTTCGATTTCACTTTCAGCCGTTCTTATTTCTGGCCATTTTCCTCACTTTTTCTATCCTTTTATAAAACTGAACCATACACCTCCGTCTAATTTGATCGCTAGAATAACATTTACCGCAGACCTCACTTCTCTTATCTCTCACGTTCACAACGGGAGGGTACAGAGGTTCCTCAGCTTCGGCGAAATGAAGATAACTAAGACAATTTGCTAATCACATACTCTCACCGAATCTGAGATTCTTGAATGTGGTAAGCTTACATCCGTGATGACAACACTAAGCAACAGCAGACTAATGAGACGTGTGTCACGTGACCAGAATGGATGACAGCCATGCACCAAAGCAAGTTATAGATGGAGAAAATATAGAGGCAAGGAGACAACGTGATGGAGCAAAACTCAATCAGCCATTTGCATGTCCCTTACGGAACTTTGCCTCCCTAACATCAGTTATGTAGGCCTCTCGGTTGTAAGCAAGATGCCCTGCTGCTGATGCATCCATTTGCAGATCATCAACGATGTCTTGCAGCCATCTTCGCCTTGGTCTTCCTCTCTTTCTTTTTCCTATTATGTATCCTTCCAAGACTGCCTTCTCTAGATTATCATGACGTTTAATGTGTCCAAAATATTTAAGTTTTCTTTCATTAATCCTCTTTACTAGCCAGCCTTCTTCAATATTAAGTTCTTGTAGTATGGATATATTTGTTGTTTGTTTTTTTTTGTGTGTGTGTGTCCACGATATTTGAAGAATTCTTCTGTAGCATTTACATTTAAAGGCATTTATGTGTTTCTCAGCTGTTTTATTAAGTGTCCAGGTATCACAGGCATATGTTGTAATGGGAAAGATGCATGCCCTTAAAAATCTTATTTTTGTAGTTCTGTCTTTTCCTCTCCACGGCTTCTTTAGGTGTTTTACTTTTTGAAGAATGCACGGTAGATGTCTTCCTTTTAATTTCCCTCATTGTATCTAGAAACTAAGATACAAAAATATTTATAAATCGTCCATGTAAGATTTTTCCTACAACCATTAAATCTGCGAAGCACTGGCGAAAGACCGTGTCACGAAGAGAGTGACCCAACATAAGAGCATAAAAGCATTTAATGAGGGTCATAACTGAAGAAAACACATGCAAATGCAGCACAAACCCTATTTGCTACTAATGAAGCCGATTACAGAAGTCCAATATTGGTACACTTTGGCCTGCCAGAAACTATGCAGCTGTTCGAAAAATCCAGCAATAGCTAACATCTACCAGACCCAAAGCCGTCTTTTAAGACAAAAAGTAGCATAATTGTCATTATTATCGTCACCACCATCGTGGCTCGCGTACTTAGTCCCACACATTTAGAAAAGAAACTCTGAAAAAGCTGACTTTTTTGTAACAAGCAACATGATAAGGCACGAGGATCAAAGTATGCCACTCTCAGCGGCCCTCAAGTGTGTTTATATTCGTGTTCTTTGACGAAGGAAGCTCTGATCACATGTTGATGCTAGTCTCCGCTATCCCAGCATGCTCGTCAGACATACAAGAGAGATGTGCACTGACGTAAGATTTTTTTTCATCGACTGAGTCTCAGAATGTTTCTGTCACAACCTAGCCTTTATCATTAACCGCTGTAAGCCATGCACTCATTCTGTGTATACCTTCTTGCGTAGTCGAAATGGATCAAATTCAACTTCCAAATACGAGGAGTGATTGATAAGTTCTCGGCATATGGTACAACTGATTATTTATGGACAACTTTTTTGGGCTATTTCTCAACATAGTCCCCTTGTAAGTTTAAGCACTTAGTCCAGCGATCCTGAAGCATATGGGTCCCTTCTTTGTAAAAGTCAGCATCTTGTGCCTGTAGAAAGTGATCTACAGCATTTATGACGTCATCATCTGAAGCAAATTTGCGACCACTGAGCTCCTTTTTTAGTTTGGTAAACAGGTAATAGTCCGAAGTGGCATAAGGAGGATATTCAAGAAACTGGAAGCCACATTCATGAATGGCAGCCATTGCCACCGCCGACTTGTGAACTGGAGCATTGTCTTGCTGAAAGATGACTCCTCTCGTCAATTTCCCTCGACGCTTTTCCTTCAATTTGATCCCCAGTTGCTTCACAAGATTAGCGTAATAGGCCCTGGTGATCGTTCTGACCTTTTGAAGATAGTCTTCCAATGGCACACCATCTGAATCCCAAAAGATAGAAGCCATCGTTTTGCCTATAGACACAACCATCCTTGTTTTCTTTGAAGGTGGGGATCCATGATGTTTCTACTGCTTTGACTGTTCTTTAGTTTCTGGTTGAAAATGATGAACCCAAGTCTCATCCATAGTCACAAATTGCTGAAGAAACTTTTCAGGATCTGCAGAAAAATGGCCAATATTGTATTTTGACATGTTGAGACGCTGTCGTTTGTGATGAGCTCCAAGAAATTTCGGGACCCATGGAGAAGAGACCTTTGTCATTTGAAAATCATTGTGAATAATGGCATGAACACGTTCCTGGTAGATGCCCAACTCAGTAGCAGTGTATCGTTCAGTTAGTAGTCGATCCTCCATTATCATGTCATGGATTCTACCGGTGGTTTCATCGGTGGTTACCGTTCTTGGTCTTCCTGGACGGGGATCATCTTCCAGACTCTATTTCTATGTTTGAATTAAGCTGCCCATTTCTTCACTGCGCTGTAAGGAGCGCTCTCCCTTAGAGTCTCTACTATATCCTCATAGATCTCCTTCAATGATAAGCCCTTGATGCAGAGGTAGCGAATGACTGCTCGATGAGAAATTTCATCCATTTTCTCAATTTCTGTCATCCCTTACCACTTTAGTAGCCTGCAAAAAAATTGGTTGCAGTTAATTTCTAGAAGCCTGGTGTTTAATGTTTAATCTTACATTAACCTGATCTACAAATGCACTTAATATCAACTGTGCGTTTCAAGTATTTGTACCTTATGCCGAGAACTTATCAATCACCCCTCGTATGTGTATGAAACTTTGTTTCTTTAAATTGCACATACAAAACTTGGCTTCCAAGTGTACAGACGTCACTTTGCTGTAGAGTGCGAATACGAAACGTGACATCCAAGTGCGAATTCTTTCTTTTTCATCTTTAGCCCAGGCATCAACACAAATCTCTCTCAGAAATGCAGGCAGTTTGTCTCGGGTTTTCAGCACCGCGGTCGAGTTCTCCTGTATAGGGCTGGAGTCTGGTCAGGTTCTGTGCCTGAGAGGACACTGTGTAGTTGGCAACACTGGAGGATGTGTTGTGGGGTCTGGTGCATCCAAGTGTGAGTAGGAATTCGTTTCTTTCTTTCTTTTTTTCATGTGTGCTCTTTACCCTTCTCTACCCCTAAAAAACCCACTCTCAACCCCCCCCCCCACCCCCCACCCCGAAAAAAAATTGCCACCGAAATGTTGCATTATTGGATTTTTCTATGAAGTCGGTGTTTCTGTATATCTCCTTTTTGTTACTTGCATGTCCAGCACTGAAAACTTTCGTAGACTTGGGTTTTCGCTGGAAATGAAGTGGAAAAAATTTGATTGTGTCTACAGACAGCAGTTATAAATGATCTACTCAATACACTAACTAACCTCCAGTTTTATGCTATCAATAATTATAGCAATTGACGCAGTTCAACGCTCCATGTTGTTCCAAACAAAAGAAATATAAAACACACCATATTAATGTAAAAATAGTATAATTTCCACTCCATACTACATGTGATGTGGCCTGGGTGGCTGAGTGGTAAGCGCTCGGTCTGCTAATCAGGTGAAGTAAGAGAACAAATATTGTAAGATTAAACCTCGAGAGAACAGCGTACTATCGACTTAGCCAACTAGCAACTAGGGGTGCTAGTTGGCTAAGTCGATAGTACGCTGTTCTCTCGTGGCTAGACGGCTGCTCGTCCTACCGGAGTCCGTGTTCGAATCCCAGGTAATTCTCTTGTGATTTTTCTTTCTCTCACTTCTCACTAAAATGCTTTGTCTACGATTTTTTCGAGGTTTAATCCTACAATATTTGTTCTCTTACTTTACCGTACCAAAACCTCATAGTTTCCTATTTATAAAAAATTGTTCCTTAATACTAATCAGGTGGTACATGGGTGGAAGTCCCAGCAGTGAAGATTTTTGTTTCTGGCATCACCACACTCCAAAAAGACTCCGAGGTCCACCCAGCCTCTAAAAACTGGTACAGAGATATATGTGAAGGTCAGTGCGGCCAGGCATGATACTGACCGTATCAGGCCTTCATGTGCCAAAGATCCTGGATAAACAGACCTTCATGTGCTAATGGTTTTGGATAAACAGGCCTAACATGGTATCCCCAGTATGTCTTAATGGCACGGAAACGGTGATTTCACCTTTACCTTTACTACAATGACAGTTTCGGTTTAGATTCAAATGGCACATTACATCCCCTGCGATGTTTTTTAAAGAAAACAGATGATGTGGAACTTGCCAAGCAACATTATGTCTAGTGGCTTATCTCATGATTGAATTTACCTATATCGGATTTACACAATTTGCCACAGTAACAGTAAACAATGTTTATACTGCAGTCTACTTAAGCCTGCGTCTTTTGTCTTCAATTCTGGCTCTCGTTTCCTCCTCAGATGACGCTGCACTCTTACATGTGGTGGAGATTATAACGTTTTCTGGCAAATTACTGTCTGTTGAGCAGAATATATTTGTAGAGGCAGCTATTTATCTATTTCTTTATTTATATAGCCAGAGATTGGCTTTGTTGATTCTATTTTCTTTCTCTTAACGCTTCCGAAGTGTCAGATTTTTTTCAGTGACATTCGTTTGTTAGTTTTTCCACTCCAGACAGTCAGAAATTTTCTCTGATGCCACTTGAAGGATGTTTTTTTTTTCAGCGGACACCTTTCCTGGATTTTTTTTTTTTTTAGTATCGTCTTTTTCAAATGATCTTTTAGCTTTCGTTCATTTCCCTGCTTACACCTGGGGCATGCTTCAGTAAGGAGTCAACTTTTCCCCCTCCTTTTTAAAGACATATTCTACTTCCTTTAGACCTTTTTAAATAGCTCTGCAGTTATTTTTTTGTTTTTATTCGAGGTTCAATCTTTAGACAGTATTGTAAACTAGATATAAGCATGACGCAATTTACCTGTAGAAATTCGGCGAATATGTTTATTACAGAGTTGCTTATGTGGTATGGGAGCCTCTGTCTGGTAGGCGAAAAGTTGATGCATTGTTTTATGAATGTGGGAATGACTCGCCCGTTCTTCTTGTTACAAGCAGATATTTTCCGTTTCAAAGGTGCCTTCCTTGGAGGAAGACACATTCAGATAAGTTCTTCGTGTTTTTGTTTCGTTGTGTATGTATCCTCGAATAAGGCTCACGCCGAAATATCGGATGTTGTATGTTTTTCATTTATACATTCTCATACTTTCTATTCGTTTTTTTCTCACCTTACTCACTTCCTCCCTCACTTTGTAAAACTGCACCATGCACCTCTGTCTACCTTATTTATTTAAACCAGTTTTACTGCATTCGCCATCCCTTTTATCTTTCATAATACGAAAGGCATTTTCCATGACACGCACGTAAGGCACTCATTTCATAGCGGAACGGAGTGGACTGCGATGGCATCAGTTTGAAACCAGTTTCATTTATTCAAGAAGTCAGTTCGCAGTAAGACTCTCAGCTCATGCACTCGTTAATTGCTTAAAACTGCCAACAATAATTTCATAAAATGGGGAAAAGGTGAGTTACAAGAAAACTGTTGCAGTTTAAGGCGATATAATGACGGTGATGACAATTTGCTTCTGGTTTCTCATTGTTTACTCCTCCTCCTCCTCCTAGCTATAGTCACGCCTGCTATGCAGCTTTTAGCATCTGAAGTTTATCGCTTGAGACTCTTGCCTATAAGCAACTTTGGCATGTCCTTGGTTTATTTCTTGACACGTTTTTACAAAGAAAACAAAGTTAATAAATAACTGTGGAGACAGCACATGATAGTGATTTTCATACAAGAAAACTATGCGTCTCGATTGAGGAATACACTGTCAGACAGTTTCTCGTCTCACATTTATGTCTGATTTGTAACCACTCTAACCACTTTCCACGGTGAACCCTCACACCTCCTTCAATGGTGAACCATCAAACCTCCTTTCGTGACAAATCAAACGTCCATCCATCATGGGCAATTAAGTCTCCCTCAATGGCTAACCCCGACATCTTCTTCAATGGTGAACCCTCAAACCACCTTCCATGGCGAACCTTCAAATCTTTTCCATGGTGGACCTTCTAACCCTCATCAACATTGAATTCTACAACCTTTTTTCAACGGTGAACCTGCCACTCAGATCCACGTGACTGAGCTCTCAATCGGAACACGGAGATACATTTTTCTGTGCTTGAATAAACAGGTGAGCTGTGGTCTATAACTTTTTTTTTAAACCACAACAACAGGGTTTCTCACCAAAAAATCTAAGGTGGTGGTGTTAGTGGGATGACATAATTTACAAACAAATGGGAACCTAACACACCCTAGTACTAACCATAACTCTAGCCCAACCTATGTCGTGCAGGAGATGACCATGTGCTAACAATAACCAATGGCGTCCTACTCAACCTGTCAAGCTATCCATTCACAGCCGAGAATATGAATTTCATCTAGCAAGATATTGCTTATCAGCAATCCATTCATAACCGGCAATATGAATTTCATTTAGCAAGATATTGCTTATCAGCTATCCATTCATATCCGGTAATATGAATTTCATTTAGCAAGATATTGCTTATCAGCTATCCATTCATAACCGGTAATATGAATTTCATTTAGCAAGATATTGCTTATCAGCTATCCATTCATATCCGGTAATATGAATTTCATTTATCAAGACAGTAGTTCAGCATTTAGGATAAAATGACTGAAATTTACTGTCCGCAGCACGTGCCAGACCATTTTACCATTTATTATCCAAAGAAAAAGGTGTCTGAGTGGTGAAGTGGTTAGTGCACTGGTCTCTCATGGCGAAGGTCAGGGTTTCGAATCCGACCGGATTTTACCAGTCACCCAGCTGTAGAAATGGGTACCCGATTTCTTCTGGAGTTGGGGAACGACTTCTTCTGGAGTTGGGGAAGGAAAGGCGGCCAGGCGTGATACTGATCATATCACCCTCTAGTGTGCTGACAGGTCAAGGAAAATATGGGCACTAACACCATATCCCTATGTGCCTCTAAGGCATGACAGGATTACCTTTACCTATTCAAAGAAAGGTCATGCTGGCTATCAGAACAATACACGGCTCGGCGTTCGCCAGAAGAGAGTCAGGCAAGGCACATGCTATCTTGATCGGCAGTTTGAGAGACCCGGTTAAATTAAAGCCCGGGTAGCGTCCGATAGCACTTCATTTTAAACCGCCTGTACGGTGCTAGCATCAGTTTTGGTTTGTACACACTTTCTACTTCTCCTTAAGCTTTCTAGTGTGCGAGAGGTGATTGATAAGTTCTCAGCATAAGGTACAATAAATAAGATTATTTAAGGACAATTTTTTGGCGTTATGTCTCAACATAGTCCCCTTACAAGTTTACGCACTTAGTCCAGCGATAATGGAATATATGACTTGCTTCTTTGTAAAAGTCAGCATCTTGTGCCAGTAGAAACTGATCTACAGCATTAATGATGTCATCATCTGAAGCAAATTTACGACCACTGAGCTCTTTTTTGAGTTTGGTAAACAGGTAATAGTCTGAAGGAGCCAAATCTGGGGAATAAGGAGGACATTCAAGAAGATGGAAGCCGCATTCCTGAATGGCAGCCATTGCCACCGCCGACTTGTGAACTGGAGCATTGTCTTGATGAAAGATTACTCCTCTCATCAATTTTCCATCGACAGTTTTCCTTCAATTTGACTCCCAATTACTTCACAAGATTAGCGTAATAGGCCCGGGCGACCGTTCTCTCCTTTTCAAGATAGTCTACCAATGGCTCACCTTTTGAATCCCAAAAGATGGAAGCCATCACTTTGCCTGCAGACAGAACCACCCTTGCTTTCTTTGAAGGTGAGGATCCATGATGTTTCTACTGCTTTGACTGTTCTTTGGTTTCTGGTTGAAAATGATGAAGCCAAGTCTCATCCACAGTAACAATTTGCTTAAGAAACTTTTCAGGATTTGCAGAAAAATGGCCAAGATTGTCTCTTGACATGTTGAACAATGGTGTAAACACGTTCCTGGGAGATGTCCAACTCAGTACCAATGTACCGTTCAGTTAGTCGTCGATCCTCCATTATCATGTCATGGATTCTGCTGATGGTGGTTGCCGTTCGTGGTCTTCCTGGAGGGGGATCATCTTCCAGACTCTCCCTTCCATGTTTGAACCGAGCTGCCCATTTCTTCACTGTGCTGTAAGAAGAGGCACTCTCCCCTAGAGTCTCTACCATATCCTCATCGATCTCCTTCAATAAGCCCTTGATGCAGAGGTAGCGAAGGACTGCTCGATGAGATATTGTATCCATTTTCTCAATTTCTGCCACCCTTTTCCACTTCAGTAGCCTGTAGAAAAATTGGTTGCAGTTAATTTCTCGAAAATTGGTGTTTAATCTTACATTAACCTGACCTACAAATGCACCTAATATCAACTGTGCGTTTCAAGTATACCTGATGCCGAGAACTTATCAATCACCCCTCGTATATGTGTCTGTCAGTGTGTGCCTGTGTTTGTGTGTGTTTTGAGAGATGGGAATTTATACGTTTCGCCCTTGATCATGTATATTTTTAAGTTCATGAAAATTACGTGAATATACTTTAGAAGAACTTCATGTTAGTATATCCTGGACTGGCCATCATTTTAAACAGACCTGTCGACTAGCCTTTATTTTTGTTCCAGTCACACGGATTAACTTAAACAGACCTGTCGACTAGCCTTTATTTTTGTTCCAGGCACACGGATTAACTTAAACAGACCTATCGACTGACCTTCATTTTTGTTTCAATTACACCGATTAACTTAATCTTATTAATCCACTTAAATGTGGACCCTTCAATCCACGGCCTATAATTAACCTCTACTGAACCCTCCAAACCTTCTCCCACGGTGAACCATCTAATACTAAACCCTGTTGAATTCTTTAAACCCTTCCCGTGGTGAACCTTCTAATCATCTTTCTTGGTGAACCCTCTTCCATGGTGAACCCTCTGTCCCTTTTCAGCATGTACAGGACATAAGATTTATATATACACCATTACATTTAAAATGTAGCTGTACTGAAACTCCTCTCATGGGCGCCGAAATAAAAGAGATAAGACGCTTTCAAATCATCCACTCTGGTTTTAAAACAATCATCTCCTTTGTCATAATAATCTTGTGGAAACCATATTTTCTGTAACAGTACCTCTCTTCTCTTACACTTCTGGCGCCGAACCGTTCTCCTGGAGTACAGGAATGCTCAGTGAGCCGTCTTATTGTGAAAAAACATTTTTTTTCCACCATACGTCCTGAGCCTAACGGTTGGCTGCTATTTTTAGAAACAATACCCACTTTTCAGGGGCCCTGGTTTACGCCCCTTAGAAGTTTCAGCGCTTCCTTGTGTAAATAAATAAAATGGCGATGTTAACGTTCATGAATTAGAAAATAATTAGACCAGAGCAATGTTTATATTTCTAAGTTCATGGCGGTACTTGATGCCCGTTTAATGTTTCCTATCTATCTATCTATCTATCTATCTATCTATCTATCTATCTATCTATCTATCTATGTCTACCTACCTAGCTAGCTAGCTACCTACCTGTTTCTGTCTGTCTATCTACCTATCTACCTACCTACCTACCTACCTACCTAGTCTGTCTGCTTGTCTACCTACCTCCCTTACTTGTCTGTCTGTCTGCTTGCTTGCCTGCCTGCCTGTCTCGGATAAGAGAATAATTCTTTTTTTTTATTTTACATTTTATTCATACTCCTTATACTTTTGTATACCTGACTTAAACTAATTGATTGGGAAAAGTGAATCATGAGAGGCAAATGGGTAGAATGTCAGTCGGGCCTGAGTGCCCAATTTTTCACCCTTTCCAAATAAAGTTCAATCTCTCTCTCTCTCTCTCTCTCTCTCTCTCTCTCTCTCTCTCTCTCTCTCTCTCTCTCTCTCTCTCTCTGTGTGTGTCTGTCTTTCAGATATATATATAGTCACACACACACACGAGGGTTGATTGATAAGTTCTCAGCATAAGGTACAACGGATTATTTGTAGACAACTTTTTGGGGCTATTTCTCAACATAGCCCCCTTTGTAAGTTTATGCACTTAATGCAGTGATCCTGGAGCATACGGATCTCTTCTTTGTAAAAGTCAGCATCTTGTGCCAGTAGAAAGTGGTCTACAGCATGGATGACGTCATCATCTGAAGCAAATTTGCGACCACTGAGCTCCTTTTGGAGTTTGGTAAACAGGTAATAGTCCAAAGGAGCCAAATCTGGGGAATAAGGAGGATGTTCAAGAAGACCCATCGAGCAGAGACCTTTGTTATTTGAAGATCAGTCTGAAGAATGGCATGAACACGTTCCTGGGAGATGCCCAACTCAGTAGCAATGTACCGTTCAGTTAGTCGTCGATCCTCCATTATCATGTCATGGATTCTCCCGGTGGTTTCATCGGTGGTTATTTTTCTTGTCTTCCTGGACGGGATTCATCTTCCAGACTCTCCCTTCTATGTTTGAATTGAACTGCCCGTTTCTTCACTGTGCTGTAAGAAGGGGCACTCTTCCCTAGAGTCTCTACTATATCCTCATCGATCTCCTTCAATGATAAACCCTTGATGCAGAGGTAGCGAATGACTGCTCGATGAGAAATTTAATCCATTTTCTCAATTTCTGCCACCCTTTTCCACTTTAGTAGTGTAAAAAAAAATTGATTACAGTTAATTTCTAGAAACTTGATGTTTAATCTTATATTAACCTGATCTACAAATGCACCTAATATCAACTGTGTGTTTCAAGTATATGTACCTTATGTTGAGAACCTATCAATAAACCCTCGTATACATAGATACTGTGGAGGATGGCTCAGAACTTGGTTGGCTGTTATGATGCTGGGGAGTCGATGTCGAAATCTTTGGGGCACTGAAGTGTGGCATGATCCAAGCAAAGATTGGGAAACACTGACCTAGCTTTACTGACATATCTAGTCTTTGTTTTTCTAGTCTATATATATATATATATATATATATATATATATATATATATATAGTTCTGTGTGTGTGTGTTTTTTTTTAATTTGTACATATTATAAAGAGGAGGATCAGACTTAAAATTTGAATACGCAAACGCTAGGAAACTGTGTCTTATGTGTCTCGGTCAGATAATCACAAAATAAATATAAAGACCAGGAAAGTTTGTGTGTGTGTGTGGGGGGGGGAGAGATAGAGAGAGAGATTAATAACATGGTAAATAATAAAGCAAAGACAAGCACGAAGACCGGGACTGGCCAGGCCGGGATGTGGGTAAGATCCACGTGCGATAAACTTCAGATGTTTGAGAGCCACAAGCGGGCGCGGCCACAGCAAGAAGGGGAGGGGGAGAAGCAGAGAAAAAGCAGGGTAGTCCCCGCAGGGGTCCGATCTGTTGGGTGAGATATCAGTTCTTGTTATACTCCACAAAAAATTATGAAGCTTGATATTTCTTTTATTTACCTTAAAAGTTAATTGTGATGCTAATTTTTTTTAAATCGGCAAACATACTTGGAGTGGTGGGGGGGTGGGGGGGAACACATCAAACACCATCATGAGACTCGGAGGTACAGTTTCTCAACCCCTAGTGGAGCAAGTACACTTACTGGTAGAGACAAATGAATGGGGGGTTATGTAGATAGACAAGCGCTTGAGACAGATAATCATCGTCATCATCATCATCGCCACTGCCCTTCGCTTCCTTGGGAGTTTACTAGGCCACGAGTAAAGTCTCTTCTGTCATCCTTGTTCTTGGATTTGTTCTTTGCTTCTCTCCGTGTGTATCCCTCCGTCTCTGAGACACTATCATAGCTTCCTTTGTCAAAGTAGTTCTGGCATGTAGCTACAGTAGTCACGTTTGCTCCATTATATGCTTAAAAAAAACAATTAAATTAATTTCTGAATTTCCTTTTGTTTTGTTCAGGCGGAGCATTCATTCACAAGTTCTCTGCTACGGACCCACTTCAGCGAAACAAGTTTTATTGTGTCTTAGGATGTCGGGCTGCGGTCATATCAAACACAGTGCCCAACACATTACCTGAGAGGTAAGATTATTGGTTTAGTATACGTTTTTGTTAATTCATTTGGTGGAGTGATTGTAAACATTAGCTATATTTCTTCCTTTCTCGTTCCCTTTCTTTTCTTTTTCTTTCCTTTTCAGTCATTTCCTGTCATGCCCTACACATTTTCTTCCTTTTCATTTCCCTTCATACACCATTCCTTCCTTTCCTACACCTTTCCTTCATTTTCCTTTCCCTTCCTATACCTTTCCTTCACTTTTCTTTCTCTTCCTTTACCTTTCTACTTCCGTACAGTCCACAAATTCAATTTTTAAAAATTCCCTATCAGTATTCCTCTATTTTTTTCCCCGTTAAGTGTTTCAATTGCTGCCAGGTTCTCTAATTTCCACTCGTGACACGCTCACAGAATTTTGAGAGCCTCTTCCCTGTGGTTTAAACGGATTTAGAAGATTTGCAACTTCTCCGAGAATTTTTTTTAAAAGTTGTTTTTCTGCTTTTCAGTGTGCATGTTGCATTTTTTTCCTTAAAAACCACATATCTTTGTTGCTTGCAGTATGTTTTATGTTTATAAATCAATACGTCATCTGACAGTAAATAGCCTATCATTGATTGAGGCATTTTCTTACACACACGAACTCTGCACACTTGCACATCTGCACGGCCAGTCAGCCATGTGTGGTTTATTCTTTTATTCAGCTATTAACGTATTTGCAAGCAAGTAGTAATTCTCGTACTAATTTATTTCCTTGAAGTGTACGAGTTTCATTAAAGCGTGCCCAGAGACGGACATTATTTCGTCCACTCATTAACAAGGTTTCAGGCTTCACTCCTTCAGTCCCAGCCAAACATGTGGGTTTTTATTCATTCATTAAATATTAGACAATGTAATATTAATTTTTTAAAAAAAGCTGATGGCCTGCATGAAGGATCGTGTACACTAGAGAAGCATAATAGCCAACGCCAGTCGGCACGGCACCTGATGATGATGATGAATATTAATTTGAGCCGTCGTGCTAGCACTTTAATGTCAACTGAAGTAAAAGGTAGCTTTATTTCACTGAGCCATTGATACATCTACAGGGTATGGTGTTTCTGGCTATACTTCCAGCACACAGCTGAAAAGAAAGGCGCCAGATACCTGTTTCTCAAAGCACGTGACTGGAGCGCTTGTGGCAGAATTCGAACCACCGTTCTCGACATGAGACACGAGTGCACTCACAGCTTCGATACTAAGACGGCCACTGATCTTTAGCAGTGAAACCAAGCCTAATTTGACATTTGGCTTAGACCCTATAGTAAAATTTCAAGTCTAGACTGGTCTATGTCTTTTCTATTCATGGAGCCTGGAGCTGACTGCCTCTTCTTCCTAGCTCAAGGACCACTGCTGGGTCTCATCATGTATTACCACAGAAGAAGGCAAAGACAAAAGGAAAGATTTTAAAAAACGCTCCCGAAGACTGCACTGTAGTCGTTGGAATGCATAGGCTGTATGAGTTAGGAGAAACATGCTGCTAGGGCTGCACTAACACATCCAGCTTGCCGATACATCCACGTTCAGATGCTTGTCAACATCTTACCATTTTAAATATAAGGAGCCACTATTTCCTGTTGTTAACAAGTCTATCAGCATCTAACCCATTGCCAAGTATGTAGCTTTAAAACGGATTTCTCTTTCTATTCGATCTTTAAAAATTGTAGAAAATTCATATCTCGGAGTTATCCTGGGGCTGGGTGTATCTACTATTTCTCCCTCCTTCCCCGCCACCTAAATATTTTCTATTCATCACAAGCGTTTCTTCATTCCATTCACTTATTCGTGCATGTGTAATATTTATATTTCGCTGATTAGTGCTTTCGTAATGTTTATATTTAGTTGAATAGTACATTCGCGATGTCTACATTTTGTTTATTACTGCATTTCTGATTCATTACTGCTGACTGATGCATTCGCGTAATTGTCATATAACTTTTTTT
This sequence comes from Achatina immaculata, assembly GCA_009760885.1. NCBI lineage: Eukaryota > Metazoa > Mollusca > Gastropoda > Stylommatophora > Achatinidae > Lissachatina > Lissachatina immaculata. Next base: position 7,845,895 of record CM019703.1, read on the forward strand.
ATAACAGCAGCAACAGAAAAGTGTGATGTGGCTGCGACTGTCGGTGTGTTTGCTGTATTTACAGCAGCTGGCGTTGTTCCTGGAACTGGAAGCAGGGCACCTGTTCTCAAACTCCAATACGCAGCCGTCAGCAGCACATATCAGACAGACAGCCCTACCTTCTAAAGAAATCTCGCACCAGCAGTATTTGAAATCTAAGATTTCAAAAGGGAAACCTGTTGTGAGTATAACATTAGCTTAATTAATGTAAAATAGTTTAATTTTGGACAGCGTAGCCAATGTAAAAGATGTGAGTTTACCTTTGGATAGCGTAGCTAATGTAAAAGATGTGTTTAACTTTGGATAATATAGCTAAAATATGTGAATTTAATTTTGGATAGCGAAGCTAGTGTAGAATATATGAATTAAATTCTGGAAAGTGAACAGAACTTCAGGTTTAAATTAATAGCTCATATCATGTTCTAAAGGGAACCGTAAATTTATCATTTATACCACTTTTAAAACTAAATCTGATGCTTTTTTACGCTTACAAAATATTATATTAATCACTTTCTCATTCTCTTTGGCGCCCTAAACCTTTAAGAATAATTTCTGCAGGTAAGCTATCAGTGGTTCTTTGTACAGGATGCCTTTATTGATCGACTCTCCAAACATCGCGAATTTTAAAATTATCCAGTCCTTTTATGCACATATAAACGTAAATACAATCACATATGTACACATGACTGTGGAAATTTGTACAGAGTATTTGTGTGTATAAAAACGACTGATCAAACTGACTTAAATTTCTCCAACCAGGTCAAAATGAAGCCAGTAACATTGTCCTACCTGAGACAAAACTTACACTCTGTGTCTTCGCGTCAGGATCTTGCCCGCTTGTTCTCAGACTCCGATGTCAACGACCATCATTTAAGACTCTGGCTATCCCGCTCTGCCCGCTCCGCCCCACAGGCCCCAGGCCCTGGAATTAAGCTCAGCCAAACAGACCTCGAGGACCAGTTGGTCAGCTTCCCGGGCAAAGACCACAGCATTGATCAAATCAGCAGCAAGAGACATGCATCTATGGAAGGACGAGGCCAAACTGTCTCTAGCTACAGGGGGGTGATAAAGCAGGATGCCGAGTCCAGTGTGGACGAAGTAGAGCCTCAGCTTGATGAGGATGAAGGTTATGACTTCGATTACTCAGAAGATGAACCCAGTCAAGACGCTTTAGAAGGTAAGTAGATGCCAGCATGCATTGGTCTCTTCCTTTGATCCCTACAGATGAAATTTTAAGACTGAGTAAAAATTCTCTCATTGTTGTTGTTGTTGTTGTTCTTCTTCTTCTTCAGTCTCCCTGGAACTGCAAGCTTGATGTTCTTTTGTAACCGAAGCGGTAACGATGTTGTGACACAGTGTCGTGTCGGATCGGGAGCGGGTTATGATGGTTACTTTTTGTTTTAGTCCCTGAGTGAATCTAACAAGCTGGGATGGGGGTGGAGTGTGCAATATTTCGTTAGCGGACTAACGGGGCAGGCATCGCCACAGTCCCCATCGTGGTGGAGTCTGCTAAGAAGTATTGCACACCCTCCTGCTTTCTGTCTCCACTTAGGGACTAAAAAAACTAGCTGCCATAACCCGCCCCGCCCCAAAGCCGACACGACGCTGTGCCTCAACATCTCCACTGCATCGACTGCAAAGAATACCACCTCGCAGTTCCGGGGAGACAGAAGACAGAACAAGATAAGACTCCAAATAAATTAAGGTAAATTTGTTTTCTGTTAAATTTTTAATGAAAAAAAAAGATACTGCTGACGTATATTACGGGAAATAAAAAAAGCTACTGGACACGTTAAAGTGACTTCGAATTCTTCTTTCAGTTTTCGAAGCGGCTCTTCATCACATCGACGAGATGGAAACCTGCTCTGCTTCCCGGTGCAAACATCCCATGCCATACGTCCAGAGCGTTCGGAATCCATACGACCTGATGCGTGTATATATACCTGAGTGTGTGGTGCTGCACAGATGTATGAACTACACTGGCTGTTGCGGTGATGGCAACCATGAGTGCGCTCCCAAGAGGATGTCTGTTGTCACTAAGGCTTTTCTGGTCAGTCAACACGTGTAGTATAATCTCCACGTTTTTCTGTCACAGCTTCAGGTATTATCATATCACCACACAGCAAAGGATGAATGTAGTGATGCCGATGACTGTTATGTCATATTGTGGCTAGTGTGGAGAAAGATCGAAGTGTATATTGAAAACGACACTGTCGGTCTATCTTACCATCACCATGACTAGAATGCCTGCCATCTGCCTGACTAACCTGTTTGCCATAAACTTGGCCAAAGTGCTTGCCATCAGCCTGGGTAATCTGTTTGTCATAAGCTTGGTTAACGTGCTTGTCATCAGCATGGCTAACCTGCTTGCCATAAGCCTGGCTAACCTGCTTGTCATCAGCATGGCTAACCTGCTTGCTATAAGCTTGGCTAACCTGCTTGTCATCAGCCTGGCTAACCTGCTTGTCATCAGCCTGGCTAACCTGCTTGTCACAAGCCTGGCTAACCTGCTTGTCACAAGCCTGGCTAACCTGCTTTTCATCTGCCTGGCTAACCTGCTTTTCATCTGCCTGGCTAACCTGCTTGTCACAAACCTGGCTAACCTGCTTGTCATCAGCCTGGCTAACCTGCTTGTCATAAGCCTGGCTAACCTGCTTGTCATTGGCCTGTGTAACCTACTTGCCATAATCCTGGCTAACCTGCTTGTCATTGGCCTGTGTAACCTACTTGCCATAATCCTGGCTAACCTGCTTACCGTCACGCTTACCATCATCCTGACTAACACGTTAAACATCATGCTGGTGTATCTGCCTACCATCATCCTGACTAACACGTTAAACATCATGCTGGTGTATCTGCCTACCATCATCCTGGCTCCACTAGTTTGCCATTTCTTCCATTTCCTTCTTTGGAAACTATCTCCACACTCTTCTATCTACTCCCTTCCGCACGGACTACATTAGCATGGAACGAAAGAACTTTTACACGAAAAAAACAGGAAATATTGTTACTGTGAGCATCAGAGAGGCGGAACAGGGTCTTGGTCGCCACCCTGACACAAGCAGCCATCTGTGGGTCGCTGAGAGCTAGCTCATACTGCTTCTTCACCCCAGGGCCAGTCGTGTTTAACCAGGAGCCCGTGACCCTTTCATTCTGTAACGGAACCTTGCCAAAGGTTAAATCAAGGCAGCCAGATTTATATGTTTATAATTATTTTATCTGTTGGCCTTGTCTCACAACTTTTATGTTCCCTGCTCCACTGCCTTCCACAAGCGGTTTCGTTTTTTTCGTCTAGACCTCCATTCGGTCTTCTCTTGTTCCACTCAAAACGTTATTGGCGGCACCAGGTGGCGCTGTGACTGCGTAAAATAATTCTTCATGGCTGGAAGCATTCTTCTATTTCCGGCAAATTTACGACATAGCTGAACCTTATAAACATATCAGGAACAAGAAAATGTGGGAAAAACTATCCAGGAAGATAAGAATTTGCGAATTGGGTGGCACTTCAGCCATGAATGAGATAAGATGTTAACATATTGAGTGGCATTTGTCCATAAATTTCTTCTATCTGCAGCTAACGGCTACAGTGTTACAATGTTTTATTGTTCCCCCCCCCCCAACACACACACAAATAATATAGTTGTTTATTTGTTTCGTTTCTTTTCTCGAGAAGCGACGCGTCTGTTTTGATTTTACACCAAGCTTTTTTTTTTTGACGAATGACGTCACACGCGACAAGATAACTCTTGCTGTGTGGAAGATCTCTTCATCGCCATGCAGCATCGAACATACCTCACCTCAGCCAAAGAAAGGCATTGTGACGGATGTGGAGTGGGTTTCAGGGGCCTTTGTTATGACTATGATTGGAGTTATCAAAGTTTCTCTGCAGAAATTACACAGATGGATGCTTTACCATACAGTGTGAGAGCATGAATGCACAAAACGAAATACACAAAGATATTGAAGTATAAAGCTGTGATAACAAATATTATTACATATTTAATTATATATTTATATTGCTTGTTCAAGAACTTAATATTGAAGAAAGTTGGCTAGTAAAAAGGATTAAACAGAGAAACTTAAAAACTGTGGACACAACGTCATGAGAATTTAGAGAAGACAGTCTTGGAAGGGCACATAATGGGAAAGAGAGAGAGAGAGAGATAGGAAGACCAAGGAGAAGATGGCTGCATAACATCGTTGATGATCTGCAAATGGGTGCATTAGCAGCAGGGCATCCTAGTTACAACCTACAGGAGAGCTGTTAGGGAGGCAAAGTTCCGCAAGGAACATGCAAATGACTGACTGAGAAATAGCTTTGTTCTTTAACGTAGAGCACAGCTGTAACACTTCGGCTTACATCCTAGTCCTACAAAAACACGTAGGACAAAGAAATAGGAAAAGGAGACAGAATATAAATTCCTATTATGATATATAACAAATTATATGGGAGAAAGAAGGGTATTTATTTTGAAATTGTGTCCATGACAGTGTGTTTATGAAATGTTGTAAATGCCTGTATGATGTTGTGATACCCATCTAATTTGTTAACATTAAAGAAGAGATCATGAAATGGGGGGGGGGGGGGGGGGGAGAGAGAGAGGGAGAGAGAGAGAGAGTGGAGATAAAAAGATATAAAGATGGGCAGAACATATTAAATGAATGTAGTTGAGGTGTAGGAATGTAATTTGAAGATGAGAATTTAGTAGGTAGGAAGTACTGTGCTGAGATTATGACTGAGGAAGGTTAGGTAAAGCTGAATTCTGAGTTAAATCTCTGTAATTACAGAGAACCATATTCATGTATGAAGCAGTTTTCGAGCACTAGGCGGGTTCAGTCATTAGAGTGACATTGTCACTTCTAACTCAGATTTACCTCTGTTGTCTGCGGTAATTGAAATCACTTTGATGTTCTGGGCGTGGTCATACTAGGTGACCGCATCCAGAAACATCTTTAGAGCATATTCCAGTAAACATCTAATCCAGTCTCATCCAAAAAGATACGTCTGAAATCCGAGTGATACAAATCATAGGATAAGTAACTCTCTCTTTTTTTCCCTATTTCTTCGTTCTGTGTGCTTTTGTATGAATTCTTTTTCTTCTTCGTCTTCGTTCGCTCAGACAACGACATAAATCTCCCTCTCAAATGCTGCAGTTTGTCTCAGGTTTTCAGCGTAACCGCAGAGCTTCTGTTGTAGGGAGCTGGACCCCGACAAGGTCCTCTGCCTGAGTGGGTTATGTAGCTGGCAACTCTGGAAGATGTGATATGGTGTCTGTTGCTCTTTCATGCAGGCAGCACATGGGTATACTGGGCCAATTTTCAGCTTCTGGTATAGATCGTGTCTCAGCCTGCAATATCCTGCTCTCTGCCGGAAGATAATCACTTGGTCATTTCTTAAGAGTTTATAGTATTCGTCGTCTATTTTTGCTTTGGGAGACAAAAGAAGAAGAAGACATTAGCCTTTGCCGATGGAGTACAAACCGGACTCTCAAGCCTCTTTCACCCCCCCCCCCCCCCCGCCCTTCACACCCCCTTTTCCTTCCCTGAAAGAGCTACTTCATTCTCTTGACCTGAATTTAACTCCAGAATTGTCTGTTGTATAAACTCGTGAGTTATTTCCCTTCCCTTTCATTGAAATGCAAGAACAAGCCCTTCAGTCAAATGTTAACTTCGCCGATTATATCGTTAAATTCTCTACAGCAGGGAGCGCCAGAATGTGTTAGATAAGCCAGGCCAGATAAATGAAACATACCTTACTTTATCTATTGTATGTTTCAGGAGAATGTATATTGACTACCCAGCTGTACAGTTGTCATTCTTTATTTTTTCTTAATTCATTGTATTTTCTTTTCAAAACGGGTTTTACTGTATTGTTGTAAAAGGTAAAGCAGTACTTTTATGTCATAGAAGTACTTAGTGTATACTGTGTTGGCGTCCATATTTTCCTTGACCTGTTGGCGCGTTAGAGGGTTATGTGGTCAACATCACATTTGGGATCTTGCAGCTGGCACCAAAGACTGACTCAGCTGGAGTGATGGCGCGATTATTAAAGCCGGGAAACTAGAGTTGGCCTAGCGTCTATCCCATCTCCACGCTGGCGCTCTTTTCAGCATACTTATATACTCCATCTTGACTAACGGATTTAGGGCACGTCGTGGTTCCCGCCATGTCGTCCAAGAAGCTACTTTCTTGGACTCACTTCAAGCCCGCCGTCCGTACTCCACTCCCAGTTTTATACTGATCTGTCGCAGCAACATCCTGACAGCGTCCGTTACTAAGAGCGTCCTGTTTACAGTTACTAAGAGCATCCTGTTTACAGTTACTAAGAGCATCCTGTTTACAGTTACTAAGAGCGTCCTGTTTACAGTTACTAAGAGCATCCTGTTTACAGTTACTAAGAGCGTCCTGTTTACAGTTACTAAGAGCGTCCTGTTTACAGTTACTAAGAGCGTCCTGTTTACAGTTACTAAGAGCGTCCTGTTTACAGTTACTAAGAGCGTCCTGTTTACAGTTACTAAGAGCGTCCTGTTTACAGTTACTAAGAGCGTCCTGTTTACAGTTACTAAGAGCGTCCTGTTTACAGTTACTAAGAGCGTCCTGTTGACAGTTACGAGGAGTTAAAGCAGCAGCAAAAGCACCTAAATTCTACTACTACTACTACTACTATTATTACTACTACTACTACTACCATTACTACCACTACTACTACTACTATTACTACTACTACTACTACTACCACTACTACTACTACTATTACTACTACTACTACTACCACTACTACTACTACTACTACTACTACTACTACTACTACTACTACTACTACTACTACTACTACTACTACTACTACTACTACTACTACTACTACTACTACTATTACTACTACTACCACTACCATTACTACCACTACTACTACTACCACTACTACCACTACTACTACTACTATAACTACTACCACTACTACTACTACTACTACCACTACTACTACTACCACTACTACTACTCATCATCATCATCATGTGCCGTGCCGACTGGCGTTGGCTATTATGCTTCTCCAGAGTTCCCGATCCTTCATGCAGGCCATCAGTTCAGTTGGTGATCTCCTCTCACACCATCCCGTCAGACTGTCCAGTATCATTTCTCTTGGTCTTCCTCTTGATCTTCTTCCTTGTATTTTTCCTGTTGTTATAATATTTTCAATGCCCCCTCTTCTCATTGAAAGTACATTGTCTCTCTCTTATCTTTTTGACAAGGTTTTATGTCTCTCCAGCTCTTCTCATACATTCTTCATAAGTTATTTTTGCTGTCCGGGGGATTCGCAACATTCTTCTAATAAACCACATTTCTGCTGCTTCTAATGATTTTTGTGCAGACTTGCCTATTACTACTACCACTACTACTACTAATACTACTACTACTACTACTACTACTATTACTACTACTACTACTACTACTACTACTGCTGCTGCTGCTACCATTACTACTATCACTACCACTACCACTACCTCCACCACCACCACCATCACCACCACCATTACTATTACTACTACTACTACTACCTCCACCACCACTACCACTACCACCACCACCACCACCACTACCACCACCATCACTATTACTACTACTACTATACTACTACTACTACTACTACTACTACTACTACCACTACTACTACTACTACTACATCTTCTTCTTTTTTATGTAAAAGCCAATGCAACTTTCAGACTACTCTTTATAACCGAAGTGTGAGTATTTCTGATAAGAAAATGTAACGTGTGTCCTTTTAGAACAGTGTTATCAGCCTTTTTTAAGTCAGACACTAAGCCAGCAATAGAACATAACTCGCTATTCTAAACCAGCAATAGCATGTGACTCGCTATTCTAAACCAGCAATAGCGCGTGACTCGCTATTCTAAACCAGCAATAGCATGTGACTCGCTATTCTAAACCAGCAATAGCATGTGACTCGCTATTCTAAACCAGCAATAGCATGTGACTCGCTATTCTAAACCAGCATTAGCACGTGACTCGCTATTCTAAACCTATAATAGCACATGACTCGCTATTCTAAACCTATAATAGCACGTGACTCGCTATTCTAAACCTATAATAGCACATGACTCGGTATTCTAAACCTGTAATAGCACGTGACTCGCTGTTCTAAAACTCTAACAGCGCGTGACCCACGACTGTAAACCAGCAACAATAGGTGACTCGTGACCCATCAAAAAGATTTTTTTTTAATATTGAAACTTAACCCCAAAAAACTATAATATATAATATCTTCCAGCGATCTCACCTCACTCCCCTCCCCACCCCCACGCCCACAGCCCTAATTTGGATCTTGACCCGAGTTCGGAAACCACTGATTTAAATAATGGGAATGATATTAAGGAATAAATCTTAATAATAGGAATGATATTAAGGAATAAATCTAAATAATGGGAATGATATTAAGGAATAAATCTTAATAATAGGAATGATATTAAGGAATAAATCTAAATAATGGGAATGATATTAAGGAATAAATCTAAATCCCGTAGCATTTGCATACCGTAGTGATGTGAAATGTTAGTGCCTTCACATTTCTAGGACACTACAGTATTTGAGATAGGGATGCCAGGATCTTGCCTCGATGCCTTTAGTTTCCTAGGGAAACCCCAGATACCCATATTTTTAGGATGGGTTGACCCCGGTGCCGGAAAAAATACCGCCAGAGTGCGAAGTCGAACCAGGGAGCTTTTGATCGGCAGGTGAGTGTAAAGAATAAAACTAGGCCGTATAATCATGTAAACATAAGAATTACCATAAGTCTTGAAAGCATCTGCGAGAATCTGTTGGTTGTCCATTTCTTTCTCATGTAAAATGGATATTTTTCGCCTCTAAAGGCGACTAATAGTTAAAAAGTATAAAATAAGAAAGAAACTGATGCTTATTGTGTGTAAACTCTGTCATATTTGTTAAAAGACAGTTGTACGAGTACCTTGATGCAGAGTTCCACCTAATGAGGTCGGAATTGGAGTACCATTCATTCATTCATTTGCATGTCCCTTGAAGAACTTTGCTTCCCAAACAGCACTCCTGTAGGCCTCTCCGTTGTGAACAAGATGGCCTGCCGCTGCTGCATCCATTTGCAGATCGTCAACGATGTCTTGCAGCCATCTTCGTTTTGGTATTCCTCTCTTTCTTTTTCCTATTATGTATCCCTCCAATACGGTCTTCTCTAAATTATCATGTGTCCAAAATATTTAAGTTTTCTCTCTTTAATCCTCCAGCCTTCCTCAATATTAAGCTCTTGTAGTATAGATATATTTGTTCTTTTTTGTGTCCACGATAATTGGAGAACTCTTCTGTAGCATTTACATTCAAAGGCATTTATGTGTTTCTCAGCTGTTTTGTTAAGTGTCCAGGTCTCACAGGCATATATTGCGATGGGAAAGATGCATGCCCTTAAAAATCTTATTTTTTTAGTTCTGTCTGCTCCTCTCCACAGATTCTTTATTTGTTTTACTTTCTGAAGAGCGATAGATGTCCTTCTTTTAATTTCCCTTATTGTATCTCCATTATTAATTAGTAGTGATCCAAGATATTAAAAACTCTCCACTTCTTCCAGTTTTTCCTCATTGATACATATTTCAGCTGCCTTGTTTGTTTTGTCAGTTGTCATCAATTTAGTTTTCTTTGCATTAAGATAGAGGTTCTGTATGGAGTACCATACAAATGTGATTTATATCTGTCTGCGAGCAGGTGAGTCAAAAGAGAGATTCAAGACCAGGCTTTCTAAATACTCTCTGCAGGTGGTTGACAGGCTTACATCTCATGATGACCACGTGATGTTCAACCCAAATATGGCCGTCATGATAGACTTCGTCAACCACACAGAGTGTGAGTGTAGAGAGAAGCCAAGACTGCCCAAGTGAGTTCACTAACATTCCTCTTTTCTAAAATGTCATTTTATGTTCAGAAGATACGCCGTGGATTCACATTTGTGCTGTGAAAAATATAGAAGTAAAAAACGACAGCGTGCCGGGCATCATACCACGCACTAACATCAAAGTCTGTGATAAGATTTCTCTGAGGTGTTTCAACCAGTGGATGAAGAGACGTGTTCTAAAGCTATCAAATCTGCGCTCTGATGGACTTGTCCTCTATGGTTGGCCGATGTTCTGCAGCGCAATGGTGTTTCGTTAAGGGCGGGCAAGCATGACTCAGATATTTTTCAGGAGGTTTAAAAAAATGAAAGCTTTAAATAATAATAACGATACCTTAACTTAAATTTGTTTGCAGTACCTTGCACATTTTCACATTTTTTAAAAATGTGCCGTGAGTTGCTAGATAAACAAAAAGTGATGTGATGTTTGGCCTTGGTCTATCGTCTATTAACGTGTGTGAGCAGAGGGCTCTGTTTTGACAGTGTCCGCTTAGTTTGTCTGTTGCTAAGGGGTTCCTTCGGAGACGTTAGAGTGATGAAGCTACACCAACATATTTCATCCTGTTCATTATATTTAAAACACGGAACAGTGGTTTCTCAACGTCGCAGATTCCAATCCTCCCTTTTCAACTCAGACTGGCCCGCGAATCCTCCCCATTATGTAATAATCATCATACAAGAAAGATTTTTACCGTTACAGTTTTCCAGACATATGGAAAAAAAGTTATTTCCCACTTCGTCTCCTTAGACTTGAAATTTCTCCCCTTAGAATTGCAATTCCTTCCTTAGACTTTAAATTCCTTCATTAGACTTGAAATTCCTCCCTTTATATTTGAAATTCCTCTCCATGGATTTGAAATTCCTCCCCGGAATCCAGCTGCCCCCATATTGAAAATCATTGACCTAGAATCTGATTATTACTTTTTCCAGCCACTATTTTTTAATGTCCATGATGACAACGTCAAGCCTGAACGTAGTGGAGCTAACAGGTACAATGATGTATAGTTCTGTTTCACAAAAAAAGGTAAAAGAATAAAAAAGAAAGTTAAGAAGTGGAAGCCATAGTAATAGCAGACAAGAAGGAGAATTGACCGTCACGGACGACAATTACAACCCAGTAGTTCTGATGATCGCATGCAACAACGCACGAAAGACCCACATTGAATAGGCCATAAAGCACAAAATTGTACATATTCACGCAGTGCAGATCTTTATGAAACTGAGCGAATAGACAAGAGTTGCAGAAAAGGGAGGTACGTGTGTACGATTCTGAAAGTGAACACCACAAATATATCTAAAAAAATTAATGTTTTCTTTAGTTAACATGGAGTAATTCAGCTCTGTATTATTGGTATTGATCCACCACTGTATGTAGTTCGCTCTGTTTAGAACCCATTTCTCCTTCCAATGCCTCCATACTTTTCTTGGCAGGTGTACGAAGACATGCCCTCCACACTTCCGACGAACTCGAGAAGGCATCCACTGCAAGTGCGACTGTTTCCCTCTAGCCTACCAGGACAGTTGGCCGTGCGAGAGCATCAAAGAAGGACTGGTACCCCTTTCTCGCGGAGGACTAGAGTAAGTCATGATGGACTAATGTAAATCGTGACCAGCTAGTGTAAATCACAATGGGCTAGAGTGAGTTATATTTGCATGACATAAATCACGATCGGCTTGTGTAAATCATGATGGGTAAAAGTTTCAGCCATTATTGATTTATACAAGTCTTAACATACGTTGGTGGACTGTTGTAAATCACGAAGAACAAACATCAAATTATGATCGACGTAAATATATAATGATTGATTACTGTTACGTAAGAATGGAATAGAGTTTAGTCATGGCACAAATTGTTAGCAATCAATCAAGTGCCGTGCCGCGTGGCGTAGGCGATCATTTCTCTCCACAATTCCTTGTCTTTAGACGTGATTATGAGATCTGCCGGTGACTTTCTTCCTAGCCATACTGACAACTCATCCAGTAACTTCTCTCTCTGTCTTCCTCTGTCTATTCTTCCCTCAATTTTTTCAGTTGCCACGATGTGTTCCAGTTTTCCTCTTCTCAGAAAATGTCCTACAAATCTCGCTTGTCTGTCTCTGATCTTTGCTGTAATTTGCCTTTTAACTCCAGCCTCTATTAAGATTTCTTCATTTGTTTTCTTGGCTGTCCATGGTAACTTCAACATCCTTCTTATGAACTACATTTCCATGGCCTCCATTTCTCGCTGTACTCTCTTATTCGTGAACTATGCTTCACATCCATTAAACATTTAAGTACTCGGAATGTTTCAATTGATATGGATCTGTTATACAAGATGTTTCTCATTTTCTGGAATGCTGACTTGGCTTGAGCACGTCTGCTTTTTATTTCGTTGTGACATTTCCAATCAGCTGCTATAATTGTTCCTAAGTACTTGAATCTATCAACTTGTTTCAGTTCTGTGCCATGGATGGTAATGTTACATTTTGGTGGTATTCTTTTCTTTGAGATGACCATCACTTCAGTCTTCTTTTTATTCAGTCTGAGACCTTTACTTTTACTTTCACGAACCACGATGTCCAGAAGAGCCCGTAGCTCCCCTTCATTTTTAGCAACCAGGACTGTGTCGTCTGCATATCTTAAGTTGTTAAGGTTGTACCCGCCAACTTATGTTCCTCTCAAGCTCTATATATTTCTCATTATGTTTTCGCTGTACAAAGAGAAGAGGTCAGGAGATAGAACACATCTTTGTCTCGCTCCCAGTTTTATGTCCTGGAATATTCTATTTGGTTCTCAACCTTCATTGCTGCTGATTGCTGCCAGTATATGTTTTTGATGAGTTTCAGATCTTTCCCATCTAGTCTTCCAGCATTCTTATAATGTCTGTGTGTCTAACTTTATCGAATTTTTTTACCGTAGTCTATGAAGCATAAGTATAGGTCCGTTTTTACTTCTTTTGATCTTGCCAACAGTGTTCTCAATACACATATATGGCATTAGTTGTGCCTTTTTCTTCGACGAAGCCGCGCTGTTCTTCAGCCATTTCTGGTTTTATTTTGCCTCTGACTCTTCTCATGACAACACGAAGCAGGATTTTGGTAACATGGCTCATAAGACTAATGGTTCGATGGTCTTCACATTCAGCTGCACCTTGTTTCTTTGGTAGGGCAGTGAAAACTGATTGCAAAATGTCTGATTGGACATAGTTACTGTTATATATGTCATTCAGCAATCTGGTAATTATTATAGTATTATAAATCTGGTAATTGTTATAGTGGACTCAAACTTGCTCTTCAGACTCTAGGTCACGTTAAGCTTAGAGCCCCGTTGTCGACATTATGTCCACAGCTTTCCATACGTTCTAGCGACAGCTTCATGACTTCTGAGTTACATCCTGTTGCCAGATGTGGCGTTTCACTATAACGGATATTAATGCAGATCTGTACTAAGTATGACAGTACATATGCCCCCGTAAGTCAATTCGATGAGGACTACTGGAAATGCCCTTTCATGGGTCCCCCCCCCCCCCGGTGAGATGATCTCTAACAAGTAACACAAAGTCACACATCGACAACGCCAGATTTCCTGTACAACAGACACCCAGGTAACACATCTCACGTAGACAACTGACCAGTTGACCACAGCATGTTTCCAGCGCCATCGGTCAGGGAAAACATCAGGATAGTTAGTTTAATGGCGGCTCAGGATGATTTTGAAGTTCATATGATGCATGATGAAATATTAAGTCACATGTCAGAATACTAGTAGCAAGACATGTGTAACAAATGATTGTAAAGTAATCGCAAATCAAAGTATGCAACCAGTGAAAAGCGTATGAAAAGACTCGAGCGCGAATTAGACATTTTTGTTATATATTTTAAGTGGTTACGTCCCTTGATCGCCCTCTCGTTATAGTCACTCGTTATGGACTGTCGTGGTAATGTTATGATAATCAGCAGAGAAGAAAGAAAGCCACCGGTAAATATAAAAATAAACTCTGAGAATTACTTGAACAGGTGAAAAGCTTCAGGTATTTAGAACACATGATAACAGAGGACAGAACATGTGAAATGGAAATTAACAGAAGAATAGGAATGGCAACAACAAGAAAAAAACCCTCAGCAGAATGATGAAGATCATGACATCAAAACAAATATCACAGCAACTTAAGATTACGTATTGTAAAATGCTACATACACTCAATACTTGTTTATGGTATAGAGGCCAAGACTACATTAGAGACTGATAATCAACAAAATTCTGAAAATGTGATATTTTCAGCTGATAACATCAACATTTCAAAAGCTGTAAACGAGAAACACCCGCATAAATCTCGTTCACACAAAATGATTAATACATCAGCTTTTGAGCTGGAAAGTTTAAGTAGTGTTCCTGCTAAAATGGTGACTTTGGAGAAATCTCACCATCACAGACTTAAGTATAATAAATCAAACGAAAGATTCTCGTCCGATGACGTTACATACGACGGAAGTATTTCAGAATCACTTCAGCAAAGGGGTGTAGAAAAACCTAAATACGATGCAGATTTGGAAAACTCTAGCGCAACTAATGCTCACAGAGCAGCTAGTAAGGACAAAAATAATGAGAAAGCGGATTCTGAGTACACAAGCCACGATAAAACGTCTTCACAACAAACAGTGGAAGATGTGGCCAGGACGCCTTCAATGAGTGAGGGCAAAATGCACCATACTGTCCATGATGTGGATACAAATAAAAAAACTTCCTTGGCAGACAAAGAGCATATCATGGACGACCTGGCCAGACGAACTGTACTGAGAAATAGCTTTGGGCTTAGATTTCACATTAATTCACAAAATTTTCATGAAAATTTCCGCTCAGCTGAAGCCACTTCAAAATTACACAGTGATGATCAGGAACAAAATATGCTCTCGGACGTGAACATCCAGAAGCCAGTGATACCATCTAAACCAGCATCTTCCACATTGTTATCTTCACTGTCATCCCCTGTGCCCTCACCGCCGTCATTTACGTCCGATTTGACCTCAGCAATGTATCAACAAAAATACATGAATCAGTTTCTCCTGAACTACAGATGTCGACACTGCAGACAATCCAGCATGATCAGGAATATTCACAGACCTCAGAGGACACTGATGAAGAAGCATTCTATAGTTATGATTATGACACTCTGGATAGCTTTGATGAAAATCTGAGCAGAATAAGCCGTCTTAGGTTTGTGATATGTGGACTAATCATTAGAATTTAACTTTGCACATCAAAGTAGATTTCAAGCTTTGGTGACAGGAAATGAGCTTTCTCACAGAATAACATGAAATAGACTCCAAACACAAATACCTTCATTATTGTTTATATTCTCACTATGAAATACAGGCTTGTGCCTTTCGGTAGCGTTTATTTAAGTCAGATTTTGTCGCAGGAGTCTAAATCTGAAGCAGAAGCTAGAGATCTGACAGTGAAAACCCAGATGAAACTTTGGCCTCAGTCTTGAACTCCGAGAAACTCTGACCTCAGTCTTGAACTCCGAACGAGAAAAAAAATTAATGGTCAAGGAATTGAGACTGTAAGACTATAGTGTCCAGGGATTTCTTTTTAACTCATGAACTGTTCTGAATCATGAATATTAAATGAGCGGACTAGCAAGTATTGTTGCATTTGGAAACTGACTGCACATCGTGTTGGTCTCATATACTGTAATATAGTCAAACTGTGTTAGTCATGAATTTGTGTGATATAAGTTATTTCTGCATAATTCATAATAGACCAACGTGCTTGTTATTGTGTGTGTGTGCAAATTATTGTTGTTATAAATGATGTGTGGCTCATCTACAACAGTAGAAAACATTCCTTTCATCGCCTCTAAAGACACAACCAGAAAGCGGTAGAGGCTCTTTACTCTTCCTCTCTGCCAGACCCACGTAGACAGCGTGAACATCCTTCATGTCCGTGTAACCGCTGCAAGTAGCAGTAGACAGTGGCAGATTAGCATAGTCATATGACTGAACATAAATCCGGTCACTTCCAAACAGTTCCTTAGTTTCTGACGACGCGGACGTTGGAGAAGGGGGCGGACATTTTGGAGAACGGGGGTCCCTGTGTACAAGTTATTGTACCGACTTACTTCCATGATCACCATGATCATGTGTATCACACATTAAAATAAGTGGAAATGAATGAAGATTCCATAAATGAAGTTATTTGTCATTTAAAAAAACAAAGAAAAGTAAAAAAAAACTGATGTGAAACGATGGAACGATTTTTTGGCGCTAAAAAATTTTTATGGCTGAGCAATAAAATCTACTTTATACTTACCTTAACTATGTCCAATATAGAATACATGGTCATTCAAATTTCAACACAGAAAAATCGATATGTATGGATGTTTGTGACATCCAATAAATCTAACAGATCTACAGCTACGAGAATCACAAATCGTAAGATAGGTCTAGTCGGTCGGTGTGACCATTCTACCACTCAATCTCGAAATAAACTTTAATTTTACCCCCCTATCTATATATCCAAAATGGCTTCCTTATTCCTCCATGCTTAAAACACTAGTTTAACTTTGGATTCAGAAGAGTTCTAACTGGTTAAATGAAAAGTAACATCATGTTTTCAACGAAAGAAAGTCTTAAGCCTTATAGGGCTCTCAGGTGGGAGGGCACATACTGCAAAGATACTTTTAGGGATCTCTAGAGTGGAAACAGTTCTACTGGCCCAGAATGACAAAGGGCCCCGTGTCGAGAAAAAAACTCAGCAAATATATGTTATTCTTTCATGTGACAATGATTTATAAATATTACTGCACTAACACGTTATGTTATACAAAAGACTATCATTTGTGTATAGTCTGTGTAACACTAAGTCATATAGTAATGTAAGAGGTCATGCCATCAGGAGATGGGCGGTGTATGGATGGGGGTCCCTACTACGTTTAGACCAGGGGCGTGGGTGGGGTCCTTTACTGTCAGTAGGCATTAAACTTGCCTTACTTTTCTACACCTCATTTAAAAAATACACGAGTGTTTGTTCAAGCAATGAATGTGTAACTCTGGGGACAACTTCATATCTGTTTAGGCAAGGGATATGAAGGCAAAAATATTACTGTACGATATGTGTTTATGTCTGTTCTCATTCTAACTCTATTACCGCACGGTATGTGTATATGTCTGTGCTCATTCTCTCTATTACTGCATATATGTGTTTATGTTTGTTCTCATTCTAACTATCTGTTACTGTACGATATGTGTATATGTCTGAGCCCATTCTAACTCTCTATTACTGTACGATATGTGTATATGTCTGTGCTCATTTTAACTCTATTTCTGTACGATATGTGTATATTTCTGTGCTTATTCTGACTCAAAAACAAAAAAAAAATCTTGCCTAATTGTTCTCTTGTGTGTATAGAGATCCTTCATTTAGTGTGTTTTGTTTCCTATATGACAATATTAATAGTAATGTCTTCATTATTTGTACTATATAAATAACATGATTAAAGTATTTCACTATTTGTACTATATATTTGTATATGATTAAAGCATTTCAAAGTGATTTGTTGTGTTAATTATGTCTTTTCTTGTACACATGCACATTGTTTGAAATAAAGATTGTATTGATGTAATTGTTTGAAATAAAGATTGTATTGCTATAATGCCTGTTTCAGACAGACCTGAACTAGGAGTTTTAGACTCAAAACTCGGGCCTTTTCAGTCAAAACTCCCTACTCCACCCAGATCAACTTCCTGCAATGCTGGGCATTCGTCACCGTACTGAACCTTTATTCTGCGATGAATTTCAATAGTTTTGCACCTCCACTGCTGAAAAAAAAAACAAATGAACGAACAATGTTCTATTTTCATGCGTTTCTAGAGAAGCGGCCATCTTTACAATTCTGCTGTGACGTCGTGTATCCGGTTGGCACCGTGCTGCCACCTGCAGTACGTTTCTTACGTCATTAGTAACGATGCCGTCAGTTTACATGAGGATGGGACGGCGCTTAGATTTGGAACTGGTGGACTTAAATCATACTGCAGTGTAAAAAAAGATAGACAGGGCTGGTGGCGCCTAAATTAATAACATTACAACAAAATTCATCAGCGATTGCTTTTTACAGAAGAGCATAATAACTTGTAGAAACGGCTTGCTATCTTCTTGAATGTTACGTTAAGACGAACAAAATATAGAAGAAATAAGCAGATTTTTGCCTGCAGAATGGAAGTGAAGAATGATTAGTTAGGTTCATAAATCAGAAACTATACAGAAATTGTTTGGGGGACGGCCATGACTGAGATGGTGGTGATGCTTTCGCTAATGATGATTAGCAAAAATAAGTCTTATCTACAAAACTAATTTTAACGGAAATCCACTTACATAAGTCGAAAGGCCCAACTGTCTCTGGTACGGGGGTTTGGGTTGGGGGGGGGGGGGGTTGGGGTGGGTGATGGGCGAAGATGCTGTACGATCTGGCAGTCAGCTACTCATTGCTGACATGCTGGCATCAGGGTTGAAAAACCACAGCCGATCAAGACCCTGTACCACCTTTTCATTGGTACCCCTAAGAAGAGGCCTAGCCTGACTAATGGGGCAGGGATCGTCATACCGCACATGATGGTGGAGTCTGCTAAAAAAAGTAATACACTCCCTGCTTTTTAAGTCCACTTCGATACTGAAAAAAATCTAGTCACCGTAACCCACTCTCAATCCGACACGATGCTGTGCCACAACATCTTCACCGCATTTACTGCAAAGAACACCAGTTTGTAGTTTCAGGAAGACTGAAGAAGATGATATCTGGTGCACAGTTAAAGCTACTCTTTCTCAACAGATGGCGTATTATTTCAGCTTTCGCCCTCTTCCAACAAAAAACAATCAACAAGGAAGTTTAGACAACATGTACAACTGATCGATTGATCTCAGTCGCTAGCGCCACTGCAATCAGTGGACATTCCCAGAGCTGCTCCGTTGCCTGTTCCAATAACAACTGTAAGGCGTATGTATTGACTGTCCCTGTCTAGTGTTGACTGTGAGTTCGTCGCATCGTCCATAGAGGATGCTTAACCAACCTTTGCCCTGTCTGACGCTCGGTTATTTCATTCTGCAGATGTGGAGGTTATTCAACCTTACATGGGGACAAAAGTAAAAGATTAAGGCTGACTTTCTGATCTATAGAGGATTCAAGAGAAGGCACAGTGAGCCCGCGCCCTACAAAGTTAGCCTGGCTTAAATCGGGCAAAGTGCCGGATTAACTATATCAGCGGTTCCCAGCCTGTGGTCCGCGAATCACAAATGGTCCTCGGAGTATTATCAGGTGATCCACTGCGATTTTTTATTATGCGGCATCTATTGAATAAACAACAATTAAGATATATATATATATATATATATATATATATATATATATATATATATATATATATAAACATGATTCTTTGATGTAAAAAGGTTGAGAACCACTGCCCTATTAGACTGAGCAGACTTAAGCTAGGAATCTGAAAGGCCATGGGGGCCTGGTACCAAATTAAAAAAAAAACTGCATATACATGGTAAACTTCACTTACACGAAAAAGGGTTAAAAGAAGTAAGTATTAGGTTTGGTGAAAATTACGTATCGACTGCGTTTTGTCTGTTTATTATATAGTAATAGGGGAGATCACAACTAGAAGAGAATACAGTTGTAGGTCGGGAGATGGACGGTAGATATAAAGAAATGGGTGCCCTTACTAAGTTCAGCCTAAAAAGCCTGGGTGATGGTTATTCCGTTACTGAGAGATACCAGCCCATTATTAGGCGCATCATGAAGGAGAGCAAAGACTGGTTCTTCGGCCCATGCCATCACTCCAGCATAAGTTGCCTTTGTTTCCGAAATTAAATGCTGAAGAGACAATACGAGATAAAGTTTACCAAAAAACAGATAAAACGAATCTCCCAGAAGATTTCTCTGCCAAAGTTTAATCACAAAGAACCAGCTGTCACGATTTTCATGTCCTTCGAATAATTACTGAGTCATGAAAATCTTTGTCTACGTGTAAAGTCGGCTATGGTCAATAGATAACGCTGTGGTGTATTTCAGGGGGGGCCAAACTTGCTTAAGGTAAGAGCCACATACAGGTCCGCCTTTAGAACATGTGTCGCCTAGCACTGCCAGCAGTGTTTGATGACTGTTTAGTTGATTTTAAAATAGTTGTCTTCTTTTTTTTCCGTAATTCTAATTTAGTGAGATAATCAGACACAACTTTTTGTGATTTGTTGCATAGTGGAGTTTCAAGCTACTGACTTTGTAATGGTTTAGTCACTTTTCGCGGAGAAGACACAAAAATTCTGAGTGACTTTTTGCAGAGAAGACACAAAGGTTCTGAATAACTTTTTGCAGAGAAGACACAAAGGTTCTGCGAGACTTATTACAGAAAAGACGCAAAGGTTCTGCGAGACTTATTACAGAGAAGACATAAAGGTTGGAGCAAAATCTTTCTCCGGCTCTGGCTTTAAATTGGTTTTTTTTCGTCTTTTTTTTTTCCTTACAATTTGATTACGCCATCTTCCTTCATGAAATTTTCACCTCTAAAAAATTAAATTCAAAACATAAAAAAAAATAAAATTAAGCACCAACACGCGCAACACAATACCCCCCCCCTTTCCCAATTTCAATGCGCCCCCACCCCAACATGCTACACAATCACTCGATCGCAAGCACCTCCCACTAAAACTAACATCGTCAGCACGGGCTTGTACACAATCTCATACTCCAGTACAGTTCCCCTGTAGTTCCTGCTGCTCTACAAAATTTCTTTAATCCCTCATTCAAGCCCAGAGTTAAAATCATCATTTAAATTCCTGAATAAATTTACTGACCACGAACATTAATCTTAAGCTTTAATCCGCTGGACTCTGGGCTTATACCCTGTAAATACAGTTTTATATTTTATACAGTCTACCTTCTATATTAATTGTGATGTTAAAAAAAAAAAGAAGCAGCTCAGCCAACATGGACGGGCAATTCCAAAATCAACCTTGGACTGGCTTTAAAAACGTTTCCATAACGACACGGCGCATTTCCTGTAGCAACCAATAATGTGTTAACGTGCTAAGTGCCAACGTACAGTCCATTTTGTGCACGAGTAGTAACCGAGTAAATAAGGATATTGTGTACGCTGTTCCCATCCCTCTCCCTTCTCCCTCTCCCCTCTGTACGGTCCGCGATGTGATTAGTTGTTCTATAAACAAAAGGTCATAGCGCACCGGAAGTCATCGTTGATGTTGTGTGCACGGTGTTAACGTTATAAGTGATAGTAGTGTGAGGGGTTAGTGCAGGAAATTCGAGGATGGGGGCGCAGACGTGCATAACGAAGTGGGACAAGCGCGACACTCAACTATGATTGCCTAGCTCCTTCAAAATGTCAACCAAGTCGTGCTTGAAAATGTCGCTTCACAATTTCAGATCCTTCTGATGGAGTCCCTTAACTTGAGGGCTTCTGTTTCGAATTATCACGGAGAAATTAGCTTACCCCACGTTATGAGCGCAGTGGGTACCAGAACATTTGACTGACGTTCATAAAACTCAAAGTATGGATCAGGCTTTCACGTTCCTTCTGCGATACCGGGAAGAATGGAACGAATTTCTGGACAGAGCTTTGACTGGGGACGAGACACGGTGTTCATTTGGTGAGTACACATAAGAAGGAACAGCCCAAGCGCTGGATGCACAGTCAGTCTCCAAACAAGCCCGGGAAGCTGGAACTAACAGGTTCAAATCGAAAAATGATAGCTACATTGTACTGGGATCGCAAGAGAGTTTTTTTACGGAATTCAAGGCAGTAGGACCACAGTAACGTCAGAGGTTTACTGTGAAACGCTGAATAAGCTTCGAAGGTCGAGATGGGTGAAATGCTGACAGAGTCGTTCATCTCCTGCACGACAATGCACGGCCTCACACTGGCTCGCACAAAGGCTTTGCTGGAGCAGTTCATTTGGGAGATTCTCGACCCTACAGCTCGGATTTGTCACCAACCATTTCTTTGACAAGATGAAGGTCTGGCTGGCTAGTGGCTACACAGTACATTCACGCCAGGGCTGGCGAGCGATTGCAAAAGCTGACCCCACGGTACAAGTGCCTGGACTTGGGTGGCGGCTATACTTGCAGTTATGCATGTAAATTTTCTCTCTATTTTTGACTTCTTGTTATCTGTCAGTCGGAGTTTAGTTTTGGAATAGCCTTCGTGTTTTCTCTGACAAAGGCCGTGTGCGGCTCGAGAGAGATTTTGGCTGTCCCCGGGATATTTTATAGCGCTGAGATAGAAAGATAAATAGCTCCATGTTTTAAGATTAAGTAGTGATTCTGTAAAGAGATTTGGAAAAAAAATCCAACTTTTTGTTTCCTGTCCACTTGTCTGCCTGTCTGACTTTCAAATCACACATCGCACGACCAGTGCAACATCCTGTAACACATCTAATGAAGCATTCCCATTCTAATTTTAACTCTCTCCATCTAATCCATTGAATGGAAAAAAAGATATCCTAATTCGCATGTCTTCCTCCCCTCCCATCTCCAGCCCCCGAGAAGAAAACAAAACAAAACACAAAGGTGTCTCTCCATTTTACGTAAAAATTCATGAAGATCTTCTCTCCCTGGTCCACTCGGTTTTAATTTTTTATTCTATGACGCTTTCCCCTTCTAACATGTAATTTCTCTCCTGGATTAGAGATTTCTCCCCTGGGTTAGATATTCCTCCTCTGGGTTAGAGATTTCTCCCCTGATTTAGAGATTTCTCCCTGGGTTAGAGATTTCTCCCTTGTGTTGAGATTTTCCCCCTGGTTTAGAGATTTCTCCCTTGAGTAGAGATTTCTCCCCTGGGTTGAGATTTCTCCCCTGGTTTAGAGATTTCTCCACTGGGTAGAGGTTTCTCCCCTTTTTTAGAGATTTCTCCCCTAGGTTGAGATTTCTCCCCTGGGTTAGAGATTTCTCTCCTGCGTTGAGATTTCTCCCCTGGGTTAAAGATTTCTCTCCTGGTTTAGAGATTTCTTCTCTTTCTGTGAGACACATGCACATACAAAGAAAATAATAAATTACTGTTCATTTGAACTGTACAAAACAAAGCACAAAACATGGGGAGAGTGAAAAAAATAATCTACAGGTGTTCACATTTAGCAAACCTATCTTGAGTAAGAAAACAACAGGTGAACATTTTTAAAACCAATTTTTGATAAGGCAAAAATCGGTCATTAACCTTGACCTTCCAGAGTTTGGATTGTTGCATAATCTTCGGATTAGTTATCACTGCGATGTCTTTTCAGTGTTAACTTCCTTTGCATTTTCTTTTTTAAAACAAATACGCTCTTCTGGCATATTCTCGCTCTTATTATCATATATCTTTATTGTCTTTCGTCTTCATCAACATCTCTCCGTTCCCGACTGCTCTGAGAAAGTTTCTGTTCAAGTGTAAGGTTAAATTTTGTTACATTTATTATCTCAGCAGTGAACATGTCTCATTTGACTATATCTTTTATGATCTATTTCAGCCACAAGGAACCCATGCAACTGTTTGTGTTTCAGTTCTTCTAAGACCTTGAGAAGCCCATGTAATTGCTGGATTATCAGTTCAGTTTGGGCTCTGGGGATAGCTTACCCCGTTGATGTATACAAATGGTCTCATTTTGTTACGTTACGTTATATCCCATGTCCCCTAAGAATTTCATTAAAGACATTTTTTTTGCTTCGTTCAGTGGTGTAACTATACAGGCCCCCTCTGTAACTGTAAACTTATCTGCAGCTGATGTCATGATTATCTTGAAACAGATATTGATTGGGGAGGGAAGTGGACTTCAGTGACTTATTTGAAATCCCAATGTTGATAACAAAAAATGACTCCTCTCATCAGAATCCACAACCTTAGAGAGGGTTTGGCTGAATTAGCTCAACAGTTTGTTCACTGGAGCGCCACGGAAATGCGAGATTATGTCTTGCTTAACTCTGGCTCGCTGAGCCCAGATATCTACGTCGTGTTTCCTGAGCAGCTAATCTTGGCCCCATGTCTTTTGCGCAGTCACTGTGGCTTCAAAATATCAAAACAGTCACAAGTAAGGCTGACCAAAGACAGGTGGAATAAAACGCCTCCTGTTTATGTCTGATGGTATGATAACAGTTTTACAGGGATCAGTAAGTAAACACTGCAGGGAAACTGGTGACACTCGGGGGGGGGGAACGGGGGACAGGCACGTGGAAAATGGAAGCTGTTGTTTGGCCCTGGTGCGTGGAGGACGGCGTGGCCGGATGCTAGAAAATGTGACTGTTAGGAAAGAAGATTATTTCGAGTATGTGGGGTTAACAACATTATCATGATTTTCTTCGTCATTCAGTGGTCCATTCACTGTTGCCATCATGTTGGCATTAAGTCTTCACCTGTAACTGGTCAGACTGTCTCAACTGATTTTAACCTGAATGTTCGTCTGTAGAAAGGGCTGCTCTTGTGTGCTGTTTGTCTACACAAGTGAACAGACTTTAGTGTACTCAACTTTCGTCACGACCATTGTGATTGATTACAACCTTGTCTTACAGCAGACATACGAATCACCTTCATTGTAATTGATTTATTGAACGCACACATTTTCTACAACTTTTAGGTTTTTACGACATTGAATACAAATTTGGGCATTTTATACACACATAACTTAAATTGCAGTTTGCATTTCAGTCTTACAAACGAGGCATGGGATTAGCGACGAATTGTGTTAATAATTTAATGATAGTAACAAGTATACATTATCATAATGTTGATATTCGATATCAAGCTAGAGGGGAGAAAAGGGAATAAATAAAACTGGATGATTGTCAGTTACGCAATAGGCTTGGCGATTTAATGATATGATAATAGGGATAAATCTACATTTATCTGGAAGACACCGACAGTGGTGAACTGCCATTGATTATATTCTGCATGCTGAGTACATTTTCTGTTTGTATTATTCAACTTAGTATATATATTTTTTATCCTCAAAGCTTTGTATATATTAAGTTTGTAATTCTTGAAGTTAGTATACTGTATTTTTGTGTCTAAACTCTTACAGTTTAGTGTATTCTTGCTCGTATTTATACAGCTGAGCACATGTTGTGTTTGTTCCATGTGTTTCAACTTGTATTATCCTTTGTAAGTTGTTCTTTCACCATAGAACTCACATGACTTAAAAAAAAACTTATGTAATGACTGACACCAGTTGTACAATAAGATATCGTCGGTTAGTCAGAATTACAAATTTTAAATGTTTTCTCTGTGTTTTAGACAGCGTAATGTTCGCGGGTGTGTTTTTTTTTTCTTTTCTTCAGTTATTCTATTTCATTCTACGTTACATTGCTTCTCACACAGTTTGATAGTAACTAATGTTTTCGGAGATCTTCTGTACAGGCAGTAAATGTTGTACGGGTTGTTCGCTTTAGGCCAAATTGTACAAATAGTTATTTCTGTCTCTAAAGTAAATAAATGTTTGTGCCCGATGATTGTGCAGACTTTTATCAAGTTCTCTTCATTTTAATTCGTTGGTGATCTTTCTGGAGTTAGGTTTCACAAGTATAAATACTTTTAGTGATACATAGTGCCCTTAAAAAGTACAAATTAACCAACTCTAACCATTTCCCTACAAAGAGACAGACTACAAACTAAACTCTACATTTTCGACAACCCAACTAAAAAGTACTAACTCTGAAAGAGGAACGTGCTTGAACTTACGCTTTCGAACTTCTTTCCTTGCCGATCTCAACCGTTCTTTCCTGTACTCTTTTCTGGTGTGTCTCTTCCCTATTCGTTCACAGTGTGTACCAATACGTCTGAACCTTACATCACTGATTCGCTTGCTGCGCAAGCCTATCAGTCAGTCAGTCAGTAATTTGCATTAGGCCTCTTAGTTGTAAGCAAGATGCCCTGCTGCTGATGCATCTTTTTGTAGATCATCAAAGATGTCTCACAGCCATCTTCACCTTGGTCTTCCTCTCTTTCTTTTTCTCATTATGCATCCTTCCAAGATGGTCTTCTCTAAATTCTCATGACGTTTAATATGTCCAAAGTATTTAAGTTTTCTCTGTTTACTCATCTTTTCTAGCCAGCCTTCTTCAATATTAAGTTCTCGTAGTATGGATATATTTGTTCTTTATTTTTTGTGCCCATGATATTTTAAGAACATTTACATTCAAAGGCATCTACTTATTTCTACTGCTTTGTTAAGTGTCCAGGTCTCACATGCATATGTTGTGATGGGAAAGATGCCTGCCCTTTAAAATCGTATTTTTGTGGTTCTGTCTGTTCCTCTCTATCGCTTCTTTAGTTGTTTTACTTTTCAAGAGCGATATATGTCCTCCTTTTAAATTCCCTCATTGTATCTCCATTATTAGTTAGTAATGATCCAAGATATTCAAAACTCTCCACCTCGTTCAATTTTTTTTCACTGATACAGTTTGAGAATTCTGTATCATAGCAAACATCTCGGTCGCGGATTTTTCAATTTTAACACAAAAGTTTGTCGCTGCTCGACACTCCTCTGCATTTTGACCGTCAGGCTAGGCATAAATAGCTGTCCACATCGGCCGCCTTATTTGTTTTGTCAGTTGTCATCAATTTATTTTTCTTTGCATTAAGATAGACGTTCTGCTCTTCACTGTTCTTATGGACTGGTATAATTAGTTTTCCCATTCCTTTATGTGTTGTGGACAGTAATAATGTGTCATTAGCATTTCTAATCTCTGGTATTTCATAACCTCCAATTTTTATGGCATCGTAATATTCTCTGTCTACATCTTCTCTAACATTCCTCATTATATTTTCAGTAGACAAGTTAAATAAGTAAGGTGGCAATATGCACCTCTGATGGACTCCTTTTTTTATGTCAAACCAAGTTGTTGTTTCACCATTTATTCTTAATGCAGCTTGTTGGTCTAGATAAAGTAACGATATTAATTGTGTCAAATGTGTTGGAAATCCCATTTTTCCATTATTTCCCAAAGTTTCTGGGTTGTACGCAATCAAATGCCTTTGCGTAGTCTATAAAGACTAAATATAGATTCATATTAAACTCTCCGCATTTCTTTATTCTTATATCTTATATCCTTTCCGTGCCGTTAAACGTCATATAGGGCTCGCAAAGTAGTTTGCCAATTTTTCCTGTCTTCAGCGAGTCTTTCAATCTCATCAAGGGATTTTATGCCTGTTAATTTAGCCTCTCTTAACAATGTCCTCTTTAGAGTTTCACTTGGTCTGCCTCTTTTTCTTTGGCCTGTTGTGTTCCACTTGATAGCTTGTTTTGGGATTCTCTGATCATTTCTTCTCATCAAGTGACCAACATATGTCCATCTCCTTTTCCTGATCACTCATGAGACTGGTTGTTGTTCAGTCATCTGTCTCATCTCTGCATTGTTCTTGAATTCGTTCCACTTGATGCCGAGTATTTTCCTTAGGATTTCTCTATTATTAATGTTATATTGAATATATGATATCTTGTTGCTCATTCTTGTCTGAAACCAGCTTGGACCATGTTGACTTCTTCTATTTTCTGACGAAGTCTACCCATTATGATTTTTAATAGAATTTTACTGGCATGACTAATCATTGCAACGGTTCTGTAGTTTGCGCATAATTTCAAGTTAAACTTCTTTGGCAGTGGCATGAATACAGTTCTTTTACATTATTTTGGCCAAATACCTGAATACCATATCTTTTTACATAGTGCATGATAGATTGTAGCACATTTCTTTCCTCCTGCTTTAATAAGTTCAGCTGTTATCTTATTACATCCTGGCGATCTAACATTTTTCGGACTCTTTATTGCTCATAAAAGTTCTTCAATTGTTGGATCGGGTTCTTTCTCCTCCAATAATAATTCACACTGTTGATTTCTGCTTTCACAGTCAGTTCTATGTTACATCTCTCAGCAAGCCTGTAAGTTTCCAAAATTAGCTCTCTACAGGGGAGATTATTATTTTTTCCCTTATCCAAACCATTTACCTATCCTATTTTGTTGAAAGTATACAGGGGATAACTGTTGTTTTTACAGAAAGGGCAATTATTATGATTCTCTTTTTGAACGTTTTCGTGCTCAGTCGAGATCCCTCTAAAACGTCACGTGGTCTGAGAAACCCGTGACAGAGAAGTGCAGGAAAGACTGTGAGGAGTCTACGTTTGGATGTCTACCTGAGATGGTTTTTGTGCCGTCTCTGTCGAGAAAATGGATGCTTATATCTGTTGCTGGAGTTGTGGAAGTATGGATGGACTGGCCATGTGGCAGTGCACACCTGCCGGCAGTCAGAATATCGTCATCACCATTTTAATTTTCATGAAACTCATCAATAAAACCTCATGTCAAGTGATACGCAGGATTGGCTCGACTTCCGTATCAGTGTGTTGCCAACTTTAGGTTTGAAAGAGCCTGGAAGTGAAAGATGACTGGAGACAGTGGATAACTAATCCAGAAACACTCAGCAAACACGACTTCAACTAGTACCCCAACATTCTAGTCAGTAACAAAAATAGTAACACAGTAAACACAGTGGCACATACTTCAGCTGGTGCCATCTGGGATCCTATGTTGGCAACGTGAAACTTCTCCATTCGAATGTGTTTCAGCGTGTCGACAAAGACTGATACGAAGTACAACATGTGTCTTGTAAGCAATGAAACTAATTCCATAAAATTCGATTTTTTCAAGATATACTTACAGATACTTAAAATCCTCGACATAACATACTTGAGCATCATCAATACACCGTTGCCAGCGGTTCTGCCATGCGTCGTAGCTCAAATGGAAGTCTTGAACAGGGATCTCCTTCAAAGCACTCGTCGCGGCAGCTTGCACAACATTAACAGTACCAAAAATGGTGACCTTTCAAGCTTGATTTGAGCCGCGGAAACAGGGCCAAGTCCGGACTGTAGGGAGGTTGGCATAGCGTTGCCACGGTTTGTTTCGCCAGAAACTCTCACTAGCAGCGACGCATGGCTCGTCGCATTGTCATGATGAAAACCCCATGTGTTGGCGATCTCCGGGCGGACGCGGCCGACTCCTTTCTTCAGCCGTTTAAGCAATTCCACATAAAATGCTGCATTGATCATTTATCCGGGTGGTGCGAATTCCTTATGGACAAGAACTTTAAAAAAGACAATGAGCTTCGATTTCATCTTCGATTTGCACATTGTTCATTATCGATTCTCTCTCTTCCTTTGTTGAATGTCTTGTGCCACCGAAAAACTTGTGCTTTCCATAAACCATCCTTCTCGTAGGCTTTCTGTATCATAGCAAGCGTCTCGGTTGAGGAATTTTCTATTTTAACAGAAAACTTTATCGCTGCTTGACATTCTTCTGCATTTTGACCGTTAAGCGACACTTAAACGTCTGTCCACTTCGCAAAATAGCTCAGGGTCAAATGACGAGATATCGACATTTTACCTAACATTCCCCCCCCCCCCCAATAACCTTCAAGCCCGGGTTGTCATACCAACGATATTAAAGATATGAGTATGTTAAATATGCCCCTATTCCTATGCATTTTCAAGTCATTTTGCGTTTTTTCGCTCATGATGAATTTTTGTGATAATTTTTTTCACGTTTTGTTTTATAATTTGTACGACACTTCTTTAGTAGTTGTCTGCATGTTGTATGTCCGCTACACGGGGGGAACTTTTTTCCATGTCAACAGAAAGCACTTCTCGCAGATATCGCCATATGTAGTCCCGTAATTACTGCTACACTGTGTTATGACGTTTATGAAGTTTACGATGATAGGAAAAAAAAACAGATGCTCAATTCAAGTCTCCCTTTAACCATTTTCCAACCTTTTTCTCTTTTTCAGGTGCAGGATCAACAGGCCACAAACACAAGAAAATAGACAAGAGTTTCACTTGAAATGCTGCTGTCAGAATTTACTGTTTTTCTCCTCATCTCGGCTGGTACATCTCTTTCTTATGGAATGTATTACTTTCCGCATGTGAACACTAATGTCTTCCTGTACAATTATAAACACGAGAATCTGAAAGTAGAAAGTAGTTTGCACTGATTATTCACGAAACTTCAAAGCCTTGATAGAATAATTTGCACTAATCGACATAAAAATACATTAATTACGGCTGTGCTGTTTTATACATTTTGCGACGATTAGAAAAAAGAAGGTGTTCACATCAGGATTCCCCTTAACCAGTGTTTAGTCAGCATTGACATCTTTCATCATTAATTAACGATCACCACAATACACACAGAAGAAATTAAAGCCAACTCTGATTTGAAATATTGTTGCCAGCCTTTGTTGTTACCCTCCTAGTTTCAGCTGGTACATTTCTGTTGTATGAAATGCAATTTTTTCGCGTTTGACAAAAACATATTCCTGTACAATTATATACATGAAAATAGAAAGTAACTTTCACTGACTAATCCTTGAATCTTCAAAGTCTTGATAGATTAACTTGATAGATGTTTATTTGATGTAAATCGCATATCTGGTATATTTATTTCTATTCAAAATACTATTATTTTATACAGTATCTGCACAGAACAGAGATCATAACTTGGAGATTTTGGACCAACCCTCCACTTACAACTGGGTCCAGCCACAAAGCTATCACCATTTTCTCAATAACATGAAGCCCAGGCCATCTGCTGGGCCCTTCGAAACTAACGAGGAGCTTGTGGATGGATTAAACACTGATGAAACAGGTACGAATCACTCTGTAGGCGGGCCTGACTCTGGAATCATTCCTGCCCAATGCATGTATCACTATAGAGTTACTGCTGCCTAGTCATCATTCACTCCCTTCGGGCATGAAACACTCTAGTCATCTTTACCTAAGCACGAAACACTGAAATGTAAGTGTTAAAATACTAATAGACTTATGCTATTGGTCAGTTTTGATTGGGAGAATTCGTCATGGTAGTGGCCCGAGTAGCGGCAGGAATGTATAGATTGAAAGACACCATATACTTTGTAATTGGAAATAATGTTTACCAAAAGACAGCCGCCTTAATTATAGCAAAATGGTTTATGATTTAATTTCTACGAAATACGAAAGCACTAAAACAACACAACCATTAATTTAAAACCTCACTATCATATATATTATATACATCAATATAATGTAGGCCTAGATACAATTAAAAACTCCAACGGGATATTTAATGACATGCTCCCTTTTG
This sequence comes from Achatina immaculata, assembly GCA_009760885.1. NCBI lineage: Eukaryota > Metazoa > Mollusca > Gastropoda > Stylommatophora > Achatinidae > Lissachatina > Lissachatina immaculata. The sequence continues at coordinate 7,876,994 of CM019703.1, forward strand.
GATGTAGTTAGCGTGGACACCTGCATTTTGAATGAGTCCCACTGACAATATACAGATGCGAAAGATGAATTCTTAACAAATCACTAATAAAAAAAAAAGAATAACAGCGTTTGAAATGAATGTTACAGATGGGCACTTGGAATATCACGACAGAACGAAAATCAAATAAAAAGACACTAATGGGATTAAGTGTTGCAGAAAACTCAATCGTTAACATCATAACAATTAAAAAGCTGAGATACTTCAGCCACATCAAGAGACACAATAGCTTGCAGAGGTTGATAGTAGATGGCACACTGCCCAGCACAAGAGAAAACCAGACGATCTCGCTGCAGGTGAACTCGGGACATCGAGGAAAGTACGAATATATCATTGGGAGACGCTGGCCAACTTGCTCTAGACCATACTGCATTCAGGAAATGTGTGAGAGGGACATCGTTTTGGAAGGGACATGTCACATGAAACATGGACTCGAAGCGAGCCAGTGTATCTCTTTCCCTGTTTCGATAAGAAAGTTTTTTTTTTTTGCGAAGATCACAAAGTTGTGCATAGCAGAACGAAAATTGTTAATCACAATGAAATAAGAAGAGGAAGAAGAACTCTTTCAAGTTTTCCACATATCCACTTTATCTAGTCTACGATACGAAAAGTCAGTCAGTTAGTCATTTGCATGTCCCTTGCTGAACTTTGCCTCCCTAACAGCTCTCCTGTAGTCCTCTCGGTTGTAAGCAAGATGCCCTGAAGCTGATTCGTCCATTCACATATCATCAACGATGTCCTGCAGCCATTTTCGCCTTGGTCTTCCTCCCTTTCTTTTTTCCTATTATATACCTTTTAAAGACAATCTTCTGTAAATTATCATGATGTTTAATATTTTCAAAATGTTTGAGTTTCTTCTGTTTAATCTTCATTACTAGGCAACCATCTTTAATATTACGCTCTTGCAATATGGATACATTTGTTTTTTGGTTTTTTTTTTTGTGTCTGTGATATTTGAAGAACTCTTCTATAGCATTTACATTCAAAGGCGTTAGTGTATTTTTCGCTGTTTTGTTAAATACTCAGATCTCACTGGCATATGTTGTGATGGAAAAGCTGCGTGCCCTTAAAAATATTATTTTTATATGTCTGTCTGTTCCTCTCCACAGCTTTTTCACTTGTTTTATTTTTTGAAGAGCGACAGATGTCCTCTTTTTAATTTCCCACAATGTATCTCCATTATTAGTTAGTAATGATCCAAGATGTTCAAAACTCTTCATCTCTTCAAATTTTTCCTCTTTCAGATATAAACATATCTATATCTTTATTTAAATGTATATATATATATAATATATATATACATATACATATATATATATATATATTTCATATGCATTTTTATTTTCTCAGCTGTCATCTGTTTAGTTTTCTTTTCATTAAGTAAAGGTTTTGCTCTTCGCTGTTCTTACGGACTGACATAATTAGTTTTTCCATTCCTTTTAATGTTGTAGACAGTAATGCTGTGTCATCAGCATATCTAATATCTGGTATTTTATCATCTCCTTTTGTTATGGCATCGTAATATTTTTTGTCTACAACTTCCCTAACATTCCTCATTATATTTTTTAATATCATTCATTGATTCATTTGCATGCCCCTGCGGAACTTTGAATCTCTAACAGCACTCCTGTAGGCCTCTCGGCTGTGAGCAAGATGACCTGCTGCATTTGCATCCATTTGCAGATCATCAACGATGTCTTGCAGCCTTAGTCTTCATCTCTTTCTTTTTCCCATTATGTACCCTTCCAAGACGGTCTTCTCTAGATTATCATGACGTTTAATGTGTCCAAAATATATAAGTTTTCTTTGTTTAATCCTTGTTACTACCCAGCTTTATTCAATATTAAGTTCTTGTAGTATAGATATATTTGTTCTTTTTGTGTCCATGATATTTGAAGAACTCTCTGTGGCAATTACATTCACAGTCATGTATGCGTTTTGTTTCTAATTTGTTTTATTAAGTGTCCAGGTCAAACAAACATATATTGCTGTGCAAAAGATGCATGCCCTTAAAAATCTTATTTTTGCAGTTCCGTCTGTTCCTCTCCGCAGATTCTTTAGTTGTTTTACTTTCTGAACAGCGATAGATGTCCTCCTTTTAATTTCCTTCATTGTATCTCCATTATTAGTTAGTAGTGATCCAAGATATTAAAAACTCTCCACTTCTTACACTTTTTCCTTATTGATACATTTCTCAGCTGCCTTGTTTATTTTGTCAGTTGTCATCAATTTAGTTGTTATCGCATTTTAATATACAATTTTTAATACAGAAGATAAATAAGTAAGACGACTCTATGCAACCCTGACGGACCTTTTGTTTTATGTCAAACCATGTTGTTGTTTCACCATTTATTCTTACTGCTACCTGTTGGCCTAGATACAGCAATGATATGAATTGTGTCACATGTGTTGGAACTCCTATTTTTTATATTATTTCCCAAAGTTTCTGGTATTGCACACACTCAAATGCTTTTACAAAATGTCACGTCTGATAAATATCTGTTGAAGTTCTTACATTAGTCCTGTCCTCTGTTTTTGAGTTGTGTGTGTGAGTGATGTTCTCATAAAAAAGTCCCTTCTCCATGTCGAAGTTTTTATACGGGCATCTTTTCGAACACGAAGGCGCGCAGGAATACCGGTGTTCTAATTAATGCTGATCAAGTCTGCCCTGCAGTAATCGTCATAAATATTTTCTAATTACGGCTGTGCTGTTTGCGACGACTAGAAAAAAGAAGGTGTTCACATCAGGATTCCCCTTAACCAGTTTTTAGTCAGCATTGACATTTTTCATCATTAATTAACGATCACCACAATACACACAGAAGAAATTAAAGCCAACTCTGATTTGAAATATTGTTGCCAGCCTTTGTTGTTACCCTCCTAGTTTCAGCTGGTACATTTCTGTTGTATGAAATGCAATTTTTTTCGCGTTTGACAAAAGCGTATTCCTGTACAATTATATACATGAAAATAGAAAGTAACTTTCACTGACTAATCCTTGAATCTTCAAAGCCTTGAAAGATTAAATTGATAGATGTTTATTTGATGTAAATCGCATATCTGGTATATTTATTTCTATTCAAAATACTCTTATTTGATACAGTATCTGCACAGTACGTAGATCATAACTTGGAGATTTTGGACCAACCCTCCACTTACAACTGGGTCCAGCCACAAAGCTATCACCATTTTCTCAATAACATGAAGCCCAGGCCATCTACTGGGCCCTTCGAAACTAACGAGGAGCTTGTGGATGGGTTAAACCCTGATGAAACAGGTACGAATCACTCTGTAGGCGGGCCTGACTCTGGAATCATTCCTGCCCAATGCATGTATCACTATAGAGTTACTGCTGCCTAGTCATCATTCACTCCCTTCGGGCATGAAACACTCTAGTCATCTTTACCTAAGCACGAAACACTGAAATTTAAGTGTTAAAATACTAATAGACTTCTGCTATTGGTCAGTTTTGACTGGGAGAATTTGTCAAGGTAGTGGCCCGAGTAGCGGCAGGAATGTATAGATTGAAAGACACCATATACTTTGTAATTGGAAATAATGTTTACCAAAAGACAGCCGCCTTAATTAAAGCAAAATGGTTTATGATTTAATTTTTATGAATTACAAAAGTACTAAAACAACACAACCATTAATTTAAAACTTCTGTATCATGCATATTATATACATCAATATAATGTATGCCTAGATACAATGTCACTTGATGAGAAGAAATGATCAGAGAATCCCAAAACAAGCTATCAAGTGGAACACAACAGGCCGAAGAAAAAGGGGCAGACCGCGTGAAACTCTGAAGAGGACATTATTAAGAGAGGCCAAGTTAACAGGCATAAAATCCTTTGTTGAGGTTGAAAGACTCGCCGAAGACAGGATAAATTGGCGAACTACTTTGCGAGCCCTATGTGACGTCTAACGGCACGGGAAGGATATAAGATATAAGATAAGATAAGATACAATGTCACACCTAAGCTAAATGTAATTTGTGATGAGATGGGGAATACCCTGACAGAGACAGAGGAAATTCTAGAAAGATGGAAGGAATATTGCAAAAGAATGTATGAAACAACCGCCTGTGGAAGCAGAAATCAACAGTGTGAATTATTATTGGAGGAGAAAGAACCCGAGCCGACAATGGAAGAAGTTTTATGGGCAATAAAGAATCTGAAAAATGGTAAATCACCAGGATGTGATGAGATAACCGCTGAATTTATTAAAGCAGGAGGAAAGGAGTGTGCAACAATCTATCATGCACTATGTAAAAAGATATGGCATTCAGGTATTTGGCCAAAAGAATGGAAAAGAACTGTATTCATACCACTGCCAAAAAAGGGTAACCTGAAATTATGCACCAACTACAGAACTGTTGCCCTGATTAGTCATGCCAGTAAAATTCTGTTAAAAATCATAATGGGTAGACTTGGAAAGAAAATAGAAGAAGAAGTCAATATGGTCCAAGCTGGCTTCAGGCAAGGAAGAGTATCAAGAGATCATATATTCAATCTAAGATTAATAATAGAGAAATGCAGGGAGTTTAATGTGAATCTATATTTATCCTTTATAGACTACTCGAAGGCATTTGATTGTGTACAACACCAGAAACTTTGGGAAATAATGGAAAAAATGGGATTTCCAATACATTTGATACAATTAACATCACTGCTGTATCTAGACCAACAAGCAGCAGTAAGAATAAATGGTGAAACAACAAGTTGGTTTGACATAAAACAAGGGGTCCGTCAGGGGTGCATATTGTCACCCTACTTATTTAACTTGTATACTGAAAATATAATGAGGAATGTTAGAGAAGATGTAGACAAAGAATATTACGATGCCATAACAGTTGGAGGTTATGAAATACCAGAGATTAGATATGCTGATGACACAGTATTGCTGTCCACAACACAAGAAGGAATGGAAAAACTAATTATGTCAGTCCGCAAGAACAGCGAAGAGCAGAACCTCCATCTTAATGCAAAGAAAACTAAAGTGATGACAACTGACAAAACAAACAAGGCAACTGAAATATGTATCAATGAGGAAAAACTGGAAGAAGTGGAGAGTTTTGAATATCTTGGATCACTACTAACTAATAATGGAGATACAATGAAGGAAATTAAAAGGAGGACATCTATTGCTCTTCAGAAAGTAAAACAAATAAAGAATCTGTGGAGAGGAGCAGACAGTACCACAAAAATAAGATTTTTAAGGGCATGCATCTTTCCCATCGCAACATATGCCTGTGAGACCTGGACACTTAACAAAACAGCTGAGAAACACATAAATGCCTTTGAATGTAAATGCTACAGAAGAGTTCTCCAAATATCGTGGACACAAAAAAGAACAAATATATCTATACTACAAGAGCTTAATATTGAAGAAGGCTGGCTAGTAAAGAGGATTAAAGAGAGAAAACTTAAATATTTTGGACACATTAAACGTCATGATAATTTAGAGAAGACCGTATTGGAAGGATACATAATGGGAAAAAGAAAAAGAGGAAGACCGAAACGAAGATGGCTGCAAGACATCGTTGATGATCTGGAAATGGATGCAGCAGCAGCAGGCTATCTTGCTCACAACCGAGAGGCCTACAGGAGTGCTGTTTGGGAGGCAAAGTTCCGCAAGGGACATGCAAAGGAATGAATGAATGAAAGATACAATTAAAAACTCTAACGTGATGTTTAATGACATGTTCTTTTTGGATGTAGTCAGCATGGACGCCTGTATTTTGAATGATTCCCACTGACAATATACAGATGCGAAAGATGAACTCTTAACAAATCACTAGAAAAAAAAAAGAATAACAGTATTTGAAATGAATGTTACAGAGGGGCACTTGGAATATCACGACAGAACGAAAATCAAATAAAAAGACACTAATGGGATTAGGTGTTGCAGAAAACTCATTCGTTAACAATTAGAAAGCTGAGATACTTCAGCCACATTAAGAGACACAATAGCTTGCAGAGGTTGATAGTAGATGGCATACTGCCCAGCACAAGAGAAAACCAGACGATCTCGCTGCAGGTGGACTCGGGACATCGAGGAAAGTACGAATATATCATTGGGAGACGCTGTCCAACTTGCTCTAGACCATTGGATATCGTTCTGGAAGGGACATGTCACATGAAACATGGACTCGAAGCGAGCGATTGTATCTTCTTCCCAGTTTGGATAAGACAGTTGTTTTTTTTTTTTTTGCGAAGATCACAAAGTTGTGCATCGCAAAACGAAAATTGTTAGTCACAAAAAGTTAAGAAGAAGAAGAACTCTTTCAAGTTTTCCACATATCCACGTTATCTAGTCTACGATACGAAAAGTCAGTCAGTTAGTCATTTGCATGTCCCTTACGGAACTTTGACTCCCTAACAACACTCATATATGCCTATCGTTTGTGAGGAAGATGATTTGTTGCTGATGTATTCACTTCCAGATCATCAACGATGTCTTGCAGTCATCTTGACCTTGGTCTTCCTCTCTTTCTTTTTCCCCATTATGTACCCTTCCAAGACGGTCTTCTTTAGATTATCATGACGTTTAAATGTGTCCAAAATATTTAAGTTTTCTTTGTTTAATCATTTTTACTAGCCAGCCATATTCAATATTAAGTTCTTGTAGTATGGAAATATTTGTTCTTTTTGTGTCCATGATATTTGAAGAACTCTTCTGTAGCACTTACATTCAAAGTCATGTATGCGTTTTGTTTCTCAGTTGTTTTATTAAGTGTCCAGGTCTAACAGGCATATGTTGCTGTGCAAAAGATGCATGCCCTTAAAAATCTTATTTTTGTAGTTCCGTCTGTTCCTCTCCGCAGATTCTTTAGTTGTTTTACTTTCTGAAGAGCGCTAGATATCCTTTTAATTTTCTTCATTGTATCTCCATTATTAGTTAGTAGTGATCCAAAATATTAAAAACTATCCACTTGATCCAATTTTTACTCATTGGTACATATTTCAGCTGTCTTGTTTGCTTTGTCAGTTGTCATCAATTTAGTGTCTTCGAATTTTTTTAATATACAAGATAAATGAGTAAGACGACTCCATGCAGCTCTGACGGACCTTTTGTTTTATGTCAAAGTAAGTTGTTGTTTCACCATTTATTCTTACTGCTACCTGTTGGCCTAGATACAGCAGTGATATTAATTGTTTCACTTGTGTTGGAAATCCCATTTTTTCCCCATTATTTCCCAAGGTTTCTGGTATTGCACACACTCAAATGCTTTTACACAATGTCATGTCTGATAAATATCTGTTGAAGTTCTTACATTAGTCCTGTCCTCTGTTTTTGAGCTGTGTATGAGAGCCATGTTCTCATTAAAAATGTCCCTTCTCCATGTAGAAGTTTTTATACGGGCATCTTTTCGAACACGAAGGCGCGCAGGAATACCGGTGTTCTAATTAATGCTGATCAAGTCTGCCCTGCAGTAATCGTCATAACTATTCCCTAATTACGGCTGTGTTGTTTTATACATTTTGCGACGTTTAGAAAAAAGAAGGTGTTCACATCAGGATTGCTCTTAACCAGTGTTTAGTCAGCATTGACATTTTTCATCATTAATTAACGATCACCACAATACACACAGAAGAAATTAAAGCCAACTCTGATTTGAAATATTGTTGCCAGCCTTTGTTGTTACCCTCCTAGTTTCAGCTGGTACATTTCTGTTGTATGAAATGCAATTTTTTTCGCGTTTGACAAAAGCGTATTCCTGTACAATTATATACATGAAAATAGAAAGTCACTTTTACTGACTAATCCTTGAATCTTCAAAGCCTTGATAAATTAAATTGATAGATGTTTATTTGATGTAAATCGCATATCTGGTATATTTATTTCTATTCAAAATACTATTATGTTTATACAGTATCTGCACAGAACAGAGATCATAACTTGGAGATTTTGGACCAACCCTCCACTTACAACTGGGTCCAGCCACACAACTATCACCATTTTCTCAATAACATGAAGCCAAGGCCATCTACTGGGCCCTTCGAAACTAACGAGGAGCTTGTGGATGGGTTAAACCCTGATGAAACAGGTACGAATCACTCTGTAGGCGGGCCTGACTCTGGAATCATTCCTGCCCAATGCATGTATCACTATAGAGTTACTACTGCCTAGTTATCATTCACTCCCTTCGGGCATGAAACACTCTAGTCATCTTTACCTAAGCACGAAACACTGAAATGTAAGTGTTAAAATACTAATAGACTTCTGCTATTGGTTGGTTTTGATTGGGAGAATTCGTCATGGTAATGCCCCGAGTAGCGGCAGGAATGTATAGATTGAAAGACACCATATACTTTGTAATTGGAAATAATGTTTACCAAAAAAAAGCCGCCTTAATTACAGGTAAATGGTTTATGATTTAATTTCTACGAAATACGAAAGCACTAAAACAACACAACCATTAATTTAAAACCTCACTATCATATATATTATATACATCAATATAATGTAGGCCTAGATACAATTAAAATCTCCAACGGGATGTTTAATGACATTCTCCCTTTTGGATGTAGTCAGCATGGACGCCTGTATTTTGAATGATTCCCACTGACAATATACAGATGCGAAAGATGAACTCTTAACAAATCACTAGAAAAAAAAAAGAATAACAGTATTTGAAATGAATGTTACAGAGGGGCACTTGGAATATCACGACAGAACGAAAATCAAATAAAAAGACACTAATGGGATTAGGTGTTGCAGAAAACTCATTCGTTAACAATTAGAAAGCTGAGATACTTCAGCCACATTAAGAGACACAATAGCTTGCGAGGTTGATAGTAGATGGCATACTGCCCAGCACAAGAGAAAACCAGACGATCTCGCTGCAGGTGGACTCGGGACATCGAGGAAAGTACGAATATATCATTGGGAGACGCTGTCCAACTTGCTCTAGACCATTGGATATCGTTCTGGAAGGGACATGTCACATGAAACATGGACTCGAAGCGAGCGATTGTATCTTCTTCCCAGTTTGGATAAGACAGTTGTTTTGTTTTTTGTTTTTTTTTGCGAAGATCACAAAGTTGTGCATCGCAAAACGAAAATTGTTAGTCACAAAAATTAAGAAGAAGAAGAACTCTTTCAAGTTTTCCACATATCCACGTTATCTAGTCTACGATACGAAAAGTCAGTCAGTTAGTCATTTGCATGTCCCTTACGGAACTTTGACTCCCTAACAACACTCATATATGCCTATCGTTTGTGAGGAAGATGATTTGTTGCTGATGTATTCACTTCCAGATCATCAACGATGTCTTGCAGTCATCTTGACCTTGGTCTTCCTCTCTTTCTTTTTCCCATTATGTACCCTTCCAAGACGGTCTTCTTTAGATTATCATGACGTTTAAATGTGTCCAAAATATTTAAGTTTTCTTTGTTTAATCATTTTTACTAGCCAGCCATATTCAATATTAAGTTCTTGTAGTATGGAAATATTTGTTCTTTTTGTGTCCATGATATTTGAAGAACTCTTCTGTAGCACTTACATTCAAAGTCATGTATGCGTTTTGTTTCTCAGTTGTTTTATTAAGTGTCCAGGTCTAACAGGCATATGTTGCTGTGCAAAAGATGCATGCCCTTAAAAATCTTATTTTTGTAGTTCCGTCTGTTCCTCTCCGCAGATTCTTTAGTTGTTTTACTTTCTGAAGAGCGCTAGATATCCTTTTAATTTTCTTCATTGTATCTCCATTATTAGTTAGTAGTGATCCAAAATATTAAAAACTATCCACTTGATCCAATTTTTACTCATTGGTACATATTTCAGCTGTCTTGTTTGCTTTGTCAGTTGTCATCAATTTAGTGTCTTCGAATTTTTTTAATATACAAGATAAATGAGTAAGACGACTCCATGCAGCTCTGACGGACCTTTTGTTTTATGTCAAAGTAAGTTGTTGTTTCACCATTTATTCTTACTGCTACCTGTTGGCCTAGATACAGCAGTGATATTAATTGTTTCACTTGTGTTGGAAATGCAATTTTTTTCGCGTTTGACAAAAGCGTATTCCTGTACAATTATATACATGAAAATAGAAAGTCACTTTTACTGACTAATCCTTGAATCTTCAAAGCCTTGATAAATTAAATTGATAGATGTTTATTTGATGTAAATCGCATATCTGGTATATTTATTTCTATTCAAAATACTATTATGTTTATACAGTATCTGCACAGAACAGAGATCATAACTTGGAGATTTTGGACCAACCCTCCACTTACAACTGGGTCCAGCCACACAACTATCACCATTTTCTCAATAACATGAAGCCAAGGCCATCTACTGGGCCCTTCGAAACTAACGAGGAGCTTGTGGATGGGTTAAACCCTGATGAAACAGGTACGAATCACTCTGTAGGCGGGCCTGACTCTGGAATCATTCCTGCCCAATGCATGTATCACTATAGAGTTACTACTGCCTAGTTATCATTCACTCCCTTCGGGCATGAAACACTCTAGTCATCTTTACCTAAGCACGAAACACTGAAATGTAAGTGTTAAAATACTAATAGACTTCTGCTATTGGTTGGTTTTGATTGGGAGAATTCGTCATGGTAATGCCCCGAGTAGCGGCAGGAATGTATAGATTGAAAGACACCATATACTTTGTAATTGGAAATAATGTTTACCAAAAAAAAGCCGCCTTAATTACAGGTAAATGGTTTATGATTTAATTTCTACGAAATACGAAAGCACTAAAACAACACAACCATTAATTTAAAACCTCACTATCATATATTATATACATCAATATAATGTAGGCCTAGATACAATTAAAATCTCCAACGGGATGTTTAATGACATTCTCCCTTTTGGATGTAGTCAGCATGGACGCCTGTATTTTGAATGATTCCCACTGACAATATACAGATGCGAAAGATGAACTCTTAACAAATCACTAGAAAAAAAAAAGAATAACAGTATTTGAAATGAATGTTACAGAGGGGCACTTGGAATATCACGACAGAACGAAAATCAAATAAAAAGACACTAATGGGATTAGGTGTTGCAGAAAACTCATTCGTTAACAATTAGAAAGCTGAGATACTTCAGCCACATTAAGAGACACAATAGCTTGCAGAGGTTGATAGTAGATGGCATACTGCCCAGCACAAGAGAAAACCAGACGATCTCGCTGCAGGTGGACTCGGGACATCGAGGAAAGTACGAATATATCATTGGGAGACGCTGTCCAACTTGCTCTAGACCATTGGATATCGTTCTGGAAGGGACATGTCACATGAAACATGGACTCGAAGCGAGCGATTGTATCTTCTTCCCAGTTTGGATAAGACAGTTGTTTTGTTTTGTTTTTTTTTTTGCGAAGATCACAAAGTTGTGCATCGCAAAACGAAAATTGTTAGTCACAAAAAGTTAAGAAGAAGAAGAACTCTTTCAAGTTTTCCACATATCCACGTTATCTAGTCTACGATACGAAAAGTCAGTCAGTTAGTCATTTGCATGTCCCTTACGGAACTTTGACTCCCTAACAACACTCATATATGCCTATCGTTTGTGAGGAAGATGATTTGTTGCTGATGTATTCACTTCCAGATCATCAACGATGTCTTGCAGTCATCTTGACCTTGGTCTTCCTCTCTTTCTTTTTCCCATTATGTACCCTTCCAAGACGGTCTTCTTTAGATTATCATGACGTTTAAATGTGTCCAAAATATTTAAGTTTTCTTTGTTTAATCATTTTTACTAGCCAGCCATATTCAATATTAAGTTCTTGTAGTATGGAAATATTTGTTCTTTTTGTGTCCATGATATTTGAAGAACTCTTCTGTAGCACTTACATTCAAAGTCATGTATGCGTTTTGTTTCTCAGTTGTTTTATTAAGTGTCCAGGTCTAACAGGCATATGTTGCTGTGCAAAAGATGCATGCCCTTAAAAATCTTATTTTTGTAGTTCCGTCTGTTCCTCTCCGCAGATTCTTTAGTTGTTTTACTTTCTGAAGAGCGCTAGATATCCTTTTAATTTTCTTCATTGTATCTCCATTATTAGTTAGTAGTGATCCAAAATATTAAAAACTATCCACTTGATCCAATTTTTACTCATTGGTACATATTTCAGCTGTCTTGTTTGCTTTGTCAGTTGTCATCAATTTAGTGTCTTCGAATTTTTTTAATATACAAGATAAATGAGTAAGACGACTCCATGCAGCTCTGACGGACCTTTTGTTTTATGTCAAAGTAAGTTGTTGTTTCACCATTTATTCTTACTGCTACCTGTTGGCCTAGATACAGCAGTGATATTAATTGTTTCACTTGTGTTGGAAATCCCATTTTTTCCCCATTATTTCCCAAGGTTTCTGGTATTGCACACACTCAAATGCTTTTACACAATGTCATGTCTGATAAATATCTGTTGAAGTTCTTACATTAGTCCTGTCCTCTGTTTTTGAGCTGTGTATGAGAGCCATGTTCTCATTAAAAATGTCCCTTCTCCATGTAGAAGTTTTTATACGGGCATCTTTTCGAACACGAAGGCGCGCAGGAATACCGGTGTTCTAATTAATGCTGATCAAGTCTGCCCTGCAGTAATCGTCATAACTATTCCCTAATTACGGCTGTGTTGTTTTATACATTTTGCGACGTTTAGAAAAAAGAAGGTGTTCACATCAGGATTGCTCTTAACCAGTGTTTAGTCAGCATTGACATTTTTCATCATTAATTAACGATCACCACAATACACACAGAAGAAATTAAAGCCAACTCTGATTTGAAATATTGTTGCCAGCCTTTGTTGTTACCCTCCTAGTTTCAGCTGGTACATTTCTGTTGTATGAAATGCAATTTTTTTCGCGTTTGACAAAAGCGTATTCCTGTACAATTATATACATGAAAATAGAAAGTCACTTTTACTGACTAATCCTTGAATCTTCAAAGCCTTGATAAATTAAATTGATAGATGTTTATTTGATGTAAATCGCATATCTGGTATATTTATTTCTATTCAAAATACTATTATGTTTATACAGTATCTGCACAGAACAGAGATCATAACTTGGAGATTTTGGACCAACCCTCCACTTACAACTGGGTCCAGCCACACAACTATCACCATTTTCTCAATAACATGAAGCCAAGGCCATCTACTGGGCCCTTCGAAACTAACGAGGAGCTTGTGGATGGGTTAAACCCTGATGAAACAGGTACGAATCACTCTGTAGGCGGGCCTGACTCTGGAATCATTCCTGCCCAATGCATGTATCACTATAGAGTTACTACTGCCTAGTTATCATTCACTCCCTTCGGGCATGAAACACTCTAGTCATCTTTACCTAAGCACGAAACACTGAAATGTAAGTGTTAAAATACTAATAGACTTCTGCTATTGGTTGGTTTTGATTGGGAGAATTCGTCATGGTAATGCCCCGAGTAGCGGCAGGAATGTATAGATTGAAAGACACCATATACTTTGTAATTGGAAATAATGTTTACCAAAAAAAAGCCGCCTTAATTACAGGTAAATGGTTTATGATTTAATTTCTACGAAATACGAAAGCACTAAAACAACACAACCATTAATTTAAAACCTCACTATCATATATATTATATACATCAATATAATGTAGGCCTAGATACAATTAAAATCTCCAACGGGATGTTTAATGACATTCTCCCTTTTGGATGTAGTCAGCATGGACGCCTGTATTTTGAATGATTCCCACTGACAATATACAGATGCGAAAGATGAACTCTTAACAAATCACTAGAAAAAAAAAAGAATAACAGTATTTGAAATGAATGTTACAGAGGGGCACTTGGAATATCACGACAGAACGAAAATCAAATAAAAAGACACTAATGGGATTAGGTGTTGCAGAAAACTCATTCGTTAACAATTAGAAAGCTGAGATACTTCAGCCACATTAAGAGACACAATAGCTTGCAGAGGTTGATAGTAGATGGCATACTGCCCAGCACAAGAGAAAACCAGACGATCTCGCTGCAGGTGGACTCGGGACATCGAGGAAAGTACGAATATATCATTGGGAGACGCTGTCCAACTTGCTCTAGACCATTGGATATCGTTCTGGAAGTGACATGTCACATGAAACATGGACTCGAAGCGAGCGATTGTATCTTCTTCCCAGTTTGGATAAGACAGTTGTTTTTTTTTTTTTTTTTGCGAAGATCACAAAGTTGTGCATCGCAAAACGAAAATTGTTAGTCACAAAAAGTTAAGAAGAAGAAGAACTCTTTCAAGTTTTCCACATATCCACGTTATCTAGTCTACGATACGAAAAGTCAGTCAGTTAGTCATTTGCATGTCCCTTACGGAACTTTGACTCCCTAACAACACTCATATATGCCTATCGTTTGTGAGGAAGATGATTTGTTGCTGATGTATTCACTTCCAGATCATCAACGATGTCTTGCAGTCATCTTGACCTTGGTCTTCCTCTCTTTCTTTTTCCCATTATGTACCCTTCCAAGACGGTCTTCTTTAGATTATCATGACGTTTAAATGTGTCCAAAATATTTAAGTTTTCTTTGTTTAATCATTTTTACTAGCCAGCCATATTCAATATTAAGTTCTTGTAGTATGGAAATATTTGTTCTTTTTGTGTCCATGATATTTGAAGAACTCTTCTGTAGCACTTACATTCAAAGTCATGTATGCGTTTTGTTTCTCAGTTGTTTTATTAAGTGTCCAGGTCTAACAGGCATATGTTGCTGTGCAAAAGATGCATGCCCTTAAAAATCTTATTTTTGTAGTTCCGTCTGTTCCTCTCCGCAGATTCTTTAGTTGTTTTACTTTCTGAAGAGCGCTAGATATCCTTTTAATTTTCTTCATTGTATCTCCATTATTAGTTAGTAGTGATCCAAAATATTAAAAACTATCCACTTGATCCAATTTTTACTCATTGGTACATATTTCAGCTGTCTTGTTTGCTTTGTCAGTTGTCATCAATTTAGTGTCTTCGAATTTTTTTAATATACAAGATAAATGAGTAAGACGACTCCATGCAGCTCTGACGGACCTTTTGTTTTATGTCAAAGTAAGTTGTTGTTTCACCATTTATTCTTACTGCTACCTGTTGGCCTAGATACAGCAGTGATATTAATTGTTTCACTTGTGTTGGAAATCCCATTTTTTCCCCATTATTTCCCAAGGTTTCTGGTATTGCACACACTCAAATGCTTTTACACAATGTCATGTCTGATAAATATCTGTTGAAGTTCTTACATTAGTCCTGTCCTCTGTTTTTGAGCTGTGTATGAGAGCCATGTTCTCATTAAAAATGTCCCTTCTCCATGTAGAAGTTTTTATACGGGCATCTTTTCGAACACGAAGGCGCGCAGGAATACCGGTGTTCTAATTAATGCTGATCAAGTCTGCCCTGCAGTAATCGTCATAACTATTCCCTAATTACGGCTGTGTTGTTTTATACATTTTGCGACGTTTAGAAAAAAGAAGGTGTTCACATCAGGATTGCTCTTAACCAGTTTTAGTCAGCATTGACATTTTTCATCATTAATTAACGATCACCACAATACACACAGAAGAAATTAAAGCCAACTCTGATTTGAAATATTGTTGCCAGCCTTTGTTGTTACCCTCCTAGTTTCAGCTGGTACATTTCTGTTGTATGAAATGCAATTTTTTTCGCGTTTGACAAAAGCGTATTCCTGTACAATTATATACATGAAAATAGAAAGTCACTTTTACTGACTAATCCTTGAATCTTCAAAGCCTTGATAATTAAATTGATAGATGTTTATTTGATGTAAATCGCATATCTGGTATATTTATTTCTATTCAAAATACTATTATGTTTATACAGTATCTGCACAGAACAGAGATCATAACTTGGAGATTTTGGACCAACCCTCCACTTACAACTGGGTCCAGCCACACAACTATCACCATTTTCTCAATAACATGAAGCCAAGGCCATCTACTGGGCCCTTCGAAACTAACGAGGAGCTTGTGGATGGGTTAAACCCTGATGAAACAGGTACGAATCACTCTGTAGGCGGGCCTGACTCTGGAATCATTCCTGCCCAATGCATGTATCACTATAGAGTTACTACTGCCTAGTTATCATTCACTCCCTTCGGGCATGAAACACTCTAGTCATCTTTACCTAAGCACGAAACACTGAAATGTAAGTGTTAAAATACTAATAGACTTCTGCTATTGGTTGGTTTTGATTGGGAGAATTCGTCATGGTAATGCCCCGAGTAGCGGCAGGAATGTATAGATTGAAAGACACCATATACTTTGTAATTGGAAATAATGTTTACCAAAAAAAAGCCGCCTTAATTACAGGTAAATGGTTTATGATTTAATTTCTACGAAATACGAAAGCACTAAAACAACACAACCATTAATTTAAAACCTCACTATCATATATATTATATACATCAATATAATGTAGGCCTAGATACAATTAAAATCTCCAACGGGATGTTTAATGACATTCTCCCTTTTGGATGTAGTCAGCATGGACGCCTGTATTTTGAATGATTCCCACTGACAATATACAGATGCGAAAGATGAACTCTTAACAAATCACTAGAAAAAAAAAAGAATAACAGTATTTGAAATGAATGTTACAGAGGGGCACTTGGAATATCACGACAGAACGAAAATCAAATAAAAAGACACTAATGGGATTAGGTGTTGCAGAAAACTCATTCGTTAACAATTAGAAAGCTGAGATACTTCAGCCACATTAAGAGACACAATAGCTTGCAGAGGTTGATAGTAGATGGCATACTGCCCAGCACAAGAGAAAACCAGACGATCTCGCTGCAGGTGGACTCGGGACATCGAGGAAAGTACGAATATATCATTGGGAGACGCTGTCCAACTTGCTCTAGACCATTGGATATCGTTCTGGAAGTGACATGTCACATGAAACATGGACTCGAAGCGAGCGATTGTATCTTCTTCCCAGTTTGGATAAGACAGTTGTTTTGTTTTTTTTTTTGCGAAGATCACAAAGTTGTGCATCGCAAAACGAAAATTGTTAGTCACAAAAAGTTAAGAAGAAGAAGAACTCTTTCAAGTTTTCCACATATCCACGTTATCTAGTCTACGATACGAAAAGTCAGTCAGTTAGTCATTTGCATGTCCCTTACGGAACTTTGACTCCCTAACAACACTCATATATGCCTATCGTTTGTGAGGAAGATGATTTGTTGCTGATGTATTCACTTCCAGATCATCAACGATGTCTTGCAGTCATCTTGACCTTGGTCTTCCTCTCTTTCTTTTTCCCATTATGTACCCTTCCAAGACGGTCTTCTTTAGATTATCATGACGTTTAAATGTGTCCAAAATATTTAAGTTTTCTTTGTTTAATCATTTTTACTAGCCAGCCATATTCAATATTAAGTTCTTGTAGTATGGAAATATTTGTTCTTTTTGTGTCCATGATATTTGAAGAACTCTTCTGTAGCACTTACATTCAAAGTCATGTATGCGTTTTGTTTCTCAGTTGTTTTATTAAGTGTCCAGGTCTAACAGGCATATGTTGCTGTGCAAAAGATGCATGCCCTTAAAAATCTTATTTTTGTAGTTCCGTCTGTTCCTCTCCGCAGATTCTTTAGTTGTTTTACTTTCTGAAGAGCGCTAGATATCCTTTTAATTTTCTTCATTGTATCTCCATTATTAGTTAGTAGTGATCCAAAATATTAAAAACTATCCACTTGATCCAATTTTTACTCATTGGTACATATTTCAGCTGTCTTGTTTGCTTTGT
Organism: Achatina immaculata; assembly: GCA_009760885.1. NCBI lineage: Eukaryota > Metazoa > Mollusca > Gastropoda > Stylommatophora > Achatinidae > Lissachatina > Lissachatina immaculata. Next base: position 7,894,780 of record CM019703.1, read on the forward strand.
CAGTTGTCATCAATTTAGTGTCTTCGAATTTTTTTAATATACAAGATAAATGAGTAAGACGACTCCATGCAGCTCTGACGGACCTTTTGTTTTATGTCAAAGTAAGTTGTTGTTTCACCATTTATTCTTACTGCTACCTGTTGGCCTAGATACAGCAGTGATATTAATTGTTTCACTTGTGCTGGAAATCCCATTTTTTCCCCATTATTTCCCAAGGTTTCTGGTATTGCACACACTCAAATGCTTTTACACAATGTCATGTCTGATAAATATCTGTTGAAGTTCTTACATTAGTCCTGTCCTCTGTTTTTGAGCTGTGTATGAGAGCCATGTTCTCATTAAAAATGTCCCTTCTCCATGTAGAAGTTTTTATACGGGCATCTTTTCGAACACGAAGGCGCGCAGGAATACCGGTGTTCTAATTAATGCTGATCAAGTCTGCCCTGCAGTAATCGTCATAACTATTCCCTAATTACGGCTGTGTTGTTTTATACATTTTGCGACGTTTAGAAAAAAGAAGGTGTTCACATCAGGATTGCTCTTAACCAGTGTTTAGTCAGCATTGACATTTTTCATCATTAATTAACGATCACCACAATACACACAGAAGAAATTAAAGCCAACTCTGATTTGAAATATTGTTGCCAGCCTTTGTTGTTACCCTCCTAGTTTCAGCTGGTACATTTCTGTTGTATGAAATGCAATTTTTTTCGCGTTTGACAAAAGCGTATTCCTGTACAATTATATACATGAAAATAGAAAGTCACTTTTACTGACTAATCCTTGAATCTTCAAAGCCTTGATAGATTAAATTGATAGATGTTTATTTGATGTAAATCGCATATCTGGTATATTTATTTCTATTCAAAATACTATTATGTTTATACAGTATCTGCACAGAACAGAGATCATAACTTGGAGATTTTGGACCAACCCTCCACTTACAACTGGGTCCAGCCACACAGCTATCACCATTTTCTCAATAACATGAAGCCAAGGCCATCTACTGGGCCCTTCGAAACTAACGAGGAGCTTGTGGATGGGTTAAACACTGAAGAAACAGGTACGAATCACTCTGTAGGCGGGCCTGACTCTGGAATCATTCCTGCACAATGCATGTATCACTATAGAGTTACTGCTGCCTAGTTATCATTCACTCCCTTCGGGCATGAAACACTCTAGTCATCTTTACCTAAGCACGAAACACTGAAATTTAAGTGTTAAAATACTAATAGACTTACGCGATTGGTCGGTTTTGACTGGAGAATTTGTCATGGTAATGCCCCGAGTAGCGGCAGGAATGTATAGATTGAAAGACACCATATACTTTGTAATTGGAAATAATGTTTGCCAAAAGACAGCCGCCTTATTTACTTGGAAACTGTTTATGATTTAATTTTTACCAAATATGACAAGCACTAAAACAACACAGCCATTAATTTAAAAGTTCAATACCATCTATATTATATACCTCATTCAATATAATGTAGTCCTAGCTACAGTTAAAAACTACACCGGGATATATAATACCATGCTCCCTATTGGATGTAGTCAGCCTGATATCCTGCGTTTTGAGTGATTCCCAGCACACCCATACGAAACATGAACACTTAACAGACCACTAGAAAAAAGAATAACAGCATTTAGAAATGAAATCTTACAAAGGGCGCTTGGAATACCACGACAGAACGAAAATCAAATAAAAACACACTAATGGGATTAGGTGTTGCAGAAAACTCATTCGTTAACACTATAACAATTAGAAAGCTGTGGAACTTCAGCCACATTAAGAGACACAATAGCTTGCAGAGGTTGATAGTAGATGGCATACTGCCCAGCAAAAGAGAAAACCAGACGATCTCGCTGCATGTGGACTCAGGATATCGCGGAAAGTCCGAATATATCATTGAGAGACGCTGGGCAACTTACTCTAAGCCATTTTCCTTTCAAGAAAGGTGTGAGAGGGACATCGTTTTGGAAGGGACATGTCACATGAAACATGGACTCGAAGCAATCCAGTATATCTCATTCCCAGTTTCGATACGACATTTTTATTTTCAAGATCACAAAGTCATCACAGAAAGCAAATTTTTAGTTACAAAGAGATAAGAAGAAGAAGAAATCTTTCAAATATTCCACACATCCACGTTATCTAGTCTACTACACAAAATGTCAATCAGTCCGTCATTTGAATGGCCTTGCGGAACTTTGACTCCTAAACCGCTCTCCTGTAAGCCTCTCGGTTGTAAGCAAGATGCTGTGTAGCTGATGCACCCATTCGAAGATCATCAACGATGTTTTCCAGCTTTCTTCGCCTTGGTCTTCCTCTCTTTCGTTTTCCTATTATATACCTTTCCAACACTGTGTCATCATCATATCTAATCTCTGGTATTTCATGACCTCCAAATGTTATGGCATCGTAATATTCTTTGTCTACATCTTCTCTAACATTCCTCATTATATTTTCAGTATACAGTTAAATAAATAAGGCGATAGTTTGCAACCCTGACAGACCCCTTGTTTTATACCACGCCATGTTGTAGTTTCACCATTTATTCTTACTGCTGCCTGTTGGCCTAGATTCGGCAGTGATATTAATTGTGTCACATGTGTTGGAAATCCTATATTTTTTCATTGTTTCCCAAAGTATCTGGTGTTGTACACGCTCAAAGGTTTTTACGAAATGTCACGTTGCGATATAATATCTGTTGAAGTTACATTACTCCCAAATGTATAAAAATGGGTTTGGGGGGGGGGGGAAGAAAAGCTTCATTACTTAACGAGTACACAATTGTGACGTTTCCGCGTGAGCCTTAATCATACAAAAAACATGCAGGACGAAGAAATAGAGAGAGAGGAGATCAAATATAAATTGACATGAATGCTATTTTTGAAATAATAATCATAAAATAAAATAAAATAAATAGAGCACTTAGCATTAATTTATAAGACGTTGTGCCTTGTCCGTCGCTGTGTGTCAGGAATGCGCATGGTGGAGTGTAGAGAGTATTTAAATGGTGACTTGGGATGTGTGACAGGTGGGTCGTAACTGAGGGGAGAGAGGGTGATATAGTGGTAATCTGGTCGGGAGAATGTGAAATATGTGATTATAGTTAGGGTAGAGGGGTTGTAATGTGATGCTGTGAAGAGGTTCTGAGCTATGTGTAACAAGTGAGAATTGAGTGGGTACCAAAATGTCTATTGGCACAGACAGATTTGTCATCTTTGTGTGTTACTAGCTCACTGACAGTCACACCTATTTAATATAAACCTCCTCTCGTCCCGAAACCTGTAAGAACTCCATCTCGTACTCCCAACTCCTCCGTCTTCGCCGGCTGTGTCAGGATAATTTGGAATTTATAGTTCAGTCCAACAAATTATTAGAAATTTTCCATCATCGCCAATACCCCAAAAATGTCCTTCGGAAAGTGTTAAACCGCATCCAACTAGTGAGCCGCAAAGAAGCATTCAGGGAAAAAAACCTGTTACCCCATCTGACAGAGTTAAATTAGTACTTCCTTTTCACCCACATGGTCAGATGGTTAAGAAAATTCTTTATCGTCATCTACCACTAATCCAACTCAACCCCGACACTCTCCTATTAGCACACAAACTGGAACCAAATCTTAAGGACATCCTCGTCCATAGCCACTTAAAGAGGAACCTTGCATATGTTGGCACTAGAAAATGTAACGCCCTCGCTGTGTTACCTGCCCTGTAGTCTGGGAAACTAATACGATCACCTTTCCCAAAACTAACCTCACTCTCCATGAGGGATTCACAAGCGAGTCCTGCAATGTGATATATGTAATTGTTACAAGAGATCATATATTCAATTAAGATTAATAATAGAGAAATGCAGAGAGTTTAATGTGAATCTATATTTACCCTTTATAGACTACTCGAGGCCATTTGACTGTGTACAACACCAGGAACTTTAGGAAATAATGGGGAAAATGAGATTTCCAACACATTTGATACAGTTAACATCACTGCTTTATCTAGACCAATAAGCAGCAGTAAGAATAAATGGTGAAACAACAACTTGGCTTGACATAAAACAAGGGGTCCATCAGGTGTGCCTTACCTGTTTAACTTGTATACTTAAAATATAATGAGGAATGTTAGAGAAGATGTGGACAAAGAATATCACAATCCCATAACAATTGAAGGTTATGAAATACGAGAGATTAGATATGCTGATGACACAGTATTACTGTCCACAACACAAAAAGGAATGGAAAAACTAATTATGTCAGTCCGTAAGAACAGCGAAGAGCAAAACCTCTATCTTAATGCGAAGAAAACTAAATTGATGACAACTAACAAAACGGACAAGGCAGCTGAAACATGTATCAATGAGGAAAAACTGGAAGAAGTGGAGAGTTCTGAATATCTTGGATCACTACTAAATAATAATGGGGATACAATGACGGAAATTAAAAGGAGGACATCTATCGCTCTTCGAAAAGTAAAAAACTAAAGAATCTGTGGAGAGGAACAGACAGAACTACAAAAATAAGATTTTTAAGGACATGCATCTTTCACGTGACAACATATGCCCGTGAAACCTGGACATTTAACAAAACAGCTGAGAAACACATAAATGCTTTTGAATGTAAATGCTACAGAAGAGTTCTTCAAATATCATGGACGCAAAAAAGAACAAATATATCCATACTACAATAATTTACTATTGAAGAAGGTTGACTAGTAAAAATATTAAACAAAGAAAAGTTAAATATTTTGGACACATTAAACGTCATGATAATCTAGAGAAGACCGTCTTGGAAGGGCACATAATAGGAAAAAGAAAGAGAGGAAGACCAAGGTGAAGATGGCTGCAAGACATCGTTGATGATCTGCAAATGGATGCATCAGCAGCAGGCCATCTTGCTCACAGCCGAGAGGCCTACAGGTGTGCTGTTAGGGAGACAAAGTTCCGCAAATAAATGAATGAATTATTATGTGTTACATTAGTCCTGTCTTCTGTTTTTGTGCTATATGTGAGAGTGATGTTCTCATTAAAAAAGTCCCTTCTCATGTAACAGTTTTTATGCGGGCATCTTTTGAAATACAATAACGCGCAGGAATATCAGTGTCCTAATTAATGCTGATGAAGCCTGCCTTGCACTAATCGGCATAAATAGTTCCTTAATTATAGCTGTACTGTTTTAGCAATAAGAAAAACCACGTGTTCAAATCAGAATTCCCTTATCAGTTTTCAGTCAGCACTTTAGTCATCATTAATAAACGATCACCACACGACAAACAGAAGAAATTAAAGGGCGCTGTGATTTGAAATATTGACACCAGCCTTTGTTGTTACCCTCTTAGTTTCAGCTGGTAAATTTCTGTTGTGTGAAATGCATTATCTTTCACGTTTGACAAAAGCGTCTTGCTTGTACAATTATATACATGAAAGCAGAAAGTAACTTTCACTTACTGAATCTTCAAAGTCTCGATAGATTAACTGGATAGGTGTTCGTATGATCTAACTCCCATATTTAGAATATTCATTTCTATTAAATTTTCTCTCATTTCTGTACAGGATATGACCAGTAACGTGGAGATTTTGAACCAACCTTCCTCTTACAACTCTGGCTAGGCATCAAAGCGATTAACACATCCACGTTATCTAGTCTACGATAGGAAATGTCACGTCATGATAAATATATGTTGAAATTATTACATTAGTCTTCTCTTCTGTTTCTGTGCTGTTTATGTGTGTGAGTGATGTTCTCATTAAGAAGTCCCTTCTCCATGTAGAAGTTTTTATACGGGCATCTTTTAGAACACGAAAGCGCGCAGGAATACCGGTGTCCAAATTAATGCTGATGAAGCCTGCCTTGTAGTAATCGGCATAAATAGTTCTTTAATTACAGATGTACTGTTTTAATATATTTGGCGACGATACGAAAAAGCAGGTGTTCAAATCACTATTCCCCTTAACCAGTTTTTAAGTCAGCAATGATATTTTTCATCATTAATGAACGATTACCACACCACAAACAGAAGAAATTAAAGGGCACTTTGATTTGAAATATTGACGCCAGCCTTTGTTGTTATCCTCTTAGTTTCAGCTGGTAAATCTCTATTGTATGAAATGCATTATCTTTCACGTTTGACAAAGACGTCTTACTGTATAATTATGCACATGAAAGTAGAAAGTAAATTTCACTGACTAATCCTTGAATCTTCAAAGCCCTGATAGATTAACTTGATAGATGTTTATATGAACTAAGTCTCATATTTAGAATATTCATTTCTATTCAAATTTCTTATATTTCTATACAGCATCTACACAGTACGGATATCCTAACTGGAAGATTTTTTACCAACCCTTCTCTTACAACTCAGGCCGTTTTTTCAACAAGAAGTATGCCTGGCACCGTACCGAGCGCTTGGGTTCTAGGAAGAAGCCTAAAAAAGGTAAAAGTAAAATTCTCATTTCCATGCCATTAAGGCATATTGTGGAATATGGTGTTAGGCCCGTATTTTCCATGACCTTCGGCACGATAAAGTGTGATGTGGTCAGTATCACGCCTGGCAACATTACCTTCCCAGATTTCTCTTGTACCCATTTTTAGAGGCTGGGTGAGCCCCGGGGAACAAGAAGCTTATGGATGGATATAGGTATAGATGGATAAAGTATAGATTCCCATGAATCTATGTTAAAAAAAGAATAAATAAAATAAATAGACCACTTAGCTTGAACGAATATGTAGATTTTGACATAAATATATGTTAAATTAATACTGAGGGTTTCATAAAAACAGTTCGATAATAACAGTTCACTCAGTAACTGAGTTGTAGTTTTAATTGTTTGATGGAAACAGATTATTCAAGTGAAGTGATTTATGTCAAAATCTACATATTCATTCAAGCTAAGTGCACTATTCATTTTATTTATTTATTTTTTTAAGATAGGATTCATGTGAATCTATACTTTATCTCCTCTCTCTAATTCTTTGTCCTGTATGTGTCTGTATGATTAAGGCTCACGCCGAAACCTCACAACTTTGTAGTCGTTAAGTACTAAACCTGCTCCTAATTTTTTCCTAGTTTATACACTTTGATATCATACCTTTACTGCAGTGCTTCGTGTATAGTTGTATACTTATACACTAATTATCATATACGAATCACTCCGTAGGCGGGCTGACTCTGGAATCATTCCTGCCCAATGCACGTATCACTATAGAGTCACTGCTGCCTAGTCATCACACACTCCCTTCGGGCATGAAACTCTCTAGAGTCATCTTTCCCTAGGCACGAAACACTTAAATTAAGTGTTAAAATACTAATACACGTATGCGATGGGTTGGGTTTGAATGAGAGGATGTGTTGTAGTGTGCTGAGTAGCGGCATTTATTTGTAAATTGAAATGGCAGAACGAGGAAAATGACTTTTGATTTCTTATTGAAACTGAGATATATGATTTATTGTCCCTACACTGTCTTCTTATCCCGTGTGTTTCCTACCAATTCTTAGAGAAACGAGGTATTTGACGTACAGCATAAATACATAAATTGGAAGCACACGATTGTAATGAAAAAAAAACCAACTAGGATATGGAGATTCAGTATACAAACTATACGCCTACAGGTAAAGGACTCATGGCTAATCAACGCTGGTAGCTTAAATTTTCGACATGCATCCAAGTAATGAGTGTAGAATTTCCTTCTCTACTTACGATTTTATCCAAATGGTCAGGTTACTTGGACCTCGTGAAACAACGGAAATTATATCTTCTCAGTCGCGCAGCATTTACTTCTTCACTATGCTCGAAGTTACAGCATTTCGCCTATAATCTTACGAGCTCAGAATGTGATATATATTTCCTTCGATTGGTAATCGCGGTCGTCTTGGCGAGACGTCTCACGTATAAGTTATGCATAGTAACTACTTATTTTTATATGGTGTAATATATTTCGCAGAAAAATTAGCGTTCAGAATTTATACTTTTTTATCAGTTTCTTAGTCCTATAAAACATTCAGTCACTCATTGCATGTCCCCTGTGGAATTTTGCTTCCCTAACAGCATTCCTGTAGGCCTCTCGGTTGTGAGCAAGATGCCCTGCTGATGATGCGTCCATCTATAAAACATATTAGTGATAATTTTATATGACTGAGAGGCTGAAAAATCAGACTGAAATATAAATCCATCCAGTGCACATAAATCGCTTTGATATTTTATATTGTATACATAAAATATTCTTTGATTGCTTTTGCTGCTTCCAGTAAATGATGCAAACTGATGAAGATATCAGATTAAAGGATTTATTTTAAGTTTGAGATATATACGATATAACTACCAGTGGATATACATTTTACAAAAACCGATTAACAAAATATTCATATAACGTGTTTCATGGGGCATACCTTTTCAGTTAACAATTTTTCTCTGTTTTTTTTTTTCTGATGCCCCAAGGGGGGTACAGTAAAGTCTTGAAATTAGAAGACAGACAGTACTTTAGAGAGCAAGAAGAAACCAAAAGAGTGCAAACACCTTATATCACACAGTCTTCATAAAAGTAGACTAAATTAAATTACTGAACTTTAGTTGCCACCGACATATAACCACCTAATCAGTAGTAGCAAAAGCGCATTGTTGTAGTAGGGATGCTTTCTCTATTAGAACTGATGTGCGTTGCCCTCTCGTGAGCAGGTGATTGCTCGTCACAGTGGAGTCCTATGCTCCAATCATTATATTCTCGATAACTCTGGCAGACCTACAAAAGGGAAAAACAAAGCTACTCTTACACATGTCATATACAGAAAACTATACCTGATTAACATTTTATTTACTATATATTTATTATTCTTCTGTTCTGCGATTGAGGCCTCTACTGGATAAAAGAAAACGAAAAATATTCTTCTTTGTTCCCTACATTAGTGGCTTTATTAGAACTGGTATTGGGCGGGGCGGGGGCGGTGGCGAGGAGTCAAGTGAAGTGAAATATGGGCGGTGGCGAGGAGTCAAGTGAAGTGAAATATGGGCGGTGGCGAGGAGTCAAGTGAAGTGAAATATGGGCGGTGGCGAGGAGTCAAGTGAAGTGAAATATGAGCGGTGGCGAGAAGTCAAGTGAAGTGAAATAAGGGCGGTGGCGAGGAGTCAAGTGAAGTGAAATATAGGCGGTGGCGAGGAGTCAAGTGAAGTGAAATATGGGCGGTGGCGAGGAGTCAAGTGAAGTGAAATATGGGCGGTGGCGAGGAGTCAAGTGAAGTGAAATATGAGCGGTGGCGAGAAGTCAAGTGAAGTGAAATATGGGCGGTGGCGAGGAGTCAAGTGAAGTGAAATATGGGCGGTGGCGAGGAGTCAAGTGAAGTGAAATATGGTCGGTGGCGAGGAGTCAAATGAAGTGAAATATGGGCGATGGCGGGAAATCAAGTGAAGTGAAATATGGGCGGTGGCGGGGAGTCAAGTGAAGTGAAATATGGGCGGTGGCGGGGAGTTAAGTGAAGTGAAATATGGGCGGTGGCGAGGATAGATTTTTTTTAAAGAAGAAGAAGAAATGTTTCAAGGGTTTCGCGAGGCCAAAAAAAAAAATTGAAAGATGCTGCACTAGAGGCCGATGTGGTGAGAACAACACACCTGGTCGCCTTTCCTTTTCCATTTCTTCATTTCTACACCTAGGTAACCAGGCTCCTCAGGCCGGATTCGAGCCATCACTCTTCGCTATGAGAGACTATTGCACTACCCACTTCGCTACACACACACCCACAGAGCAAAATAGTGGTTTAAACTGTTTTAGAAGAAAATATTTACAACTCAAACTCGGGGGGTCTATTGTCCTTTTTTTTCCTCTCCTCGTTTCGGTACGGCGGTTGTGTTTCAAGATCACTAAGGCATACATCGCGGAACGTAAATTCCCAATTACAAGAAGATGAGAACGAGAAGAATTCTTGCTGGTTTTCCACATCCGCATTACCTGGTCAATGAGGGCCTGGACACCTGTGGCTAAACATTTTTGCCTTGGTAACCACAGGGGCAAACAGGACATTTCGGTTAGTGCGATCCGCTCTTGTTCCGCAGATGTACGATCTCGGGGGGTCCTAGAACAGCGCCTTATTTTCCAGACTGGCTGTCTCCACCCAGCTGGAATTAACAATGTCTTCAGCTTTCTGTAACTTCTTTATTTTTCCACTGGCCTTTTTATACTCTAATTTCTTTCTCTATGCTACCCCTCCCTACCACCATCCTATTTCCTTCTCTGCCAACATATTGGTCTTGTCCCATTCACCAGTTTTACATTTCCTCCCTGTAGGTGTTTAAGTTCTTCATTCATTATCTCACGCGTCCTCTTTTCTCTCCCCTTTCCCCCCCCCCACCCCCCCCCCCCGACACCTCTAGCGGCTATCATGTTTCTATTGCCTTCCCCCAACCCCTTTCTCCCACTTGTTCTGCTCCTCTCTCTCCGCTTCTTCGCTATGATTGGCTATATCGGGAATCTTTTGTCTGTAGGCAACGGTTTTTTTTCCTCCTCCTCCTTCTTCCACACACATTTCCGCTTTACTGAGAGCAAGACGCTTCAGATAAGTTATATATGTTTGTATTTTGTTTTTGCATGTATCCTCGAATAAGGCTCACGCCGAAATGTCGGATGTTGTATGTTTTTCATTTATACATTCTCATACTTTATATTCGTTTTTTTCTCACCTTGCTCACTTCCTCCCTCACTTTGTAAAACTGCACCATACACCTCTATCTACCTTATTTATATTAACCAGTTTTACTGCAGTCGCCATCCCTTTTATCTTGTCAATGACACAAAATGTCACGTTATGATATAACATCTGTTGAAGTTTTTACATTAGTCCTGTCCTCTGTGTTTGTGCTCTGTGTATGTGAGTGAGATAGATAGATAGATAGATAGATAGATAGATAGATAGATAGATAGATAGATAGATAGATAGATAGATAGATAGATAGATAGATAGATAGATAGATATAGATAGATAGATAGATAGATAGATAGATAGATAGATATAGATAGATAGATAGATAGATAGATAGATAGATAGATAGATAGATAGATAGATAGATAGATAGATAGATAGATACTCTTATTAAAAAGTCCCTTCTCCGTGTAGAATACGGGCATCTTTCGAACACGAAAACGCGCAGGAATATTTGTGTTCTAATTAATGCTGATTACGTCTGACTTTCAGAAATCAGCACAAATAGTTCCTTAATTACGGCTACACTGCTTTATAAAGTTTGCAATGATAAGAAAAAGCACATTATCACATCAGGATTCCTGCTAGGTCATTTTTCAGTCAGAACTGAAAGCACTGAAATTGTTGTCAGGTGAAGGATTAACAGGCCACTTATAGAAGAAAGCAGAGAGAGGAGTTTGATTTGAAATGCTGTTGACAGCCTTTGCTGTTGCCCTTTTGGTCTCAGCTGGTAAATCTCTGTTGTATGAGATACATTGCTTTTCACTTGTGGAAAAAAAAAGTCTTCCTGTACAATAATACACATGAGAATCTGAAAGCAGAAGGTAGCTTTCACTTACTAATCCCTGAACCGTCTAAGTCTTGATATATTAACTTAATAGGTGTTTTTCTGAGCTAACCCACTTAGTGCTATGCTTGTTTAAATGGAATATTTTTTTTCTATGCCTGTTTCTATTATTCCCGTGCAGCAAGGGGACAGTACAAGGATCCTCACTGTATTGGAGGTAGGGACGGCATCGTTCATCTTTTTGAATGGAAATGGAATGATATAGCGTCAGAGTGTGAGAATTTCCTAGGACCTTACGGATTCTGCGGTGTACAGGTAGGTGTTCCTCCCAAGGAAAGCTCCAAAGAGGGAGACAGGTTATCTGGTAACTAAGCTGTTATTATTCGATGAAAAGAAAACAAAGTTTATTCAATAAATGAGTTATTGTTGTTTTGTGGAAACACTGTAATTAATAATTAAATTGTTGTTATTGATGGTGTTGCTGTTGTTGATAGAAACAGTACATTCAGTAACTGAGTTGTTGTTTTAGTTGTTTGATAGAAACAGTTCATTCGATAACTGAGTTACTGTATTAACTGTTTGATAGAATCAGTTCATTCAGTAACTGAGTTGTTTTAATTGTTTGATGGAAACAGGTTATTCAGTAACTGAGTTGTTTTTGCTGTTTGATGGAAACAGATTATTCAGTAACTGAGTTGTTGTTCTTGTTTTTGTTGCTGTTGTTGTTGTTCTTTGATGGAAAAAGATTATTCAGAAAGTGAGTTGTTGTTCTTGCTGTTATTGTTATTGTTTTTGTTTTTGTTGTTGTTCCTATTTGATGGAAACAGATTATTCAGTAAATTAGTTGTTGGTGTTGTTGCTATTCCTATTTGATAGGAACAGATTATTCAGTAAGTGAGTTGTTGTTGTTGTTGTTGTCTTCGTCGTTGTTTCTGTTGTTGTTGTTGTTGTTGTTGTTGTTGCTGCTGCTGGTGGTGCTGCTGCTGCTGTTTGATGGAAACAGATCATTCAGTAAGTGAGTTGTTGTTGTTTGATGGAAACAATTTATTCAGTAATTGAGATTTTGTTGTTTTCTTGTTTGATAGAAAACGTTTTTTTTAATAACAGAATTGTTATTATTCTGCGTCTGGATATTTCCCTTTTTTCCGGATTTTAATTTTCAAAATTGCGTTTTCTTCTTCTTCGTCTTCTTCTTCTTCTTGGTTAGTTATCTTCTTATGTGTCTCTTAGGTAGCCTTGAAACGAGTTAATGATTCTGACTCCAAACACAGTACTTTCCATTGCCGCCATATTTGCCTTATCAAGATTACATTAACGGTACAACCTCTAGTTTTGGGTAATCCTATAATCCTTGGTGATCTCATCTAAGTCGGACTGCTTTACGTTCCTATGGAAAATCACTTTGAGATATGTTCTCTCATTCGCCATAACCTGTCTGTTGTTCGTTTACAGTAATTTTTAAAATATTTGTAAACCAATGCATTTCCCATGGTAAAGCGAAAAATATGCACGACACTCCTTGTTCTGATCGTCTGATATCTTATAAACACACCACATACCCGTCTCGTCTTCATCTCGTTTATTTTATCACTCAGACTTGATCAAATTAACATTTTTTAACACAGGGAACTACTTTAGAGAATGGATTCACGTTCTCTATTCCGAACCTGAGAGCCAAGTCTTAGTAAACCACACGCTTACAGAGACTTTCAGGCTAACTAGATCAGTGAGACAGGGCTGCCCCCTCGCTCCTTTACTGTACATACTCAATCTAGAACCACTGCAAGAGAAGATCAGACAAGACACAACAATCCAGGGAACTTTCGTACCTAGCAGGGGAGAGAGAAAGTTGCTCCCGTACGCGGACAACACGATCTTCTTCCCATCAACAGACAGATCAATAACTCACATTTTAGACACCTTCACAGAATTCGGTAAAGGTAGTGGAGGCAAACTCAACATATAGAAATCAGTCGTCATGGGTATAGGCAAATGGCGAGATAAAAGGGATTTCCCTTTTCGTCTCATACGCACAGACAACATCCACCTGCACGGCATCACTTTCCCATCACACCCGGACAAAATACACATACCCACATGGGACAACCTCATATAAAAAATCACAGACACGTTACAACGATACAAATACAAAGCAGCAACAAGTTTTGATAGAAGCACTATAGTAAACACATACATCATTCCAAAAATAATATACACCGCCACAGTACTAGACCCTCTACAACAGACAATCAAGGAAATAAACAAATTAACTCAAATCAAACACTTTATCTTCACAAACACCGTACACAGCATACAACATACAACTCTCATACAGGACAAACTACACGGAGAGATTGCCTTACAAGACATACAGACAAAAATACAAGCATTCAGAATCAGCCACGTAGGTCGCATGATCAACTACCCAAACCAGCACCCACTAGCTCACTGCTACACAGACTATCAAACTTAGCCCCTCCAAACAACTCGCAGGCGCACCACTTTGGCACACTACTGTAAACTTATAATAATTATTGGTATTTTATTTTTGTGATTATCCTTGGTTCTATGATATATTAGGTTCTTTCGACCTGTGTCAGTCTTCTCTCTACCTGTGTCAGACTTGCCATATTGGGACGGCAATCATTGTTTAAGATTTTAATTATCCATGTACACCACACATCCGAATATATTACAAATGAAAACTCAGAGCTAAAAGTTCAAAACAATTTCCAGCTCACGCTGTTTAATAAACGAACATGACAGAACATGACTACAACACAGAGTACATGACACAACATAACTGCCAATGATCAATACTAATAATAGCATGGTTCCTTGATATCAGTTGTCTAAGTGTCTCAATCACGAGTTCCATTTTTACTAACACACTAAAATTAGTGTATAAGTATACAACTATACACGAAGCACTGCAGTAAAGCTGTGATACCAGAATGTATAAACTAGGAAAGAAGTAGGAGCAGCTTTATTTCTTAACGACTACAAAGTTGTGACGTTTCGGCGTGAGCCTTAATCATACAAAAACATACAGGACGAAGAAATAGAGAGAAGAGATAAAGTACAGATTCACATGAATATTACTAAAAAAAGTTAAATAGAGTACTTAGCTGTAAATTGTAAAATGTGGCTTGTCCGGCGGTTTGTGTCAGGAATGGATTTAGTAGAACGTGGAGACTGTTTGAATGGAAACCTGTGATATGTGGTCGGTGGGTTGAAACTGAGGGTGATGGATGGGGAACCGTGGAAGGGAGGGAGAGTGATACAAGGTTGACCTAGCCAGGAGAAGGTGAAACAGATGATTAGGGAAGAGGGGTTGCAAAATGATGCTGTGAGGAGGATTTGAACTATGTGTGACATGTAAGAAGGGGGTGAAGTTTAGTTGAGAGGTGCTATGATGATTGAAGAGAATGTTAGGTGTAGCTGAACAGCGAGTTTAACTCGTGTGGCTCCAGCGTCCCATAATTTTGAATGCAACGGTTCTCAAACGCCAGGCGGCTTGTATCATCTGCGTGACATTGTTTGATGGCTGTTACCAGAAAATCAGATTTGCCTCTGTGGTTGGGTCATTGAAATGATTTGGATCTGGTCTCGAAGCATGCTGGGCGATGTCGTACAGATGTTTTTGCATGCGGTCCCCTAATCTGAGGCCAGTCTCACCAATATACGTTATCCTGCATCTTTTGCAAACGGTGACATATACCACATTACGGGACTCGCATGTGAATCCCTCATAAAGAGTGAGGATAGTTTTGGGAAAGGTGATCGTTTTCGTTTCCCAGACTACCGGGCAGGTAACGAAGCGGGGGCGGTTACATTTTCAAAGTGGTATGGTAGAGTGTGCGGAGGAAAGTAGAGAAAGGAGAGATATAATGAGCTACCAGGAGAACGGGTACCGATGACTAAAGTCATAAGGTAGAAGATAGAGGGAGAAGAGGTGGGACTAGAAGAAAGATAGGAACCCAAGAAACAGCTGATGTATATAGGGAACTAGTAGAAATGGAACTCATGATTGAGACAATTAAACAATTGATATTAAAGAACCATGCTATTATTAGTATTGATCATTGGCAGTTATGTTGTGTCATGTACTCTGTGTTGTAGTCCTGTTCTGTCATTCTCGTTTATTAAACAGCGTGAGCTGGAATTGTTTTGAACTTTTAGCTCTGAGTTTTCATTTGTAATATATTCGGATGTGTGGTGTACATGGATAATTAACATCTTAAATAATGATTGCCGTCCCAATATGGTAAGTCTGACACAGGTAGAGAGAAGACCGACACAGGTCGAAAGAACCTAATATATCATAGAACCAAGGATAATCACAAAAATAAAATACCAATAATTATCATAAGTTTACATTACCACCCTTCTGCAAAAACTGCATACAAGCAATTCAAGGACACGAAACATTCATTCAGTGCAAAATAAATCACATAATACAAACATTGGTCAGAAATCAAGCACCGCCATTACACCTTATGATTAAAAGGGGGCGCAGTTACCCCATACTAAACTACACTGACACGTTCAAAGAGAAGAAAAGATTAAAAACTAGCTTTGTACAAGAACTGCACGGGCACTAACACCCGCTAACAGCTCTGAACTTCATAAAATACGTCATAACTCAGTGATATGACCACCGGCGGGAAAGCGGTCACATTAACCTTTTCCCCATCTACGTGTGGGTTAGGCTCTCCTCGTATCCAAGTCTCGTGGAGGGAGAACACAGTACACAATCCGGCAGAAGGCGAATGGGAAACCACAGATGCATAATCCCTAGTTTGTCACGGATCGAAATCTCGCAAAGAATTATCTCAGACTAGTGCTGCTGTGCATAAGAAAAAGATAATCGAAGTTTCTGGAACACAGCAGACGTGACGGCCTCGAAAAATTGGTCATGACTGGAAAGATAAATGGCAAAAGACAGAGAGGGCGGAGAAGACAGAAATACCTGGCTGGCCTGATTGCATAGTTTAGCAGGGAAACAGCAGTCGAGACACGGAGAATCGAGCGAGATGGAGAGATGATCGCCTACGGCTAATGGCGTGACACTATCTGGTCTTGGTGTTTCCTTGGCACAACAATGTCATCTTTATTTCTAATTCGTTATCTGGGTTGTTGCGTGTGTAAAAGGGTTGAGAATGGTTGGAGTAGGCTTAAACCAAATGATTAAATGATATTCAACTTTCTTATGTATCTCTAAAGACATCGCCAGCCAATGAGAATCGAGTGGTTACTGATCCCAACCGCCCCTGGTGGGAACGGTATCAACCCGTCAGCTACAAATTACAGACCAGGAGTGGCAACGAAAATGAGTTCAAGAGTATGGTCCAAAGATGCAACGCAGCTGGAGTTAGGTATAACCTGTCTACTCACGTGGTTGCCGGTGACGGGTAGCATCTATCTTTTTGTGAGATTGCCAGTGATGGGTATTTTCTATTTGTATGGTTCCCAGTGATGGGTATTATTGTCTATTTGTGTGGTTGCCGGTGATGAGTATTGTCTATCTCTGTGATTGCCGGTGTTAAATGTTTTGTCGGTATGGCTGCCAATGGTACAGTAATAATTTTTATTAATACATGTACTATGTTTATCAACATTTTCTAATATTTCTATCCCTAATTATGTTCTCTATTAACACCCCATAGTTTATCAGATTATCTTCATCATTATGTGCCCTGCCTAGAGGGGTCTGCGACCACATCTCTCCATCTTCCCATCTTTCATATTAAAAATCACTTCCGTTGTTGTGCTTATCCTGTGCCATTTTGTCAAAAGCTAAAATCTGTACTATTAAAATTAGCATTTTTAAAAGTATCATAATAGAGCTGATTAAATATAAATAAGATCAATGTTCAGATAAATAGATACAGACAGAAAGAGAGAGAGATTGACTGACTGACTGATTGATTGATTGATTGATTGATTGATTTTCAAACGGGTTAAGAATTGGACACGCAGGCCCGTCTGACATTCTGCCCTTTATCATACATCTTTCACTCTATTCCAGATATTCTACAAGTATGCTGTTCATGTAACAAACATAATTAACAGTAAGGCTGAGAGACATAAAATAAAATATAACAGTTACGTTTCGCTCTTATCCATTCACTTAGTTCAGAAGTAACTACATATATATATATATATATATATATATATATATATATATATATATATATCATTCATTCATCATTTGCATGTCCCTTGCGGAACTTTGCCTCTCAAACAGCACTCCTGTAGGCCTCTCGGTTGTGAGCAAGATGGCCTGCTGCTGTTGCATCCATTTCCAGATCGTCAACGATGTCTTGCAGTCATCTTCGTCTTGGTCTTCCTCTTTTTCTTTTTCCCATTATGTATCCTTCCAATACAGTCTTCTCTAAATTATCATGACGTTTAATGTGTCCAAAATATTTAAGTTTTCTCTCTTTAATCCTCTTCACTAGCTAGCCTTCTTCAATATTAAGCTCTTGTAGTATAGATATATTTGTTCTTTTTTGTGTCCACGATATTTGGAGAACTCTTCTGTAGCATTTACATTCAAAGGCATTTATGTGTTTCTCAGCTGTTTTGTTAAGTGTCCAGGTCTCACAGGCATATGTTGCTATGGGAAAGATGCATGCCCTTAAAAATCTTATTTTTGTGGTTCTGTCTGCTCCTCTCCACAGATCCTTTATTTGTTTTACTTTCTGAAGAGCGATAGATATCCTCCTTTTAATTTCCCTCATTGTATCTCCATTATTAGTTAGCAGTGATCCAAGATATTAAAAACTCTCCACTTCTTCCAATTTTTCCTCATTGATACATATTTCAGTTGCCTTGTTTGTTTTGTCAGTTGTCATCAATTTAGTTTTCTTTGCATTAAGATAGAGGTTCTGCTCTTCGCTGTTCTTGTGGACTGACATAATTAGTTTTTCCATTCCTTTTTGTGTTGTGGACAGCAATACTGTGTCATCAGCATATCTAATCTCTGGTATTTCATAACCTCCAATTGTTATGGCATCGTAATATTCTTTGTCTACATCTTCTCTAACATTCCTCATTATATTTTCAGTATACAAGTTAAATAAGTAGGGTGACAATATGCACCCCTGACGGACCCCTTGTTTTATGTCAAACCAACTTGTTGTTTCACCATTTATTCTTACTGCTGCTTGTTGGTCTAGATACAGCAGTGATGTTAATTGTATCAAATGTGTTGGAAATCCCATTTTTTCCATTATTTCCCAAAGTTTCTGGTGTTGTACACAATCAAATACCTTTGAGTAGTCTATAAAGGATAAATATAGATTCACATTAAACTCTCTGCATTTCTCTATTATTAATCTTAGATTGAATATATGATCTCTTGATCCTCTTCCTTGCCTGAAACCAGCTTGGACCATATTGACTTCTTCTTCTATTTTCTTTCGAAGTCTACCCATTATGATTTTTAACAGAACTTT
Organism: Achatina immaculata; assembly: GCA_009760885.1. Lineage (NCBI taxonomy): Eukaryota > Metazoa > Mollusca > Gastropoda > Stylommatophora > Achatinidae > Lissachatina > Lissachatina immaculata. Next base: position 7,913,713 of record CM019703.1, read on the forward strand.
ACTGGCATGTATATATATATATATATATATATATATATATATATATATATGACTATCTAGTAAACAAAAATTTCGGGAGAGAGAGAGAGAGAGAGAAAACAAAGAGACACATTAAAGCAAAGGTGTGCAGAAGCCAACGATGATAATTAGGCTATGAAATGTTTGACTTTTTTTTTTCAATATGTTCGATTCCTTTCCATCTCAAAAGACAGAAAAAGAATGACTAAACTTGAGACCTAAAGTTTACTTCTTTCCTGTTAGGTTTCATGTATTTTTTCCATATTATGTTACTTTTTCCATGTGCATATGTGTGCTACATAGCAATATTTTCTTCCTTAAAATCTGGGCTTTTTTTTTTTAGTCCACATAGTAAATTTTGTCGTGTCGATTCGTTTTATTTCTTCTTTCATCTTTTGACGTAGTGACATTCTTTTTTTCTTAATTTTATAACAAGTAAAAGTAACCACTTAAAAATTCAAAATAAAATTACCTTTTTTTTAGCTTAAAACTAAAATCTTAACGTGACGCCTGGGTGGTCCTTGGAAAAAAAAACTACCGGTGTTGGTAGATATATTTTGAATAATATTTCTTCATAGATGAAAATAGCCTAAAAAATTGGCAGGTTTATAACCAGATTGGTCGCTCATCAATCATTGTTACTTCTAAACTTAATATATACTATACAACAAAAGAAGCGCAACAAATATGATGTTGCGATTTAAACTAAAGTTTGCTGATCAGACAAGGGCAAATTGCCTGAATCGTTCACTTGGACATCAACTTCACGTGCTGAGCTTGAACTGTACTCAGCAGATGATTCATGAGCACAGAAAAGCGACACTAGTCAAAACAGCATTTTTGACAATAACTCATGACCGGTTCATGAGAATCTCCTGAAACCTACTGAACAGAAACTCACTGACCATATAATTGAATGCCTATAAAATATTGACGCTCCTTGAATAAATTCATTTGAAAATTCAATGCGCAAGTATGGCTCATCTCACTACAGAGCAACAACTCATCATCATTGGACTTTTACAGACTGGACAGTTACAAAGTGTAGTGGCCAGACAATTTAATGTGGTTAGAAGCCCCATTAGTTGCCATTTGGAGACGATTTCAAGAAACTGGCTCAGTTGCAGACCGGCCGCGAATTGGAAGACCCTTAGTCACAACTCTTGCCGAAGACCGCTTCATACGGCTGCGTCACCCCAGGAATAGATTTGCATCTGCGTTCTCAACAGTCCAGTCAATGACAGCAGCTCGTTGAATTTCAGATCAAACGGTCAGGAACCAGTTGCACGACGCTGGTCTTTGGGCTAGAAGACCCTACAGAGGTCCTGTTCGTATGGACCGGCGTCGCCAGAACCGATTGCAGTGGGCGAATCAGCATCGTCAAAGGACCGTTGCGAATGATTGAAGGGTTTGGTTTAGTGATGAATCATTCTTTCTGCTCCAGCGACACGATAGACGGAGAAGAGTTTACCGCAGAGTCCATGAACGCTTTGCCCAGAACTGCATGGATGAGGCTCCTCCGCATGGTGGTGGAGGTGTACTGATGTGGGGGACGATCAACTTCATGGGAAGAAGTGACCTGGTACAAATTGAAGGACGCCTGAATGCCCAACGATACGTCGCTGAAATTCTTCGACCTCACGTCCTTCTACTTCTGGCTGCACCAGGGTCTATTTTTCAACAGGATAACGCTCGACCTCATGTTGCACAACTCACCACCCAGTTCCTCGCTGACAACAACGTCCAGACCATTCCGTGGCCATTCAAGTCATCAGACATGAACTCAACAGAACACTTATGGGATTAACTCAACAGACAAGTCCGCCAACGAGACGGACGCCAAGCAATCTCCGACAGTTGTTTCTTGCACTGCCATCCCACAACAACAGATTCAACGGCTAATTGGATCCATGTCAAGGAGATGTCGTTCTCTGATACAGCCCAGAGAGGGCCATATACCTTACTGAAATGGAGACCTCAGTCGCAAAGAATAAAAGTCCAAGCCAAATTTAATGAACATCATTTCATTGTTAAAGTCCTCAAGCTTCTTCATCCCAAGATTGAAACATTAATTCCGTAAAATAAAACTAATACAGTAGTGTTGCGTTTTTTTTTAATAACTAGAGCTGGGTGAGTTGTTAGCTCTTTCATTCCAAAACAACAATGGCGGAGCTGGTAATCTTGAACGCTTAACGATAGTCAATCCCCAAAACAAAATTTAAGCATGTTCTAAATAAAATTAAAAACTGCACGTTTCTAACTCAGTCCATGTTTTTAAACTACTTCCTTCTAGTCTCTGTGTACCAAAACTTCTGATTTAGTTTATTCTAGCATAAGGTGGAAAATAACTATAGAGTGAACGAGTTAACACTAAAATCAAATCCGTATCACAGAGTGTCACCTCTTCGTGCCTTTTAAAAAATTATAATATGGAACACAATGGGTACACAGTACTGAACCTTAAAATTTCCATTCCTGAAATTTTGAAGTCATTATGACCGGCACAATGTCCTTTCTGGTTGTCTCAGAAGTACTTGTTATTGTTCATTGTCCGCAAACATGTGCCAACAGAGTTACGGTTGACGTGTATCCCTGCTAATAGATAATCTGTTACTTAGCAATCCGACTGACAGAACTAGAAGTTGTATATACGTAAATATTGTTCATTGTAGTTTGTCATTTTTGTCGCTTTTTTATTGTGATGTAATTAATATCTTTCTGAAATGATTTTGTTGTTACATGTGGCGCAATAAAGAAATAATTCAGGATGAATCAGTTCTTTAGGCAAAGTTTGCAAGAAGAAGAAGAAGAAGAAGAAGAAGAAGAAGGAGGAGGAGGAGGAGGAGAAGAAGAAGAAGAAGAAGAAGAAAATGCTAGAAAGTGTGATTTTAAAAGCAGCAAAATACTGAATCCTTAATGTGATTTCCTAATTATTGAAATGTTTGTTTGTTTGTTTGATTGATTTTCATTGAAAACTTTCCTTTAGAATCTATGTTGATGTCGTCATCAATCACATGACTGGAGTTGGTGGTACAGGTCAAGGAACAGGAGGATCGTCGTACGATGCCAACAATCTTCAGTTCCCTAGTGTTCCTTACGGCCCAACAGACTTCAACGATGGCAGCGACTGCCACACTAGTGATCTCTCAATTCACAATTATCAAAACGCAGAAGAAGTCAGGTATTCATTTTCGTCTCCTTCTTCTGCTAAAGACATAAGCTAGTGTACGTGCCTGAAGGGTCGCGAAGAATGCTAGTCAATAGGGACCTGTGCTCTTGATCCACTGTCTGTGCCATCCAGTCGACGGAGGTATTAAAATGTCTACACCATGCCCTTAAGCTAGGAATAACAGACTCAAAAAAATATCTCTCAGCACGGCTATGCACGCTGGATTACATTGTACATCTGATTGTCAGTGAACGAAGGGAAATAGAATATTACTTAAGTTCAGCCCAGCCAATCTGAGACTTTATCTAAAACAACGGGCGGTTGAAAGGGATAAAATAAACCTAAATACAGCTGATTATACTGAAATTCGCAGTCTCCGGTAGAGAAAGAAAAATGTATTTATTTTTTTTTTTAGAAAAAAATGTTTAAACTTTTAAATCATTCTATTAAGCAATTATAAATAATGTTTCATTCTTTAGCATTTAAAAAATATGTTTATGTTCTGCAGTGGTTTGCGACAAACTAGAGGTATTCCTTGTTGAAAAACCCTCAAAGAATCGGGGTGTTCTTTATTGAAAAATACAAGATTTACGTCAAAATGGGGATATTCACTGTTGAAGAAGGCGGCCTAGTTAGTCGCTCAGTTTACTGATCCGATGATACCGGGTTCAAGTCCCAGCACGTGATTTTTTTCTGGTACACACCAAAAAGGCACAGGGGCTCACCCAGCCTCTAAAAACTGGTACCAGAGAAATCTGGGAAGGTAAAAAGGCCAGGCATGATACTGACCATATCACGCTTTCATGTGCCGGAGGTCATGGAAAATACGGGCCTAACATTATATTCCCAATGTGCCTTAATGGCAGAACACGGGAATTTTACCATTTACTTACTGTTGAAGAAGAGCAAGATCTGTCGTGAACCAATGCTACTCTTTGCTGAAAAATAAGAATGGCCTAATTACAACAGAGTAATGGTAAAAGTAACTTTCCGCGGCGTCAGAGGCGTACTCTAGAATATGGGACAATGCTCCCCAAGCGACAAGTTCCTCGATAAGAGCCAAAGTTACATCAACTCATCGTTTACCACATTGTTCTAAAACAACGCTTTTTCCGGCTGATAATTTAAGCAGGAATTTCAGTTTTGTTCTCATATCGAGGATTTATATTATTTAAATTAGAATTGTAGCGAGAAATAATGCTTACACTAGATAGCCACCACGCCCCACTACCCTCCCTCCAGAACTGCAGGTTTTTCAGTAACGTTAAACCGGCACTGACCACATCAGGCAGGATTTCGGCCCAGCTGTAATTTGTCAGTTCTATGATCAGAGCGATATTTCTTCTCACCAACAAGCTTAGGCAGGGTAGCTGTAATTTATTTTGTTGGGAAAGAAAACGCAAAAACTGAACATGTCTTTTCTTCAATCTCTACATAACAAATATAGTATGCTTTCTTCTTCTTCTTCTTCTTCGTCTGCGTTAGAGGTTGTTGGTGACATCAGATCCTGATCCATGTCGATATGACAACGCCCGCAGACCTCTCCAGGAGCCCCAAAGCTTTTGCTCCAAAGCTTGTGTCCTCTGGTCATGTCTCTCGTCTCAGGTCCGCATGTTTTGGGCACTCTTGAAGGATACGAGTATGCTCTGGAATCTGAACTCCGTTGCCACACTCGTCCGTGTGAGATATTTTGAGTCAATGTAGGTGGCTCGGTAGGCTACAGTGGGCTGTCCGTGTGCGAAAGAGAATGGTTTGCTTATGTCTTTGTAGCTGGTGTATTGCATCTGGTTCGTTGTTGCATTTCAGTTGTTCCTTCCAGTTAGTTCTGCACTGGTTACAGATTATGGTTTTCGCCTCTTGGTAGTTCACTAGATGATTTGTTTGATCTTGATTGCTGCCAGTAATGTATGCTTTAACTTTTTAAAAGTATGCTTTAACATTTTCGAATGGGGGGGGGGGGGGGGTGAGAGAGAGAGAGGAGGAGAGAAGAGCGAGAGAGAGAGAGAATGAATGAATGAATGAATGAATGAATGAATAATCTTTATTTTTCAAGGGTAAAGAATTGGGCACGCAGGCCCGTCTTACATTCTGCCCTTCATCACTCCATCTTTCATTCTTCCCACACACTTGATTTAGTACAAAAATACAAATTAAATTAATAGAGAGAGAGAGAGAGAGAAGACACTTGGTCATTTGGCGGGTCCAATATTTAGTATACTTGCATCAGAGTTGGCGAATCATGGCTGACCAAGACCATGTCCTAACTTTTCTTTGGTACCTGGCTAACAGGGCAAAAATCGATAAAGCCCCCACAGCCAGTGCCGTCTTGACCCATGGGCCCACCTGCGCACTGCCCATGGGCCCAAACGCATGGGGCCCAACCAGCCCATGGAAATGTATGTATATAACACTTATGTGTTCTATTTTGTATTCAATAATATGTTCTTTGTTCTATATTATTATTCAAGCAGTTTCTCTTTATCATCACATCACACATAAATACCTCACACTTTGAGGTTTCACAACATTTTACATCAAATGAAGCCTCCTGAACATTTTACTGACATCATTTTATTATGTCAAACATGATCAATGCGTTTAGCTGATAATTTCGCTTAGAATAATATGCAAGATTATATACATTTCGTTATATTCTTCTTTGAAGCACATAATCTCAAAGTCTCACGATATCATACTTCTTACTATAGAACAAAAACTCGGTGCTCGAAGTTTCCATGTAATAATTACTACACAATCTCTTAATACACTGGTTCAGTCTAACACTGTGTCTCTATCTCTACATCTCTCTTGCTGAATCCTCTCTCTACCTGCATCTGCCTGCCTCTCCCCCTGCATCTCTCTGAATCCTCCTCCTCTCCTCTCTTCCTTTCTGAATCCTCCTCCCTTCTTTATATTCGTAAGTTCTGACCACGCCAAAACCGGTCGCAACTAGCGTCTTCGCTTTAGTCGCTTTCTTCTCCGTCGTCTAATTGTTACCTCCCATTAACAAGTCCACCATCTCTTTCATGTTACCTGCTTCGGGACCTAGTCCGTTCTCTGTTCAGTCTTTGATCTACTGGTCAATTGTTCCCCCTGGGCTACTGCATGTGCGCGCGAAGTCGCACCTCTAGAACTGGACCACTCTCACGATCTATCAGATCTATCGATACGGTTTTACCTTTGATCAGGTCTTTGAAGTACCGAGTATCCGTTCCTCGCTCCTCTAACTATACCTTCTTTGTCGCCGTTTGATCCACCATCCTGCCACCCAATACCCTCCTAACTATATACCTGATCATTTCACTAATAATAATAATAATAATAACTATAATCATTACTTACAAGGCTATGCTACATGTATATGAATGTATATGGCGGGTGAAAGTTAATTTTATTGAAAGTACTAATAAAAATATGCTTAATTCTGCAATGTGTACTTTAATTCCTAACATTACTTGCACAGGTTAGAGAGGAATGATGGGGGCCCATTGCATTACTTTGCCCAGGGGCCCCCGATGGTGTTAAGACGGCCCTGCCCATAGCACTGCTTTTTGGGCTCCATTCAAGGTCTGAAAAAATAGTCGCCATAACCCATTCGACCCAGTGCTGCGCCACATCAGCTTCGCCTCATCAGCTACAAAGAACATCCTGCTTGCAGTCCCAGGGGTATAGAAAGAACAAAAGCAACAGCAACTTATCCGGGCGGGAAGATAAGTAGACGTGCATATTACGATAAAGTAAAAACACATTTCTCAGAAAACGACGCATAGACTGATAATTTATCAAATTCATCTGCGCAGAAACTGCCGCCTGGTCGGACTCTTAGATCTAAATACTGGTAAGGACTACGTTCGTGGAGAAATCGCTGGCTACCTGAATCATCTTGTCGACCTCGGCGTAGCGGGCTTCAGAGTGGACGCTGCCAAACATATGTGGCCTGATGACATCAAAGCTATTCTTGGCAGAGTCAAGGTGTGGTCCACAGTTCTGATGAATAATTTTAATGCTTCTAATTTAATGTTAGTATACAGAGCGGAGTCACCGCTCGTTATTTTAAATTTAATATATGTGAAGAAACTCTCACGTGCCTGTGTCTTTTAAAAAAAAAAAAACCTTCACTAAAGTACTTTTCAAAGAAAATGTTGAAATTGAAAATGAATCCCTATAAATCGGACTGGATCAAACCCAGGAAACTAGAAATAATTGTGGGTATCTGGACGGATACGTTACGTGCCAAACAGGTGAAAACACCAACAGCTTTAAACTCCGTTTTTCTAAGATATAAAAACTGACATCCTTCCTCTTTTCTCTCAGCTTGCCACCTAAGCAATGAGTTCAGCTGAGAGTGAAGTAGTGAATGATGAGTAAACCAACATTAGTTATCTTAATTCCAAATATTGGGCATGGTGGTTTAGTGTGTTTATTTTAGATACCTACTGAACCAATCTCCCCCCTCTTTTAAAATTTGTGTTAAAATTCTACATTTAACTTACCTATAAACTTATCATCTGCAGTGGTTAGCCCACAAAATGAGACTACGAACACGTTGATATATGCATAATTAATCATTTAATAGCTGTTTCCTTTTTTGGAAGCTTTAGACCAATATTTACTAGGAGCTTAATTTTGGTGTATTCCTGTCTAGCATGAAACGCCTCAGTTAATCCATAATGAACAAGATCAAATGATAATGAATGAGGCTACACATCATATTTCTCTTAGACAAAAGGGACATTTATGGAAAAAAAACTTTAAAATTAAAAAAGGAAACTTCCAATGGAAAATAAAGACCAAGTGATATTTGAAAACAAAAAAGAAAAAAAAACATGAGAAGGGAAATTGGAAGATGCTGAAAACCTATTATGAAGTGAGATATATAATTCATTTTGCTTTGTACTTATTGTTCTGTATAATAACGTTGCCCTAGTTTTTAAGCTGTTTATTATTAGTATATTTAACATGCAAGCATTCATTTTTTTGTACTGCCTTTGGCTGTTGCACCATTTTGTCTTTTTATTTTGAAAGCTAAAGAGAGTCAAAGGCTAGTAAAGCAAATTTTGATAGAAAACTCCCGAGAGAAAGAGAGAGAGAAAGAGAGAGACTCCCAAAGCAGTTGATTGTGAAGCTATTTCCTATTAAGTTCCTGACATCCTCGGCAACTGCTAAATTTCAAGATATATAGGCTTTGTCTTCCTTTTGAGTTGACCACAACCACTACTGGTATTAATTAAATCCGTACCAAAGTGGGCTGTTAATTCAAGAAAAAATGAAGTTCATAGGCTCATTTCACCTGCTTTCACAGACTGAAAACCTGCTGAACACTCAAGAATGATGTGTAGAGCACAAGATCTAGGCCATGATGTCAGTTGTTACAAGATCTATGCCATGATGTCAGTTGTCACAAGATCTATGCCATGATGACAGTTGTCACAAGATCTATACCATAATGTCAGTTGTCACAAGATCTATGCCATGATGTCAGTTGTCAATTCAGCTCTGACTTAGAATATAACTGAACACGTTTTCAGGAAGATGTGGGTGAATGAGGAATGTGTAGAATTGAGGAACAAAAATAGAAAGGGCAGGGTTTAGACTAAGCAGTTGAATAGTGTATAAATTCACACATTACAGATCAATCTGTCAGTTTGACTAGAAGTCTTCTGCAAGTTTCAAATTTTACAATAAGAAAGATACAAATAAAATTACCAGAAAACATGTTCAGCAAGAATATATTGAAAAGAAGGATGGCTGATTGTGGAGTTACCAAGTAATTATCACAGGTCAATGTGAAAGACTGCAGCCCGTTTTTATTTCTGAAGGGTATTTTGAAGGACTTTGAAAATGCATAACTGAAAGCAAAATGTAGCAATGATTTGAAATTCCATTCTTATGAAATAAACAAGTCGGCAGACCATACTAAACATCATAAATTAGATTGTCTTTCTTTGTATCCCACCAGGATGTTGGTGCAGGTGGCAGACCCTTTGTCTATCAGGAAGTCATTGATCAAGGTGGAGAACCTATCAAAGGAGAGCAATATTTTGCAACTGGAAGAGTCACTAATTTCAAATTTGGCCTACAGATAGCCAATGTTTTTAGGTAAATATATTAATTGTAATGGATAAAAATATGTAAATTAGTGTAATGGATAAAAATATGTAAATTAGAGTTGCACTGAAACTAATAGTCTTTTTAGATATTTTTTACTTTCAAAATTGTTCTTTAAGAAATCTACATCTGTTGAATATTTTTGTCCTCTTTATCAGTCCACTTTTATGTGGCTTTTGATTAGATATATAACTAACTTCTGATTCTAAAACAGAAGATTTTCATTAAAAAATCTCCAGAATATTCTGAACTGGACTATAAGTCATATGTAAGAAAGTGAATTCAGACCTTCAGCTATGGCCAGAATTGATCTTATAACCTCAGCTCTGAAATTATCCAGTACAAATGAATGTCCATTTGGCAATAAAGTTCAGAAGCTAGAATGTATACTTCATGGGCACCCAACATATGCAGTCAATATATGCAGACCAACACAGCCATACCTGGCTAGAGGGTTGGATCAGGACTGGTATCAGGGTGTGAGAAAACTGAAATTCATCTTGTCACAGGGTTCCTGATTTAGTATGACTTAGCACTATAACACAATGAAGATATTTTTTTTAAATTTATGTGAATAAATGATGTGAATTTTCAGTCCAGATCTCAGAATTGCTGTTTCCATTATTCATCATCATTTTGAGGAAACTTGAACATGCTAGTCTCTATTTCTTCCTTTCTCCTGTTGATTAAAATTTAGTTTTCTGTGTGCTTCTTTCATCAGTTTTCTTTACTGATTAGCTTTCTTATTTTTTTAATACCTGGTAGTTTTTTTTAATAGAAATGCTTGCCATGTGCTTGTTTCTCTATTTGCTTAAATATTAATTAATATTGTTATGTTTCACTCTGTAATCCTTTCACTGTTACATTGCAGTTATATATGGAACTGTATCCTATTTATGAATGATGGGTAGTCCAGTGGTTTAATATATTTCTCAGCAATGTGATAAATATTTTTCCCAGCAATTTATGCTGTCTTGAATTTGTTATTCATCTGCTTTTTATTATTATTAGTTACTATGTTCTGTTTTTGTGGTTTTGTGGATAAGAAAAATTTTTGCATCCAAATAAAAAAAAATTAAATACAAATTTAATATGACTGTGTCCTATTTTATTTTTTTGTGATCAGATGCAACTATTCTTTAAGTGACTTAGATCTCTTTTGTTCCATTGCATTCTCTGGATTTTATTTTCTTCATTACTATGACTCTTGATGTGGTCCTACATACAAAGGCTTATCTTTATGTGATCATCTAGCCATGTGTATGATGTACACAAGTGTACCTAGCTAAGCAGACAAACATTTTTATTATTTCAGAGCCTGTTTCTTTGGCATAAGTGTTGGAGGTACTAATTTTTCTCTTACATTCTTACTGATCAGCGTGTGATGGTTGCAAGTCAGCAGTATATTGCTTATGTTTGAAAACAAGTACATTAATAATGTAATATGCCCAGAAGCTCCTCAGTGTTCAGTATGAGTTTTCCTTGTCAATTCAATCTTTGTTATCTGTTACCCTTTACTCATTTATCTTTTTTTTATAATACTGTTTATGTATCTGCAGACACCAGAACCCCATGAAGTACTTGTCAAACTGGGGAGTTGGTTGGGGAATGTGGGACAGTGGAAATGTGGTCAATTTCATTGACAACCATGATAACCAGAGGGGCCATGGTGGCGGTGGTAGTGTTCTGACACACTGGGAACCCAAACCATACAAGGTTTTTCTTTGTTTGGACATATGTATCAGTTATTTTGTAAACATACTTCTGTGTTAGAATATGTAGATGTGATGAATTTTTTAAATATAAATGTTATGCGTATATATATATATATATATATATATATATATATATATATATACTTTTTTTTTTAATAAAAGAGTGTCTAAATATTTCCATACAGCACTGAAATTTTAGATGTAGGTCTGAGTTCAAGTATGCAATAATTTATATTTCATTCACATACTGCAGCTGCACAAACAGTATATTCTAGTATGCTTTTACCTAGCAAAATAGATATTTTTTCAGAGACATGTCCCAAAAATATTACACTATATACCTATTTTGACAGCTGAGTTGACGTGAACATGCTTAGTAGAAGGTCCCCAACTACAATCTATTCATGAGGAGATAGTTCCCTATTACCTGTATTCTCTTTGTCCTTCATATGTAATTTTGTTTTGGTTGCATATCAACAGAAAAACAACAGTTTCCTGAAAGCTTCAAAATTACCATACAGATTTGTGTTCATTATTTTTTTCTCATAGATGGCCACTGCATTTATGTTGGCTCATCCATATGGCATGCCAAGAATTATGAGCAGTTATGAATACAACAGAGCCAATGACTATGAGGGGCCACCCCACAATGGTGATATGAGTATCAAGACTGTTGGTCACAGTGGCATGACCTGCGAAGGGGGCTGGAGCTGTGAGCACAGGTGAAGTATTAATCCTGATGCTAATATTGGTTGTACCTATATTGTACCTATATGTATCGACTACTTTCCCTTCTTTTTATAACAATACTGAGAACCATTAATTCACAAGGAAAGAATTCAGCGTGACACTGGATGAAGGAAGTCATTCATTCATTCATTTGCATGTTCCTTGCGGAACTTTGCCTCCCAAACAGCTCTCCTGTAGGCCTCTCAGTTGTGAGCAAGATGGCCTGCTGCTGATGCATCCATTTTCAGATCATCAACGATGTCTTGCAGCCATCTTTGCCTTGGTTTTCCTCTCTTTCTTTTTCCCATTATGTACCCTTCCAAGATGGTCTTCTCTAGATTATCGTGATGTTTAATGTGTCCAAAATATTTAAGTTTTCTCTCTTTAATCCTCTTTACTAGCCAGAAAAGAGGAATGGATAAGCGAGACCACATGGGAAAAGATAGAGCAAAGAAAAGAAATCAAGAAAAAATTACTCAACACCAAATCACAACGGCTTAAAGAACAAGTTCTAAGTAATTATGCACAAAAAGACAAAGAAGTGAAGGAATCATGCCGTCAAGATAAACGTCAATATTATGACAACTTAGCAGAAACAGCAGAGAAAGCAGCATATACAAATGACATGAAAACCATATATAAAATCACAAAGCAGATGACAGGTAACTTCAACACAAGATGTGAAAGTGCAGTAAGAACACAAAATGGACAACTGGTCAGTGGAGAAAGCGAAAAAATTGAAAGATGGAGGGAACACTTTAACATCCTACTAAACAGAACACAAGCAGCAAAAACAATAGACATACCTGAAGCAAAAACGGAACTAAACATCAATACAGGACCAATAGCAATAAATGAAGTAAAGGAGGCGATAAAGAAGCTAAAATCAGACAGGGCACCAGGTGAAGATGAAGTGACTACTGAGATGTTGAAAGCAGAAGAAACAGAAACACCAAAACAACTTTGCCGGATATTACTTACAACAAATTTGGGATCTAGAAAAAGCCCCAGAGGAGTGGAAAACTGGGCTTATAGTAAAACTACCAAAGAAGGGTGACCTCAGAGATTGCGGGAACTGGAGAGGCATTACCTACTGCCACTCACCAGTAAAGTATTTTGCAGAATAATCATCAACAGAATTGTACAAACACTTGGGAAAAACTTCGGAAAGAGCAGGCAGGATTTAGGAAAGGATGATCATGCATAGACCACATATTTGTACTTAGACAAATATTAGAACATACAAACGAGTGGCATAGCACAACATATGCATTATTCATAGATTTTGAGAAAGCCTTTGACAGTGTCAACAGAGATGCACTGTGGAAAATCCTAAGATGGCATGGCCTCCCCCATAAAATAGTTAATGTAATCAAAGCCCTATACGAGGGTTTTCAGTGCAAAGTTATCTGTGGAGAACATACCTCCAGCAGCTTTAGGGTACAAACAGGATTGAAACAGGGATGTGTAATATCGCCAACATTATTTATCTTGGCAGTAGACTGGTTAATGAAGGAGGCAACATCAGACAAACGCAGAGGATTACAATGGACCCTTGACACAGTGCTGGAGGACCTTGACTTTGCGGACAACATTTGTCTGTTATCAAGCAGTCACAAAGATATGTAAGATAAAATAAACAAGCTAACTCAGAGTGCAAACAACATAGGACTAAAGATCAACGTAGGAAAGACAAAGTTAATGAAGCAAAATGTGAACAACAGAAATGTACTCAGAGTAGATAACAAGTTAGTGGAGGAGGTCAACGAATTTGTATACCTTGGCAGCAGAGTAGTAGAAAATGGAGACAGCACAGAGGACATCAACAGCAGACTTACTAGAGCAAACCAGGCTTTTGCAATGCTGCAGAATATATGGAAATAAAAAAAAAACTAAGCATAAATATGAAAATCAGGATATTTAAGAGTAATGTTCTAAGTGTACTACTCTATGGAAGTGAATGCAGGAAAATCACCAAAACCATAGAAAACAAGTTGAATTCTTTCCAGATTAAATTTACGAAGAATTAGAAAAATATTTTGGCCAAACACCATAAGAAATAACATCTTATTAGCAGAAATGCAGATGAAACCACTGACAACAATTATTGAGGAAAGACGCTGGTGATGGTTGGGACATGTGCTCCGAATGACTGACAACTCACTACCAAAAATAGCACTAAGATGGACACCACAGGGGAGCAGAAGTAAGGGTAGACCAAAAGAGACATGGAGAAGAACAACAGAAAGGATGTTGAGCAATAGAGGGCTCACCTGGGCAAGAGCAGAAAAAAAGGCGAAGGACAGGCATTTGTGGAAAACCCTTGCGGAAGCCCCATGTGCCCTGGGCACTTAAGGTTCAGAGAGAGAGAGAGCGAGAGAGAGAGAAATAGGGGTATAGACATAGCCTATGGCCACGCCGCTGCTCTTGAATGTTTTCTAAGTATATTTAGACGTATTTAGACGACTGGAGAAGTAGTTAGGAGTAGTTAGGAGGTTATTTCAGACATTCATTCAGCGGAAATGCAATACGGAGTCATAATACAAGATCGACAAGTAGATCTACACATTTTAGATGGTAAGTAGGGGTAAGTAGCGGAATCTAGACCTAGCCGATGGCGAGCTGGCCACAATCAGTGTCTAAAAACATCACATTACTTCTTTTTTCCTAAAAAACTCTGCTTTATGAAATTTTCATTCATTTAGCTATACTTTGACACTTTGTTAAGTGTAGAAAAATATATTAAAAAAAAGATAAAAATAAAAACAGATGTAATTGCAAAGAGAAGGAACTTTAAATAGAAGAAATGGCTATAACATTTTACTTTTTGTATTTTGTGTTACAGGTGGCGTCAAATCTACAACATGGTGGCTTTTCGTAACAATGCTGCCGGCACTCCTATCAGCAACTGGTGGTCGGGGGCAGACTACAAGATTGCTTTCTCTAGAGGAAACAAAGCTTTTATTGCCTTGAATTTGGAAAGCTCTGACATCAACCAATCACTTCAGGTAAAGCTGTACAATTTCTTATGTAATGAAAACTGTTTCGTAAAAATACAATATTTATATTTATACATTTTTTGTGAGAGTAAATAAATGAAATTTATTTGGAGCAGTAATAACTTCAATGGGAAATGCAGAACAGAAATTAGGAACAGTATAGGCCAAGCAAAGACTGCATTTCAGAGAATGAGAAACATATTATCCAACACATCCTTATCAATGAATGTTGGAAAACGAGTCCTAAAATGCTGTATTGAACCTGTCTTGTTATATGGAAGTGAATCATGGACAATAGGCAGGTCTGTACAAAAATCATTGGAAGCAGCAGAAATGTGGTTTATTAGAAGAATGTTGTGAATCCCATGGACAGCAAAAATAACTAATGAAGAATGTATGAGAAGAGCTAGAGTGAAAAAATCTTGTGAAAAAGATAAGAGAGAGACAATATACTTTCATAGGACATGCAATGAGAAGAGGGGGCATTGAAAATATTATAACAACAGGAAAAATAGAAGGAAGAAGATCAAGAGGAAGACCAAGAGAAATGATACTGGACAGTCTGACAGGATGGTGTGAGAGGAGATCACCAACTGAGCTGATGGCCTGCATGAAGGATCGTGTACTCTGGAGAAGCATAATAGCCAACGCCAGTCGGTACGGCACCTGATGATGATGATGAAATAAATGAGCCAAAAAGAATAAATATATCTATACTATAAGAACTTAAGAAGGTTGGATAGTAAAGAAGATTAAAGAGAGAAAACTTAAATATTTTGGACACATTAAACGTCATGATAATCTAGAGAAGACCATCTTGGAAGGGTACATAATTGGAAAAAGAAAGATAGGAAGACCAAGCTGAAGATGGCTGCAAGACATCACTGATAATCTGCAAATGGATGCACCAGCAGCAGGGCATCTTGCTTACAACCGAGAGGCCTACAGGAGAGCTGTTAGGGAGGCAAAGTTCCTCAAGGGACATGCAAATGACTGAAATAAATGAATGAGAATTGTATTTTCTTAAAGAAAAGGAAGAGAAAGTAAAGTGTACAAAAATAGAAGTGAAGCACTGCAGCAATGAGAAACTTTAAAAAAAAGAAACAACAGACGTAGGAGGTAAAAAAAAAAAAAATCGAGGGATGTAACCACTGAAATATCTATGAAAAGACTTGAAGGCTAGTCAGTCGTATTACACATATTCGATGGTTATGTCCCTTCATTTGCAGTTACTTTTTCCACCGGTCCTTATATATTCAGAAGGAAAAAATTAATAATCATAAGATAGAGACTTGGACTTGATCTGCTCTCTAGACAGTGAGCAGCCACATGAGCACTAAAAAAGACAATAATAAAAACCACAATATACATCTTACATCTTATTCCTTTCCATGCCGCTAAACGTCACATAAGGGCACGCATGGTAGTTCGCCAAGATTTCCTGTCCTCGGCGAGTTTTCAATCTCATCAAGGGATGTTATGCCCACTGAACTGGCCTCACTTAACAATGTCATCTTTAGAGTTTACCGTGATCGACCTCTTTTTCTTCTGATAGCTTGTTTTGGGATTCTCTGTTTCTTCTCATCACATGACCGACATATATCAATCTTCTTTTTCTGATCACCCATGAGACAGGTTGTTGTTTGCTTATCTGTCTTATCTCTGCGTTGTTCTTGAATTAGCTCCACTTTATATCAAGTATTTTCCTTAAGCATCTGTTTTCGAAATAGTCTAATTTCTTGTCTATTTCTTTAGTTGTTTTCCAGCTTAACAACAATATAAGCCACTTTTATTGTTTCCCATATTTTTTCTGCTGTCAACAATTTTTTTTTTCATTTTTTGTTCCTTGCAATTACTTAGTTCTGTTGTCTAAAGTCACCCATTGTCATATTATTTTGTGTCTGACACTTCATTCTCCTTTTCCTGACTCCACTGATTGAATGAGTCAATGATTTCTGGTTTATGAGCCTATGATTTCTCATCCTTTTTTAGGCTATTTCTAGTTGTATGTGATTCTATAAAATCTTTCTTATCTGGTTATCTTGAAAACGTATAGCCTTCTCTTTCTGTTTTCATTGCATTTATTGAAAAAAAGAAGCACAAATGTTTTTTTTCTCTCAGTTATATCATATAAATAATTACACTTATGTCAATTTTTAAAAGTGTGTGTGTGTGTGCGTGCGTGTGTGCGTGTGTGTGTGTGTGTCTTTTTGTTAAATTTTTATAAATATAAACTGTCACTTTTTGGGTGTATTTCCAGTTACTATTTCAAAATATGGAGTAAGTCATCACAAACAGTCTAGATATGCTACATATCTTAAATATTATTACTGCATTTTCAGAACATTTACAAATTGTTCTCAATATTTTTGTTTAATTTCTCACATTTCTGTGCTTTTACTTTCCAGAATCAATCTCTCATTCTATTTTTTGATTTTCTAAAGTTCTTGTTTTTTTTTCCCTAGACTGGTTTGCCTAGTGGGACTTATTGTGACATCATCAGTGGTGACCTTGTAAATGGTGCATGCACAGGCAAGTCAGTAACTGTCAATGGTGATGGAACAGCAAACATCAATGTGTGTAGTAACTGCGATGACCCAGTTCTGGCTATTCATGTTGGTGAGTAGCCTTCAACAAATTTTTGGCCAGAAAAAAATATATTTGTGGGTTGGAGTTTTTCATGTATGCAGTAAGTGACTTCTGTACTATTCCTTATTAAGTTTCTTTTAATTTCATTACTTTTTCTATTCCTTTTTTTTTCGTCTTTGAGGTATTTTTTTTATCCCTGCTTGAAATCCTAAAGGGCAAAAATTGACGAGAAGAAAAATACAGTAAAAGTCAATCAAAAATGGATAGACAAGTCTACCAATGGAAATATTTCAATGTATGGTCAAGATGACATGAAAGTTTCAGACTACCTATTTTATGACAGATTGACAGTGCACGCAACCTGCTAATCAGAAGATTCCTGGTTGGATTTTGCATTTAGGAAGAATTTTTTCAGACTGACCAGCACCAGGGTCAATCCACCCTCCAAAAATGGGTACCTGGGGTTTCTCAAGGAAAACAAAGGCAATGAAGGCAAGTGCTGGCATCCCCCTATCTCAGATGCTGTAGTGGCCTAGAAATATGAAGACACTAACACTTCACACTCCTACAGTATTCAAATGCTACAGGACATAAATTTATCAAAGTATTTAGTCTGCAAATATTCATATGTGCCAATGAGCCTATGTTTGCTTTATGCAATCTTGATATTGAGTTAGTGTGTGTGTGTGTGTGTGCATGCATGCGTGCATGCGCGCGCGTGCCTGCCTGCCTGTGTAAAAATATAGTTTTCTGGAATATAACTACTGGCATACTGTGTGAAAAAAGAAAGAGGGGCAGGTCATTGGAGGTATGGAGATGCACAATACAGGAAGAACTAAGGGAAGCAGGAATGACATGGCTTGAGGTATCCTGACTTGCTCAAGACAGGAATGGCTAGAGAATGTTTGTTAATGCCTTGTGCTCCACTGGGAGCATAGGCAACTGATGATGATATTGTGTTTAACCACTGTGTATTCATCATCATCATGTGCCCTCTCCAGAATGAAGATTGGCCTTAATGAATCTCCACTTCCCTCTGTCCACTGTCTTGATGGAGCACTCAGACAGGCTGTATCCTGTCCATTCTCATTATCTTCCCATCTACATTTCTGTCTACTTCTTGCTCTTTTTCCTTCCACCCTTCCTTCTAGTATGGTCTTCAGTATATTGTTATGTCTGTTGATATGGCCAAAGTATTTTGTTTTCTTCATCCTTATGTTTTTTTTACAGAAGTTCAATTCCACTTGAAGCTTGTTCTAAAACTTGTGCATTTGTTCTTTTCTTTCTCCAACCACTGTGTATTATGTTTGTGATGTTGTTTCAGCATGCTTATTTTAAGGCACATTTTTTGGCTTCCCATTCTCTCTCCCCTCCCTAAAATTGTTCTCTACCTTCGATTTACAAAATCCATACTGAATACTTTACATTTAATTGTTTTGTGTTTTTTTTATTTCAGGAGCTAAAGTGGGTTCACCATACAAGAGATATGGTTAACTGAACATCACTGTTGAAACTAGAATTTTCAATGTTGTGTTTTTTCAATTTGTCATTAAATATGCAATGTCAAAAATACTTCTTTTCTGTATTTTATTTTTTTTAAGCCAACTCATTCATTACTGATATTATTTACTAAAGACTACTCTTCCTTCTATAAAATCAAATTGTTAGCTACATCAAAAATCATTCTCAGGTGTATGAATATTATGATTTTCATTTATGTATCATCAGTGCACATGGATGAACTAATGAATTTCCTCTCCTCTCTCCTAGATTAAAGCTCAATTAGCCAGATTTCTCACATAAACATTTAAAAACGTATAAACTAGAAAAAAAGGTAGGAACAGCTTTATACATTTTGCTATCACAGCTTTAGTGCAGTGGCTTCGTGTATAGTCATATACTTAGTTTTATATACTTCTACACTAATTATTGTGTTACCAAAATTTTTTAAAAGGGCATATAACTCTCTCTGCCATTCACCCCTATTGTTTACTGTTTATTTTCTTATTATCTCATCAATATATTTTTCAATAATACTTGTAAATCAGAATAATGTAAGTTGGAAGTAGGTGAGGACGAAGGAGGTAATAACACTGATTTTGGCACAAGGAGTAAAAGCATTGAGTCAGAAGGCTACATCACAGAAAATCACAATCATCATCATGATCAGGTGCCATGCTGACTGGCGTTGGCTATTTATGCTTCTCCAGAGTGCACGATCCTTCATGCAAGTCATCAGCTCAGTTGGTGATCTCCTCTCACACCATTCCGTCAGGCTGTCTAGTATTATTTCTCGTGGTCTTCCTCTTGATCTTCTTCCTTCTAATTTTCCTGTTGTTATAATATTTTCAATGCCCCCTCTTCTCATTGCATGTCCTATGAAAGTACATTGTCTCTCTCTTATTTTTTTGACAAGATTTTTTTGTCTCTCCAGCTCTTCTCATACATTCTTCATTAGTTATTTTTGCTGTCCATGGGATTCACAACATTCTTCAAATAAACCACATTTCTGTTGCTTCCAATGATTTTTGTGCAGACCTGCCTATTGTCCATGGTTCACTTCCATATAACAAAATAGGTTCAATATAGCATTTTAGGACTCGTTTTCTAACATTCATTGATAAGGATGTGTTGGATAATATGTTTCTTATTCTCTGAAATGCATTGTAGAGCAATATTATATTATCCTATAATCTTTGCCAAATTGTCACCAAACCTACTAGAGTAACAGAAGTATCATCCACATTATTAGATCATATATATGTAGCCCAACCAGAAAACATCATTGAATGTAACATCCCTCATACTTCGTTAAATGATCATCACCAGTCTACTGTACGTGGACAAGAACGGGGTATAAACTTCCTAAACACAATCACATCAGTATGAAGTTTAGAAGCTTCAGAAAATTTAACCTAGAATTATTCCTTAATGATTTGCAAGAATCTTCACTTACACAGGTGTACCAACTAACTGACCCTGATGAGGCAATAGAATATTGGCTAAAGATCTTCAGAGATATATTAGGCAAACATGTCCCTATGAAAGAGGTGAGAGTAAAATACCAGATGAAGTCACCTTGGATAACACCTGAAATACTACAATCCATGAGAGAATGTGACCAGGCGCACAAAATCAAGGACTTTATGACCTACCATTCACCCCGAAACAAAGTTCAATACTTAATAAGACAAGAGAAAAAAAAATTACTTCAGGAATCTAATACAGAATAAATCAGACAGTAAATCAATTTGGAAAGCCATAAATACCCTATCAAATAAAAGAAAAGAATTTGATTCTCAAACCATCAATCGCGCATACACTAGTGCACATATCAGTACACATTTCAGAGAAGAAATCAACATTCTTAAATCATAAATATCAGCTCCTGTATGCGACTTACATGAACTACAAACATTCCTGGACAGCAGATGTACTGATTTTAAACAGTTACACATTCCATTCTTAACAGTCAGTGAAGTTCACAGTTATCTCTTAACCTTAAAAAACAACAATACAGCTGGGCTTGATGATATTAGTAATAAGATCTTACGTTATGCTGCACCTGTCATTTCACATACACTAGACAGAAGAAGGGATGAGTGAATGGTTCCAGATTGAAACAGGCGTGAAACAAGGATGTATACTGTCTCCTTTACTTTTTGGGATTACAATAGACTTCATAATGAAAAAATGCTGCACAGGTAACACAGGTATTGACTGGGTACATGGGACCCAACTAGAAGATCTTGATTTTGCTGATGACATAACTCTTATCAGTAATAATGTGAATTTCATGCAAGAAAAAACAGATAGCCTGTCTTCACTGGCTAGCAAAATAGGACTTGAAATTAACAAGGACAAAACAAAAATAATGAAAATTCCCATCAATCAAAATGGAAAAATACACATAGAAGGGACAGATATTGAAGAAGTCAATCAATTTGCATACCTTGGCAGCTACATAGACCAGGATGGTGACACTAGAAAGGAAGTTAGGATCAGAATTGCAAAAGCAGCATCAATCTTCAAGAATCTTGAGAACATATGGAATTCAAAAGTTATAAGCACAAAAACCAAGTTAAGACTATTCAATTCAAATGTAATATCCACCCTCATTTATGCATGTGAAAGCTGGAAAACAACTAAAGAAATAGAAAAGAAATTAGACTCTTTTGAAAACAAATGCCTAAGGAAAATACTCGGCATCAAGTGGAATGAATTCAAGAACAATGCAGAGATAAGACAGATGACTGAACAACAACCAGTCTCATGGGTGATCAGGAAAAGGAGATGGACATATGTTGGTCACTTGATGAGAAGAAATGATCAGAGAATCCCAAAACAAGCTATCAAGTGGAATACAACAGGCCGAAGAAAAAGGGGCAGACCGCGTGAAACTCTGAAGAGGACAATATTAAGAGAGGCCAAGTTAACAGGCATAGAATCCTTTGATGAGGTTGAAAGACTCGCTGAAGACAGGAAAAATTGGCGAACTACTTTGCGAGCCCTATGTGACGTTTAACGGCACGGGAAGGATATAAGATAAGAACATATATTTACAACCAGTGCATTGCAAACTGTTATTTCCCTGAGGCTTTTAAAACTGCTAAGGTGTATCCTCACTTTAAATCTGGCTCATCCAACAATCTTACCAACTATAGACCAATATCCATATTATCATCATTATCAAAACCACTCGAAAAACACATACACAAAATAACCCTGCGACACATGCAAGAGAACAATTTACTCATAGACAGTCAGTCAGGCTTTAGACCCAATCATTCCTGCCACACAGCTCTTACCAAAATGACAGAAAACTGGTTAGTAAACATAAATGACGACAGACTATGTGGTGCCATCTTTGTCGACTTTAAAAAGGCATTTGATATGATTGACCACAATATTCTTGTAAAAAAAATAAAGACTTATAAATTGCACCCTAACCTAAAAAAATTAATTGCATCGTTTTTTTCAGACAGACAACAGGTAGTATTCTTCAACAATTCTCTATCAAATTCTGCTAAAGTTGACACTGGTGTTCCGCAAGGTTCTATTCTAGGCCCATTGCTCTTTGCTATTTATATCAATGATCTTCCAATTCATCTTAAACACTCTTCTTGTGACCTTTTTGCTGATGATTGCACAGTCTACACCAGTGACTACGATTGTGTTAATCTAGAATCAGCTCTTCAGGTCGAGTTATACAATTTAATTAGATGGAGCAAAAATAATGGCATGATTATAAACACCGATAAAACAAAATCAATGCTCATAACAAAAAGACAGAAACTGCAAAACGCTACAAAAACAACACTTCGGCTCTGTACAGAAACATCACAATAGAAAACGTTATCGAGCACAAAACACTAGGTCTTATTATTGACCAACATCTGACCTGGAACTCTCATGTTCAATGTCTAACAAAACTCATCGCACAAAAAGTATAACAGTTAGCTAAAATTAAGCACTTCATTGATCAAGACACTAGGAAGACATACTACATATTTTATATACAAACACATTTAGACTATTGCTCAACAGTTTGGGATGGTTGCTCAGTGTAAAATACAAAGAGGCTTTGCTCACTCCAAAAGCGAGCAGTAAAGCTTATTAGTGAACAAGCACAAACAACTAACCAGCACAAATGTATCAAAATACTGCCTCTTAAGAACAGGTTCCTCTTCAACAAAGCCAAGTTAGTACATCAAATTCTTTCACGGCATTCCCTGCCTTATCTATGGAACCTGTTTAAATTTATCTCAAAGTGCAGCCAACGCTTGAACAACATATGTCTTCCAAAACCTAGACTTGATCTTTACAAGAAAAGCTTTAGTTATTCTGCTGCTCATCTTTGGAATACCCTCCCATCCTGTATAAAAAAATATAAATTATACTCCTTCCTATAACTACAAGCTTTCCCAATATCTATTTGATGTCGACTACATGCCTCCATGAATTATAAAACTTAAAAGTTACCTTAAACTGCTCTTACAAACACTGAACACAATTAATTGTTTTCTGAATAGTCCCGAAATTTTTGTTTAGTACATATTCATTTATTTATGTATGTAGTTACTTCTGTACTGAGTGAATGTTTAAGAGTGAAACGTAAATGTTATATCTTATTTTATGTCTCTCACCTTCAATGTTAATTATGTTTTTTACATGAACAGCATATTTGTAGAATGTCTGGAATAGAGTGAAAGATGTATGATAAAGGGTAGAATGTCAGACGGGCCTGCATGCCCAACTCTTAACCCTTTTGAAATAAAGATCAATCAGTCAATCAATCAATCAATCAATCTTTGCTTGGCCTATTTTGTTCCTAATTTTTGTTTTGCATTTCCCATCTGAAGTTATTACTGCTCCAAGGTATTTGAATTTCTGCACCTGCTTTAGAATAATTCCATTTAATTTTATACTGCATTTTGGTGGATTCTGTTTCTTAGATATAACAATAGTCTCTGTCTTTTTGATGTTCAAAGTAAGGCCTTTCTGTTCACCTTTGGCGACTTTATCCAGATTTTGCAGGTCTTGTTGGTTCTAAGCTATCAGTACTATGTTGTCAGCATACCGAAGGTTATTACTATTGTATCCTCCAATTTTTATCCTGGTTCTGTGATGATCATTCTTAGAATATTCTCGCTGTACAGAGAAAAAAGGTCTGGAGATAGTACACATCGTTTTCGCGGCCCTTGTTTTATAGGTTGATATTTTCCAGTTTTATTTTCAACTCGAATTGCTGCTTCTTGCTGCCAGTATAGATTTTTTACAATCCTCAGGTCTTTGCTATCTATACTGATGTCTTCAAATATTTTAATAATTTCATTATGTTTCACCTTGTCAAATGCCTTGGCGTAGTCAATGACGCATAAGTAGAGATCTTTCTGCACTTCTAAAGCTCTTTCTGTTAGTGTTCGTAAAGCATAAATGGCATTGTGTGTTCCCTTTCCTTCAACAAAACCAAACTGTCCATCTGCTATTTTCATTTTTATCTTTTTCCTCGTTCTCTCATAATGATTCTCAGAAGTAGCTTCGTTACGTGACCTGAAGGCTGATAGTCCAGTGTTCATCACATTCCTTCGCAGCTGGTTTCTTTGGTAGTGCTATAAACGTGGATTTAAGCAACTCACTGGGCATATAACCACTGTTGTAAATGTCATTCAGTAACTTGGTTAGTATTTTTATTCCTATCTCCTCTAGCACCTCTATTTCTTCTATTGTTATATTATCAAGCCCAGTCGTTTTTCCTTTCTTCATGTGTTTGATGGCATCTATGATTTCATCTTCAAGTATTGGTGGTCCATCACAGTTTTCAGTATCTGGTGTTAATTCTGGTCTTTTTCCTCCATATAGCTCACTGGTGTACTCTGTCTACCTGTCCACAGTGTCTTCTTTTCCCATTAACATTTTACCTTCTTTTGATTTCAGGCATCCTGTGGTATATTTTGTTTTCTTGCCTGTGAGTTCACTAGTTCATTTGCACATGTTTTTGGTGTCTTTATTATGAGAGTCCTCTATTTGTCTGCACTGTTCATTTAACCACAGTTCCTTTGCTTCTCTGCATTTGCATCTTATTTCTTTATTTATCTTGTTATATTTTTCTTGGTTATTTTTACTCCTTCTCCTCTTGTCCATCAGTCCTAAGATGTCATCTGTCATCCATTTATTTTTAGAGGCTTCTGTTTTTGGTGGTATTATCTCCTTAACAGTTTGGTGGATAGAATCTCTTAACATTGCCCATTGTTCATCTATACTGTTTATCTTTGCTATTGCATTGTACCTATTTGTTATAATAACTTTGTATTGTTCTCGCAGTTCTTGGTCATTTTTAAGAAGTTCTATATTCAGTTTGATGTTTCTCACTTTTCTGCACACATTCTTTAGCTTTATTCTAATTTTTCCACAGAGTGGGCCAAGATCATTATTGCAGTTGGCTCCTGGCATGGCTTTTGTTGTCAGTAATGCATTCTGGAATTGTTTGTTGATTAATACGTAGTCTATCTGGTTAAAAGTCTTTTTTGTCTGGGCTGCACCACGTTGCCAGTCTTTGGGGATGTTGTTTAAACCAGGTTTTTCCTACAACCATGCTATGTATTCTTGCCTATTCAATTAATTTACTACCTCTGTCGTTCCCCTCCCCCAGTCCACAGTCATCAACAATGTCTGAAGTTCTTCCTTTACCAACTTTGGCATTAAAATCTCCCATCACTATAGTAACTTCATGTGACTTTGTGTGTTTTAGGTCTGTCTCTATGTCATTATAAAATAGCTGTACATCTTCTTCAGAACTTTCAAATGTTGGAGTGCACACTTGTATAATATTTATGTTTACTGATCATCTTTTCAGTTGGGCTAGCAGGACTCAGTCCGAGATATTCAAATATCCTACAGTTGTCCTTGCTGATTGTTCGTCAAATATTATTCCTACTCTTCGTTCATGTTTCTCGCTTCCTGAATATATTATTGTATATTTATCAGTGTTTATCTTCCCTGCACCTGTCCATCTAACTTCACTCATTCCTAATATGGTGATCTTCATCCTTTCCATTTCTCTCTTTACATTTTCTAATTTTCCAGCCTGGAATAAAGTTCTAACATTCCATGTTGATATTTTGAACTTATTAGTTTTGCCACCAGTAGCTTGATGATGATCTGGCCTCACCTGTGGCTCATGAGCTGCCCTACCAGACGAGACTGTTCCAGAGGAACATCCATTAATGTCATTCATGATAAATCTATCACTCTGAATAAGCATAATTGTTCTTGGGAGCTACAACAGTGGTTTCCCGTTGCCTTCTGTTGGTTTGTGTACGGACTCTCCACTAGCCTTTGGACTCCCTGTCCTACCCGGAAGGCAGCGGGAGCGAGAGGTTTTAAGCCACCTCTTACCCGCCTGGTATTCCCTTCACTGAGCACCTGAGGCACTTTATAGGAGTAGTAGAGCCACCTACTACCCCACCTCGCTCTCTGAGTCTACCGCCAGTTGGTCCACATCTGCTTATTTGGGTAAATCTTTATTCACAGGGGTCCTCCATATTTGGAGGACTTTCACCATCCACCATCTGTGATGCGCTTTGTTAGGGATGGTTGCCCTAACTTTATCCAAATTTACACAGATTTTTCTTAAAATAAAATCAAATGTAATCTGGAAAATACAACAATGCCATTATAATCTGGAAAATGCAACAATGCCATTGCTATATGGAAAATACAACAATGCCTTTATAATCTGGAAAATACAACAATGCCATCTAAGCCAGTTATCTAGTTGCATGAGATGTCAAGCATTTCAAAATGTCAACATTGATATTTTCCAAAGCAGTTAAAAAATATCTGGCAGCTTGGCTTCATTTGACATGCATATTTTACACAACTATATGTATTACATTTAACAAAGTATCTATTATGGTAGTATTTTGCCTCATCAATTTCTTCAATGCAAATTTTAATTATGCTGGAAGATAAACTTAATTTTAAAAAAAGTAAAGATAGTCCCATAGCAAATGCCGTAGGGGGTGAAGCGTTAGAGACCTCATTATGCTGGGTCATCAGCGTATGAGGTAGGGTGACCAGTTCCTTTCCTCGCTGCCTTTACTTCCCAGATTTTCTCTGGTACCCATTTTACGAGGCTGGGTCGACCTCGGGGCCGTATTGGTCGGAAAAAAAATCCCGCTCAGCTGGGGATTCTAAGCCTCGACCATTTGGTTGCTAGACGAGTGCTCTAACCACTACGCTAGCCGGCGTAATTTAGATGCAAAAAAAAAAAATCATTAATTTAATGAATTAAAAAAAATAATAAATGAAGTAAGAAACTGCAGAAGAACAATATTTTGTTAAACAAAAAGAAAAAAAGGTACTACAAATGATTTTCTTATTAAAAAATAAATAAATAAATAACAGAAATATTCTTGCATGTAACTAAGAATCCAAACTTTTTGAATACATAAAAGTTTTCAGGAGAAAGAATATACAAAAATGTTTATTTCAAATATAAACTGAACTTGAGCAATGACAGTGGCTTTTGACAGGGCCAGCTTTACTAATAATGCAGGTTGTGCATTTATGTGGGGTGGGGGAGGAACAACAAAAATGGGAAAAGTGAGATGAGCTGGGAATAAAAATAAAAATAATGTGAAAATAAATAACACATTTTCATTAATTCTGAACTTTGCTTGCTTGTGGATTAGTCCAACATCAGTCTATGAAAAGGATTCAGAATTAATTGATTTCTCTCTTCTCTGGATCCATTTAAGAAAGAAATAGTTTCTATGGTACAGAAAGCTAAAAATTATAGCATAGTTACAGACTGTCCTCCAGATGTAGGTCATACTGAACAGCTAATATTATTCATGAGATGTGTTAATGCAGATCAAAGTGGTATCAATATTCATGAGCATTTTTTTTCACTCCTGTGGAAGCCACTACAGGCTCAGTGTTGACTAATATATTCTTAGAAAATTGTCAACAGCATAATTATTTGTGACCATAGTATGATAGTAGATCATATATGAAGTGAAAACATTCAGAAGTTATACAATACATTAGAGATTTGAACTCGGAAGGTTTCTTTTTTTTTTCCCCCCTTGTTGTTCTCATTCTCTCATCTCAGTTGTCAATGATGTTACAATCTCAGCTAGAGAAACTTTATTTTTTTAAACAGTTCAGAAACTGTATGTTTTTCTTGGTGTCAACATTGCACTGGGGAACCCTTATAAAAACATATTGCATCTCTAAAGCTAAAGCTGCAAAGTACCACCTGCTGAGAATCTAGAATCATAGCCATTCATTCTTTAAAATGTTCTGTTGATGAATTTTATGATGCTTTTATAGAAATTGCTGATAATTAGTCAGTGGACAAAGTGGCAAGATATGAAGCTGAAACACTTGCCTTTAAAGTCAGAGATGTTAAATTTTTATGTTGTCTTGCTATATGGCATTATATTTTAAATGAAATTAATGTTGCTATTAAACTTATTTATGCTCAATAATGGCCAAAACTCAATTTGAAGAACTTGCCATGATTTCAGTTGAGCATGAAATTTATAAAAAATTAGACTATAGTGACCTCTTGATTTTGAGAATATGCGAGCAAAGAAAATTTCTTTTTAAACATTATATATTTACATGAAACAACAGAAATATAAATAATCTGAAAATGTGTGCTAAAAACTGAAATATACATAAACCTTTGTTTATGGTTTAAAACCTCTTCATTCTCCCAGTGATGAGTATTATGATGATGTAAGTAATATGTCTACATTCATTTCTTTTAAATATTTCTCATTTTCTAATAAATTTATTGGTTATCTTATGATTTCTTTTCAATAACTTATAAATTGTTATTAAAATGCTGGTCAGACATGATGAAGCTCACTTAATATAATTGGTTTTAAAATATTAAATGTTAATTTTAGAATTGGGTGGGGAGGGGACAAGGTATGCTACTCCTCAAAGAGGTGAAATTTCGAGGGCCAGCCCTGGCCACTGACCTTCATCAATATAAAAAAATTTAAAGTCAAAATAAGATACTGAGGTATGTTCTCTCTTGATCTCTTCTCTTGATATATTTTATAAAAGGGCACACTTTCATATACATGTGCATGTGATAATTTCAATAGCTGAAAGCGAAAGCAGTCTACAAAAACTACTGAATAAAGGTCATCACAGAAAACGCAAAGAAAGGATGAGGCTAAAGGAAAACAGTAGTGACATAAAGTAATAATATAAAATGCAATTCCCAATCAGACAACTGTGCTATGAGAAGCAAATTAATTTATTTGTGAAAAACATTATAGCTAGTAAACATGCAGCAGAAACAGTCAAAAACAGAGAGAGCAAACCAGTGTTTTAGGATGTGAAAAATATCCTCATAATTTGTTTTTTTAATTTAAAAAAAAACTGCTTCTAGAATCAAGACAGAGAGTGCTGTTGTATTGTACAGAAATTATATATTACACATACACTGGTGAAATTATAAGCAGTAAATGAGCAGATTAAATGCAAAAAAAAAAGAAGGAAGAGAAATATGATAATAAAGTAATGTATAATGTATTTTTAATAATCAGAAAAAAAACTCAGTATATGTATAAAACATGTGAAACTAATATTTCACATTATAAAGAAATGTTACCCAAAAAAATTTAGAGAAACTATAAGAGCCTCAGTGGCCTATGAGTTTCGTGCATGTTGCAAAAAAAAAAAAAAAAAACTGGTGACTCTGGTTCGGTATGGGGTGGATTTTTTTTTTTTTTTGGGGGGGGGGGGGGGGAGGGGGGGAGGTGAGGGCATATATTATCTAATTTAGCAATTAACGGCCTGTAGTTAATATTTTGGTGTCAGGGTTGGAGAACTGGAGAACCACACCTTACAAAGACTATCCCACCTCTCCTTTGGTAACCCCAATAACAGGGTCTAGCCTGGTTAACAGAGTTGGGATCACCATAGTCCTCATTGTCTGCTAAAGAAGCATTGCACCCTCCACCCCACCACTTTTTAGTTGCACTCAGGATCTGGAAAAATAACTGCTTGAACAGTGATGTGTTTCAACATCCCCACCGCATCGGCTACAAAGAACGTCAGCTTGCAGTTCTAGGGAGATTGAAGAAGACAAAGAACTATGAAAAAGATGAGAGATTACTATGAAGTTAAGATTTTGCTCCCTTGAACTTTTTTTTTAAAGGACCATTCACACCTAGAGAGAATTTCTGTGGAAAGAAGTATTATTAATATGTTGTCACAAGAGAAAAATTTTTGTAAATGGGCATAGTTACTGACCTGCTGCTAAAAAAAAAAAAAGCAGTAATACTTGTGCGGTTGCTTTGCTCCATGCTGTATCATTTCAAAGTGAGTAACTACTGGATTTATGTATGGAATGTTATGTAGATAAAAGCTGGATTCTTACACACAAATGCAAGCATATTCAAGCATTTTTTTAAAGTTTAATCAAGATTTTTTTTTAGCTAAATCAAGGCAGAAATAACTTAGATTTTGTTATTTTTTTCCGTGAAGTAAAATCCTGCCATCAATGTTGTAATGTGAAATCCAGGCTAAAAAAAAATAATAATAAATAAAAATAATAAATTAAAAGTTCAAGTATCAGTCAGTCAGTCACTTGCAGTCAGTCACTTGCATGTTCCTTGTGGAACTTTGCCTCCCTAACAGCTCTCTTGTAAGCCTCTCAGTTGTAAGCAAGATGCCTTGCTGCTGATGCATCCACTTGCAGATTATCAATGATATCTTGCAGACATTTTTTTGCCTTGGTCTTCCTCTCTTTCTTTTTTCCTATTATGTATCCTTCCAAGATGGTCTGATCTAAATTCTCATGACATTTAACATGTTCAAAATATTTAAGTTTTCTCTGTCTATCTTCCTCACTAGCCAACCTTCTTCAGTATTAAGTTCTTGTTATATAGATATACTTTTTTCTTTTTTTTGTGTCCATGATATTTGAAGAACTCTTCTGTAGCATTTACATTCAAAGGCCTTTATGTGTTTCTCAGCTGTTAAGTGCCCAGGTCTCACAGGCATATGTTGTGATGGGAAAGATGCATGCCCTTCTAAATCTTATTTTTATAGTTCTGTCTGTTCCTCTCCACAGATTCTTTAGTTGTTTTACTTTTTGAAGAGCAATAAATGTCCTCCTTTTAATTTCCTTCATTGTATCTCCATTATTAGTTAGTAATGATCCAAGATATTAAAAACTCCCCACCTCTTCCAATTTTCATTTCAGCTGCCTTATTTGTTTTGTCAGTTGCCATCAATTTAGTTTTCTGTGAATTGAGATATAAGGGTTGCTCTTCACTATTCTTACGGACTGACATGATTTGTTTTTCCATTCCTTTTTTGTGTTGCTGACAGTAATACTGTGTCATCAGCATATCTAATCTCTGGTATTTCATAACGTCCAATTTTCTTCGCATCGTAATACTACGATTATTTTTTTGAATTGGCATCATAAAAGTATCTGATTTCTAGTTGGAGAGTTGGCAGGTTTAACTGCCAGTTTGACAAAGTGTAAATGATCTCACGTTTCATTGTAGATTTCATTTAGTTAAAATATATATATATATAAGTAACTAAAATGCCATACGAATGTCGGTTTCACATTTATATGATAAAATTGAATGAGCGATTTTGTAGTTAAAACACATTTAAATTATTCTTGAGACAATATTAAAAACGTCCTGTTGAGTATTAATATTCCTGGCTTCCTTTTCGCTTTGCGTTAAGAACGTCCAAGTTTGACTGTTCAAGTGTAAAATAAGAGGGTTATATAAAGAGACGATTGTTTTATAATCGTCAGGATGAAGAAGAATAAAGAATACAACCGCGAAGCAGGCGCTGCGTCCTCTAAAGGTGATGGATGTGATAAAAGATCCTCAGGCACAAAAATGAATGATGAGCGAAGTGTTGATGCAGACGAAACCTCATGTTGGTATCACGTTCCGCAGGATATCTTCAAGAATCGGTAAGAAACAGTTTACTGTTCAGGCAGTTGTAGATAAAAGAAAATAATGAATTAT
Source organism: Achatina immaculata (assembly GCA_009760885.1). Taxonomy (NCBI): domain Eukaryota; kingdom Metazoa; phylum Mollusca; class Gastropoda; order Stylommatophora; family Achatinidae; genus Lissachatina; species Lissachatina immaculata. The sequence continues at coordinate 7,945,571 of CM019703.1, forward strand.
TCTTAGAAGGTCGCATATTGGATATTCGGAAGTTATAGATGAGAATTAAGACAAATGATTTTTAGAAGTTCATATATTTTGGAGAAAGATTAATTGAAATATGTCTAACAAAGGGCATGGTCATTGGAGGCACAATATTCCCACACAAAGAAATACATAAAACAACGTGTATATCTCCAGATGATAAAACTAGAAACCAGATAGATCATTTGTGTATTAGAAAGCAATACAGAACATCTCTCATAGATGTAAGGGCTTATAGGGGTGCAGATGTCAACAGTGATCACAGCCTGTGCATAGGGAAAATAAAACTAAAATTGAAAAGCCAACACAAGAAATCAGTACATAGAAAGATAAACAGCCACAGCCTACAAGAAGAAAATACTAACATTAATTTCAATCAGGAACTTGCCAATCATTCCAAAACACCCAGTGAAGTTGAGGAGATAGGTATAGATGAATTATGGAATTCTTACAGCACAGCCAAGGTATACATAAATTATGGAATTCTTACAGCACAGCCATAATCACAGCAGCAAAAGCAAGCGCTGGCCTGAAAAAAACAAATAGAAAAGCATGGATATAAGATAAAACATGGAAGTATATACATGAAAGATGAGCAGTCAAATTAGACATGCTGAATGCAAAAACAGATCTTGGAAAAGATCTGGTGAAAGCAACATACAAAGAAATAGACGAGAAAGTAAAAAGTTCAGCTAGAAGGGATAAAAGAGAATACATAGACAATATGGTGAAAGAGGCAGAAAAAGCATCAAAAACAGGAGACAGCAGAACTTTATATAACATACAAAAGGCTAACAGGTACTATTACATCCAAAGAAAGACCAATACTAAGCAAAACTGGAGCCCTATTAACATCAAATAAAGACCAAAAGCAGAGATGGGCTTCCAAGAAATACTTAATCGACCACACCCAAAAGAACTTTTAAACCTTGAAACTGACTTACCAGCCCCACAACTAAATGTCAACCTAGATGAAATTAAATTGCATGAAATTGAAACAGCAGTGACTTTAATGGCTAACAACAAAGCTGCAGGTGAAGATGAAATAACAGCCGAAATGCTAAAAGCTATTAATAGTGACAACATGAGACAACTACAGAGAATGTTTAACAAGATTTGGAAAGAAGAAAAGGTCCCTTCTAATTGGAAAAAAGGAATCATTGTTAAAATACCAAAAAAAGGCAACCTTAGTGACTGTAACAACTGGAGAGGAGTAACCTTAATATCAGTTATGTCAAAAGTATTTTGCAAGGTCATTTTGAATAGATTTAAAGATATAGTGGATACTGCAATGAGAGAAGAACAAACAGGATTTCAAAAAGGGAGAAGCTGTCTCAACCAGATCTTTACTCTCAGAATAATACTTGAAGAACATATTGAAAAGCAGAAACCATTAATACTGAACTTCATAGATTTTAAAAAGGTATTTGATAGCATACATAGAGATTCATTATGGAGAATTTTAAGTTTCTATGGAATACCATCTAAAATTGTCAACATCATTAAGGACTTATACAATGGATATGTTTGTGCAGTCAAGACAGAAGAAGGGATGAGTGAATGGTTCCAGAGTGAAACAGGTGTGAAACAAGGATGTATACTGTCTCCTTTACTTTTTGGGATTACAATAGACTTCATAATGAAAAAATGCTGCACATGTAACACAGGTATTGACTGGGTACATGGGACCCAACTTGATTTTGCTGATGACATAACTCTTATTAGTAACAGTGTGAATTCCATGCAAGAAAAAAACAGATAGCCTGTCTTCACTGGCTAGCAAAATAGGACTTGAAATTAACAAGGACAAAACAAAAATAATGAAAATTCCCCTTAATCAAAATGGAAAAATACACATAGAAGGGACAGATATTGAAGAAGTCAATTAATTTGCATACCTTGGCAGCTACATAGACCAGGATGGTGACACTAGAAAGGAAGTTAGGATCAGAATTGCAAAAGCAGCATCAGTCTTCAAGAATCTTGAGAACATATGGAATTCAAAAGTTATAAGCACAAAACCAAGTTAAGACTATTCAATTCAAATGTAATATCGACCCTCATTTATGCATGCGAAAGCTGGAAAACAACTAAAGAAATAGACAAGAAATTAGACTCTTTTGAAAACAAATGCATAAAGAAAATACTCTTGAGTGATCAGATCAATAGTGATATGACTTCTTAGTGTTTAGGCAGCAGGCTCTGTCACTGATTCTGCCATCATCAACATAAGGGTTCTTGGTATTGTATAGTAAGTATATGCACTTTCTCAAAGATCCTCATTCCAAGAAGGAGACTGGAGCATCTGTAGAGTTTTTTGGAATGCAAAATGTGATGATGATCTTAAAATATTTACTTTTTTTTTAGCATTTAAGTATATGAATGATGTACATAATAAAAATTGTTTTGTTTGGGCATTATTACTTCATTTGATTTGACTTATGTGTTGTGAAAATAAGATAGACTTTAAAAGTAAATGAAATATTAGTTTACACTTCTTGATTAAAATTTGTGTCAGAAAAACTCCTTTTCTTTTGAAGACTGTATGATCACTTATATAGTAGTTTTAACATATGAAGTCAAATTGTTTTTGAGGTCCTAATGAGAAAACAGCTGTCAGTGGGATACTCACTCTAGAAGCTGCAAAGAGGAAAAAAAAAATTGTTTACCATATCATCAGAGAAAAAGCTGCTATTTTTAAAATTACTTGTACAGGGCAAAAGTAAGACAGTTCTTGGTGGACTGTCGTCTGATAAGAAGGTTTTACCTACTACCAGTCCTCTGAGCTATAAAAATAGGTACCTGGCACACTAATGTTGAGAAAACCGCTTTTTAAAAATGAAGAATATCAGCCTTTAAGACAAGGCATGGTGCAAAAATTTGTCAGATTTGAAAAAAATTTTATCTTAAATTTTTAAAAAGTTATCTTAGTGTGTACTTGAGACATTAATTTCATATCTGTTTATGTTTCATTCTTCCCCAGCAAGAACCCTATCAATGGAACAGGCTGTTTTTTTTCTGAGGCAAAATTCAAACTTGTAGTGGGTCCTGAACCTTCCTTTGAGGAAAAACTTGCGAAGCAGATTGCTTTTATTAAGGCAGAGAAACAGAAACAGCAAAAAGCAGAACTGACAGCATCAAAGTCTAAAAAGACAGAACAGAAAAACAAGCCTTCAAAAGTTGAACATGACATAAATCCAGAAGACTGTTCACATATTTCACCAGGAACTTTGTCCAAGAGTGGACCAGTAGGTCAAAGTTTTAGTGATGATTCTAACTGTTTCCCAAGTGGCATGCCAGTGAAGAATGTAAACCATGTACCAAATATGAATGCTGCAGTTGCTTCTGATTCAGTAAATTCTCCCAAAGACCTGTTTTCAGTTTCTGAAAAACAAAAACAGCAGTCAGCAAAGCAGGTGAAGCTTATATCTCAAGAGATGGAACAAAAATGCAGTAGTTCAGTAGCAAAACATGTTCTGAATTCAGAAGTAACACCACACTTTGCAACAGTATCTTTCACCTCAGCTGAAACTGTGGATTCAAGTATCAGTGATAAATCAACAGTAATTGGTCTCCCTGAAAGTTGCCCAAATAACAGACTGATGAAGAATATGATTCATGAGCCAGCTATTAGTGCTGTCACAGTTTCTGCTTTTGAAAATTCTCCACCTAAAGACCTTTGTCTAGTTTTTTCAGAGCCATTGAAGTCAGAATCTGAAAAGACCAGGCAGAAAGGCTTTAAATCAGAAGTTGAGCATATACTGGACTCAAATGCCACTTCACATGTTGCAGGGTTGTCTTTATCCACAGATGGGCATTCAGCTAATAGCTTCAGTGACAGTTCAGAACAGGAAGGTTTGCCTAACTGTTGCCTAAATAATGAACCAGTTAATAATGTGAATAATGAGTTAGTTTTGAAGCCCACCACGGTGTCTACATTTGTAAACTCTCCATCAAGTCATAATATTCTGTGTCCAGTTTCAAAGCAGCAGAGGCAACAAGAGGTGGATTTCATGGAGCCACAATCAAGAAACTATGAAAATAATAGTAGTTCAGAGTAGAACATACATTGGACTCAGATAGCAGTTTATATCCAGTAGAAGTGTCTTTGACCAGATCTGTAAGTCAGGATTTAAGTAACAATTTGATCAGTTTACCAGACAGTTGCCCAGATGTTAAACCTGTGGAGAGGGATATCAGTGAGCTAGATTCAAAGACTTCAGTTAATTCTACATTTGTAAATTCTCCATCGAAGGACATATCTCCACATATTAAGACAGATAAATTATTAGACTGTAGCATTGTCACTCCAGAACTTGGAAACAAGGTAATAGAAACATATGTAACAACAGAAGTTAATAAAATAATTATGCTTTTTCTGTTTTATTTCAAATAGTGCTAACTGAAATTGTTAACCTTGTGCAGCAGGCACATTTGCATGGTGTGCTACATTTAGATAAGAAACATATGATTCTTTACAATCCTTGTTTTATACTGTATGCCTGCCATTTTCTTTTCATTTCCAGTTTGAAAATGTTGTCAAGTTTTATGATATAATAATAATCTTATATGCTTTCTGTGGGTCTCTAAATATGTTTTGTCCTAAGTTTTGTGACTTGGTCCTGCATTATTCTTGTATGTTACCAAGATACCTATAGATGTTATTGGCTGACATTTTTTTTTACGCTCTCCTGCCACTGTTTCTTAATGTTTCCTATTTGTTTGTAGATGTTATATGAGCTTTATACCTTAGTCTTATTACTTTCTTTAATTTTTCCTGTCTCTATCAATATTACTAACAAGTTTTATGACTTGAACACAGCTCTATGTCTCCTGGCCAAATTTAGATATTATTGGAAGAGTGTTACAACCTTGACCTGCCACATTCTTATATGCATCTTATGTTTCTTGGTGTGATTAATTACAAAACTTAAGCAGAATGTGGAGAGTGTGAGTTGCACATGTTGTGAGATACAGAGCTATGTGGTTGGTATGCCAAACCTCTTTTGGCTTCAGCACTGACTCCTGTGTTTCTACCATCTGACTCCAGCTCCATCTCTGCTCAGAGGTGATTCCAACATGAACTCTGCAGTTCTGATTAGATAGCATTTGAATATGTATTATCTAGTTTCCATATCTTGTTTTAATGGTCAGATAGCATTTGGATATGTATTATCTTGTTTTCATATCTCATTTAAGGAGTTAAATAGCATTTGGTTGTATAGTATATTGTTAGACATCTCATTTAAGAAGTTAGATAGCATTTGGTTGTATAGTATATTATTTAGACATCTTATTTAAGGAGTTAGACAGCATTTGATTGTATAGTATCTTCTTCTTCGTTTGCTTCTACCACCAAAACCGCACTGTGATCCTACTGAATTTATGCCTGTGGTCCTCGTTAGGTCCCGTGGTCTCATGTGTGGTCCCCGAAAGGACCACACAAGATCCCCGAGCAGACCACAGGGGGTTCAGAGTATCGCACGGCTTTAGCTTGTATTCTTGGTGGGTCTCTGAAGTGGATTGTGTGACACCGTGGTTTTCGTTGCACCAGTTTAGTCTAGAGTTGGACTTTCTCACCGGAAGACCTCGACGTGTTTAGGATATCAGTGCATCCCCGCTGGGTGATAGGTGGTAGCCCACCCAGGCCAGAGTTGGACCTTCTCACTGGAAAACCTTGACGTGTTTTGAGATACCCATGTGTCACCGCCGGGTGAGAGGTGGTTGCCTATCTAGACTGCCCTGGTCCAGTGTCTCCGACTTCAGCATTTTGCGGTCGTGGCCGCTACCCTTCCTAGTTGTGACCAGGATGGAGCTTTTGTCCAGGAGGACGAATCCTCACCACTAGTGACTTCCACCCCTGGGTTGAGCCGGTTTAGGCATATTATCCCAGTATGGGCGTGTTTGGGACGTGACCGACCTCTAGAGCAGAGGTACTATGACGTGCGTAGCCTTCAAGATTCACCCCTAGTGTGAGCCGGTTTAGGCATAATTCACCAATATGGGTGTATATCGGGCGTGACGGACCTCTAGAGCAGAGGTGGCATGACATGTCTAGCCATCAAGTTCCACCCCTGGTGTGTGCCGGTTTAGGCATATTTCACCAGTGTAGGTGTATTTCGGACATGGACGGCCTCTAGAGCAGAGGCGCTGTGGTTTGTGTAGTTCTCGCAGCAATACTACTGGACATACCGATTAAACTTCACTTTATCCTTTCCACCACCTTTTCACATCGGCGCCACACAGCAACCTTTATTTCTTTTCCGCATTTTCTTCCTTGACCGGAAGGAGCTTCACTCCACGCGCTGCATTTGAAGAGTCTCGCCAGCAGTGTCTTAACCTCTGGGATAAGCCGGTTCATGCATTTCACCCAATATGACTGCACTCAGGACGTGGCCGACCTCCAGACCAGAGGTGCCGTGATTTGACTCTTTGCTTCGCTTTATCCTTTCTACCACCTTTTCTGCAGTGGTGCTGCGCGACAACCCCATTTGCACCTTTCTTCATTGGCCAGGAGGAGCACCGCTCCATACACGGCAGCTGAAGAACCTCGCCAGCAGCGTGTATAGTATCTTGTTTAGACATCTCATTTAAGGAGTTAGATAGCATTTGATTGTATAGTATCTTGTTTAAACATCTCATTTAAGGAGATAGATAGTATTTGATTGTATAGTATCGTGTTTATACATCTCATTTAAGGAGTTAGACAGCATTTGATTATATATTGTTTAGACATCTCATTTAAGGAGTTAAACAGCATTTGATTGTATATTGTTTAGACATCTCATTTAAGGGGTTAGATAGCATTTGATTATATATTGTTTAGACATCTCATTCAAGGGGTTGGATTCATTCATTCATTCATTTGCATGTCCGTTGTGAGCAAAATGGCCTGCTGCTGATGCATCTATTTGCAGATCATCAATGATGTCTTGCAGCCATCTTCGCCTTGGTCCTCCTCTCTTTCTTTTTCCCATTATGTACCCTTCCAAGATGGTCTTCTCTAGATTATCATGACGTTTAATGTGTCCAAAATATGTAAGTTTTCTCTGTTTAATCCTATTTACTAGCCAGCCTTCTTCAATATTAAGTTCTTGTAGTATGGATATATTTGTTCTTTTTTTTTGTGTCCATGGTATTCGAAGAACTCTTCTGTAGCATTTACATTCAAAGGCATATATGTGTTTCTTAGCTGTTTTTTTAACTGTCCAGGTCTCACAGGCATATGTTGCGATGGGAAAGATGCATGCCTTTAAAAATCTCATTTTTGTAGTTCTGTCTGTTCCTCTCCACAGATTCTTTAGTTGTTTTACTTTCTGAAGAGCGATAGATGTCCACCTTTTAATTTCCCTCATTGTATCTCCATTATTAGTTAGCAGTGATCCAAGATATTCAAAACTCTCCACTTCTTCCAGTTCTTTCTCATTGATACATATTTCAGCTGCCTTGTTTGTTTTGTCAGTTGTCATCAGTTTAGTTTTCTTCACATTAAGATAGAGGTTCTGCTCTTCACTGTTCTTACAGACTGACATAATTAGTTTTTCCATTCCATTTTGTGTTGTGGACAGTAATACTGTGTCATCAGCATATCTAATCTCTGGTATTTCATAACCTCCAATTGTTATGGCATTGTAATATTCTTTGTCTACATCTTCTCTAACATTCGTCATTATATTTTCAGTATACAAGAAATGACTGTAAAATCCGAGACGGAGTGGGCATTATTATGTCAAATGTAGCTGGAAAGAGCCTTGTAGAATGGGAACCGGTGAACAGTCGTATAATAAGAGCACGATACAACCTACGACACGGAAGAATGACAATAATACAGTGTTATGCACCCACAAATGATGCAGATGATGATGTGAAAGACGACTTCTATCACCAGCTACAACAAATCATCAACAAAGTCCCTAAACACGACATCCTAATTGCTATGGGGGACTTCAAGCTAAGGTAGGGAAGGATAATACCGACGTTGAAAAAGTGATGGGGAAAGAAGGAATTGACATGGTTAATCAGAATGGAGAAAGATTAATTGAAGTATGTCTAACAGAGGGCATGGTCATTGGAGGCACAATATTCCCACACAAAGAGATACATAAAACAACGTGGATATCTCCAGATGATAGAACTAGAAACCAGATAGACCATTTTTGTATTAGAAAGCAGTACAGAACATCTCTCATGGATGTAAGGGCTTATAGGGGTGCAGATGTCAACAGTGATCACAACCTGTGCATAGGGAAAATAAAACTAAAATTGAAAAGTCAGCACAAGAAATCAGTACACAGAAAGATAAACAGCTACAGTCTACAAGAAGAAAATACTAACATTAATTTCAATCAGGAACTTGCCAGTCATTCCAAAACACCCAGTGAAGTTGAGGAGATAGGTATAGATGAGTTATGGAATTCTTACAGCACAGCCATAATCACAACAGCAAAAGTAAGCGCTGGACTGGAAAAACCAAATAGAAGAGCATGGATATAAGATAAAACATGGAAGTATATACATGAAAGATGAGCAGTCAAATTAGACATGTTGAATGCAAAAACAGATCATGAAAGAGATTTGGCAAAAGCAAAATACAGAGAAATAGACAAGAAAGTAAAAAGTTCAGCTAGAAGGGATAAAAGAGAATACATAGACAATATGGCGAAAGAGGCAGAAAAAGCAGCAAAAACAGGAGACAGCAAAACTTTATATAACATACAAAAGAGGCTAACAGGTACTATTACATCTAAAGAAAGACCAGTCCTTAGCAAAACTGGAACACTATTAACATCAAATAAAGACCAAAAGCAAAGATGGGCTGAACACTTCCAAGAAATACTCAATTGACCACACCCAAAAGAATTGTTAAACCTTGAAACTGACTTACCAGCCCCACAACTAAATGTCAACCTAGATGAAATTAAATTGCATGAAGTTGAAACAGCAGTGAATTTAATGGCTAACAACAAAGCCGCAGGTGAAGATGAAATAACAGCTGAAATGCTAAAAGCTGTCAATAGTGACAACATGAGACAACTACAGAGAATGTTTAACAAGATTTGGAAAGAAGAAACGGTCCCTTCTAATTGGAAGAAAGGAATCATTGTTAAAATACCAAAAAAGGGCAACCTTAGTGACTGTAACAACTGGAGAGGAGTAACCTTAATATCAGTTATGTCAAAAGTATTTTGCAAGGTCATTTTGAATAGACTCAAAGATATAGTGGATACTGCAATGAGAGAAGAACAAGCAGGATTTCGAAAAGGGAGAAGCTGTCTCAACCAGATCTTTACTCTCAGAATAATACTTGAAGAACATATTGAAAAGCAGAAACCATTAATACTGAACTTCATAGATTTTAAAAAGGCATTTGATAGCATACACAGAGATTCATTATGGAGAATTTTAAGTCTGTATGAAGTACCATCTAAAATTGTCAACATCATTAAGGACTTATACAATGGATATGTTTGTGCAGTCAAGACAGAAGAAGGGATGAGTGAATGGTTCCAGATTGAAACAGGCGTGAAACAAGGATGTATACTGTCTCCTTTACTTTTTGGGATTACAGTAGACTTCATAATGAAAAAATGCTGCACAGGTAACACAGGTATTGATTAGGTACATGGGACCCAACTAGAAGATCTTGATTTTGCTGATGACATAACTCTTATCAGTAATAATGTGAATTTCATGCAAGAAAAAACAGATAGCCTGTCTTCACTGGCTAGCAAAATAGGACTTGAAATTAACAAGGACAAAACAAAAATAATGAAAATTCCTCTCAATCAAAATGGAAAAATACACATAGAAGGGACAGACATTGAAGAAGTCAATCAGTTTGCATACCTTGGCAGCTACATAGACCATTATGGTGACACTAGAAAGGAAGTTAGGATCAGAATTGCAAAAGCAGCATCAATCTTCAAGAATCTTGAGAACATATGGAATTCAAAAGTTATAAGCACAAAAACCAAGTTAAGACTATTCAATTCAAATGTAATATCCACCCTCATTTATGCATGTGAAAGCTGGAAAACAACTAAAGAAATAGACAAGAAATTAGACTCTTTTGAAAACAAATGCCTAAGGAAAATACTCGGCATCAAGTGGAATGAATTCAAGAACAATGCAGAGATAAGACAGATGACTGAACAACAACCAGTCTCATGGGTGATCAGGAAAAGGAGATGGACATATGTTGGTCACTTGATGAGAAGAAATGATCAGAGAATCCCAAAACAAGCTGTCAAGTGGAACACAACAGGCCAAAGAAAAAGAGGCAGACCGCGTGAAACTCTGAAGAGGACATTATTAAGAGAGGCCAAATTAACAGGCATAAAATCCTTTGATGAGGTTGAAAGACTCGCCGAAGACAGGAAAAATTGGCGAACTACTTTGCGAGCCCTATGTGACGTTTAACGGCACGGGAAGGATATAAGATAAGATACAAGTTAAATAAGTAAGGCAACAATATGCACCCCTGATGGACCCCTTGTTTTATGTCAAACCAATTTGTTGTTAGATAGCATTTGATTATATATTGTTTAGACATCTCATTCAAGTGGTTAGATAGCATTCGAGTATATGTTATCTTGTTTCCATATCTTATTTAAGGGGTTATATAGCATTTGATTATATATTGTTTCCATATCTTATTTAAAGCACTAGATAACATTTTTTATTATGTATTTAAGGGATCACCACATGAAGGCCACTCTGTATTATCAGAGAATAGTACCAGCCTCCATAGACTGGTTTCTTCATCTCATTATTCAAGTGAACTTTGCCTCATTATGCCGTCCCTTTCATCTGATGATGACAGTGATGATGATAACAAGGACTTTGAAGAAATTTCACAAGTCACAGCAGAATGTGAAAATCTGTCCATACCAGCCTCACATCAAGAATCAACTGGGGAAAATGAAATCACATCCTTCTCACATTCCGATGCTAGCCAGGTTTCCATGAGTTCTGGAAACCCAGGGGATGATATATACCCAGAGGATGATATATTTTCCACATCAGTGCAGGACAAACATCTTAAAGCTACACCTGTGAAGCCTGACTGTGACACAGAGACAACATCGTTGCAGAATGCTGAAGAGATGCAGGCACAGTCCCATTCATTGAACCAGCAGTTAGATCAGGTAACCTCTTACATTCCTCATTTGAACCATGCAGACCAACAGCCTTCTTGGTCAGAGAGTGATATCCCAATATTTTCTGTCAAAGAACCTTCACCAGAACCTGTTAACTTTGGTGATAATGAAGGAAGGACAGCGAAAGCGGAGGAACAGAGAATAGGAACAATGAATATGGATGATAAGGGAGCCCCAGTAGACACCAAGTAAGTAACTTTTCTGGTAAAATCATAACATACTGAATATTGGCATATTTTTTTTTTTAATATAGAATGATAGACTGTATGTCTTCTTCTTCAGTACTGTAGAAAAGTTTCTATCATTTAATTCTACAAAAAAATTCTTATCATTTAATACAGTTAAGAAGGTCTTATCATCTGAAAAAAGTTGATTTCTCTGGTGTTCATACTCTTGATCTTGCTACATGGGGGGAGGAAGGTGGGGGTGGGGGCCGCAGGTCTCTCATATGATGTGGTTTTTGTGGACCTCAGACTCATTCCGTGTGGTCAGATCTAGTTTCATAGATTGCCATGTAAGATTGCACTCTGATGTGCTGTTTGTCACTTGATGATTCAGTATGTTGAATACATCAAGTCTGATTTGTTAGGATGATTACCCTTTCACTGTAGGACAAGGCTGTAGATGTATATCCTTCAGATGTACATCAACTTATGGTCACATTTTGCATTGATTTGTAGTTATTTGATCTTTACATGTGAAGTTTGTGTCTGTTCCTTCTTTCTTCCCCCCCCCCCCCCCCCCATTTCATCCAAGGTAGAAATATCACATCACACTGTATGTCAGAGTATTCTTTCCAACCAGAGAATGTTAATTATGCTTGCCCAGTCCTGTATCTGACCAGATGTTACTGAAGAGACAGCTAACCCTGTCATTTGGTCTATTTTTTTTTCTTTTCTAAAAAAACTTACATGTTGTGGGATAAAGATGAAAGTGGCGTAACATTATATTAACACAAGCATTATTGAGCCCACCTGAAATTTTTTAAATATATTTATTAAATTCATCATGTAATTCAGAATGCAGGCAAGAGTGTGTTTTTGTGTTGCCAAAGTATTCATGGCTAATACAGTCAGGCAGTCATTTGCATGTCCCTTGTGGAACTTTGCCTCTCTAACAGCTCTCTTGTAGACCTCTTTGTTGTGAGCAAGATACCCTGCTACTGATGTGTCCATTCGCAGATCATTAACGATGTCTTGCAGCCATCTTTGCCTTCATCTTCCTCTCTTTCTTTTTCTCATTATGTACCCTTCCAAGATGGTGTTATCTAAATTCTCATGATGTTTAATATATCCAGAATATTTAAGTTTTCTCTGTTTAATCTTCCTTACTAGCCAACCTTCTTCAATATTAGGTTCTTGTGGTATGAATATATTTGTTCTTTTTTGTGTCCATGATATTTGAAGGACTCTTCTATAGCATTTAATGGGTACCCGACTTCTTCTGGAGTTGGGGAAGGAAAGGCAGCCAGGCATGATATTGACCATATCACCCTCTAGTGTGCTGACAGGTCAAGGAAAATATGGGCACTAACACCATATCCCTATGTGCCTCTAAGGCATGAGAGGGTTACCTTTCTATAGCATTTACATTCAAAGGCATTTATGTGTTTCTCAGCTGTTTTGTTAAGTGTCCAGGTCTCACAGGCTTATGTTGCAATGGGAAAGATGCATGCCCTTAAAAATCTTATTTTTGTAGTTCAATCTATTCTTCTCCACAGCTTCTTTAGTTGTTTTATTTATTTCGGAGAACCGCGATATATGACCTCATTTTAATTTCCCTCATTATATCTCCATTATTAGTTAGTAATGATCCAAGATACCAGAGATTAGATATGCTGATGACACAGTGTTACTGTCCACAACACAAAGAGGAATGGAAAAACTAATTATGTCAGTCCGTAAGAACAGCGAAGAGCAGAACCTCTATCTTAATGCAAAGAAAACTAAATTGATGACAACTGACAAAACAAACAAGGCAGCTGAAATATATATCAGTAAGGAAAAATTGGAAGAAGTGGAGAGTTTTGAATATCTTGGATCACTACTAACTAATAATGGAGATACAGTGACGGAAATTAAAAGGAGGACATCTATCGCTCTTCAGAAAGTAAAACAAAGAATCTGTGGAGAGGAGCAGACAGAACTACAAAAATAAGATTTTTAAGGACATGCATCTTTCCCATCGCAACATATGCCTGTGAGACCTGGACACTTAACAAAACAGCTGAGAAACACATAAATGCCTTTGAATGTAAATGCTACAGAAGAGTTCTCCAAATATCATGGACACAAAAAAGAACAAATATATCTATACTACAAGAGCTTAATATTGAAGAAGGCTGGCTAGTAAAGAGGATTAAAGAGAGAAAACTTAAATATTTTGGACACATTAAACGTCATGATAATTTAGAGAAGACCGTATTGGAAGGATATATAATGGGAAAAAGAAAAAGAGGAAGACCAAAACGAAGATGACTGCAAGACATCGTTGACGATCTGCAAATGGATGCTGCAGTAGCAGGCCATCTTGCTCACAACCGAGAGGCCTACAGGAGTGCTGTTTGGGAGGCAAAGTTCAGCAAGGGACATGTAAATGAATGAATGAATGATCCAAGATATTCAAAACTCTCCACCTTTTCTAATTGTTCTTCATTGATATAATTAAGCTGCCTTATTTATTTTGTTAGATGTCATCAATTTAGTTTTCTTTGCATTAAGATAAAGGTTTTGCTCTTCGCTGTTCTTACAGACTGACATAGTTAGTTTTTCCATTCCTTTTTTTGTTGTGGACAGTAATATTGTGTCATCAGCTTTCTAATCTCTAGTAATTCTTAACTTCCAATTGTTATGGCATCATACTATTCTTTGTTTACATCTTTTCTAACATTCCTCATTATATTTTTAGTATACAAGTTAAATAAGTAAGGCAACAGTATGCAGCCCTGATGGACCCCTTGTTTTATGTCAGACCAAGTTGTTGCTTCACCTTTTATTCTTACCGCTGCCTGTTGGCATCAAGGCAAATACAGCATCTTTAAATGCCTTTGATTTCACCATTTAGTTTTTATCTTGTGTAACCCATATTCATACCTTTGATTTATTGTATTCTTGTAGCTGGTTAGTAAGATCCTCCTCCAAATTATGATTAATTAAATCACAGAATCAGGGTTGTTGTTTGTCTCTGTTTGCTCAGAAAAGAATACCAGACTGAGGTCATACTTGTCTTGTGCTATTTCCCTGTAACTGTAAGCTGATCTTCTTTGCAGCCGATGCTGTGGTGGCATTGAGGTCAGACATATGGCTGCATGTTTTTTTCATAAGTCTGTATTCTGCTAATAGTATCATGGCCTCCCTTAACCTCTGATTAACATGTTTAGATTATAAAAGCTGAGAATATATGCATACAGGATGAGACTCACTAGAATGTGTACTGTGTGAATGGGTTGTCGGTGCACTAAAGGAAAGTGAATATTCGATTGCAAAATAGTCCCATCTGTATGAAATTATATACCGGAGGTCTGACATTTTAACCAATTTTTTTTATTCTCATTTCTTGTGAGATATGAATCTGATTCACCCCCCCCCCCCAACTTTTTCCCTTTTTTTTCCTTTTAATTTTTTTTGTTCCTTTCAAATTGATTTTAGAAATTTCATGAAGATTAGATTTTCATTTGTGTAGGACATTCAGTTGTGGTGTTGATGAGGGAGGCACATTAGCACAGTAGAATAAACACTTTCTTGCTGACCAGGTGACTTGGTTTTGACTGTGGCTTGCAAAAACACCAGGGGTTCACCTAGCCTTAAGAAAAAAATGGGTACCAGGGAAATCTTGGGAAGGAATAGAAATGAAGTCCAGCTACAGAGTTTGTGCTGGTGGTGACACTAGCTGGCAGTTTCTGGTCAGCTGCTGACTAGGCAGGAGAGTGCTTATGGTTTGACATGTGCAGTGACACTGATTCACAACTCATACCTTTATTTAATAATGAGTGCAATAAAATAAATAAATGTCTGTACTAATTTCTACAGACTTCCAAACTTCAAGAAGTCAAACCTAACACAAGCTGAGCATGTGACGTATTTGAAGCTGTATAATAAATACATACGATCTTTCAAGCGAGGAACAGCACCTCCAATACTCACAGAAGTTCAGATCAAGGAGATCTCATTATTTGAAGTAGTAACTTTTTTGTTGTTGTTAATATCTCTTTCTCACTCACTTACTTGCTGACCCTGTCTCTCACTTACTCATTGACATTCTTTCCTTCTCACACGCATACACTCTCTCCCTTTCATATTCTCTCTCTCTCTTTTTTTCTCTCTCTGTGTCTTTCTCACGGTGTGTATATTTATTACAAGTATTAATTATGGCACAGTTTCATATGTATGAGTGTGACTTTTACATGAGAATCTTTTTTTTCTGTAATACACTGACAGCCAGAGGCGTGGTGTACCTCACTGTGCTGGCTGATGTTTTCCATTTTATCAGCTAACCATTTGGTCTCATTTGAAGGTTAAAAATTCAAACTCCAGCTTCACTGCATTCAAAACAACCCCATATATGCTTTGCCGCATGCAGCAACAGCCATCCAAAAGTATGTTTGATAATAGTTCTTGTCAAATGTTGGTTTTTTTACAATACATTTTCTGCCACACAGTTCGGATTTCCTGCCAGCACCTTTAATTTGTCCTAGCTCCAGCAGTCTCTTCAGATCTGCATTGTTCTTCCATTCCCACTTTTCATTTTCCCACAGTCTGTCCAATACAGCTTTAGCAATGTCTTCCTTGTCAACTGTCAATCTGCCATTTAATTTAGCCTGTCCAGCCAGTCCATCTGCCACATCATTGCCATGTACTTCCGCATGCCCCAGATAGTAAAGCCACATTAGGTTTATCACAGTTTACTGACTTAACAGATGAACTTTTTCTTTTTGAAGCAATTTCTTCTCAATCTTACATACTTACAAAACATACTAATCCGTCACAATAACACCATTAACCACATCATGAGCAACTAACCAATTCATTGCCACCAACACAGCCTCAATTGCCTTTCGCATGCTTGAAATGATGACTTCAAAGAATCCCAAACCCTGTGCCACTACTCTTCCATTTCAGTAGACAACAGAACCCCAACCCCTGTTCCGAGTCACTGGGCCATCTGTAAATATTACCGTGTCGGAAGACCCACAATGATGCTGGATGGGATCTTAAACCCAAAGTGCAACTGCTCCCTGTGCCCAGTCTTGACATTCACGGCCCTTGTGTATAATAACCTTTGTTAGCTGAGGTCGATCCTGTACCTGTGACCAGTCATCACCTCTAGGCACCTCATCTAGATTGCAAACTGATTTTGTTGTATCCTCAGCCTCAGCCATCCAGGATCTGCCTCGCTTGATGCATCCCTGCATACCCAATTCTTTACCCTTTAAAAATAAAGATCATTCATTCATCTTCCCTTTATTAACTCCAGCTTCTTATGGAGAGGATGTTACTGAAGTGTCCCACGAAGTTATTGCATAGCACTGGCAGGATGGTCTCACTGCCAATAAGTTATGCAACTGGTAGTAACCTCAGTTGGAACCATGTAGAAGCTCATGAATTTTTTTTTAAAAAGTTCAGGCATACAAAATTATATGAACCCAGAACTCATTATTGAGCAGAGATACACTTTAACCATTCAGTTCATCATCATCATCGCCTTTCACTCCCTTGAGAGCATAGGTAACAGATAAAGGCTCCCAGTCATCCCTGATCTTGGAATTATTCTTTGCTTCCTTCCATGTGCATCCCTTGTCTCATTCAGTTACACTTGACCTAATGAAGTAGGACTGGTTGGAACAGTCCCTTGAGGACTGATTGAAACAGTCATACAGTCACTTATTTCAAAAATGAATCACACAAAGAGTTAGTTAAAGAGCCTAAAGACTGGTGTCCATTTAGGTACTGTCTGTTGCTAAATGTCAAGAGACTTTCAAACAGCATAAAATCTCACACCATTTGCACTATCTTATCACTATTTTTTTTAGCTACAGAGATGAATGTGGCCCACCAGCTACTCACAAAAATAGCCTCCGGTCCCTGTAAGAGAGAAAGTTACCACACTTTGATCTAGGTTCCCCCAACCCCACACAGATGGGACAGTGTCAGTAATGCTGATGAGTGAAGCACAAAACAAAGTGTAGATTGATAAAAATCAGCTTTTCTCTGTACCACACATACATGGCATGTACATAAAAAACATAAGGGGATGGGGATGTTTGATGCCCACCATGTACAAAAAAGTGAGGAGCTTCAGTAGAGATATAAGTGTACTATTAATAAATCCGACTTTGTAAGCAGTAAAAACCAACTCGCAGAACTCTGGGAGTATCATTCTTTCCCCATACTCCCATTACAACATTCTTCCTGTGCCATTAAATATCATGTCGGGTTTGCATTGTAGTTCACCACGTTTTTGTTTTTGGCAAGTTTTCCTCATCAAGGGATCTTATGCCCACTAGTTTAGCCTCTCTCAGCAGTGTTCTCTTTAGAGTTTCACATGGTCGACCACTTTTTATTTGTCCTGTTGTGTCCCATTTGATAGCTTGTTTTGGGATTCTCAAATTGTTTCTTCTCATCATGTGTCCAATATTTATCTTTTCTCTAATTGTTTCTTATCATCATGTGTCCAGTATTTATCTATCTCCTTTTTTTTATCACGGATGAGACAGGTTGTAGTGTGTTCATCTTCCTTATCTCTGCATTTGTCTGGAATTTGTTCCACTGTAGCAGAGTATTTTCCTCAGACATTTGTTTTCAAATGTGTTTAATTTGTTTTCCCCCATTAGATCATCATAAATCCTTCTCCATGATCTCTAAGGTCTTTAGTCACTTTGAACTTTCTGCTGCTAAATATACCATTTAGTATTGTAAATCTGTCACATTACAAAGTCTTGTGTTTAGTTGAGATGGTAATAATCTAGTAATGGTTTTTTTTAACTTGCGTGTTTCATTCCTTGTCATTCAGGCTTAAAATTTTCTTGTTTTCTTTTTTTATAAATCTCAGTCAGTGTGACAAACCCACAGCTAGTGCATGACATTATGCATAATATACACTATACACTATATACCTTACATTCCAGTTACTGGAACAGATGGCAGAGCAGATGTAAATTGTCATAATTGCAGTGATCAGTCAGTCAGTCAAATGAGTGTTAGAGTTTGACTTCGGTGTTTTATTCATTGTAGAAACTTCAGCGGCAGGTGTTGGAGGAGCAGGCAGAATTCCAAAACTATTTATGGGAGAATGCAAAGAAGAATCCTCGACTGTACACATTTTTGAGAGCTCCGGCCAGACAGTATGCCACAGTGAGTTTATACGTGGATGAAGGATGGTAGTAATTATTTTTTGCATCATGCTTTTTTTTTTTTTTTTATTTTTGTGCTCAGTGAAAACTTTAGTTATGTTAGAGTGATGTCATAGTTCTTGTTCTGATCATTCAGTAAACTCTTTTTGTTATTTGGCCATATTTATTGATGAATATAAACTGGTTTTTGGTTTTTTTTTTTTTTTTTTTTTTTAAATATGCCAGAGGTATTTGAGATAGAGAAGGCATGTTACATTCATTTGAGTTTCACAAACCAGTCCAAAAGCCATGAACAGCAGCAGAAAAAGGACTTTATGGCACAGAAACAAGAAGCAGGAGGGAAAAGAGTGTTGAAATTAGGCTGCAGCATATGGCAGTTTTTGTGAGAATAAAATCCTTAGCTTGGTAATGCAGCACTGAGAGCAGCCTTAGATTGTGGAAAACTTAGTTTATGTCACTCTTAGTTACAGTTGCTTTTCATCAGAAATAAAATGCTCTTCTACAAGTGCTTAAAAGCAGGATAAAAAACTCAGGAATAAAATTTACTACCTACAATTCTAAATCTTATGGAAGCATAATGTTATAGAACAAATCTAGATCTTTAGCATCAGAAAGGACTATGTTTTCATTATAAAAGCTTGAACAAGTTTTAGTCAAGTTTATGATGGTCCAGGCTGCTTTATGGAAAGTCCACTACAAAGAATCTGAACATCTAACATACCTACTTTTCAGACTTTATTTCCATTGCAAGGAAAGGAGTCCTTGAAACTTTAAACAAGAAGAATATCTGTATCAGTTTTTTCATTTCTTTTCTTTTCTTTCCTTTCAGTGTAAGGTTTCTAATCCTATTTTTATTTTACC
This sequence comes from Achatina immaculata, assembly GCA_009760885.1. NCBI lineage: Eukaryota > Metazoa > Mollusca > Gastropoda > Stylommatophora > Achatinidae > Lissachatina > Lissachatina immaculata. Next base: position 7,964,963 of record CM019703.1, read on the forward strand.
TCTATTAACACATTTTGTGTCAGATACTTGTTCCCTTTGACCTTTGATCATAATCACCAATCCTTGACATGCCAGAGATGTGTTAGGCAGGGACTGAGATTCTCTGTTAACACAGTCTCAGCATCATTTTCTAGTCTCAATACTTTCCCACATTTTTTTTGTTACAGTTGTTCCAGTACTTCTTATTCCCTTTTCTGTCTTTATAATTCATCCTGGTCTTATGTACATCCTCATTTCAAATGTTTAAATTTTCTTTTACATTTTCTTGTTTAGATTCATTTTTTTAATATATGCATAATAACCTAAGACTAATAATGTATTGATATAACCAGAAACTAAAATAAACTTTTACAGCGTAAGGCTCTGGCATTCCGATGTAAGAAGAAAAATGCTACGTCATTAGGCCAGACCATTCATTCAGACATTTCTCTGTGTCCAGATGCTGGATTCATTGAGCTCAGGTTTCAGCAAACATTGCTTGAAGTTGTGAGTTTGTTCTTTATATTATTCCTTGTTTGTTCTTAAAGCTGTTAGCAGTGTTTTAGTGCAGAAATCTCCAGCATGGATCTTGGGGTTTGGTTTAGTAAAACAACAGTTGGAGACCTTATTCTTGCAGAGCTCTTGGCAGCAGATACCTTTGTACAGAATCAGAAATTTAATAAAGATGATCGCATAAGATAGGAAGTGTGTTGCGGTGGTGTTTGCTTGTTTCCCAAGTTTAGTTAAGAAACAGGCTTTTGAACAGACTCCAACACAATGGGGAACAAGACAGTTCCAACCTATTGGTCGTGCCGTAGTTAACATGAACATCATGTTGAGAAGGAGTGAGATTTTGATCAGTTTTGGTTTACTGGTCCATTATAAGCATGTCTTCTTTACATCACTGTTGTAGTCCCTGACTGTTAATGGTAATTTTCAAATGTTATAAGCTAATGCGAGAAGTGAAGGTTTTAAAAAAACTGCTTAAAAGAATGTTTAAGAACCATAGCTCTACACGTTCTCCGTATGTCCCAATTTTTTCTTTTTTTTTTCTTTTATCATCTGACACTTTTCATAAAGTAAAAACAAAGTGAAAAGTAATAAATCCAGAAATTGAAAATGTGAAAGACCTATTTCCTAAAGAGTATTAATGACATATGATATAATAAGCACACAACCGAGGATAGTATTTTGATGTCTTAGTTAACATTTTTACCATAATCTTTAGTATTCAGGTCATTCTAAATCAAGATATCCATTACTAGGATAATGTTCAGTTTTTCTCCAGGCTTTAGTATCTCTTGTAACATTTGCCTCAGATCTATACCTTGTGTCCAGGTTTGCTTCCATAGGATATTTTTGGGATATATGTCTTAAGGTCTGCACCCCAATTTAATAAGGCCATTCATTTCTGGAATATCTCAAGTTTGTAAAGATGACACAAAAGACGGCTAAGACCAGTTTATAAATGAAACAGGAGGTTAATTATTCATATAATCTATCAGTTTGTTTATTGTAGTCTGTAGTCATTTTGTTCTTGCCCCTTTGTTGTTTACTGGGTGCTCAGGTTGTTTTCTTGCCACTTTATTGTTTAGTACAGGGTGCTGGAGTTGTTATAGTTTTCCAGCCATCTTTAGAAAGGGCATCTGTAAATATTGTAGCATTTTTTGTTTAGTTTTAATAGGTTGCAGTTTTTTTTTTTTTTTTTCATAATTTCACCCAGCTTAAACAATATTCATGTGACAGGGAGTTCCACCAACAGTCAAGTTACCAGACGTACAAAATGGGCACAAACCTGAGCCAATACCATGTGATATGGAAAAACTCGATGCTGCCTTTCCTAGGTATTCCAAGAAAACTGTTCCAGGACACATTCATCATGAGGTATTCAGCTGTTTGTTCTTCTGTTGCAATAAATTAAATGATTACTGAGATAATTGTTGTTTGTCCCTGGAAATTCTAACTGGATGTTCTTAGCAGCTGATCCAATGGTTTTGGAAAACAGCATTGTTTCAGACTGGGAATAGTGGATTAAAGTAGCTGCTGTAGACCTTTCTCAGTAGCCTCCACCACCCTACTCCATTAGCCAGGCTGAGCCTGTTACTGGAACATTAACAGAGATGTGAGATAGGGTCTTGGCCAGCCTGGGTTGTCATTGACAAAGTGCATGCCATCACTCTAGAGCGTAGTCCGTTTTGTTTCCACCGAGATAATTATAATGAATATTTCTTTTACATTGACAACTTTCATCTGGGTTTGTTTTATTCAAACAAAGATTTTATTCCATATACAGTGATACCTCAGGTCACGAATGCACTCTAGTCATGAACAAATTGGCCCATGAACACAATTACAAAACAAATTTTGACTCGAACAATGCCTCGGTGCACGAACGCACAAACATGGCTTTGGTGCCATGTTTTTGGGTTGCGAACAGCATCAGTTGTACTCAGGTTTGCGCTGTGAACATTGTTTGTCATTGCATTGTTCTTGATGCAAGTTTTTTTTTTTTTTTGCATTAAATTAACCCTCATTATGGCTCCAAAGAAAGTGAAAAGTGTTATTGACAGTGGCGTAAAGAAGCCTAAGCATATTACAGTAGAAACGATGAAGGAAATAATAACTAAACATGAGAATGGTGCTTGTGTTTCTGATCTCGCCAAGCAGTACAACATGGTAAATCTACGATCTGTACTATCTTAAAGAACAAAGATGCACCCTAACAAAACTGTAACCAGCAGAGCAGCGGACATTTTAAATGACAATGTGATGTTCCATTTTTGGAAAATATCCAACAAAGAAAAAGGCAAATGTCTCCGGATCGTTATCTTTTGAAAACACCAGCCACCAAGTCAGCAATCAAACCACTTCCCAGGATACAAACAAGAGAAAAAAACACCAGAAATGCTTACAGTTGCCTGACGTTATTATGGAATAGGACTCTCCTTCGAAGGAGTAGTCTTCCTCCTCATCTGCCATCTACCTGTGCCATCAACTATCAACCACAAAGGTAAAGTTATACTGTATATTTTGGGTGAGCGGATTAATTGGATTTGCATTAATTTCAATGAGAAAAATTGTTTTGGTTCGCAAACGGAATCAAAGAACGTACCAATGTACATGAGGTTGATTTTTGTATGTTTTCCTTTTATACATTGATAGTCACATATTTAGTTTAGTCTGGTATGAGCACGACACTGAATAAAAAATGGGCATGGTCAAGTCTTAGAATGAAAGGTTTACATTATATTTAGTGGGTCGAGAAGTAAAATCTGCCTCATTCAGGGAGTATCACACACTTTCACAACTCCAGCACAGACAAGACATTGTGATCAAGAGTGCAGACAAGGGAGGGGCCATTGTTTGTTGAAAGAAAGAATTATACATCCAAGAGGCCATGAGCCAGCTGAGCAACACAAAATTCTATGCCTCTTGCCTTCAAGATCTAACTCTGGCCAATAATCACTGGGTTCGTGACACAATGAATGAATTCATCATGAAACTGATCTTTCTCCCTCTGCTATACATCTACACATCCATGACAGCTGTTTAGGGAAGCCATCCTTTTATCTACTTCCCAAGATACACAAACCAGGCAACCCAGGAAGGCCCATACTTTCAGCTTATTCCTTCCCTACAGAACAAATCTCTGACTTTCAGGATAGTATCTTTCAACCTCTTGTTACTAGTCTGCCTACTTATCTGAAGGACATGAATTATCCTGTCACTGCTTATGAGACCCTTACTCTCCTGCCTGGTCACACCTACCACATCTTCACTCTTGATGTAGTGTTCTTGTACATATCCATTCCTCATGATCAGGGACTTCAGGCTGTCAAGTTCTTTCTGAACAAAAGACACCATTGCTCTGTTCCTGCGTCTACTATTCTGTGCCTTACATAACTTGTTCTCAAACTCAGCTCATTTGAATTCAATGACCTGTACTTCGAACAGATTAGCGGTGTGGCCATGGGTACCAAAATTGGCCCCAGCTACGCAAGTCTGTTCATGGGTCATTTCGAACACAAGGTTCTGGAATACTGTAGAGGTCCTTTTCCACCCTTCTATAGACGCTACATAGATGATGGCATTGGGATCACATCAGTGTCAGAGGAAGACCTTGACAACTTCATTAGTTTTGTTAAGAAGTTCAGTCCTGTCATTTCTTTCACCTCCCATGTCTCTACAACTTCTGCCAACTTTCTTGACATTGGCGTCACTATCAGTCCAACCAGACTTACCACTTCTGTTCACTATAAACCTACAGACTCTCACAGCTATCTCTTGTATTCTTCCTTCCACCCCAGATCGTGTAAGGACTCTATTCCCTTCTCCCATTTTCTTAGCTTGTGATGTTTGTGTACTGGGGATGGCGATTTCCATGATCAAGCTCACAGGATGTTAGATTTCTTCTACCAGTGCGGTTATCCAGAACATGTTCTCACGTCATCTTGGAACCGCATTAGTCTTATATCACAGCAGCAGGCCCTCACTTCTAAACCACCCTTAGTTCAGACAGAGTCAGACTGGTGCTCACACACCACCCCCATAGTTTGGCAGTTAAGAACATGCTGTTTCACTATCTCCATTTCCTCCAGACTGAGCCTGATATAAGTGAACTCTTTAGGGAACCCCAATTGGTGGCCTACAGATGGGACAAAAACTTCAGGGACCTATTAGTTAGAAGTCAGCTTAAAACAGAGGACACTTTTTATGGTACCAGACTTTGCAGACATCGTAGATTCAACACTTGTCCAAAGAAACCACAGGGAAAATCAGGACATTGTTTAGCTTCTGTTAATGCAATCCGCTCCTATTTTTCTGATGTACAATCTTGGAAGGCTGTAGAACAGTGCTTTATTTTCCAGGCCGGCTGTCTCCACCCAGCTGGAATTAACAATATATTTAGCTTCCTTTAAACTTCTTTAGATTTCCATCTATTTTCTGCTATTTACACTCTACTTTCTTGTCTTACCCCCACACATTTCACTACAGTTCTTCATTCATCAGTTTCACGATATCTCCCAGCTTCCCTTCTTTCCTCCCCACCACCACCACCTTTTTTCTCTAGCGGTCTAGAGGTATTTATTGCCTCCTGATCTATTTCCTGCGCACCCCCGCCCATATCATTCTCTCCCTTTCACTGCCACTAACATCCTATTGGTTCAGTTTGTTTTCCTTTGTAGTCTCCCAGCCTCATCTTTAGAGCGCATTCTGTTGTATTGTGTACAGTGAGGGATGCCATAAAGCTAAGTTTTTCATTTTCATTTTTCTTTTTTTATTATATGTTGTGTTGCTTTTGTATGTAATCCTTTAAAAAGGCTCATGCCTCATGTTGTATGTTTTTCATTATTTGTGTTTTTTTTATCACTTTCCTCACTCCCTTTATCGCTTTGTAAAACTGTACCATACACCTCTATCTACCATTATTTTTACCTGCAGTCGTTATCTCTTCTATCTGTTCTACATATTGCTTTCTGAATCAGTTTCCTCAGTCGAAATTAATTCCACAAGCATAATCTAATTTGAATCTGCAGTGTCTATAACAAATACTTTGTTGCCATTTTTTGGCTACTGAAAACGATTGATAAAATCCTTGATATCAGAATTAAAAGCACAGATCAACTCTTTAACATGCATCCTCATGTTAGAAGGACTATACAAGAAGTGAGTTAAAAATTTTTGGCTGTATAAACTTACAAATTCTTAAACACCACAGTGAGACAAAACTGTATGGATAGTTGTTGAGCACAGAGTGCTATTTTACAAAGCTGTATAAATGATTCATAGTAGTCAAAGAGTTTTAACATAGGTGTTGGGGTTGATTATGCATGACGACATCATTATACAACTCACATCCTGGACATGGGACTGAAACAACATACACATAGGGACTGTGAAACTACATACATATGGGGGCTGAAAACAGTGTACACATAGGTCCTGAAATAATGTGCATGTATTTACTGAAACTTTTGGAAGCTGAAGTATTGGACATGCAACAGCCGACATATAAGAGTATATTTTATTTTGTGTCACAGATTTGCTCACTGTCTTTGTGTTTCTCATTAGCCTGCCAGTCTTGACAACAATGTGAAAACTCTGGCAGCAAAGTATAACTTCCAGGTGGTCATGTCATCCAGTGTAGTTAAATGTCTCTTGGACAACCATGGGCCCAGCTTTGAGAGAGAGTGGACTATACCTATTAATGTTATAGAAGTAAATTTGGATGGTATGTTTTTATTGTTAATCATGCTTTCCTATTACTAATTATTCATTACATATGATTATATTGGTCGTAAGACATAAATGTTTCTGTCTGAATATTTTTTTAAAAGGAACAGTGCATTTATTTTTTAAAAAACCAGTTTTAACATAAAAATAATGTGTAGAACAATGCTATGCTTATATTGGAAATAAGGTGGCAGTCCAGAATAATTATTTCCATGTCTCATTTGCTTGAACTCATTTGCTTTAGTTTTTAATCTGTTTATGTTTAGCTTCATGTTCAAAAGATTCTAGTTTCATCAGGTTATGGAATTTGAGCAGGTTGTTCACAAGGGTTTCCTCTATAAAGATGGTTATCTTGTGCTGTCGTGGGTTTCCTTCATTGATATTAGTTTTCATCCAGAGTATGTGAATAGAAAAAAATTTGTAACAGTTTGTTCACATTAGCTTCCCCTCAGAGGCTAGTGGTCTCTCAGCTTTTCTTCATTGCTGTTAGGGTTTCTTGAGAAATATATTGGCATTAGTTATATTGACAGCCTTCTCTCAGGAAGCTGAAATTCTTGGAGGCCATGTTCCAAGGGCCTCTGTTTCTGTCATGAGGCTTGCGTGTTGGAATTCTGCTTCTCTCATGAAGCTGACCTACATGGAAGATTTTTTTTTTTTTTTTTGCTGTGTCTTAATTTCCTGAAAGCATGTTTTAGATATTAATATAATTCTTGTTTCAGAATGCTCAATTAAACAATTATTCGTTTAATGACAGGCACAGATAAGAAGATTGTTTGCCTGGACAAACCATTCTACGAAAAGAAACCGCACATGAGAGACCATAATACTCTGTTTCACAAGTATGCTCTGCGCACATATGTCTCTCATCCCAAACGGAGACCTACTCGGGGGACGAGGAATCTTTATCATGAGATGGTAGAAGCAGAGACTTCGAGAACATTGGATGATCTCTTTGACCAGTTTTCCACAAAAGCAGAAGAGCTAGAAACATTTGGTGTAGGGTATAGTAAACTTGACAATGTAGACGTCAGTAGTTTCCAAGAATTAGATGAAAATGATGTGAAGCCAAGCGCTTCTTTGAATGGTGCTGATCTAATTTCGTCTGAAGGAGAAATCTCTGTGCTTAATGAAAGTACTACCCAAAAAACCCATAAAAAGATGCTGAAAGGGAAAAAATACATACAGTGGGATGAAGTTGTTGATGATGTCAGTAATAGTCACAGTGTAGAACAGCATGTATGGGCAGACTCTGAAGATTCACTAATCAAAAGCAGAAGGGGACATTCCAAAAGACCTTACCAGGAAGGATCCCCTGATGATTTAGAGGCTGAAGGAAAAGCTAAAGGGAAAAAATTAAAAGAGAGCATAATGAGGGGCAGGTAACTAGTTTTCTTACACATAATGTTGAAGTTTGTGAATACCAGAGCAGTGGTGAAATTAACCAGAAGCAATCTCAGATTGGAAAACAGCATTGTTTGCCACCAGAAACGGACTCCCCTCAAAGCCCAGAACCAGCCATAGGTATTACCAAGGGTTCACATGACACTAATCACACAATATTGACACCAACTTCACCTACAGATGACCAGAACTGCTCTTCCAGGCTTCCTATTCAAGAAATTCCATCATCACCAGTCAAAATAATTCCCACATCACCCGTGAAACATGGGCTGTCATCTCCAGTGAGAGAAACTCCAATATCCCCAGTTGCACTGATACCGGTGAGAGAAATTCCAGCATCACCAGTCAGAGCAATGCCATCATCACCAGTGAAAGAATCTGTGCTGCCATCAGTAGCTCATGGAATGCAGAATTCACCTCCAACTGCAGCTGCTGCTTCAGTGCTGTGTTGGCGGTCTCCACGCAGAAAAATAAACAAATCTGCACTTGCAGATTCATCCTCACCGATATCACCATCGGCTGACACCATGAACAGGTCACCAAGTTTAAGAAAAGGTGCTCAGTGTGGGCTGTTTACTCAGCTTAATGCAATTCTTGGACCTTCCTTTGGAAACGCAGGAGAAAGAAATGTGCATAACATTTCTAAAGGTAAAACTTTTTTCGTTATTTTTTTTTTTAAATGAAGCTCTTTGCATCTTTGTGAAAAGTGCAGTCTCAAGATTGTTAATTTAATGCAGACTTGAATTGATTTTGGGTATTTAAAATAAAGTAAATTGTAGTTGTACATTTTAAAAAAAAAAGACAAAAAAAACTGCGCTTCATTATTTTAACGATTCTTTTTTTCTAAGTTTCTGTATCATGTGATGATTTAGATTGATATGTGTGCTCATATTATATGCAAAGATATTACTGATAACAGATAATACATTTGATATGTGGTAAAAGAATTAGGGTTTTTCAGAAAGATAGTAGATTTGATACACAGTAATAGAGTTAGGATTTTCCAGAAAAAAATAGTGTTCATGATATACAGTAATAGAGTTGGGGGGTTTCCAGAAAATGTGAGAGTGATTTATGATATATATTGCTGTGGGTGTGATAGGTACAAGTATGTCTATCATGAGAGTGTTAAACATATTTTATTTAGTGTTGTAGATAATGAAGTGCAAGATTGATAGGAGAAACCCAGTTCCCTTTTTTTGGTGACTTTAGAGAGATAAAGGCTAAGAGAAGATACTCTGACAGAAAATTTCAGATGGAAGAGACCCTGAGGTTGGTGAGGTTCTTTCCTTCCCTTTATTTGACATTCCCATCAATTTACTAAGATTTTCAAACATCAACAGTGACTTCCCATTAGAGCTGATCAGTAGAGTCAGGCGATGATTGGTAAAGCATGGACAAGGCACTTTCTTCAGTCAACTGCCTAGGCTAGGAAGTGAAAGACTGGAACTTACAAACATGATTTATTATACTTTAAATGATAGTGCCAATCAAGATTGGAGAATCAGTCTTGTTAAACAGAATGATGCCTTGCAGCTTCCACAAAAAGAGTGGAAATTTCAAAGCTGTCTTCATTCCAAACACATCCACAGGTGCTCTGATCTTCTCTTCATTATCTCCTTCACTGTACAGTAATTGATTAAGCCATTCATTTTTCACCACTAACTTCTTCATTCATGACAGCAATGGTGATTCACAGCTTTCAGTGAAGTGCTTTTTCAGCCAGCTTTTGTTATAGCACTGATGATGGCTGCTTGATCAGTTGCCTGCTCTTCCTCCAGGACAGCTGAGTCAGCCAACTGTTCTGCTCTTTCATTCCCTCTAACACCTGCATGGCTTTGTACAAAAATGAATGCCAGTTGAAAGATCTGTGACATGTGCAAGGATTCAAGACACTATTGCCTTAGAGAGCCAACCTGAATTTTCTTTAGCATGTTAATCGAGTCACTCAAGTCATATGAAAGAATGGTTACTTCAGTTACCACACTTTGCCTTCATAAGTTAAGTTAGGATTATTATCCAGGCAGATCTGTGTTAGGATTATTATCTGTACAAGTCCATAGGTGCCCTAGTCTCCTTGATATATCCTTCACAGTACAGCTAGTGATGACACCAGGCCTGTGTTCTTCATAAGTTGTAGTTTGAGATGTTAAGTAGCAGGTTAATAAGACCGCATATTCAGCTGCTTAGACTGAAGAAATGTAGACCTAGGAAGTATATTCCCCTTGACTTGTCAGTTGAGTGTGGTCAGTATTATACCAGGCCACTTTTCCTTTGTTGACTTCAGAAAAAGCTGGCTACCCATTTTTACAGCTGGGCGACTGGGGTGCCTCTGGCCAGACTTGGTCCACTGACGTCACTGTAAGAGATGCTTCACAGATCACCATGACATTCAGATGCCTCCTAGACTGGAGCACTGTTCAGAAATTCCTTTACCAGTTTATCACCCTATACATGAGACTCATTCAGAATACTCATGAAGGACAGTTTTTTGCATGAAGGACATGACACCATTTTCATTGTTAAATATGAGTAAAGTATTTAGTGTATTCTATTCCTTTGCAGAGAATCCATCCCAGTATCTGCCACCAACAGAAATACACTCCAGTCTTGTATATAGTTTGTGGTCATTGGGCACCATCATTGTGCTTATACGGTCCCGGTGTCATGGGATTATTAAAGACCTCAAGAAGGTAAATCTTAACTTAAAGAAAGCTGATTTTATTTAGCATCCCTATCAACCTGGTTAGAGGCATCTGACTGGCACTCAGTCTGCTAATCTGGTGGCACCGGGTTCAAGACCCAGCAGTGGGGATTTTTTCTGGTACCACCATACCAAAAAAGCCCCGGGGTTCACCCAGTCTCTAAAAATGGGTACGAGAGAAATTTGGGAATGTAAATGCTGCCTGGCGCAATACTGACCTCATCACACTTTCATGTACCAAAGATTTTGGAAATATGGGCCTAACACCATATCCCCAATATGCCTTAATGGTATGGAAATTAGGATTTTACCTTTCATCAACCCAATTAGTTTTTTTTTTCAAATTATTATTTTGTTTTTTCATGAAAACAGATATAGTATTAATTGGCATCTAGAGAGGAGAGACGCCCTTCTTTGCCAGATTTTTTTTTTAAATTTAGTAGTTTGGAAAGGTAGGAGTTTTATCCTATGACTACTGAAATGCATTTTATTTTGCACGTTATTTATTAATCATTAATTTTAGGATTATGCATTTTATTCTTTACATTTTAGACTCGAAGGGTGTACTTTAGTCCAAAAATGGAGTACCAGACATCTTACGGCCTTGAGCAGGTTACACTGAGTGAAATGGCAAGAGATTGGATGTCATGCTACATAAGACCAAATACAAATCTTCTCAGAGGTGAAACTTTACTTTGCCAGTGAAATACTAGTGGATTCAAAACTTTCTTTATCAGTGAATACTAGTTAATTTATAATTCTTTCTCTCTCTCTCTCTCTGACAGGTGCACTTAGTGTCTTTTGTTGCATATCTGTAGTAATTACTACTAATGTCTTGCTTCATGAATTTTATAATTAGTGTGTGAGAACTAGAAAATTAGTTTGTACTCTTTGTATTTGGTAATGCAATAATGTTGCATGTGTAGCTTTTTAGGCATTGTGTCAGTTGTTCCCATGTTAATTTTACTCGTGCCTGTTATACAGTACGTTCGGAAAATAACTGTGCACTAACCCAGTATCGATTCTGGTATTGTAGTGATATCTATATGGTGTGAGAGGAGATCACTAACTGAGCTGATGGCCTGCATGAAGGATCGTGTACTCTGGAGAAGCATAATAGCCAATGCCAGTCGGCACGGCACCTGATGGTGATGATGATGATGAGTGATATCTTAATGACTGTGGCAGGTAGATGTGGCTAGATACCGCAGACATTAAGATATCACTATGATACTGGAATTGATACTGGATTAGTGCACAGTTGCTTATGGAACACCCTGTATAAAACATCGTCTGATCATGCCATATGGACACTTGGGGACATAGTGTCAGTGCCCATCTTTGACCTGATGGCACACTAGAGGATAATAATGCTCGGCTATGTTTCCTTCCTTTGTGTACCCATTTCTACAGCTGAGTGACTGGGGTGCCTCCAGCTGGACTTGAACCACCAACTCCACATGAGAGATAAGTGCATTAACCACCATGCCACTCAGGCACCCCACTTTTTTATCAGTGTAGTGTAAATTATCACCAACTGGAATATTTAGTTATTTGCCAGAGAATAAAACTGTGTTTCATGTCATAGTTTTCAAGTGTTTGTACCCATTTACCATGTAACTGAGATGATACTTATTTCAAGGCCAGGTGGTTAGGACCCTGCTTTATCTTCATTAAGAAGTATTTTGGCCCTGTCTTTGCCGGGGGGTGTCTCAGATTACCTTTGTGAGGGGGTATCTCAGTCCTGCCTTCAACAGGAGGTAACTTGGGTCTGCCCTCATGAGGTATTGCAATCTTTCCTTCACCAGGAGGCAACTTTGGTCTACTTCATGGGTTATTGTAGTCCTACTTTCACCAGGAATAACTTTGGTCTGCCCTCATGAAGTATTGCAATCTTTCCTTCACCAGGAGGCAACTTTGGTCTACTTCATGGGTTATTGTAGTCCTACTTTCACCAGGAGATAACTTTGGTCTGCCCTCATGAGGTATTGCAATCTTTCCTTCACCAGGAGGCAACTTTGGTCTACCTCATGGGTTATTGTAGTCCTACTTTCACCAGGAGATAACTTTGGTCTGCCCTCATGAGGTATTGCAATCTTTCCTTCACCAGGAGGCAACTTTGGTCTACCTCATGGGTTATTGTAGTCCTACTTTCACCAGGAGATAACTTTGGTCTGCCCTCATGAGGTATTGCAATCTTTCCTTCACCAGGAGGTAGCTTGGGTCTACCTTCATGGGTTATTGCCTTCACCAGGAGATATCTCCTACTTTCATCAGGAGGTATCTCAGTCCTGCCTTCACTGGGAGGTATCTCTTCCCTAACTTCGTCAGGAGGTAACTTGGTTCTACCTTCGTGGGATATTACAGTCTTACCTTCACCAGGAGGTATCTCAGTTCTGCCTTCAGCAGGACATAAATTGATATTAGGGCTCTTTTGATAGAACCGGCCAGTCAGTGTTGATGGGATTAACATGTTTGTAAGAATTGTTGAGTAACCTATATTTTCGTGACTTCATCAGGAGAAGCCATTGCCACATGTTCCTGAGCTGACTTGACCCTTTTTTTTTAAAATTACAAATTCCTCACTTCATGACTCCATCTACAAAGAGATCCAATGATGACAGCAACATCAGTCTAATCTATTTAAACTTTTTTAGTTAGAATTTTTTTTTTTCTGCAGATGGCACAACCCAGAAGTTAAACATGATCCAAGTTATTCCAGTATAACTGTTTATATCAGATCTTCATATTAGAAGTATAGCAATGAAAACATATCTTTCAGTTATTTTAATTAGTATCTGTCACATAATATTTTAATAGTTGTTTTTACTTTTGATGACTGCCATTTCAGCACGTATCAATGCATTTACATCAGAGATTTTGATGTTTGAGGAGTTAGAGACCAACCAGATTTTGCAACCATCCCTAAATTTTAGGTGAGTGTAGACACTAGGTTTTCTTTAATAAGTCCATATACACAACACAGAGATGAGACAGATGAGTGAACAACAACTTGTCTCATGGGTGTTCAGAAAAAGGAGATGGACATATATCGGTCACATGATGAGAAGAAACAATCAGAGAATCCCCAAAACAAGCTATCAAGTGGAACACAACAGGCCAAAGAAAGAAAGGTCAACCACGTAAAACTCTAAAGGGTTGTTAAGAGAGGCCAAATTAGTAGGCTTAAAATCCCTTGATGAGATTGAAAAACTCAATGAAAACAGGAAAACTTGGCGAACTACCATGCGAGTCCTATGTAATATTTAGCAGCATGGGAAGGACGTAAGATTCACAGTTTCCTCTGGTACACGATAAGTATCGAGACATAATGTGATGATAGCATGTTCCAAGTAATTGGAGTTTCTTTTGCTCACCCACAGTTGGCCATGTGATTGGTGCAGTCCAGCATCCTCCACTTACAGTCTCTACTATCAGATGCAGTTTCCCTTGACACATGTGCCAGGTTCTTTTCTTTGATCAGCTAAAAGGCAGTGGTTGCTGGAATAAATTTTACAACCTTCAGTCCAAAGAGTCAGGTTCCAATCTGTCTGGGCATTCCTACCTTCAATGTGTGGAGTAAAATACAAAATGGGAGTTTTATGATGAAAGAAAAAAAAGCGTTAATCATATTGACTATTAAAAACCAGTGGTTTTCTTTGTGATAAAGTATTTATAACAATAATAGAAAATTAAGTGTCTTTCCTATTTTGTATATATACAAAAAACAACTGGGAACATCATACAGCAAAATGTTTAGACTACATGGAAAAACACATAAAATAGCTACTGGACTGTGAACAACCTTATCAGTGAATCCTTGATGAATGGCAAGAGACATGGCAGCTGAATTCCTAGATAGTAGTAAAGTCTTATAGAAAACCTTTAAAATTTTTTTTAAAAAATAGCACAGAGCTAAAACATATGCTCTTAAAAAAATCAGAAGATTCTTATTGAAATTTGTTTTTTCTTGTACAAAAATAGCAGTATGTAGTAATATTGAGATTATTGTTTGGTTGAAGTGTTCAGCATCATAAATGTGCAGTGACACAGCTACTAAAACTCTGTATGTTGTAAATTACAGACCAGAAAATGGATTTCAGCTTCTGGACAGAGTTCTCAGACAAGCAGTGAGGTGGGTATATCAGTTTTCTTCTGTTTCTTCAGTGTCATATGCTCTGATATCATCACATTTTTATATCTCCCACAAAATCTGTGGTCAGTATCAGTCTTCTCACCGCTGCACAGTTAGATCTGCTGCCACCAACCTAACCCCCAACATGGGAGTAAATTATGGTGATTGGCATTTGATCATCCTATAAAATGTGAGCAGTATATTCTACACTTTTCAGAGAATCAAGATGATTAAATGAAGTCACTTATATGCTAGCTGGTCAGCTTTTCCTTATATTCTGATCCCTACAGCTACAAGAGAATGTTGTTAGCAGCAAATGCCATGAGGTTGTCAGAAAAAAGGCATCTTGTCAGACTGAGAGTAAATCATGGTGGATAATTTGAAAACCCACTTTCCTGGCAGATGCTGCCACCATAGGGACAGTTGGCTCTGCTCCACTGACCAGGATATTCCTACTACTATTAGCACCAACAGAGAGGTGAGATGACGTGCATCCATCCAAACATTCTTACTCCTGTCTGATATCTTTATATTACAAGCATGTTTGTTAGTTGCTAGGGACTTTCAGTTTGCAGTTATCTAGCAATCCTTTTATAACAGTGAAGCTCTTCATAGCACAAATTTCACATCTTCTTGTTCTGTCTCCCTGAAACTATGAGCAGTCAGTAGGGTGAGGGTATTGAAGCACAGTTTTGTGTTGGATAGGGATGAGGAGAGAGAGAGGGTTATGGCACCTGTTGTTTTTTTTTCAGTCACCTGGTGGAGCACCACAAAAGGAGGGGAGGGTGGATGCAGTGCATTTAATTTTTCATTAGCAGACTCCACCTCTTTGGGGTCTTGGTCAACCATGGTTCACCAGTCCTGACACAAGCATGTCAGCTATGGGTCTCTGAACATCATCTTCACCCCCAAATATCACAGCAGCGCTATAAGACTACAACACACAAAGCCATGTGTAGAATAAGCATAATATGTGAGAATTTGCATCTGTAGCAAAATACATTTAAAGAGCTATTCCTCTTTTTGTTGCTTTTTAATTTTCATTTCCCCTGTCCTGTTCATTGCATTTGTGTCATCCTACAGGAATCTTGAGAATAAACATATTTGAACATTAATCAAGCATTTGATTCTTTAAAATTGAAATACTTGAAATCTTTTGATTAATATTTTAAAACTTACATTATTTGAAACGTGCTTCAGTGGCAAAGTGTTTAGTGCATAGCTGGTCTCTCATGGTTGGTGCCCTGGCCAAAGGTGCCTCTGTCAAACTAGCTGCATAATTTGGTTGAGGAGGGAAAGGTGGCCATACATGATATTACCATATCACCCTGTAGTGTCTGGTTAGCTGAGTGGTTGGGCACTTGGTTTACTGATCTGGTGGTACCAGGTTCAAGTCCCAGCGGTGGGATATTTTTTTTTTTTTCCGATACCACCACACCAGAAAGGCCCTAGGTTCCACCCAGCTTCTGAAATTGGGCACCTGGTTAATCTGGGAAGGTAAATGCAGCCAAGCATGATACTGACCACATCACACTTTCATGTGCCAATGATCTTGGAAATACAGGCTTAACGACTATCCTTAATGGCATGGAAATGGGGATTTTGCCTTAGCCAGTAGTATGCTGACAGGTCAAGAAAATGTGGGCGCCAACACTGTGTCCCCCATATGCCTCAGAGGCATGAAACAGTTACTTTTTAGTTTGTTTTTTTTGTTGTTAAATTTGAAATACCAGTCTTATGAATAGACTCATTTGAATAACAGCCTTTCAAATTAACTGTCTGATTTTCAGCCTCAAATGTGGCAGGTACTTTTTGTGCCATGAAGCTGGAGACAACTTTTGCGAGATTCGAAGTGTTCAGAGTGGTGCAGAGTATGTATAAAGTCTAGATGTCCTTTGGTTCAGTTGTTTTCTCATCAGATTGTGTGGTTTATCTGCCAGTGTCATGCCTGAGCAAAGACATTTTATCACTGTGTTGAACTCTTCTGTTGTGATCCATCATGGAATTTTTTTGTTGTCATAAAGTTTTACATGCTTATTTTACTTGAAATAGGTGATTGTATAACCCCAAAGAGAAAAAAAAGTAATTTACAGAAATAAAAGAATTAGGCTGTCCGTAAGCTGCTTTTTGTGATCAAACCTATTGTAATCCATCACATGGTCTCATTTATGTGGGGTTGACTTTCACGCGAAAGTCACTTATTCCTTTTGCATGGTCCCATTTATGTAAATTGACTTTCCCATGAAAGTCACTTATTCCTTTTACATGGTCTCATTTATGTGAGGTTGACTTTCACATTAAAGTTGCTTGTTCCTTATCGTACTGACTGTTACAACATAGTTAGCTTTACGAGTTCCAAGTTTCTAATCACATTTCTCATAGATTGTTGTAGTAGTATCATAAATATAAATGCATGCAGGAAATTGGGTTCTTCGCTGGTTGTGATTCACTAGTCTCCTGTAATCTTAATCTTTGCTCCCATAACATATAGAAATAAGCACAGGTTGTAAGCTTCATATTTAGCGTCTTAACTCTTCTCATGCCTAATGACTAAAAATGGTCACTGCTGGTTTGTGTCTATAGTGCCATGTGACTATATTTCACTACATGCTTTGTTTCATTAAAAACCCGGTGTAACATTTAGATTGTAAAGATTTAGTGTGCATGCCATTGACCCTGTTCATCATGGCCAAAGAGTGGTTAGTAATGAGGGAGAAAATCAAAGTGATCGTCGTGAATTTTCAATTTTTGGTGATGTAGATAGGGATATGGACATGCCTTGTGACCAGACCACTGTTCTTGAATGTATCCCAAGTAGATCTAGACATATTAGACAATTGGATAAGTAGTCAGAAGGTTATTTCAGACATTATTTTAGGGAGAAAGGCACATACAATCGCAAGACAAGATCAACAGGTAGTTGTACGTACTGTACTCTAAACCTAGCCGATGGTAAGTAGGACACAATTATTGTCTAAAAACATCACATTACTTCTTTTTTTTTTTCCTAAAAAAAACTCTGCATTTATGAAATCTTCATACATGTTTAGTTATTTTGAAACATAATAAGTACACATAACATGGAAATAATGTATTTCATTCACTTTTCCAACTATACCTCCGATACATATCAAATACGCGCTTTTACTCCAGCATCAAATGGAGCGTCTGTGTTTCCTCATGTGGCTCAGGAAGAGTTAAATTTGATCTACTTTAGGATTGCACTTTTGGTATTAACTCTTTTGTTCCACAGACAGTATTTTTGCAATGCAGAGTTTGAACTAGGTAATATTTAGTTGTTCTTAAAAAAGCTATGATATCTTGTGCTTGATTTACAGTAAAAATAAACCTACGGCAGGAGCTAAACCAAAGAAGATGGTAAACACAGAAGAGCAAGTCCCTTGGATTCCTATTGATCCAACCATCTTGCTGCCATTTCACATTGCTAACAACAGAATCCCTGCTACTTTCCTACCTAAAGGTGAATATTATTTTTTTACAGCCGTTGTAGTAGTTATTATTGTTATATAGTTAATATTGTTATACCTGTCAATTATTATTTGATCAAATCAGCCATGCAGGAAGCTGCATATTAAAATGATGCTAAACATCCACAAAAAAGATAACGTCAAACATGCTTCAAAATTCTTTTCTAGACCAAAGAAAGCAGGCAGAAAAGTGAGAAACATCAAACTGAATACAGAACTTCTTAAAAATGACCAAGAACTGCGAGAACAATACAAATTTATTATAACAAACAGATACAATGCAATAGCAAAGATAAATAGTATAGATGAACAATGGGCAATGTTAAGAGATTCTATCCACCAAACTGTTAAGGAGATAATACCACTGAAAAAAGAAGCCCCTAGAAATAAGTGGATGACAGACGACATCTTAGGACTGATGGACAACAGGAGGAGGAGAAAAAATAACCAAGAAAAATCTCTCTCTCTCTCTGAACCTTAAGTGCCCAGGGCACATGGGGCTTCTGCAAGGGTTTTCCACAAATGCCTGTGTAGACAAACTCTCATAATAAAGGCAGCAAAAACATGCACAAACGAATTAATGAACTCACACGCTGGAAAACAAAATATACCACAGTATGCCTGAAATCAAAAGAAGATAAAATGTTAATGGGAAAAGAAGACATTGTAGACAAGTGGACAGAGTACATCTGTGAGCTATATGGAGGAGAAAGACCAGAATTAACACCAGATACTGAAAAATGTGATGGACCACCAATACTTGAAGATGAAATCATAGATGCCTTCAAAAACATGAAGAAAGGAAAAGCGACTGGGCCTGATAATATAACAATAGAAGAAATAGAGGCGCTAGAGGAGATAGGAATAAAAATAATAACCACGTTACTGAATGACATTTACAACAGTGATTATATGCCCAGTGACTTGCCTAAATCCACGTTTGTAGCACTACCAAAGAAACCAGGTGCAAAGGAATGTCATGACCACCGGGCTATCAGCCTCTATGTCACATAACAAAGCTACTTCTGAGAATCATTATGAGAAGAACAAGGAAAAAGATAAAAATGGAAATAGCAGATAAACAGTTTGGATTTGTTGAAGGAAAGAGAATACACAATGCCATTTATGCTTTACGACACTAACAGAAAGAGCTTTAGAAGTACAGAAAGATCTCTACTTCTGCTTCATTGATTACACCAAGGCATTCGACAAGGTGAAACATAATGAACTTATTAAAATGCTTGAAGACATCAATATAGACCTGAGGATTGTAAAACATCTATACTGGCAGCAAGAAGCAGCAATTCAAGTTGAAAATAGAACTGGAAAATATCAACCTATAAAACAAGGGGTGTGACAAGGATGTGTACTATCTCCAGATCTTTTTTCTCTGTACAGAGAGAATATTCTAAGAATGATCATCATAGAACTAGGCATAAAAATTGGAGGATACAATATTAACAACCTTAGGTGTGCTGACGACACACTACTAATAGCTGAGAACCAACAAGACCTACAAAATCTCTTGTATAAAGTCGTCAAAGAAAGTGAACAGAAAGGCCTTACTTTAAACTTCAAAAAGACAGAGACTATGGTTATATCTAAGAAACAGAATCCACCAGCATGTAGTATAAAATTAAATGGAACTATTCTAAAGCAGGTGCAGAAATTCAAATACCCTGAAGCAGTAATAACTTCAGATGGGAAATGCAGAACAGAAATTAGGAACAGAATAGGCCAAGCAAAGACTGCTTTTCAGAGAATGAGAAACATATTAGCTAACACATCTTTATCAATGAATGTTAGAAAACGAGTTCTAAAATGCTACACCGAACCTATCTTGTTATATGGAAGTGAATCATGGACAGTAGGCAAGTCTGCACAAAAATCATTGGAAGCAGCAGAAATGTGGTTTATTAGAAGAATGTTGTGAATCCCCTGGACAGCAGAAATAACTAATGAAGAATGTATGAGAAGAGCTGGAGAGACAAAAAACCTTGTCAAAAAGATAAGAGAGAGCCAATGTACTTTCATAGGACATGCAGTGAGAAGAGGGGGCATAGAAAATATTATAACAACAGGAAAAATAGAAGGAAGAAGATCAAGAGGAAGACCAAGAGAAATGATACTGGACAGTCTGACGGGATGGTGTGACAGGAGATCGCCAACTGAACTGATGGCCTGCATGAAGGATCAGGTACTCTGGAGAAGCATAATAGCCAATGCCAGTCGGCACGGCACATGATGATGATGATGATGAGACCAAAAACAGCCATTCCTTTATTAAAACAATATTTATTATCACCCATCATACACTACGAACAACACCGAGTTTAAAGGCTGAGCACATATGGGTGTGTCCTGAGTGTAAGGAGGCCCATCTCTAAGCCAGCAGCAGAGAGTGGCCATTCTTCAAGTTCAAGTTATTAAAACAGTAGCTATTGTACAACTATATAATGTCTGTTGTTTATAAGCCCACATTTCAGGTTTTGTTTTTAAGGCACTTGTATTAGTTATAACGTGTTATACTTCTATTTATAGTATTTACAGCAGTAACGTATGTTATCATGGCAGCTTTGTATTTTACTTTTTACAGCAGTAATGTATTTGTTACAGTTTGTTACTTTTTTCCAGCAATAACATTTGTTAAAGCAATACTTTTAAAACAGCAGTATTTGTTGAATTCAGTTTTTTATAGAAATAGTGGTGGCCTGGTTGGGCACTTAGTCTACTAATCCAGTAGTACTGGGTTCAAGACCCAGCAGTGAGGATTTTTTTTTCTGGTAACACAACACCATAAAGGCCCCATACTCCACCCAGCCTGTAAAAAATGGGTACTAGAGAAATCTGGGAAGATAAATGCAGCCAGGTGTGATACTGGCCACATCACATTTTGTGTACCAAAGGTCTTGGAAATACAGACCTAACACTATTCCTAATATGCCTTAATGGCATGGAAATGGAGATTTTACCTTTTCCTTTTACAGAAATAGTATTTATTCAGCAAAAAATATGAAGCTGGATTGCTCATAAAATATTAGGCTGCCTTTCTGTTATGTAGCATGCTAAGAAAACCACATTATTAATGTGATATAATTGTGGCTGTTGATATAATCTAATTTTTTTCTCCTTCTCTGACTGCTCTTTCCAACAGATCATGTGGTGAAGAATTTTAACCTTCATGGCCAAAGGAGAAATCAACCAAGCAAAAGTAGTGAACCCCGAAACCAAGATGGCAGCAACTCTTTTTGGGGAAAACACAAAAAGAAGAAGAAGAAAAACAGCAAGAAGAAGACTTTCTAACTTCTTGTTTTGATTTCAAGAGCTTGGGACATTCATACTCAATTAATTTTGTCCAGTTATTACTGTGGAAGTTGTAGGGCATTGGTTTTACATGTTTATTTGATAATTTTTTTATTTCAGGTCGTAATCAAAATTCTTTTACATTGTTAAAGTTTTGATGTGTTTTTTTTTTTTTGCATCAGAACTAGTAGCTTCAAACTCTGATGATTCATGCTTCAGTTAAGATATTGTAATATCTGATTTGATAATCTTATCACATGTGAATTAAATAATGGTGTTTTAGTTGTGAAAAAGAGCTAGAAATTAAAGTGGTTCTTTTTGGAACAGAAATTAGGTATTTATTCAGCTCCTTCAGGTGGTTTTGTGCAATTTATCAGATGTGGGCCCCACCCCCTCCTTTTTTTTTTGATCAGATGTTTGACAGAACATTTATGAAAAGGTTGCCATGTATTTAGAAAAGTACGTGATATGCTTTTTAAACTGCTCAGTACCATTCTGTGACTTCTTGATGCTAGGACTTAATATTTCAGTCATTAAAATTGTATATGATTGTTTAATAAATGTTTC
Organism: Achatina immaculata; assembly: GCA_009760885.1. Lineage (NCBI taxonomy): Eukaryota > Metazoa > Mollusca > Gastropoda > Stylommatophora > Achatinidae > Lissachatina > Lissachatina immaculata. The sequence goes on from CM019703.1 coordinate 7,986,774, forward strand.
TTCAGTTATATTTAATTATTGTGTAATGGTCATGGCTTTCAGCTACACTTTTAAAAAATTTGAAATTAAAATCCATGCACATCTGCTAAAAGAAAGAAAGAGAAGGAGGGAAGAAGGAAGGAAGATTTTTTGCACTTATTCTTGTTCTCATAAATTTACTGTCAGTCCACTGAAAAGCTGAGTTCAAACTCTTCCAAATATATCTGGAGTCTTATTATTTGAAACAATTTTCTGGAATCTTCACCTGACAAGATATATTTCTTTCTTTTGTGTTGCAAGGCTTTGCTTCACAAAAACTCATAAATAGAACAGCTGTTTTTCTAAACATTGTTCAGACTATGAAAATTCATAAGGAAGGATGATCCATGTCATGCTCTCCTTCCAGTTTTCTATGGTCTGCTTTAGTGAGATCATTGATTCAGTTCCGGTCATAGAGATTCCACGTCTCAGCAGCGAAAGTCACTCTTCATCATCAACTTTTTTTTTTATTACTGTGCACTGTCTGGATAGCATTGGCCATCTTACTTTTCCATTTTGTGCAGTCTTCTACTGTCATTTCTATTTCCCACAATCTTCTGCCAGTTTTAAAATGAGACAAGCTGTAGCAGAAGATATTTCACAATCACCTAAAGACTGTGCTGGCATATAGGCCTTGGCTACAACAGCTTTTAGGCTGCCAGCTCAGAGTTGGTGTGAAGCTCTCATCAAATTTAGTCCTCCAATTATTCCTTCAGGTCTTTCGTTAAGTGAAAAGGAAAAAAAAAAAAAACAGTGAATTTGTTCTAAAAATGCATGCTGGTCACAGGTAATACTTACTTGTTCATAATCTATAAATGCAGATGGAAATGTCTACATCTCCTTGACGCATGTGAACAACTTTGTGTATACTGATAATTATGCAAATAAACACCCTGGTGTCAGAATATTCTGGTTAAAAAAAAAAAACACTGGTGACAAAAAGTCCTGTTTTAGCTCACTACCCTCACTGCAAGTTTAAATCTGGGCACTAAAGGAAACAATCTACAAACTTCATTCCCTGTCCTTCTGTTATGTGATGTAATGAATGTAAATACCACAAGCAACAAACCAACTTACAATGTTACATAGATACTGAGGTGGGATGTTGATGAGAAAAAAAAAGAAGAAAAGCTAGAGAACAGTATGCATGCAGAGAGGTGGACATTACTCTTTTTTTTCAAAAAGATGAAATAGAATAAGATGGTGATCCATATAGTCAGTCTATAAAGGAAAAAAACACAGGATAGTGATAACATCACCGGATCTCCCCTGGGAACAACTGTGTTAAGAACACACACTTATCTTAACACAGTCTTTGTGAGACTGGGAAAATAGATCTGTTTGCTTAAAAACTCTAATCTACTTCTGTAGCCCAGAAACCTGTAGCAATCAACACAAATTTTAACTATTATTTTTGTAAAATGTAATGTCAGGTTGGTGGATGGATGGATGGGGACATTGAGATCGCTGGCAGGGATGAGGAAAATCTGGTGTGAAACCAATGAAGCCAGGACGTGACCACCCTATGGCTCTTTACAGCAATGGCTATCAGAATGATGTAAACAAAACAGAGCCAGCAGACTATAGGTGGCGGGGAATGGATATCATTGATGCACTTATCAGATTCCTCATCCCAAAGTCAGAGTGTCTCCATGGAACTGTCCTCAAAACCGTCTGGCCGACCAGTGTTGCATGCTGGATCTGATGTGGAGTTAGGGTTTAAGTACAACCACTATAGACTGGAAAACAAAGATTTTGCCAGCCCAGCCTACACCACTGTCTTCATGGCAGTCCGAGCAAGACCACAGTCTGCCCTAGCAAGGAAAGGTGCTGAAGTCGGAGGTACCCAGCCAAAAGGCGCATCACAAAAATCAGGATACCACGCATCATCGCAAGTGTGCGTACGAAAAAGATCAATGGATAAATGCTCTCTAAAAACGTATACTCATTTTCAACATTTGTAGCTGTAGATGTAACTAAAATTTATTTTCTTCTTTTATATTTCAAGTGTTCACAATGTGTATACCAACAACCACAATCTCCATCATTTATTTGTCCCTCATTTATTCTTTTGTCAGATCTACACTTCTGTGTACTAAGTTTATCATGCCACAAGGGCGACTAGAGAATATGGTGTTAGTATAGATAGTTTCCTTGACTTTTTGGCACACTAGAAGGTTATTACGTCTGGCTCCCTTAACCTTCCCAGCTCCAGATGAAGCCAGGTGCCTGTTTCTACAGCTGGGGTGGCTAGGGCACATGGGGCCAGGTTCGGACTACTAACCTCACTGTGAGAGATCTAACAAATTTGCAACTCTCTGGCACCTTGCTCATGTATATTGTTCTTAATTCTCTTGAATAACTCAACAATGCCTACCTAACATAAAAAAAACTATGCATTTGAAATCACTTTTTTTTAATGGATTTTTTTTTTTACCAAAAAAAACTATTCAAACAATATAGCTAATACATGGTAAGACAGCAAAATGTAGTTAAACCAAAATGGAGTGCTGTAATTCAAGCAGCTTTTACATTATTTGATAACAGAGTTTAGTGAATTGTGGGTGTTTATTTAATTGTTTACCACTTCTTGTAACTCCTGTCCTAGTCAATCTTGATAATTTATTTGAACCCTTTCCTGGTCTATTCAATGATGTTATCCATCTTAACAACAGCAATTATCTCTGACTCACAGACACTGAAGAGCTTTTACATTTTATGTTATATCTGACTTCAGTATGAATTTTAAAATTAATAATTCTGAAACAGAACAATATAGTAGAAGAATAAAGAAGATTAAGAAAAAAAAAATAATAAAAAAAGTTTTAAAATTTATATATATATATATCTGACACTGTCAACAGAGGTGCACTGTGGAAAATCCTAAGATGGCACGGCTTCTCCCATAAGATAGTGAATGTAATCAAAGTCCTATACGAGGGTTTTCAGTGCAAACTGATCTGTAGAGAACATACCTCCAGCAGCTTTAGGGTACAAACAAGAGTAAAGCAGGGATGTGTGCTATCACCAACATTATTTATCTTGGCAGTAGACTGGTTAATGAAGGAGGCAACATCAGATAAACGCAGAGGATTACAATGGACCCTTGACACAGTGCTGGAGGACCTTGACTTTGCTGACGACATTTGTCTATTATCAAGCAGCCACAAAGATATGCAAGATAAAATAAACAAGCTAACTCAGAATGCAAACAACATAGGACTAAAGATCAACGTAGGAAAGACAAAGTTAATGAAGCAAAATGTGAACAACAGAAATGTACTCAGAGTAGACAGCAAGTTAGTGGAGGAGGTCAATGAATTTGTATACCTTGGCAGTAGAGTAGTAGAAAATGAGGATAGCACAGAGGACATCAACAACAGACTTACTAGAGCAAGCCAGGCTTTTTGCAGTGCTGCAGACTATATGGAAATCTAAAGAACTAAGCATAAATATGAAAATCGGGATATTTAAGAGTAATGTTCTAAATGTACTACTCTATAGAAGTGAATGCTGGAAAATCACCAAAACCATAGAAAACAAGCTGAATTCTTTCCAGATTAAATGTTTACGAAGAATTAGAAAAATATTTTGGCCAAACACTATAAGAAATAACATCTTATTAGCAGAAATGCAGATGAAACCACTGACAACAATTATTGAGGAAAGACACTGGCGATGGTTGGGACAAGTGCTCCGAATGACTGACAACTCACTACCAAAAATAGCACTAAGATGGAGACCACAGGGGAACAGAAGTAAGGGTAGACCAAAAGAGACATGGAGAAGAACAACAGGAAGGATGTTGAGCAATAGAGGGCTCACCTAGGCAAGAGCAGAAAAAAAAGGCAAAGGGCAGTCATTTGTGGAAAACAGTTGCAGAAGCCCCATGTGCCCTGGGCACTTAAGGTTCAGAGAGAGAGAGATATCTTACATCCTTCCAATGCCGTTAAACGTCGCATAGGGCTCGCATGGTAGTTTGCTAAGTTTTCCTGTTTTCAATGAGCTTTTCAGCCTCATCAAGAGATTTTATGCCTACTATACTGTTCAAAAAAAGAAACACAACACTGCTGTAGTTGTAATGGATGCCAAATTTCAAACTTGTATCAAAATTTTATTTTACAGAATTAATGTTTCCATCTTGGCATGAAGAAACTTTAAGACTTTAACAACGAAATGATGTTCATTAAATCTGGTTTGGACTCTTATTCTCTGAGACTGAGGCTACCATTTCAGTAAGGTGTATAGCCTCCTCTGGCCTGTATCAGAGAACAACATCTCCTTGACATGGATCTGATTAGCTATTGGATCTGTTGTTGGGATGGCTGCCCATTCTTCCTGCAATGCTAGAGACAACTGTCGGAGATTGGTTGGTGCCACGTCTCACTGGCGGACCTGTCTGTTGAGTTCATCCCATAAGTGTTTTATTGGGTTCATGTCAGATGACATGGATGGTCACAGAATGGTCTGGACATTGTTGTCAGCAAGAAACTGGGTGGTGAGTTGTGCCACATGAGGTCGAGTGTTATCCTGCTGAAAAATCAACCCTGGTGCAGCCAGAAGTGGAAGAACATGAGGACGAAGAATTTCAGCGACGTATCACTGGGCATTCAGGCATCCTTCAATTTGCACCAGGTCACTTCTTCCCATGAAGTTAATCGTCCCCCACACCAGTACACCTCCACAACCATGTGGAGGAGCCTCATCCAAGCAGTTCTGGGCGTAGCGCTCATGGACTCTGTGATAAAATCTTCTCCGTCTATCATGTCACTGGAGAAGAAATAATGATTCATCACTAAACCAAACCCTTCTCCAATCATTCGCAACAGTCCACTGACGATGCTGGTTCACCCACTGCAGTCAGTTCTGGCGATGCCAGTCCATAAGAACAGGACCTCTGTATGGTCTTCTAGCTCAAAGATCAGCATCATGCAGCCGGTTCCTGACCGTTTGATCTGAAATTTGACAAGCTGCTGTCATTAACTGGATGTTGAGGATGCAGAAGCAAATTGATTTCTGAAGTGACACAGCCATATGAAGCGGTCTTCGCCAAGAGTTGTGACTATGGGTCTTCCACTGCGCGGCCAGCCTGCAACTGAGCCAGTTTATTGAAATCATCTCCAAAGGCAACTAATGGTGCTTATCTTATCTTATCTTATATCTTATATCCTTCCCGTGCCGTTAGACGTCACATAGGGCTCGCAAAGTAGTTCGCCAATTTTTACTGTCTTCGGCGAGTCTTTCAACCTCATCAAAGGATTTTATGCCTGTTAACTTGGCCTCTCTTAATAATGTTCTCTTCAGAATTTCACGCGGTCTGCCCCTTTTTCTTCGGCCTGTTGTGTTCCACTTGATAGCTTGTTTTGGGATTCTCTGCTCATTTCTTCTCATCAAGTGGCCAACATATGTTCAGTCATCTGTCTTATCTCTGCATTGTTCTTGAATTCGTGAATCATCTGCTGAGTACAATTCAGGTCAGCACGTGAAGTTGATGTCCAAGTGAACATTTCAGGCAATTTGCCCTTGTCTGATCAGCAAACTTCAGTTTAAATCGTAACATCGTATTTGTTGCGTTTTGAACAGTATAATTTGGCCTCTCTTAACAATGTCCTCTTTAGATTTTCACATGGCTGACCTCTTTTTCTTCAGCTTGTTGTGTTCCACTTGATAGCTTGTTTTGGGATTCTCTGATTGTTTCTTCTCATCACGTGACCGATATATGTCCATCTCCTTTTTCTGATCACCCATGAGACAAGTTGTTGTTTGCTCATGTGACTTATCTCTGCATTGTTCATTCCACTTTATACAGAGTGTTTTCCATAGGCATTTGTTTTCAAAAGAGTCTAATTTCTCGTCTATTTCTTTAGTTATTTTCCAACTGTTGCATGCATAGATGAGGGTGGATATTACATTTGAATTGAAAAATCTTAGCTAGGTTTTTGTGCTTTTGAGTGCCATATGTTCTCAAGATTCCTGAAGGTCAATGCTGCTTTTGCAATTCTAATTCTAACTTCCTTTCTGGTGTCACCATCCTAGTCTATGTAGCTGCTGAGGTATGCAAAATTGATGTACTTCTTTAGCAGCTGTTCCTTCTACGTATATTTCCTTCTTGATTAATGTGAAGTTTCATTATTTTTTTTCCTTGTTAATTTCAAGTCCTATTTTGCTAGCCAATGAAGACATCGTCATCAGGTGCTGTGCCGACTGGCATTGGCTATTATGCTTCTCCAGAGTACCTGATCCTTCATGCAGGCTATTAGCTCACTTGGTAATCTCCTCTCACACCATCTCATTGGACTGTCCGGTATCATTTCTCTCTGTCTTTCCCTGGCTATTTTTCCTGTTGTTACAATATTTTCAATGCCCCCTTTCGGTCAGTCAGTCATTTGCATGTCCCTTGCTGAACTTTGCCTCCCTAACAGCTCTCCTGTAGGCCTCTCGGTTGTAAGCAAGATGGCCTGCTGCTGATGCATCCATTTCCAGACAATGATGTCTTGCAGCCATCTTCACCTTGTTCTTCCTCTTTTTCCCATTATGTAATCTTCCAAGACAGTCTTTGCTAAATTCTCATGGTGTTTAATGTGTCCAAAGTATTTAAGTTTTCTCTGTTTAATCCTCTTTACTAGCCAACTAACTGCATGGCGAAGTGGTTAGTGCACTGGTCTCTCATGGCGAAGGTCGGGTTTCAAATCCGGCCGGAGGCACCCCAGTCACCCAGCTGTAGAGATGGGTACCTGACTTCTTCTGGAGTTGGGGAAGGAAAGGCGGCCAGGAATGATACTGACCATATCACCCTCTAGCGTGCTGACAGGTCAAGGAAAATATGGGCACTAACACCATATCCCTATGTGCCTCTAAGACATGACAGGATTACCTTTACCTTTTTTTACCTTCTGCAATATTAAGTTCTTGCAATATGGATATATTTGTTCTTTTTTGTGTCCATGATATTTGAAGAACTCTTCTGTAGCATTTACATTCAAAGGCATTTGTGTTTCTCAGCTTTTTTGTCATGTAACAACAGGAAAGTGAAGACAGGGTATCTGTTGTTTTTTGGTTTTTTTTTGCATCAAATTCACATTGTCACTGATATGTCATCTGCAAAATCAAGATCTTCCAGTTGGGTCCCATGTACCCAATCAATGCCTATTTTACCTGTGCAACACTGTTTCCTTATGAAGTCTATGGCAATTCCAAAAAAAGCAAGGGAGATAGTATACATCCTTGTTTCACACCTGTTTCAATCTGGAACCATTTACTCATTCCTTCTTCTGTGTTAACTGCACAAACATATCTGTTGTAGAGATCCTTAATGATGTTGACAATTTTAGATGGTATTCTATATAGTCTTAAAATTCTCCACAATGAATCTCTCTGTGTATGCTGTAAAATTCCTTTTTAAAGTCTATGAAGTTAAGGATTGATGTTTTTCTGCTTTTCAGTATGTTCTTCAAGTATTATTCTTAAAGTAAAGATCTGGTCAAAACAGTTTCTCCCTTTTCAAAATCCTGCTTTTTCTTCTCTCATTGCAGTATCCACTATATCTTTAATTCTATCCAGAATAACTTTGCAAAATACTTTTGACACAACTGATAGTAAGGTTACTCCTCTCCAATTGTTGTAGTCACTAATGTTGCCTTTTGGTATTTTAACAATGATTAATTTTTTTCCATTTAGAAGGGACCTTTTCTTCTTTCCAAATTTTATTAAACATTCTCTGTTGTTGCCTCATGTTGTCACCGTTAACAGCTTTTAACATTTCGGCTGTTATTTCATCTTCACCTGCCTTTGTTATTAGCCATTAGATTCACTGCTGTTTCAATTTCGTTCAGTGTAATTTCATCTAGGTTGACATTTAGCTGTGGGCTTGGTAAGCTGGTTTCAAGGCTTATCAATTCATTTGGGTGTGGTCAATTAAGTATTTCTTGGAAGTGTTTACCCCATCTTTGCTTTTGGTCTTTCTTTGGATGTAATAGTACCCACTGGCCCCTTATGTAATGTTATATAGAGTTGTGCTGTCTCCTGTTTTTGCTGTTTTCTCTGCTTCTTTCACCATGTTGTCTATGTATTGTCTCTCTTCTAGCTAAACTTTTTACTTTATTGTCTAGTTCTTTGTATGTTGCTTTTGCCAAATCTTTTCCAAGATCTGTTGTAACATTCAACATGGCTAATTTGGCTGCTCATCTTTCATGTATGTATTTCCATGTATTTTCTAATATCCATGCTTGTCTATTTTTTTTTTTTCAGTCTAGCACTTGCTTTTGCTGCTGTGGTTATAGCTGTGCTGTAAGAACTCCATAATTCATCTATATCTGTCTCCTTACCTCATTGAGTGTTGCGAAATGATTGATAAGTTCCAAATTGAAACTCCTGTTAGTATTTTCTTCCTGTAGGCTGTAGCTGGCCAAAGATATCTTAGTAACAACAGCTAAAGACATGGTTCCAGTAAAGAAAACACAAAAGAATAGATGAATCACAGCAGGTACACTAGAACTGATAAAATAATGTAGAGAAATGAAGACGCAATGGAGAGTGACAAACAACAACAAAGATAAATATAAAACTTTAACAAAAGAAGTACGAAGAAACATAAGAAAAGACAAAAAACAATACATACAAGATTGTTGTGAAAGAATAGAAGAACATCAGAGGTGTGGAAGAGATAGTGAAATGTTTAAAGAAATGAAGACATTGACGAGAAATGTCACACCTAAGCTAAATGTAATTTGTGATGAGATGGGGAATACCCTGACAGAGACAGAGGAAATTCTGGAAAGATGGAAGGAATATTGCAAAAGAATGTATGAAACAACCGACTGTGGAAGCAGAAATCAACAGTGTGAATTATTACTGGAGGAGAAAGAACCCGAGCCGACAATGGAAGAAGTTTTATGGGCAATAAAGAGTCTGAAAAATGGTAAATCACCAGGATGTGATGAGATAACCGCTGAATTTATTAAAGCAGGAGGAAAGGAGTGTGCAACAATCTATCATGCACTATGTAAAAAGATATGGCATTCAGGTATTTGGCCAAAAGAATGGAAAAGAACTGTATTCATACCACTGCCAAAAAAGGGTAACCTGAAATTATGCACCAACTACAGAACTGTTGCCCTGATTAGTCATGCCAGTAAAATTCTGTTAAAAATCATAATGGGTAGACTTCGAAAGAAAATAGAAGAAGAAGTCAATATGGTCCAAGCTGGCTTCAGGCAAGGAAGAGGATCAAGAGATCATATATTCAATCTAAGATTAATAATAGAGAAATGCATGGAGTTTAATGTGAATCTATATTTATCCTTTATAGACTACTCAAAGGCATTTGATTGTGTACAACACCAGAAACTTTGGGAAATAATGGAAAAAATGGGATTTCCAACACATTTGATACAATTAACATCACTGCTGTATTTAGACCAACAAGCAGCAGTCAGAATAAATGGTGAAACAACAAGTTGGTTTGACATAAAACAAGGGGTCCGTCAGGGGTGCATATTGTCACCCTACTTATTTAACTTGTATACTGAAAATATAATGAGGAATGTTAGAGAAGATGTAGACAAAGAATATTACGATGCCATAACAGTTGGAGGTTATGAAATACCAGAGATTAGATATGCTGATGACACAGTATTGCTGTCCACAACACAAGAAGGAATGGAAAAACTAATTATGTCAGTCCGCAAGAACAGCGAAGAGCAGAACCTCTATCTTAATGCAAAGAAAACTAAAGTGATGACAACTGACAAAACAAACAAGGCAACTGAAATATGTATCAATGAGGAAAAACTGGAAGAAGTGGAGAGTTGTGAATATCTTGGATCACTACTAACTAATAACGGAGATACAATGAGGGAAATTAAAAGGAGGACATCTATTGCTCTTCAGAAAGTAAAACAAATAAAGAATCTGTGGAGAGGAGCAGACAGAACCACAAAAATAAGATTTTTAAGGGCATGCATCTTTCCCATCGCAACATATGCCTGTGAGACCTGGACACTTAACAAAACAGCTGAGAAGCACATAAATGCCTTTGAATGTAAATGCTATAGAAGAGTTCTCCAGATATCGTGGACACAAAAAAGAACAAATATATCTATACTACAAGAGCTTAATATTGAAGAAGGCTGGCTAGTAAAGAGGATTAAAGAGAGAAAACTTAAATATTTTGGCCACATTAAACGTCATGATAATTTAGAGAAGACCGTATTGGAAGGATACATAATGGGAAAAAGAAAAAGAGGAAGACCGAAACGAAGATGGCTGCAAGACATCGTTGATGATCTGGAAATGGATGCAGCAGCAGCAGGCCATCTTGCTCACAACCGAGAGGCCTACAGGAGTGCTGTTTGGGAGGCAAAGTTCCGCAAGGGACATGCAAAGGAATGAATGAATGAAGGCTGTAGCTGTTTATCTTTCTGGGTATTGATTTCTTGTGTTGGCTTTTCAGTTTTAGTCTTATTTTCCCTATACACAGGTTGTGGTCACTGCTGACATCTGCACCTCTATATGGTCTTACATCTATCAATGATGTTCTGAACTGCTTTCTAATACAAAAATAGTCTGTCTGGTTTCTGGTTCTATCATCTGGAGATATCCATGTTGTTTTATGTACCTCTTTGTGTGGAAATACTGTTTCTCCTATGACCATGCCCTATGTTAGACATAGTTAAATTAATCTTTCTCCAATCTGATTTATCAATTCCTTCTTTCCCCATTATTTTTTGATATCACTGTCATCTTTTCCTATCTTGGCATTGAAGTCTCCCATGACAATTAGGATGTCGTTGTTTAGGGACTTTGTAACTGAAATCATCTTTTATTTCATCACCTGCTTCGTTCGTGAGTGCATAACATTGTATGATTGTGATTCTTCCGTGTCTAAGTTTGTATCTTGGTCTTATTATATGACTGTTCACTGGTTCCCATTCTATAAAGCTCTTTGCTGCTACATTTGACATAATTATACCCACTCTTTCTTAGTATTTTCCATGTTCTCTGCCTGAATGTATTATTAACATAACAGTTTTCCACTATTCTTTTCCCTGCTTCTGGCCATCACATTTCACTGATGCTCGGCACATCTAGATGGTACCTATCCATTTCTCAGATTACTTGAGCAGTTTTTGATGGTGCTGCCATTGTTTACATTCCAGAATCCAATCTTTGTCACACATTTGGAGTCAATGAGTGCATTCTTTTGATCTTTGTCCGAGTTCTTCCCTGATGCATCACCCTTGACTCGGTTGGTTTTGTTGCGAGTTTTCATAACAATTACTTTTTTTCTATAACAAAACATAAACATTGTATAACAATAACATCAAATGAGTGATGAAAAATAACATTAGAAAAAAAACTATCTCAATTGCATTTCAGTTTTAAAACTTCCATAATTTACTGCTCCTAGAAACTGAAACTGTTCAACACTGAGAACTCATCTGTTCCACTGAATGTCTTTAACTCTTTCCGTGCGGGAGAAGAAACACGGACATGTCGTGGCGTGCGGGAGTAAAACGCGGGTCTTGATAGGGTTGGGGGTATAGGTGTAAAATGGAATGGAAAATAGTATTTCCATGTACTTCTGTATACTTAATATGTGTCAAAGTATAGCTAAATGAATGAAAATTTCATAAATGCAGACTTTTTTAGGAAAAAAAGAAGTAATGTGATGTTTTTAGACATTGACTGTGGCCAGCTCACCATCGGCTAGGTCTAGATTCGCGCTACTTACCCCTACCTACCATCTAAGATGTGTAGATCTACTTGTCGATCTCGTATTGTGACTCCGTATTGCATTTTCGCTGAATGAATGCCTGAAATAACCTCCTAACTACTCCTAACTACTTCTCCAGTCGTCTAAATATGTCTAAATCTACTTAGAAAACATTCAAGAGCAGCAGGGTGGCCATAGGCTATGTCCATACCCCTATCTACATCGTCAAAAATTGAAAATTTTCCATGCTTCGCGTCCTTTTTCTCGCTCGGCATCGCTCGTAACTAGGTAAGCATTCGCCATTTTGAAAGTGTCACCGGAATCGCGGACGAAATATGTACAATCTAAATGTTACACCGCTTGTTTTAATGAAACAAACAATGACAAATTTTCGACCATACGGTAGCTTGGGACCGCCGGAAATGTCGAAAATTTGACCAAACGCACGGGAAGAGTTAAAGAACCCTTTTATATCATTTTTCATTGTTAAAGATTGTACTGGCCATCTTGACACTCTAAACATCAAACTCATTGAGGAAGAATCCTAGTTAGACAATGACATGCTTTCAGATTGGTTATCAAGAGGGAAATGCTCTGCAAAGGTTTTACTCATGCTACCTTCACTCCTTATATGTTTGTGGCAACTTATGGGTGGTAAATCAGCTAGGTTTGTTCTTTGCTCTCTGCCTATCAGACTATGTTTCTATCAAATATGAGATTATTTTATATCACAAAACTTCAGGAATCTAATTATCTGTGGAGGCAGTGGCAACTTATGAACATTTTCATCTATATTTGGGGGGACTAACTTTCGTACAACTACACGACACTGAGACTGCAAATCTGGTGGATCACAATTAAGACTATCAAGAGCTTCCAGCAGAGCTGTGCATTCTCTTGAAGTAGTTTCTGCAGATAACACTCTGAATGCAGCAAAGTTGAGTTCCTGTTTTGATACCCTACTTCCTGCTGCTATCAAAAGACTCACAATTCTGACTTGGTCTTCTGTAATCTTTAGGCTATTCTGAATTGCACCCATCATTCTCATAAGGGGAGACTGTTTGTGGCCATCTCTGGCATTAACATCTGCTCCATAAGCCAACAAAAGCTTGATCTTTTTCTCCTGGACAGTGTCACAAGCTAAATGCAGCGGCACCAATCTGAGGCTTGTCTGGGCATCAACATCTGCGCCCCACTCTAACAGAAGCCGAACAACACCTGTGCTAGACTCAGAAGAAGTGCATGCTGAGTGGAGTGGAGACATGCCTATGATGTTTGGCCTGTTGACATTGGAGCCACTCTCCAAGAGAGTCTGAAATGACATTTGAATGAAAAAAAATTTTTTTTTAAAATTCAAGTATAAAAACACTGGAACAACGCATAACAATAAATGAATAGACATATTTAGTTACAATGAATTTAGAGAATGGCTTGAAACTACCATATAATTGTTTATCATTCTTCTTCTTCTGCATTTGAGGTTGTTGGTCACTTCAGATCCTGATCCCTGTCGACATGGCAAAGCCCGCAGTCCTCTCCAGATCCTGATAGGAGCCCCAAAGCTTTTGCCCCAAGCTTGTGTCCTCTGACCATGTCTCATGCCTCAGGTCTGCATGGTTTTGGCACTCCTGTAGGATATGTTCTTTTTATTGTATTATATAATTTTATATTGTTTATCAGGATCTCAGATAAACAGCATGTCAAGATAATAAGCAGGATTACACTGGGTGATGGGCAAAAGCAAAGAACTCAAGCTGAATGAGACAGTGGTTAACAACCCACATAAAACTATTTGCATCAGGGATAGTGAACCAACAGTTCTTCTTCTTTTCATTCGCTTCTACCACCAAGACCGCCCTGTGATCCTACTGAATTTATGCCTGTGGTCCCCCGTGTGGTCCTTTCGGGGAGATCCCCGAGAGAACCACAAGAGGTTCAGAGTATCGCAGGGCTTGAGCCTGTATTATTGGTGGGTCTCAGAAGTGGGATTGCGTGACATTTTTCGTTGAACCAGTTTAATCCAGAGTTAGACTTTCTCACTGGAAAACGTCGACATGTTTTGAGATACCCGTGTATCACCACTGGGTGAGAGGTGGTTGCCCATACAGTCCAGCGTTGGACTTTCTCACCGGAAAACCTCAGCATGATTAGAATATGCATACATCCTCGCCAGGTGAGAGGTGGTTGTCTATCTAGACTGCCCTAGTCCAGTGTCTCTGACTTCAGCATTTTGTGGTCATGTCCGCTACCCTTCCTGGTTGTGACCAGGACGGAGCTTTTGTCCAGAAGGACAAATCCTCGCCACTAGTGACTTCCACCCCTAGGTTGAGCCGGTTTAGGCATATTATCCCAGTATGGGCGTGTTTAGGACGTGACTGACCTCTAGAGCAGAGGTACCGTGACATGCGTAGCCATCAAGTTTCACCCCTGGTGAAAGCCGGTTTAGGCATATTTCCCAGTATGGGTGTATTTCGGACGTGGCCTGCCTCTAGAGCAGAGGTGCCGTGGTATGAGTAGCTCTCGCAGCGATAATACTGGACATACCAATTAAGCTTCACTTTATCCTTTTCACATTGGCGCCACACAGCAACCCTAATTGGTTTTCTGCATTTTCTTCCTTGGCCGGGAGGAGCTTCACCACATGTGCGGCATCCGAAGAATCTTGCCAGCAGCGTGAACCAACAGTTGATCAAGATTCTATTCTGCCTTCAAGTGATACATATGGTAATAGACAGTAGCCTGGCTGAGTGACTTGGGATCAAAATAAGAAGGCAAACCTGGTTATAAAATTAAATCAGACCAAAACTGGATGGAAATATATTGACCATGTGATGAGAAGAAACAATCAGAGAATCCCAAAACAAGCTGTCAAATGGGACATAACAGGACAAAGAAAAAAAAGGTCAACCACGTGAAACTCTAAAGAGATCATTGTTGAGAAAGACTAAATTGGTGGGCGTAAGATCCCTTGATGAGGTTGAAAAACTTGCCGAAGACAGAAAAACATGGTGAACTTCAATACAGGCCCGAAATGACACTTAACGGCCTGGGAAGGATGTAAGATGAAATAAAACTTGATATGTCAGGCCAAAAGGCACGAATATAAGAGAATAGATGCAAATTGTGATAAAAAAAAAACAATCAATGCTCTTTTGAAGGAAAACACACAAGAAGATTCAGAATTAACTAGCTAATGATAAAACTGAAATACTGCACCTATGATGGATATGATTCAGGCAGGAAACAAAACCTACGTTCTGTATTAACACAGAGTCTCCTGTCAAATGGAAAGAAGATCTCCCGAGAAACACAGACAACAATGTGAAAAGAAATCATGAGGTGAACCATGAGTGAATTTCTGTAGCTGGTCAAAGGCAAAAAAAAGTGGCAAATATGCCAATAGCATATCATTCACAAGGGTCTGATGAGTGCACAAAAAAAATTCACAATAAACAACTTAGTGTTATTTAATTCCTCCTGATATGGGCAGAGATCAGACATTAGTGCCAGCTTCATTTATAACTTTGATCTTCTCGATCCTTGATTTATGAGTTTTTACTTAATATCACTCATGCTAGGCATTAGAATCATATCATATGATATCTCCACATCAATAAATGTCTTATGCTCTGCTTCACCTTTGTGAACATTGACCTTCAGGTTGATTGAAGAGTCAGTCTTTGTAGATAACACACACTTCACATTTAGTACTTCACTGAGGTCAGTGTATTGAAATTTCTTAAACTTAATTGTCATGATAACATTTAATGATACATTTTGACCCACTAATGATAGGATGTATAGGATTTAGCACCTGCAGCAATGTTTTTCTTTTTCAGTTTCTAAGCTGGTTCTAATATTGTTAATGTTGCAATGCTTTGCGCTGCTCTGCTGAGTATTTCAGTTTTAAAATCTTCACTGGTTATTACCACCCGGTACGTGATAATTTAGAGAAGACCATCTTGAAGGGGTACATAATGGGAAAAAGAAAGAGAGGAAGACTGAAGTGAAGATGGCTGCAAGACATAGTTGATTATCTGCAAATGGATGCATCAGCAGCAGGCCATCTTGCTTACAACCAATAGGCCTAAAGGAGAGCTGTTAGGGAGGCAAATTTCCACAAGGGACATGCAAATGACCGATTGATTGACTTGTACTCTCAAACACTTGCCCACTCCTCTGGATGCCTACAATGAACCTGCATGATTTATTTATCACAATTTTGACACTTCCTCCTCTAATCTCCTTTTTGGGTCCTAAATGTCAAAAATCTTTAAAAACTCCCATCTACAAATTGGAAAGTTGAATCTAATCAACAGAAAGTGAAATTTCAAAGACAGAACAAAATGTGGGTGTATCAAGCAAAGATCATACAATTCAGCATAATTTACAGCAGTTTTATATTCTCCCTAAAGACACTTAGAAAATGGTAAGATAATGTAAATGAAAGTGTTATGGCAGTTCAAATACCACTTAGAAAACAGATGATTCTGTGAAGAGCAACAACAAAAAAAAAAAAAGCAATCAAATTTTATAACTATGAGATTACACAATCTAGAAAAATACTGATCTAAAGAGTAACGCACTTGGTATGGTAGGACTGTGAAGAAACAAGGAAGAAAAACTAAGGGGAAAACCATTATTATACGGTCGGAGAAAACCATACGAAGAAATTTTAATAAATGTGTTGAATAATCATCATCTTTTCATCCCATCTCCCCATGGAAGGTTTACTGCAATGAATCTCCAATCTGCTCTGTTTCTTTGCCCTTCATAATACGCTCAGCCAAGCTGGTTCCTGTCCATCTCTTGATGTTGTCTGCCCATCTATGTCACTGTCACCCTCTTGTTCTCTTCCCTTCAATCGTGCCCTCAAGAAGGGTCTTCAATATAGTATTATGCCTCTTGACACGCCCAAAGTATCTTAGTTGTATTGTTTTTATGATTTTCAATATTTTTTTTTCACTTCTAGCTGATTTAGCAGTTCATTGTTTGTTTTCTTTTCTATCCATGGGATACATCATGTAGAATAAATTTAAATACAAATATTAATTCATCAGGAGAAGCCACTTAATTTAAAAAAACAAGAAAGCTCAAAGAGGAGTACCACACACATACTTCATGCAGTTCTGCGTTATTAAAAAGATATCCTACCTTGATTAATGGTTTATGGCCAAACATACAAGCATCACTCAAATAACTTCCTTTCTGCAGATCCGCTCCTGCTGCTATCAAGCGATTCAGCAATGTGACACAATCAGAGTTGTCTGGCACTTGAAATGGGAAACCTTCAAATACATTTGGATCACTCCCAGCTTTCAGAAGAATATCAACTAGTTCAATGCACATGGCTAAACAAGCTCTAAACAGGGGAGTCTCTCCATCAATGTCTGTCAGACTTACACTGGCACCATGCTCAAGAAGGAGTTCAGCTACAGGAATGTTGCTCTCTGTGCATGCCATGTGTAGAGCTGTATTACCATCATCATCCTAGGCAACAAATAAAGAAAAACCACATATTTTTCAGAAAGTGTCATAATACAACATTAAAATATCACCAGAGGCAATAGATGGTTTGTTAGAAGAATGTCAAAAGAGTATTATGAACAGCCAATATGAAAAACAATAAATGTTTAACAAACACCAATTACAAAATTAAAAAAAAAACGTAATAAAATGACAGCCATCATTCACTGGACATACAATACGAAAAGGACTTGAAAACAACAGGAAAATAAATGGGAAGAGATGCAGAATGGTACTAGGAGTGCTATAGATGAATGATAATAGTAGTAAGACCTACATAAGTTTTCAAGTTGAACAAAATGAAATTTACATGAATACAAACACAAATCACTCACTTGTGCATTTATATCAGCCCTGGCTTCTATCAGCTTTCGCACTATCCCACAGTTCCCACTGTGGTGGGAACACGCAAAATGAAGGGGTAATCTACCATACAATGATGTGCGCTTATCAGCTTGTGCTCCATGATGTATCAAAATTGTTACAAGGTCTTCCCGATTGAATTTGCATGCCAGACACAATGGTGTTAATTGGCCTCTTAGTTCCTCGTTAAGTCTGCTGTGATCACTAAGTCGTATAAGTATATCCAGTTCATTGAAAGGAATGTATTCCCAATTAATGTCTTCCATTTATATTTTTTAATGTATGTTTCTGTTCCAAGCAAAAAATGATATCTCAGCACAATAGGGTGGTGGAAACGCTATTACTTATTTATGTAATATGTGAATATAAAACAGGTTGAGTGGATACTAAAGAATTCAGGGAAAGCAGAAAAGTATCAAAGAGCAAACAGCTACACATAACTCTTCAGATCATCAGCAGTGCATTCTCTCCTCTCATAATAATTTCATCCTACGAACTCCATGGTATCTATGAGCCATGACGTTACTTCCTTCAGGATATTGGGGTTTAATTAAACATCAAAATTTTCTCTATTTTAAAAAAAAAAAGGGGGGGGGGGCTCCATTTTTCTCGCTTCCCAAAGTTGAGCTATTAACTTCCAACTGACACTGAATCTTGACGAGAGTATTTACCACAGCGATGAACAAAGAAGTAAGATGACTATACATACGTCTTGAGAGCAGAAAACCGTATCCAGTAAGAAAAGTAATCCCTTAGCTATGACAGAATATAGCATTTATTATTTTCCCTCAAAGCATCCACACCTATGAATATTATTGCGATCCCTGATTTTTCTATGACAGAAAGATCGAGTTTGAAAATGACAAGGATAATGAGAAAAATATTAGATTTGTCGTTACAGCTTTTATAGTTCTGAAAGCTTAAAACAATCCCTGACAAAACATTACATACGGAACACCCGTGACAATCACTGTAATATAATTATATACAAAATACTATTCAATTTGCAATCTGAATTCTCAATTACATCAATGACTGAAGAGAAAATACTCTAGTTAGAAAATGAAACTTTTTGCCACTTTGGCATTGCAGAGTCATATTTGATGTGATTTGAACTAGACGTTATCATTAAGCTCATCGTGATAACTTTACCTCATTTAGTATTGTGCAGCTTATTTGTTTGAATTCTGGGCAACATAACTATTTATTTATATCCATAATATATTACAGAAGCATTACCTGAACAGTAACTAATCACTTTTACGTCCGAGCAATAAAGTTTGATCGTTATTATTATTTTTTTTGGTCAAGTGTAAACAAAATATGAGCAGGAAACCTTACTTACCGTAGAACTTGATTTCTAGTGGCATAATGTTATGTTTGCGTCCATTTCGGCTGTTCCAGATCACTTTGTTATCAGCATCAACTACTTGGCAAAGCGAAAATATTTTATTCAAAGATGTTTCATGCTTGAGTGATTAAGGCTTTGTCCTCTCATAAGTAGACAGTAGCTCTTCTGAGATAAGTTTTGGATTTTATTCTCAGACTTTCTTTTACTATTTTTCTTTCTCTCGAACTTAGTGTGCTTTATCCACAACTTTATTTGAAATGATTCTACCAGTCTTGCTTTCGTCCTTTACACAAGCCTATGCTACAGTAATATTACACCATAATTAATATAGGCAACAAGATAAGAAAAATCTGGCAACCTAGTTGATAGATCTCGTCTGCTGTAGAGGACTGAATCGGCCGTTGCATTTTTTGGTGACTTGTAACGTGGTTAGATCTACAGTGGCATAGAAGCGTCTTATATCACGCGAAATATTCTAAGCATTCACTTTTTGCAGCAACATTTACACTTGGTGTTACTTGCTGTGCTGGTCGTATTAGATAATGTACGTACACGTGAAGGTTTTCACTTTCGCTTATTTGTTACATGGGCGTGTGGTGCACATACTGCAGTAACGTTACCTTATAATTGTTTAGTAAAGCTTTTCTTTTTTAATGAAGAAATAATGGCAATAAACTACGACTTTCATTAAAATAGTTTGGCAGATCAGTTCACGGTAAACTTTTTTCTAAAATCATTTCGTTTAAGAATAAACTATTTACTGCGATTTCAAAACAAAAAAAAATCGGTCAACGTTAATAAATTTTCCCTTATCAAATGAAGCAAGCAGAAACTACTCTGTTTAGATTTTTTTTAAATTAATTACAAAAAGGGACAAAACTATAAAACTTGCTCGACACAGTTTGGAAATTATAACAGAAGCGTTTAATTAATTAACTTGTATGCGTTTTAACTTTTACATTCAAGTTTCAATAAGTTTTAGCACATCACATGGTTTCTGTAAGAATCCTTGGCCTAGTTTCCCGTTTTCCAGGATGAACAGTGTCAGGACACATAAAAGGGACCTTTCCAGCGTTGAAAACAACAGGGTCATGTTTTTTGTCCCACTCCAAGTATTTTATAATTCACACTTTTTTTTAGATGATAAATGAAATAACTACTGAATAGATAATACTGTGTCATATTTAGATAATTAACATATAAATGATACTGTATCATATTGAGATAATAAAGATATAAATTATATTGTCATATTTTAAAAATAAAAGTGTAAATGATACCATGTCTAATATAAATAATAAAAATAAAATGGATATTGTGTCTGGTTTAATTAAACAATAAAAAATAAATAATGATGTGTCAGATTTAGATGATATTCATGTATATAAATGACACTGTCAGCTTTAGATAATAGTTTAATATTATTAGATATAATACAATACAAATAAAATAATGAAAATTCCTCTCAATCAAAATGGAAAAATACACATAGAAGGGACAGATATTGAAGAAGTCAATCAATTTGCATACCTTGGCAGCTACATAGACCAGGATGGTGACACTAGAAAGGAAGTTAGGATCAGAATTGCAAAAGCAGCATCAATCTTCATGAATCTTGAGAACATATGGAATTCAAAAGTTATGAGCACAAAAACCAAGTTAAGACTATTCAATTCAAATGTAATATCCACCCTCATTTATGCATGCGAAACCTGGAAAACAACTAAAGAAATATAAAAGAAATTAGACTCTTTTGAAAACAAATGCCTAAGGAAAATACTCGGCATCAGGTGGAACGAATTCAAGAACAAATCAGAGATAAGACAGATGACTGAACAACAACCAGTCTCATGGGTAATCAGGAAAAGGAGATGGACATACGTTGGTCATTTGATGAGAAGAAATGATCAGAGAATCCCAAAACAAGCTATCAGGTGGAACACAACAGGCCGAAGAAAAAGAGGCAGACCGTGTGAAACTCTGAAGAGGACATTAAGAGAGGCCAAATTAACAGGCATAAAATCCTTTGATGAAGTTGAAAGACTCGCCGAAGACATGAAAAATTGGCGAACTACTTTGCGAGCCCTATGTGACGTTTAACAGCACGGGAAGGATATAAGATAAGATAATAAATGATTCTGTATCAGATTTAATAACAAGATGTTAAAAGGCACTGTCAGATTTAGACAATAAAATGCTAAATGGTTGTATGTCATCTTTAGATTATAAAATTATAAATAACCCTGTGTCAGATTCAGATAAGAAAATGATAAATCACGTTGTCATATTCTTTGCTTTAGTAAAACAAATTCTTAGAGTTTCAGAAACTTAATAATTTGACCATTTTCTTTTCATCATAGAAGCATATCAGTGACTCTTTGGGATATAAACTTGAATTCATTCATTGAAGAGGCATGTTCATAATTGAACTTTGCATTCTTGAATGTTGATATAACAATACTGTTGTAAAGTCAGTATGGAGCCACCCATTGAGTTAATAGAAGTTGAGACAGGAGTGTTGCAGAAATCAAGGTCAACAGTTCTCGATGCTGCTATTGATTTCGCAGGAGGAACCCTAGGTGGGTATCCTGGGGTTAAAAACAAATTTTCTCTGAATCTGACTAGGACACATAAATTTGTCTCATACATACATATTTTACATCTTACATCTTTCCAGTGCTGTTAAATGTCACATAGGGCTTGCATGGTAGTTCACCAAGTTTTCCTGTTTTGGTGAGCTTTTTAACCTCATCAAGGGATTTTATGCCTATTAATTTGGCCTCTCTTAACAGTGTCCTCTGTACAGTTTCACATGGTTGACCTGTTTTTCTTCTGCCTGTTGTGTTCTACTTGATAGTTTGTTTTGGTATTCCTTGATTGTTTCTTCTCATCACATGACCAAAATACATGTATATCCATCTCCTTTTTCTGATCGCCCATGAGACTGGTTGTTTTTCGCTCCTCTGTGTTGTTCTTGAGTTCACTTAATACCAAGCATTTTTCTTAGGCATTTGTTTTCAAAAGGGTCTAATTTGTTGTCTGTTTCTTTAGTTGTTTTTTCAGCTTTGGCATGCATAAATGAATTTCAGTCTGGAACCATTCACTCATTTCTTCTTCTGTGTTGACTGCACAAATACATCCATTGTAGAGATCCTTAATGATGTTGTCAATTTTAGATGGTATTCCATATAGTCTTAAAATTCTCCACAGTGAATTCTGTATATGAAATCAGATGCATTTTTAAAGTCTATGAAGTCCAGGATTAATGGTTTTTGCTTTTCAATATGTTCTTCAAGTATTGTTCTTAGAGTAAAGATCAGGTCAGAACAGCTTCTCCCTTTTCAAAATCCTGCTTGTTCTTCTCTCATTGCTGTATCCACTATATCTTTAATTCTATTCAGAACGACTTTGAAAAATACTTTTGACACAACTGATAGTAAGGTTACTCCTCTCCAATTATTGTAATCACTAAGGTTGCCGTTTTTCAGCATTTTAACAATGATTCCTTTTTTCCATTTAGAAAGGACCTTTGTTTCTTTCCAAAGTTTATTAAGCATTCTCTGTAGTTGCCTCATGTTGTCACTATTGAAAGCTTTTAACATTTCGGCTGTTATTTTATCTTCACCTGCAGCTTTGTAGTTAGCCATTAGATTCACTGCTGTTTCAGTTTCGTTCAGTATTATTTCATCTAGATTGACATTTAGTTGTGGGATTAGTAAGCTGGTTTCAAGGTTTATCAGTTCTTTTGGGTGTGATCAATTAAGTATTTCTTGGAAGTATTTAGCCCATCTTTGCTTTTGATCTTTACTTGATGTTAATAGGGTGCCAGTTTTGCTAAAGATTGGTCTTTCTTTACATGCAGTGTATGCAACAGGTGTTTAAGATAACAGTTTTACTTGAATGTCTGTTGTATATTAGAACATGGGTAGCCAAACCTCTAAAGTTATTTTTAGGCAAGAGCATGATATAATACATGAATCATGAGCTTGTGGGAAAGGTCCAGCTAAATGCTAAGACTAGCACTATCACTATTTGCTTAGTGAATGAGTGGTTGGGTGTGTGGGTGAATGATCTACTACTGTATTACATAGACTCCCACTTCAGCATGAATATATCTGTAAAATTTTGAAAACAGTTGCTGTTGAAATAGGCATTAAAAATCCTGTGTTTTGTTTTTTCATTTTGTATAATCTCAGAACATTTGAGAACACATAAATGCCTTTAAATGCTACAGAAGAGTTCTTCAGATATCATGGACACAGAAAAGAACAAATATATCCATACTACAATATTGAAGAAGGCTGGCTAGTAAAGATTGAAGAGAGAAAACTTAAATATTTTGGACACATTAAATGTCATGATAATTTAGAGAAGACCATCTTGGAAGGGTACATAATGAGAAAAAAAGAGAGGAAGACCAAGGCGAAGATGGCTGAAAGACGTCATTGATAATCTGGAAATGGATGCATCAGCAGCAGGGCATCTTGCTTACAACCGAGAAGCCCACAGGAGAGCTATTAGGGAGGTAAAGTTCGACAAGGACATCCAAACGACTGACTGACTGATAATCTTTGTATTTCTAGCTGATTGCCATCCTTTCCTGATGTCATTGGTCAGCTTGTTCAGATCTTTTTCTGTTGGTCTCCTCTGTTGCCTTTTTCTCCCTTTGAATTTGCCCATTATTATCATTTTCTCCTAGTTCATCTTCTCAGATCAATATCTAAACAGTTTTAAATGTCTTTCTTTATGGTTTTAATTAATTTTTGATATTGTGCAACACCCCTGAAAACCTTGTCATTTTCATTATTATTGAAAGGCCATTTAATCATATGGCACCAGTTTAGTAAATGTTACAAAACAAGGTCAGATAGATGTTACAGTACTTTCACCTTCTGTAGATGAAGGAAAAAAATTATGAAAAAGAATAAGATAAAAGTTTCACATTCATTTAATTCAAATTACATTTACCTAGTAATTGTAATGAAATTTCAAGATTGATGTCAGGTTCATCTGAAGTAAAGGTTTGATGTGCAATCACTTATTTGGCACAAAAAAAGGTAGGTAAATTCAAGTGGGCAATTGGTTATATTGTACAAGCACAGGAATTTGGAGGGGAAAATACAAAAAGACAGCGCAAACCACATATGCCCTGTTCACTGCACAGAATTTCATATGTTCTCTTCAAATTAGGAGGTCCAGTTTCTTCATGCATCAGTCATTTATCTTCCAGCTGCACTTTTTTTGTGCATTTTCTGTAGAATTACTCTCCAGTAGATATGGTCTTTAGCTAGTCATTTCCATTTCTTGTAAGTGATGAAAAAATCTTTCATGGCAGTTTATTCTTCTCAAACAGTGGTATGGACAGGTAAGATGAGAAAAATCTAACAAATTATACCTCTCTGAACATTCACTAGAAGTATGGGGTGTTTTAGAATTGAAGATCATTTTAGTTGTAAAATTTCCCTTAGTGCTTTTAGATGGTCAGAAAATGAATTAATGTTTGCTAGATTTACTACATATCACAGATTTTGAAGATCAGTGTTTAATAATATGACAGGTGGGATCACCAGTGTTTATGTTGGGCAGCCCTTGGACACAGTGAAAGTTAAAATGCAGACATTTCCAACCTTGTACAGAAATGGCCTAAACTGTTTCCTGGAGACCTTCAGACAAGATGGTATTGCTAGAGGACTGTATGCTGGCACTGTGCCATCTTTAGCTGCAAATATATCGGAGAATGCTGTACTGTTCTGTTTTTATGGTGTATGCCAGAAGCTGGTGAGTTGAGTCCCACTGTTAAATGGTATAATTAGGGTGTATAACTTTCAAAATACACTGTTTTTATAAAGTGAAGGCTGCCCAAGCCCCATTCCATATGTGCCAGAATGGTCTCCAGACTGTGTACTGTGAACTTGTACATTTACAGAAATAGAGCCAAAACCTAACTGCAGGAAATGAGCATAGATGAAAAATAGGAGATGGTTTGAAGAACCCCTCCTGATGATCATAAGCTTCAAGGAGGGATTTTGTCACCTTGTCTTGTGTCTTGAGCATACAGTTACCATAACTAGAACTTCAGCAGTAATATTAACTCAAAACTTGATTATAAGTAACATTTTTAGTTTCACCTCCAGGAGCAAGAGTAAATAATTTCTTGGGTGAACCCACTCTTGAGCAAACAATATAAAGTTGCCCATGGGAGAAACATGGCAATCTCAAATCTGTCTATCTCCCTCTCTCTGTCCCTATCTCTGTCCCTTTCTCTCTGTCCCTATCTCTCTCCCTTTCTCTATCTATCCTTCTCTCTTTCCATCTCTTCCCCCCCCCCTCTCTCTCCCCACCCTGTTCAAAAAGTTAATTTGAAAAAGTAAGAAAATAGCACACTGTCACTGAGCAATGAAATTTACTATAGAATACAATAAAAAGCTAATATAAACACAAGAAAAAAAAACAAAGTTAAAATGTATTTTTACAAATATCTCTCTCTCTCTCTGAACCTTAAGTGCCCAGGGCACATGGGGCTTCCGCAAGGGTTTTCAAATACAAATATAATTAAAACAAAAAGAGACCGTCAAAATTAATTGGATTTGCCATGGGAGGCTACACATGCTGCTCCTAGGCCAGCACTGCTATATTTCACAATTATCTCCCTTAGACCATTCTTTTGTTCCTCCTTCAATTTAGTGGAAAGTATGTTACCCCCTTTGTACCCCGATCTGTAGAGTAGATAGGGGAGTCTTACCCCCACATCATACATTTCCAGATTGTAAGTCATATGTATACCAAGTTTGGTTGAAATTGCTCCAGGCGTTCCAGAATGATGTTGGAGAGAGAAAAAAAACACGCACACACACACTTTTATATAGATTAATGAGTTTGCTTGCTATCAAGTTGAGGAATAAATGGCAGGACAAGATCCTAAGAACCTACAAATCACGTTTAGGAAATGGAGGTGGATTGGCCACTGTCTGAGAAAACCCAACACCAGAGTAGCAAGACAGGCAACTGACATGGAATCCTCAAGGAAATAAAAAATGAGGAAGACCTAGACTTATTTGGAGAAGAGAAATTATGACAGTGCTCAGAGTCAAGGGATACACATGGAAGGAAGCAGAGAATAATTCCAAGAAGAGGGATGACTGGAGAGCCTTTATCCATGGCCTATGTTCTCAAGGGAGTGATAAGGTGATGATGATGTTTGCTATCAAGTAAAATGATGATGGCCTTAGAACTGGAGGAAATAAAAGTAAGAGGCTGTTATAAAAAAAAGATAGAGAGAAAAAGAAGAGATTTTTTACACAAGTGAGAAGGAAGAAGGGCAGAATGACGAAAAAAAATCAACCTTATCACTTCTCTGTTACTTGACCTGAAGGATTCGGTAAACTGTCTTCCATAAAAATTGCATGAAAACCATGTGGTCGTGTGCTGTAGGTTTGAGATTTGCTAATTTTTTTTTTTTTCACTTTTTTGGCACTCAGACCGTCCTGAATTTATTATTATATTGTTACTAGCAGCCTTACTGGGAACACAGATGACTATGTTATAGAAGTGACAGTGTGTCATCAGAACTATAAGACAGTTTGAAGCCAGTCAAAGTCCTCTCTTACTGTCAGGTGTTGCTTCTGAGAAACAGACTTTTGTGCCACTATAGTCCATATTGAGTTTTAACATGTTTCTGAGGATGATATCTTGGGAAGCCTACTCCTTATCTCAGCTCTGAGGATTAAAGAGAGTTTGAGCAAGTTTCTCATTCATCTAATTTGATTAATTTCTGCCCTATAGAGCTTCAGTAGAAAAGAATTCAACATGAGAGTTGATCAGTAGTTTTTATTGCTTGTCAAAGGGCAGAAAAATTGCAGTATTCTTCTCTTCTACTTTCAGGTAGCAAAGATAGTTGGAGGTAAGGAGGTTCAGACACTGAATCCTCTGGAGAATGCAGTTTCTGGAGGAATGGCAGCATTCTTCTCTTCTTTTACACTTTGCCCCACAGAGCTGATCAAGTGCAGGCTTCAGGCAATGAGAGAAATGGCAACTAAAGGACAACTAGAAGGGGGATTAGAGAGACTTAAAATGTAAGAGCATTCATTATTAGACTGGATTGTTTTGTGTTTCATTGTATTTTACACCAAATCTCATATATTTTTTAACCAAATTGTTATGTGCTGTGTTATGTTTTTCGTGTTATGTACTTTATAATGCTGCATGGAACAGTCATACATTGAGTTGTTAAGCTGATTTACTGCTGCAGCCCACATTCAGTAAACCAGTATAATGGGTGGGTGGTATGAGTGACGCATTTCCTGTTTTAAAATATGGCAGAGGATATTTTTAAAATTGACAGAGAGCAAAACAAATTGTAAAATAAAATTTAGATGTCAAATGTGTCAGAAGTTGCTCTTTAGGTTTAGTTAAAATTAAAACTTGTGGATACACTTGTTTATCACTAAAGAAAATGTATCTAATGATGAGAACAGTCAGAATTTCCATAACTTTATAAACATGGAAAATAAATCATGAAGATAGTATTGATGTGTTTAGTAAATATGGATTTTCATTATTTATCAGATGATATCTCTCTGGCTAATTGTCAGTGATGAGCTAAATACATTATTAGATTTCTCTCTCTCTGAACCTTTAAGTGCCCAAGGCACATGGGGCTTCCACAGGGGTTTCCACAAATGCCTGTCCTTTGCCTTTTTTTTTCGCTCTTGCCCAAGTGAGCCCTTTGTTGCTTAGTATCCTCTCTGTTGTTCTTCTCCATGTCAGTTTGGTCTACCCTTACTTCTGTTCCCCTGGTGGTGTCCATCTTGGTGATATTTTTGGTAGTGAGTCGTCAGTCATCTGGAACACGTCCGAACCATCGCCAGCGATTATTAGATTTATTTGGTGAAAAATATAGAGACTTAATAAACTGTATTGTTCATTGACATTTCAGGCACTTGGCAAAACATTAAAATCTTTTGTGCATACTAGCACAGTAAATTTCTGTAAAAATCTGCAAAACATCACCATCAGGCAGAATTTCTGCTAGAGAAATCTGATTAAACATGAATAAAGCTCTCTGAATCTGCTTTCTGTCACCAGTGGTCCATTTGGCCTGACAAAAGAAATCTTGCGAATAGAAGGTGTTCGAGGACTGTACAAGGGTCTCACTGCCACATTCATGAGGGAAATGCCTGGGTACTTTTTCTTTTTTGGGGGATATGAGGTCAGCAGACATTTATTGACACCTTCTGGAAAGACTAAGGATGAAATAGGTAGGAGTCAGTTCTTTATTTTCATGTTTCCCTTTACCAGAAGTGTCCAGTGTTACAGATCTAGATAGTGATGATGATATAGATGGATTACTTAAAATAGTTCCAGTTATCATTATAAATACAGATAATAATGGCCATATGAACTATATCGGTGGTTCCCAACATTTTCACATCCATAGACCACTTTTCCAAATACATATAAGTTGTAAACCTCCAACTTATGTGCAGTATCTCAATACCATAAACCCATAATTGTTTTTATTCAGTAGATGGCATTTAATACCAAATTGATAAAGAATCCATGGACCACCTAATAGTGTACCGGTGACTGCAGGTATTAAATGACTGGAGAAGTGCAGCTAACTTCTCGTGAAATGAGAGTAGACTTAAGACTGGTCCCAAAGTGCTTTGGTTAGCCCATCTGATAATGAATACTTGATGCTTGTGTTAAGAAATGAAGTGAGGCTGAAGATAGGCACCTCATCAACTCTATAAAATGAGCTTCTGAAAAATGAAAGTTGTAACACCTAGCTATTTCATAGCAATACTGTGCTGAAGAACTGAACTTGTAGGTTCTAAGTGGCAAAATGACTATTAAAGTCTCTTGTTTAACA
This sequence comes from Achatina immaculata, assembly GCA_009760885.1. Classification (NCBI taxonomy): domain Eukaryota; kingdom Metazoa; phylum Mollusca; class Gastropoda; order Stylommatophora; family Achatinidae; genus Lissachatina; species Lissachatina immaculata. The sequence continues at coordinate 8,015,616 of CM019703.1, forward strand.
TGTACTGTATTCAGAACCCTATCTTTAAGTTTATAGACATCACATGCATTTCGGTACGAAGGAAAAGAATTGACTAGCAGAAACAAATATTGTGTCTAAATTGATTGATATAGAAAAGCCCTGCCAAGATACATTCTGTGGGTAAACCACAGACAAGAGGAAAAATTCATTGAGACATGCAGCAGATTAGCAATTGAGAAATGTTTTCTAGTAACAGCTTTCCCTGGGCAGACACTTTCTGGGCATTCATTGAGGACACCCAGGATTATAAGAGAATGTTAGATATGCTTGAAAGAAAACTGCTTGATGATACATGTAAAATATGCGGTTTGATGACTCAGCTACTGTTGTTAATAATAGCTCTAAAATGAAAAGAGTGGAAATAAATTTTTTATTACATTTCACACTGGAATGGTACACAAGGTGGCTTAGCTGTCATCATAAGACATCAAAATTCTAGCACCTCACACCACCAGGTGAGCAGATTCATGTGACATTCCGTCACACAGTCAACCAGAAAGAAAGGGAATCTCAGTTTTCTGCTGTGTTGTTGTTTAATTTTGTTTGTGTAAGACGAGGAGATCATATGTCTTCTTCAAATCCAGGCAGTTTACAGGCTAAATAATCACAGATTAATGTTTGATTCATGTTGGTAATGTAGGGCCTGCAAGAACAATTGTGTGTGGTGGAGTTGGAGGTGTTGCCCTGTGGGTGGCTATCTTTCCTGCTGATGTTGTCAAATCTAGGATTCAAGTACAGTCAGTTTCAGGCACTCCTCCTACATTCCGAGAAATGTTTATGAGGATCTTACGGCAAGAAGGTAGGGAAACGTAAAACATTTGCTTTCATTATACTTTATCATCTTGTGGTATTTCAGGTACTGCATATGTGATCAAATGCCAATACAGTTCTTGTTCTCATAAATTTTAATCAACCCTTACTTTATTGGTTTATATTTTTCTAAATAATATCCAAGAGCAGAAAGTTGTTTTGTTCTATCAGTGGAGATGATGGGGGCTCGAAGACATAACCTGTATCTGACATGCATCAGGATTGAGAACCGCAACCAACCATGACCCTGTCCCACTTCTCCATTGCTACCTCCAGTAACAGGCCTAAGCTGGCTAATAGGGCAGGAACCACCATAGTTCCTGCTAAAGAAGTATTGCACATCCCCTGCTTTTTAGTTCCACTCCAGAACTGAAAAAAATACCTGTCACAACCGGTTCCCAATGCGACATGATGCTGTGCTTCAACACCCTAACCATACTGGCTGCAAAGATCATTTCGCAGTTCCAGGGAGATAGAGAAAGAAGTAGTAGTAGTATCAGTAGAGACCAGTACCAATGCTGTAGTATCAGTAGAGACCAGTACCAATGCTGTAGTATCAGTAGAGACCAGTACCAATGCTGTAGTATCAGTAGAGACCAGTACCAATGCTGTAGTATCAGTAGAGTCCAGTACCAATGCTGTGGTATCAGCGGAGACCAGTATCAATACTGTGGTATCAGCGGAGACCAGTACCAATGCTGTGGTATCAGCGGAGACCAGTACCAATGCTGTGGTATCAGCGGAGACCAGTATCAATACTGTGGTATCAGCGGAGACCAGTATCAATACTGTGGTATCAGCGGAGACCAGTACCAATGCTGTGGTATCAGCGGAGACCAGTACCAATGCTGTGGTATCAGCGGAGACCAGTACCAATGCTGTGGTATCAGCGGAGACCAGTACCAATGCTGTGGTATCAGAGTTTTTATAAATGTCCTGTTTCTGAAAAAGCCTGAGTAGGACATTAGAAATATAGAGGAAGCAGTTTAAAGCAGAGATGGAAATTAAAAAAACTAGAGGAGTTGTAATCAAAGATTTGGTAGACCAGCTTTACAATCTGTGCAGGAAATCCAGCTGGGCAGCAAACAAGCTGTCTAGACTTTATCATAACTTAAACATGATAATGTTCAGCAATTACATGGAGATCAGTAACCACAACAGCCAGCCAGACATCACAACAATCAGCCATACATTCACAGCAACCAGCCTGATATCACAGCAATCATTCAAACATCACAGCAAACATCACAACAACCATCCAAACATCCACAGCAACAAAACATCCACAACAGTCAGTCAGACACCTATACCATAGTAAAATCTACAATCAGCTAGAATCACAAAATAGCACAAATGTTATATATATATATATGTTTTCTTGCTAACACCTTCCTTTATTTATTATGAAAGTACTTCATTCATGATTGTGTCTTTCTTTTCAATTGCCTTGAACTCAGGTGTGAGAGCACTGTATGCAGGCTTAGGACCAACAGTTGTTAGAACATTCCCAGCAACGGGTGCCTTATTTTTAGCTTATGAGACAACTAAAAAGTACCTTGGAAGACTCCATGATTACCTGAGTGAACACAATTTGTCATAAAAATGAAGGAGTTTACAAATAACTTAAAGCTTTTGTTAAAGAAAGGCAGAGTGACTTGTTTATACCAAACTTTATTTTCTGAAGAGTAGGAATGAAAGATGCTGTACTGTTAGCAGGTGGAGTTGTAGAAAAATTAAAGCACAAAACTTACCATGTGTTGAGTGAGATAGTGACATATTTGTACGGCAGTTTTTATTGCCATGAAAGATTTTATTCCTGGTGTATCTTGTTTTTTCCACATCTGTTTATCTGTTAAATAGTCAAGGTTGCATTCAGCAGGTTTATACATTGGATGAAACAGATTTCTTGAACTTTTCAAACCAACATCACTTTGCTGTGTCCTGGATATCCCAAAGTTCTAGCTGTCACTTCTGTAAAGGGCAGAATTCTTGGGGATGATTTACTGGGACATTATTTTGTAAATATATGAATAGATTTAACACTGCCAGCTTCATTTTGTTTTGTTTTTTTAATGCCAATACTATTGTTTCCACAATTCACATTTATTTTTTCATAATGTAACTCAAAATTAAGCTCAGATACTTGAAGAATCCTTGAAATTATTTTTTTTCATAAAAATGAATTACACAAATGAAAACTACCAGATCTCTTATAGACCATGTTTATGGTTTTTTTGTAATATTTAAGGCAACAAATAAAGTTAGTATTTTTTACTGTGTCAGAATTTCATCCACATTCCTTCTAGTATATTTACTGCAAACAGAAGCTTTATCTGCTTTTGTGATGTTCCAGAAGTTCTGTTTTTTAGTTCCACAATGGAACCTTACAACAGACATTTGTTACTGTGGCTGGTTATGCAAATCAAATATTGGCAAAATCAGACTTGGCAGAAGCACCTTGGCAAGATAATGCTTGGAAGTTTCAACAATATCTTATAGATATCTTCTCCAGAACATTCTTCAGGATACAGAGAGCCATTGTTCCAAGATTTCTCATGGAATCTCTCACTGTAATACGTGAAATCCTGGGATTATAAATGCAGTTTTTGCAGTAGGGCATTATACGTGATTGATGTTTTTTGTTGTGTAAATATCATGTTGCCCAAGTAACTGGTATGAACATGGATAGCTGGTGAGGATGAACAGGTTGTGAGTTGATTAACTGAAAAAAAAAGCAGACTACATGTGTGATAGAAAAACAAGAAAAATCATGAGGTTGAGTATAAAGACATTGTTTATGGTTTATGGAAGTATAAGAAGAAGACCTCAATTTGCCATTTGGGCATTTAAGACATAATGTTGATGTCTATGTGTTCCTTAATATTTCACAAGACTTTTTAATCTCCTCTGTGTTATCTACCCTTCTCTGTTATATCTGTTCTTTATGTGAAGATATGTTGGTCCTGTTTGAATGAGCATGACTGAATTCACCCATACCGTTCACACAAGTGAAAGGCTGTGATAGACATAACATAAAATTCTGGATCCTTTACATATCAGTACGCCTGATGATACCAATTTCTAGACAGAACTTCAGTATACTGAACAAATACATAAACACTAAACATGATCATATAAATATCTCAAAGAATAAGTATAAGGGGAAGTTATTAAGTAACAGGAATTTTATTCTAGAATGCGTGAAAAAGTATGCAGAACGAAAAGTCTTATTACAGGACACAAAATGGCGTTTTCGCAATATGCCATATAGGTGTTGTGATGGTCAAGCAGTCTGAACATGCACAATAATTCGTACAACATGACCACTCCACTGCCATCTTGCATTGTGGAAGAGCAATGAGGTGCTTTTCATTTTTTATGATCAGAGAGTATGAAACCTGGAATCTACAGAAGAATGAAAATTTGGTATGGAGACAATTGTTTGAGTCAGGGGAGAGTGCATGAATGGGTGGAAAGATTTTAAAATGGAAGACAAAACATCAATGATGATGAACACCGGAGTGGGAGACAGTTTGCATGGCAACTGAGATAGTGAAAAACTGCGAATCTATAACTATAGGTGAGTCACTATTGATGAAATCAATGTAAGTCATGATTCTGTGTACAGTATTGTCCATGATGGCCTTGTTTCCTGTCTCAGTTCAATAGAGAAAAGCATCTCCTTCATGAGATTGACGATCAAAATGTTCCTGACAAATCATCTGTCATGCACACATCATTGGATGCCTGCCTTGGGACCCATCTGCTACACACTTTTTATATCTGATGTCATCATGGACAGTATTGTACCAGAACCATGAGATTTCATCAGTAGTGATGCCTGTAGTTGCAGATTTACTGCTTGTCTGCTGTTTCAGTGTCTCAGTTGCTGCATTAACTGGTCTCCCACTACAGTGTTCATCACTGATGTCTTGTCTTCCATTTGTAAATCTTTCCACTCATCCATACACTCTCCCCTGATTCAAACAATTGACTCCATACTGAACCTTTATTCTTCTGTAGATTTCAGAAGGTTTCACAATCTCTGACCATTAAAAAAAAACAATAACATCTCATTGCTCTTACATGATGCAAAATGACAGTGGAGTGGCCATGTTGTACGAGTTATTGCCATGCTCAGACTGCTCAGTCATTAAAGAGTTAATGACTTCTCCTCTTATTATAATATAATGTCTTTCCCCTCACACCAGCACCAGAGATCTTGTGAAAAGCATTTCACAGTTATACTCTTCTCTGGTTGGCTCTAGTTTGTTTTTTTGGTTTTTTTTGCAGGTTCCACTTACATACAGAAGCATATCTTCATCCTTACATGATATAGCGCATTGAAGCTTAGTCACATTAACATCCCATATATACAAGTCATTAAAAACAGATATAAAACTTTACATAACCATTTTATTAGCAAGAAAATCACATTGCACAGCTGTATGAAGAATATACATTCCTTCCTCCATCAGTTTAAAAATGGCTAATCCGAGACTCAGATCTTCTATTTTGTCTGTTATGGCAAGCGTCTGAAAATATCTGTCTGCGTAATCCCAGAAAGAGCAATGATCATCCAATCACTGGGCAGCTGAATGACAAAGAAACTGCCAGTTGAATTCTCTGAAGGACTCCTTCATTCTGGACCTTCACTAATATATCAACATTAGAACATTTCCAGAAGGTTCTGTAACATTGTTTTTTGGTTTTCTCCAGTTTAAGATACTCATATAGAGGAAAAAACCAAATATGTTTTCCACCAGAATGCACAAAGTAAAGGATATCTCAGTTTTTGTCTCACACAGTGACCGCTGACCTATGTCTTTGGCTGTGTCAAGCCTAAAGTGCTAAAATGAAAACCAGAAACTGACTAAAGCACTCACTCCTATCCAAACTGTTACATCCACATTTAAGAGGGTTCTGCCACTTCAGTCTTTCACTCTAAAACAAAATTAGCAAGGTTGGTAGATCTTGCACACCTACACACATAAATGCTCAGAAACGTTACGTAAGCAAACTATAAATAAAATGAAAAGCAGAATGTTTATGACACAACCTATATTTTTAAATTATAGAGTAATTTCCAGTTTCTTTGTACTAAAATTTCTTATCTTGTTCTCATAGAGTGTGAAAATTAATTCAGGAGTTAAAAAGATAAAGGTACTCTTCCTTCCCAAACTTTAGAAGGAGTCAGGTACCCAGTTTTGCAGAGGGGTGAATGTCTTAGATGATATCAGACTCTTGACCACCAGCATGAGATTTAAGTGAACTAACCATTTCTTGTCTATGGTATGGATTACAGAAGAAAAATGCACATTTTTACTGTGAAAACCAGTCTTCTAGAGCATGTTTAACATTTTCTTTGTTATTACATGGAAACTTCACAGGCTGAGTGATCTGATTAGGGTGCTGTCCTTGATGAAGATTTTATGATTAAAAACACCATATCAAACTGGAGATAGCCCCTGTGAATTTTCTTATTTTAGATCACACTGTTCATAGCAAGTTGCACTAACATCAGGAAAACAGAAAGCAGCACACCCTCTCCACTGGTCAGGCTGTTGTGCTACAACTACTTATTGACAGGGACACCACTTAGGGTCAGGAAAGGTCTTGACCCACTACAAATCATTAGTTCCCACAAGTCACCTTTGATCCTAATGTACAGTTCACAAACCAGTACCTATAACAGCAAATGTACTGCAGTAATTTACTGAATTTGTTAGTTTTTTTTTTGTTAGCAGATACACAAAGTATAGATATGAGAGCCTACTTGTACTCAAAGTGTTGATGAATCATTTTTAAAGTTGTATTCCTTGTTACCTACAAGTTTCAGATTTATTCTGGCAATGGGCATTTAAAAGCTGTGTTCGCAACTTTCTGAAAAATGTTTTGATAGTCAGAACTTTGTACCATTCCTTTCACGCTTGTTATAGACAGAATTATGTGTGTTTGTTTTCTGTTTGATTGATAGAGTCTTTTTTATCCATAGCATTCTTGGTAATCTGTTGTGGTAAAAATATGAATTTTTAATGACAAGATTGCTCCTTAAGAATTTTAATGGCAAAATTGCTCCATAAGAATTTTAATGACAAGATTTTTTTAAAGAGTTTTAATCACAAGATTACTTTTTTAATGACAAGACTGCTCCTTAAGAATTTTAATCGCAAGATTACTTTTTAAGAATTTTAATTACAAGATATCTCCTTAAGAATTATAATAACTTTATTAATTATTATTTTATTATTTTTATTATAATTATTATAATAACTTTAAGAATTTTAGATCAACCACAGGCCAAATATTTTATCTACGTTAGACAGCAGAAAAGTACTGGGAATATGGAAAAGGAGTACATAATATCTTCATTGACTCCAAGAAAGCCTATGACAACATAGAAAGTAGCAGCTTATGGAAAATTATGAAACAATTTGAAATACCTAATAAATTAATCAATCTGACCAGAATATGTATGGAGGATGCACAAAATATAGTAATATATAAAGGAAGAAAGTAAGGTAATAAGAAACGTGAAAGAAGAAAGCAGTACAGAAGAATAAGCTAAAATACTAGGATATGCTGATGACATCGACCTGGTGGGGTAAACTATGCAAGAAGTCATCAATACCTGCATACACCTGAGAGATGTAGCACTAAAAGTGGGCTTGACCATTAACCAAGATAAGACATTGTAAATGAAGATATCAAGAGACCAGAGGCAGAATGATCCAGATTATATAAATGTTGGAGAGATGATTATTAGGAAAGCAGAAACATACAAATATCTAGGCACAACCTTCAACAGAAGCAACACATTAAGTGAGGAAATTAAAAGCAGCATACAGATATGGAATAAAATATACTTTGCCTTGCAACACCTGTTAAAATCCAAAATCCTGTCCCAAAACACCAAAATAACAATCTACAAAACTATAATAAGACCAGCCATCATGTATGGATCAGACACTTGGAGTACAACAAAGAAAGATGAACAACAACTGCAGATCTTTGAGAACAAGATCCTAAGAAGAATCTTTGGGCCGATAAAAGATACCAACAGTGGAGAATGGAGAGCTAGAAAGAACATTCAACTGAACAGCTTATTTAAATCCCAACAAATTACAAATGTCTTGAAACTGAACAGACTACGCTGGCTGGGGCATGTAGAAAGAATGGAAGAGAACAGACAAATGAAAATGATATATGCACAAAAGATGAGGGAGACAAGACCAAGGGATAGACCAAGACAGAGATGGAAAGACAACGTAGAAGAGGATATAAAAGAAATTGGTGTCACCAACTGGAGAGAGAAGATTAGGGATAGAGAGGAATGGAGGCAAACTTTATCTGCAGCAATGAGCCTTAACAGGTCAGAAAGCTGAAGAAGAAGAATGTTGAGATTGCTCTGTAAGAATTTTAATGACAAGACTGCTCCTTAATAATTTTAACATCTCCTTAAGAATTTTAATGACAAGATTGCTGTTTAAGAAATATAATAACAAGATTACTTTTTAATTTAATGACAAGATTGCTATTTAAGAATTTTAGTGAAAGATTTCTACATTGAAATTTTAATGACGAGAATAAGAATTTTTATGTCAAAGTTATGTATAATAATTTTGGTGACAAACCTGTTATATACAAATTTTAATGTCAAGATTTCAAGATAACAGAAAGAACTGACAACAGTAACATTTAAAATATTTTATATCCTAAATTGTGTTTAATTCTCACATTTTTCATTAACATCATTATCATCATCTTCTTCATTGTTTTTCTTGTTTCTATTGCTAGTTCGTTCTATCATTTCTGTCTTATTTAACTCTTATTTCCATTCATAATGTCATCATACTATTTCTAATAATTAGGCTTTAAAATCTTTTTCTATTACAAAGTTACCATTTGCTGTACACATTGTTCACTTAACTGTGCAAGAATTTATTTCTAAATCTTAGATCTTCAGATTCATCCTGGCCTACTGACATCTTTGAAGAAAGTTCCACCATGAACATCTTAGATTAATTTTTTTAATACGTCTTTCTGCAAACCATATCATAGGTCTGTAAATAGTGGTTCTGCCAGCAAATAAATGAAAGCATCTGAAATTTGGTTACTTTGAGGATACACACATGGCTTAGCATGATGAAAATATTATACTAAGGAATGTGAATATATCACAAAGGTCAGAGTTAAGATGCGTCATTTTCTCTTGTTTCCCAGTATCTTGAAGTATACAGGAAAGCACTCGGTATACAATCAAATTTTTAAACAGGCAGGAACAGATGTATTCATTAATAGAGCACGTAGTTGTAATGATTTAGCATTTGCTTTATTCAAACAGAAACATACAGGACAAAGAATGCATAGCTGTTCCTACCATTTTAAAAGTTTAATTATTTGTTATAACAACTTGACTGTTGTGGCCTTGTGTGTATTTATATATGTAGTTTTATATACTTATACACAGTAACGGTCAGTATAAGGCTCTTTTATATTCTTAGTTATAAAACACTCTTTTATTTTAAATAAATTCAGAAAATGAACCATATCTACTTCTACTGTGTGGTTGCACATTTTTAGCTTCTGGATTTTCCTTTATGGCAGTGGCCAAGGAGTCATCGTGTCTTGTCACTGGCTCTCTCTTATGTGTCCATGATGCTCGTCTTCTGTTCAATGCTTTCCCTTTCTTTCCAACTACTAGAATTTTGTCTGAACTGATTTGAAATCTTGGCATGGAAATAACACTCAGATCAAAAGTAGATGGTTTGGATCTTGGTGCTGGTGGTAGCTGATTGGTGTCTTCCGTCATGTCACGGTTGCAAATGTTATCTGTTTCTGACTTGATGTCATGACTTTTTGGTCCAAAGCCAAGATTCAGAATTTCTATTGTATTAATAGAAGATTCGCTATATGCATTCATATAGGCTCTATTTCTCACTGATGATACAGATGGCCAGGAAAGTGCAATGAGTTCTGATTTCTCCTTCCAGGGGTTAAATATGTTTGTCTGTGTTTCATGACCCCAGAAAACTGGAGACTTCTGACCCCAGAGAGTTGAGGGTTTGTGATCCCAAGAAACAGTTGTTTCAGACTGAGAGTCGACGTATTGTGATTTAGTGTCAGTATTTCTTCGGCCATTAAACCATTCTTTCAGATGTGACAGATAATGAAAGGGAGAGGACAGTAGTCTGTGACAAGGATGCTCTTTTCCTTTCTCTTGTGCATGTGACCTGTTGCGATGTCTGGAATGCCTCCTATTTTGAGCAATGGCAGTAATCAGATCAAGTACAAATATGATACCAAATACAAGACCCAGAAAAAGAATTCCCACAATCCCGATACTTGTTGCTGATGGACGGGCATCATATGTTGTAATATATCTGCAAAAGAAGACAATTGTAACTTCCACAGTAAAGTAAGCAATGCTTTTTTTTTCAGTATCATGTACACCAGCCTTTTGTTAATAAACACATGCATTTAAAGTGAAAATAAATAAACCAAGATCAGTGTCAAAGCTGACATTCATCATTATACTTGGGTCAGTGTGTAATATTATGAAGTCTTTTAAAATATCAACTTCCTTTTATTATAAATACGCTGAATTGACTACCTCTGTGAGACTCCAAAGATCAATCAATATGTCACTAAATACAACTATTTTAAATTCATGTTTGCTTCTTTGATGCATCCATTCACTGAACTTTCAAGACAAATCCGAGGCAGCATGGAGGGAACGACTTTGAAATGGCACAGAATGAAAAAAGTATTGCTCTTTGACATGGAACATAATGATGATGAGGAGGAGGAGAAGGATATTCTGTCTCAGACTGTTACAGAGCAAGAAAAATGGCTTATACATTATTCAGCAATATTCTGCAAAGAGACACACTAAAGATCAAGCAGACAAACACACGCACAGCATATACAGACACCATAGCGCAGGGGTATGTAGTCAGAGTTTTCTCTTGTCGGCCAAGTATGATGAAATTTGCCATTCTTGTCACTAAAAGGGCGAGAAAGTAAGTCAATGGATGTATATAAAACTTGATTTAAAACTGAAACACTCCATTGCCCTTTGTGCGTGTGGAAACAACGCGTCTGGTAATAGGAATACACTTCTCCAAAACTACAGGATTTCAGTTTGTGACTTCTTTATGTAAAGCAGCGGCTAAGACACGCCCACACGGCGAGTAAAGAAACATTTAATTGTTGAACCTTTAACAAACAAGTAAACTCTGAATCACAAACACTCTGGTGACCACGCCATCGCCGGTGGTGACACGGTTGTCTGCCCCTGCTACATAGCAAGTACGGAGACATAGATGACACACAAAGTGAGCCTAAATCTTCTCTTGACCACGGAACCCCTTTCTAGCCTGAAAACAGCTGTGGTCCTCTCATCAACAACAACAAAGCAATAAATAGAACCCGTGTAACTCTAAGATTTTTTTTTTAATCAAGCCAATCCATTTGTCGATTTGCTGGCCCGTGGACCCCCAGAATCATTACGTGGACTCTTTGGCGGTCTGCGGATCTCAAGTTAGCTGTTAGATGTAAAAACGAAGCTCACTGACTTGTTTTTGTTTTTGTGAGTCTCCTTGGCATCCACTGACAGCTCTTTCTTAATTTCTTCTATTCTAATTTCAATCATTTCGGACGTCATATTTTCACACATGCATGTACACATTTGTGGTTCTTTGATGAGCCCCATAGACTTGGCAGTTCTCTCATCTGAAAGGAAAAATGAAGAAGTAAAAAAATGAAACCATGTAAGCATTCACATACAGTTATCTTCAGATAATTCGTTTTTACAAAATAACTCATGGTGAAAACACCATACGTATCATAGAATGAAAATATAGACTAAATAAAGGGGTAAATTGTAAATTATAAGGTTTTGTTAATGTACAAATACAGAAAGATGTTTCAGTTGCTCTTTAATATGGATTTGCTACATTTAGTTCTGATACTTTCTGATTTCAAACCGCACCATGATTTTACGGACACACTATATATTCTGGTTGATCACGAACATATTACAAGATGATTTATACAGGCTGGCGGCCTGATTAGCTGAGTGGTTAGGCGCTAGCTTTTCTAATCCAGTGGTACACCGAAAATAGCCCCACCCCACCCCCATCATCATCATTATCAGGTGCTGTGCCGACTGGCGTTGGCTATTATGCTTCTCCAGAGTAAAGGATCATTCATACAGGCCATCAGCTCAATTGTCTCCTCTCACGCCATCCCGTCAGATTGTCCAGAATCACTTCTCTTGGTCTTCTCTTGATCTTCTTCCCCCTATTTTTCCTCTTGTTATAATATTTTTCAGTGCCCCCTCTTCTCATTGCATGTTCTATGAAAGTACATTGTCTCTCTCTCATTTTTTTTTTTTTTTTGACAAGATTTTTTGTCTCTCCAGCTCTTCTCCTACATTCTTCATTAGTTATTTTTGCTGTCCAGGAGATTCACAACATTCTTCTAATAAACCACATTTCTGCTGCTTCCAATGATTTTTGTGCAGACCTGCCTATTGTCCATGATTCACTTCCATATAACAAGATAGGTTCAATATAGCATTTTAGGACTCGTTTTCTAACATTCATTGATAAGGATGTGTTGGATAATATATTTCTCATTCTCTGGAATGCAGTCTTTGGTTGACCTATTATTTTCCTAACTTCTGTTATTTTCCCATCTGAAGTTATTACTGCTCCAAGGTATTTGAATTTCTGCACTTGCTTTAGAATAGTTCCGTTTAATTTAATACTGCATGCTGGTGGATTCTGTTTCTTAGATATAACCATAGTCTCTGTCTTTCTGATGTTCAAAGTAAGGCCTTTCTGTTCACTTTCTTTGGCGACTTTATCCAAGAGATTTTGCAGGTCTTGTTGGTTCTCAGCTATCAGTACTGTGTCGTCTGCATACCGAAGGTTGTTAATATTGTATCCTCCAATTTTTATGCCTGGTTCTGTGATGATTGTTCTTAGAATATTCTCACTATACAGAGAAAAAAGGTCTGGAGATAGTACACATCCTTGTTGCACCCCTTGTTTTATAGGTTGATATTTTCCAATTCTATTTTCAACTCGAACTGCTGCTTCTTGCAGTTTTTGTTTTACAATCCTCAAGTCTTTGCCGTCTATATTGATGTCTTCAAGCATTTTAATAATTTCATTATGTTTCACCTTGTCGAATGCCTTGGTGTAATCAATGAAGCATAAGTAGAGATCTTTCTGTATTTCTAAAGCTCTTTCTGTTATTGTTCGTAAAGCATAAATGGCATTGTGTGTTCTCTTTCCTTTAACAAATTCAAACTGTTCCTCTGCTATTTCCATTTTTATCTTTCTCCTTGTTCTTCTCATAATAATTATCAGAAGTAGCTTCGTTATGTGACATGAGAGGCTGATAGTCCGGTGTTCATCACATTCCTTTGTACCTGGTTTTTTTTTTTTTTTGGTAGTGCTATAAACGTGGATTTAAGCAGGTCACTGGGCATATAACCACTGTTGTAAATGTCATTCAGTAACTTGGTTATTATTTTTATTCCTATCTCCTCTAGCGCCTCTATTTTTTCTATTATTGTATTATCAGGCCCAGTCGCTTTTCCTTTCTTCATGTGTTTGATGGCATCTATGATTTCATCTGCAAGTATTGGTGGTCCATCACACTTTTCAGTATTAATTCTTGTGTTAATTCTGGTCTTTCTCCTCCATATAGCTCATCGATGTACTCTGTCCACCTGTCCACAATGTCTTCTTTTCCCATTAACATTTTACCTTCTTTTGATTTAAGGCATCCTGTGGTATATTTTGTCTTCCTGCCTTTTGAGCTCACTAATCATTTGTGCATGTTTTTGCTGTCTTTATTATGGGAGTCCTCTATTTGTCTGCACTGTTCATTTGACCAGACTTCCTTTGATTCTCTGCATTTACGTCTTATTTCTTTATTTATCCTGCTATATTTTTCTATATTCTGCTATATTTATTTATCCTGCTATATTTTTCTATATTCTGGACACTTAACAAAACAGCTGAGAAACACATAAATGCCTTTGAATGTAAATGCTACAGAAGAGTTCTCCAAATATCGTGGACACAAAAAAGAACAAATATATCTGTACTACAAGAGCTTAATATTGAAGAAGGCTGGCTAGTAAAGAGGATTAAAGAGAGAAAACTTAAATATTTTGGACACATTAAACGTCATGATAATTTAGAGAAGACCCTGTTGGAAGGATACATAATGGGAAAAAGAAAAAGAAAAAGAGGAAGACCAAAACGAAGATGGCTGCAAGACATCGTTGACGATCTGCAAATGTATGCATCAGCAGCAGGCCATCTTGCTCACAACCGAGAGGCCTACAGGAGTGCTGGTTGGGAGGCAAAGTTCCGCAAGGGTCATGCAAATGAATGAATGAATGAATATTTTTCTTGGTTATTTTTACTCCTCCTCCTCTTGTCCATCAATCCTAAGATGTCATCTGTCATTCATTTATTTTTAGGGGCTTCTTTTTTCGGTGATATTACTCCTTAACAGTTTGGTAGGTAGAATCTCTTAACATTTCCCATTGTTCATCTATACTATTTATCTTTGCTATTGCATTGTATCTATTTGATATAATAACTCTGTATTGTTCTCGCAGTTCTTGGCCATTTTAAAGGAGTTCTGTATTCAGTTTGATGTTTCTCACTTTTCTGCATGCTTTCTTTAGCTTTATTCTAATTTTTCCACAGAGTGGATCATGGTCACTATTGCAGTCAGCTCCTGGCATAGTTTTTGTTGTCAGTAATTCATTCTGGAATCGTTTGTTGATTAATGTGTAGTTTATCTGGTTAAAAGTCTTTTTGTCCGGCCTGCACCATGTTGCCAGTCTTCGGGGATGTTGTTTAAACCGGGTGTTTCCTACAACCATGCTACGTATTCTTGCCCATTCAATTAATTTACTACCTCTGTCATTCCTCTCCCCCAGTCCATAGCCACCAACGATGTCTGAAGTTCTTCCTTTACCAACTTTGGCATTAAAATCTCCCATCACTATAGTAACTTCATGTGACTTTGTGTGTTTCAGGGCTGTCTCTATGTCATTATAAAACAGCTGTACATCTTCTTCAGAACTTTCAGATGTTGGAGCGTACACTTGTATAATATTTATGTTTATTGGTCGTCCTTTCAGTTGGGCTAGCAGGACTCGGTCCGAGATGTTCAAATATCCTACAGTTGTCCTTGCTGTTTGTTCGTCAAATATTATTCCTACTCCTCATGTTTCTCATTTGCTGAATATATTATTGTATATTTATCAGAGTTGATCTTCCCTGCATCTGTCCATCTAACTTCACTCATTCCTAATATGTTGATCTTCATCCTTTCCATTTTTCTCTTTACATTTTCTAATTTTCCAGCCTGGAATAAAATTCTAACATTCCATGTTGCTATTTTGAACTTGTTAGTTTTGCCACCAGTAGCTTGAAGAGGATTAAACAGAGAAAACTTAAATATTTGGACACATTAAACGTCATGATAATCTAGAGAAAACCGTCTTGGAAGGGTACATAATGGGAAAAAGAAAGAGAGGAAGACCAAAGCGAAGATCGCTGCAAGACATCGTTTATGATCTGCAAATGGATGCATCAGCAGCAGGCCATCTTGTTCACAACCGAGAGGCCTACAGGAGTGGTGTTAGGGAAGCAAAGTTCCGCAAGGGACATGCAATTGAATGAATGAGCTGCCCTACCCGACGAGGCTATTCCAGAGGAACACCCATTAACGTCGTTCATGACAAATCTATTACTCTGAATAAGCATAATTGTTCTTGGTAGCTAAAACAGTGGTTTCCCGTTGCCTTCTGTCGCTTTGTGTACGGACTCTCCGCTAGCCTTTGGACTCCCTGTCCTACCCGCAAGGCAGCGGGAGTAAGAGGTTATAAGGAGCCTCTTACCCGCCTGGTATTCCCTTCACTGAGCAAATGAGGCACTTTTTAGGGGTAGCAGAGCCATCTACTACCCCACTTCGCTCTCCGAGACTACCGCCAGTTGATCCATGCCTGCTAATTTTGGGTAAATCCTTATTCACAGGGATCCTACGTATCTGGAGGACTTTCACCATCCGCCACCTGTGATGCGCTGGGTTGGGGATGGTCGCCCCAGCTTTACCCAGCTACTCCTTTCACTCATTTCTTGTACAATATTTCTGCGAAATCTGATATATTTAAAATGCCTATAGCTAAAATGCCAGCAGACCTAATCTACAGATCGAAACAATTGTAATAGTAAAAAAAAAAACCTGGAAATGGATTGATCACGTTCTTCGAAAGGGACTCCTGTAACACTGCTAAAACAGCCATGTTATGGAGGCCTTAGCTTATGGGGGAAAAATAATCAAAGACAATCTAGCAAATAACTGTAGAAGACGAAATGAAGAACACGCCACAAACGCAGTTGTGACGCCAGACAAAGGTTGACGGTAGGCCATGAAAAGTGGACAGAATTTGCTGTACAAGGGAGATGACTGCTTAGTTGATCACTGACGAAGGACACTGAGGGATGAATGAGTGAAAATAGTATATTTAAAAACAAAGATGGCTTTAACTTTTATGAGAATGAACCTCGTTCAGAATGTAGTATAGTATCATTTATCCCACGAATATTTATTTATGCAACGCTCTATTTTTTTGTCAAATTAAATTCAGATGTGCTGTCACCTCATGTTTTGTAAAAGGCCACCATTTTATTATTTTACTTCAGGGGGAATCCCAAACTCTCGTCATTTCACGTGGATCGCTTCTCCGCCTTTTGGCTAAGATCAAAGTGTAGTTCTGCGCTCTGTAGAATCTACACTTTGTTATTTTGGAACAAACGAGATGCTTGAGGTCTGCCCTGCACATTGAATGCCGGGGGTATGGTCCACATCTCGTTACGGGTGGACCCGGTTTGCAGCACCAGCGGGTCACGGCCTGTTGTTTTCGTCGTCTTTAAAAAAAATTCCCACTGATTTGTGACTGTTACATGTTTAATGCAAATAAACTTATATAAAAAAGGTATGAAAGATCAAAACAGAAGCACATACACATTTCAGTTGTCTGAGAATACATTCCGCTGGTACTGGTCTCTGTAGTTCGTGCCACTTCCCCGCTTATATCTGAAGAAGAATTGAACATATTCAAGCAGTGATTTCGTCTGCAACAAATCTTTAAACTTACAATGATCCTGTGGTAAATAAATTAGTAACTGACCTACTCCCCGTTTATCTTTGTGCCAAAATATATTCAGTTTGCATTTATCATAAAACGAAGTTCTTTGATTCACATAGTTGATTATTTAAGTGTTTATATTATTGTCGACATATGTTACAATACAGAGCTCGTTATTTTTAGCATAAATTGAATTCAGTACTAAAATAGGATTATGCAATACAAAGACTACAAACGCCCATACACGTTACAGTTTCTCTGGCAACTTCAGTGCTGGTAATTTCCGTGCTTGCACTAGTAGTCTCCCTTGTTGTCTCCAGCACTTCTTGGGGAAAAAAAAAAAAACTTCACATGTGAATATTTCTGTTCACAGCATTGACGTGCAAGAGCATCATACGATGACAGCAAAACACTGGTGAAAGTCAAATATAACAAGAAAAAAACAGTGGGAACATGAGGATCCAAACTGTCAGAAAAACTGCTCCAATCAACAATTAAACAGAGGAAATGCGTTGGGCCTAAAGGGGCAGGCGTCACAGCAAAGCTGCAAGTATGACACGACGCAACCAACGCCCTTCGGAGGACGAATGTAGAAGAGAAAAAGAAGAAGCTGACCTTTGTGGCATTGGCTTTCTATTCTTCTCCCCCCCCTCTCTCTCTCTCTCTTCCCTCTCTCTCTCCTCTCCCCTCTCTCTTCCCTCTCTCTTTCCCATCCTCTCTCTCTCCCTTCCCCTCTCTCTCTCCTCTCCCCTCTCTCTTCCCTCCCTCTCTCTCTTCCCTCTCTCTCTCCTCCCCCTCTCTCTTCCCTCTCTCTCTCCTCCCCTCTCTCTTCCCTCCCTCTCTCTCTTCCCTCTCTCTCCTCCCCCTCTCTCTTCCCTCTCTCTCTCCTCCCCCTCTCTCTCTTCCCTCCCTCCCTCTCTCTCCTCCTTCTCCTCTCCTTGCTCCTTCCTCCTACGGTTGGTTCATATGTTATTTACATTTTATCTTATCTGTAAGCTTAAGTCCATTTTATGTTTTAAATATTCCACGAATACAGAATAAAATAACAAATACCTGATTCACAAAAATAACCTGTAAAACTGTTTAGACACACACATTCAAACAGGAATGGCAGGTCTACACAAGTGCCGTTGTTCTGACACGGGGAACTATCGCAGGCGTTGAAGATATCTGTTGAAAAAAATAAGTGTGAAATACACAGGGTTAATGAGAATAGGTGTACGTTTAAAATGTTAACGCTATTGTTCACAAGACGACCCCACATGTGCTACAATCTCCACTGATGGAGGATCTTAGCATGATGAAAGAACTTTACAGAAGAGGGGAGAACCTTTACGAACTGGAAGCAGTGGAGTGACATCCATGGACCAGAACCCAGGACAATCAGTCTGATGAGCCAAGTTGCTATCAGTTTCCCAGTTATTCCTAGTCCTAGGATATAAGTATCTGAGCTTCCCAGTTATTCCTAGTCCTAGGGTACAATTATCTGAGCTTCCTATTTGTCCTATGGTATAAGTATCTGAGCTTCCCAGTTATTCTTAGTCCTAGGGTATAAGTATCTGAGCTTCCCAGTTATTTCTTAGTCCTAGGGTACAATTATCTGAGCTTCCTATTTGTCCTATGGTATAAGTATCTGAGCTTCCCAGTTATTCTTAGTCCTATGGTATAAGTATCTGAGTTTCCCAGTTATTTCTTAGTCCTAGGGTACAAGTATCTGAGCTTCCCATTTGTCCTATGGTATAAGTATCTGAGCTTCTCAGTTATTCTTGGCCCTTGAGTATAAGTAAAGCTATGAACATGAGATGAATGTTAACAGCCCATTATAGCCAATGGGGAAAAAGTCACCCAGCGGAGCTTTAGTATTCAAAGTACCAGCATTTGTCTTGTGGGGGCTGTTAGAATGCGTGTCCGTTTTAGCTCCCTTCCCATCCAGTTGTCTGATAAATCTGTGATATAAATATATGTACAATTTTTACTCTCCGGGCGGGCTGACAGTCTGGTTAAGTATGTAGACTGGATAGATGGATAAGTGGATGGATAAAATAGTAAGACACTTATTAAATCCATTTCTTAAAAACTTGAGATTTTACATTTCTCGGAATCGAGTTTTGCCTGTGACACACGGTTAGAGAATTAGTGCGCGTTCTTCATGGTACATAGCTATGGCGACTTTGACCGAGTTTTGTATTTATGCAGTGAAAGTGGCACGTTTATACTTTGTCATAACTGAGCAATACATTTTCTCATCTTGTTTTCTTGTTCTTGCCCCTGCCACCCGGTATAATACAAAACAGACACTAAAGCTGTTGCTTACCATTCTCGCAGTTCTCGCCCCTTAGCTGGTCCGCACAATAGCACAGGAGGCTATGTCCGTGAGTATAACATATTCCCTGGCAAGGGCTCTCTGAGCAGTTATCTGCGCCTAATAAATTTACATTAAATGTGGTTACTTCAACACGAGATAAAGCAAATTTACTCTAGCCATTTTTAAACCGACGCTTCCAAACAATGGCAAGCTTGTAAAAAAAAAAAAAATTAGCAGAAACAAGAAATAAGATTAAAGAAACAAAAACAACAAGAAACAACAGAAACAAGAATCGATCGCGCATTCATCCTGAAGAAAAGCACATAAAAACATACCTGCAAATACGAAATAGATTATATTTGCAACAACCAAATGATGTAATAAAAGCAGTTCAACAGTGGTCTTCAAACTTTTTTCGGGCTTGGCCCGAGGTCATATTGCCAGCACTCCCATAAACTCTTTTCGTTGAGCTAGTTCTGATGTCCGATGACTCTCCCATTATTCTCACCATCCCCAGTATCTTTCCAGCGCCCCCTCGCGGACGACACTTCTCATTTTAGGAACTAATAATTTAGAAAAAAAACCTGAAGATTCAAATGTTCCAGATTTTCTTTTTTAAACATTGTTTTATTCTTTGTTTTGAAAAAAAAGAAAAATCACATGTTAAAAGCTTTTTAAAAGACATTTTCCAGCAACTGGCTCTTTTTTCCCATTCATTTCCGCCACCATTTCCTTACCTCTCTGTTGATATGTTTATTTATAACTATCAGTTGGTTAATATTATCAGCGATTATCCCAGCATAACAAATAAGTGGATGTAACTCTCTGGAATTTTACCAGTAAAGAACTCAAGTTTCAAGCCTACAGGAAACCCAGCAGACCAGTCAGATCCTGACGCTGACACGATGATGTTAGAGCCCGGAGCAAAGCTGTCTACAGACAGGAAACTTAAGTTTGTTACATCTGCCTGTGTCACCTTCAAGAAAAGACAAGAAAACTATATAAGATTCTTTCTGCCTGTCTGTCTGTCTGTCTGTCTCTGTTCACAGTCTGGCCTCTGCGCTCATTTCTTCATCTTTTGAAAATAAAGTGCTTTCGTTCATTCTGTCTGTCTGCATATGTCTTTGTCCTGCTCTCATACAGCTCTATAATAATTAGTATAATTATCAATTAATTATTTTTTACTACACTTGAAATAGTCTAGACCAGACTTTTTCAACCTCCACCCCCCCCCCCCCCCCGAGCTCGAAATCGCTGTGGAACTCCTGCATTAAAAATGCAGGGAGCAGCGCTAGTGTTGTAGATTAGTCACTCGCTCGCTGACCAGACGGCTCGGTTTCGATTTCCATCCACCACAATGTGAGTCAAACCGTGACTCTCAAAAAAAAACAAAACTCCCGGAGTTCACCCAACCTCAAGAAAAAGTGGGTAAAGGGGTTAACGCTTTGGAAAGGGAGAGGAATGACGCCGCTAGCTACGGAGTTCGTGCTGATGGCGACACTAGTCGGTAGTTTCTGATCAGCTGCCTAGTCAGTGGCACTTATGGTTTGACCGTGTGCAATGACGCTGGTTCACAGCTCATATCTTTACCTCTGCCTTTGCATTAAAATATACTGTCAAAAAAAAAAAGAAACGCATAGCTTATGTATAAGCTTCATTTTTTTTATATGTTATGACATTTTTTTCCTAGGTATCTCAAACCAACCTAAAAATTGTCACCAAGATATCAGGTCCATGATTTAGCGTGAATTTTGCTATCCTCGTGCACAGTCAGAACGCAGTAGCTGCACTTGCTAATCACGCATTTTTTTTTTTTTACCATAACTCGCGTCGCGTTTATGGAAGAGTCGTGATTTTTGTGGTGAGCACGACTCACTTCCCACGCAAATGAAACCCTATAAAATGATAAGGTTACACAATCAAATTCAGTTAATTTTCAAGCAGACAATTATGGCGCGTCTATTGCAAAATTTACGAAACATTGTTATTGGTCGCCTGCAAGGAGGCGAAAGTCAAAGTCAGGTTGCCAGGCATTTAAATGTGCAGCAGAGTACCATCAGTCGACTTTGTCACCATTTCCAAGCCACTGGGTCATCTGAAGACAGCACTGCAGTGGACGATCCAGGGTGACAACAGCAGCTGATTGTCGTTTTATTCTGGTTCATCACCTCAGAAACAGGTTTACAACAGCTTCCTCAAGTGCCCGGTCATTGCTTGCGGGATGTCATGTGTCTGATAAAACTGTCCGGAACAGACTGCATGAAGCTGGACTGGTGGCACGACGACCTCATCGAGGTCCTGTCTTAACGAGACGCCATCGCCAAAATCGATGTTTGGACCAACCAGCATCGGCCCTGGACAACTGACAATCAATGGAGACCTGTCTGGTTTAGTGACGAATCTTCCTTTTTGTTGCACCTCCATGATATGTGGAGAAGGGTTTACCGTAGGCCAAATGAACGTTTTGCCCAAAATTGCTTTGATGAAGCTCCGCCGCACGGTGGTGGAGGTGTAATGGTATGGGGAATGATCAAATTCAACGTAAGGAGTCCATTGGTGCAGACTGAAGGAGGCTTGAATGCGCAGCGATACGTCAATGAAATTCTTCGACCCCATTTCCTTCCATTTTTGGCTGCGCAAAGGTCTGTGTTTCAACAGTACAACGCCAGACCCCATTCTGCACAGTTCACCACAAGTTCCTGACTGTTTCTATTTTCTCGCCCTTTCTCCAGACATGAATCCGATCGAGCACTTATGGGGTGAGCTGCAAAGACGTGTTTGTTGCCGAAACAGCCAATAAGTCGTGATCTATGGCAGGTACTCCAGGAAGAGTGGGCAGCCATCCCACAGGCGCACATCAGACATCTGATCGCATCTATGCCCAGGAGATGCCAGTCGCTGATCGATGCAAGCGGAGGCCACACACCATACTAACTTGAGAACCCCTGAGACTAACAAATTCTGGTCACACAGATGCAAGAAACTGTTAAGTGAGTGTTTAAACCCTAAGGTATTATTGTGTGCAATTTGAAAATTTTATTCATTCAATTTAAAAAGCTATAAAATATCAAAGTTATGGCTAAAGTTGGGTCAGTAGTAGTTATGCGTTTATTTTATTTTTTTTTTTTTTTGGAAAGTATATTTACCGCCACTCATTTTTCGCTTCATTTCCCAGCTATCACCCCCACAAATGTGCCAGATTGGTTACATATTAGTAACAAGTTACAAATAAATAACAAGTTACAGATAAGTAAGTCTTTATTTCCTGGACTCTAATTACAAGCACATTTGTCAAGTCCCGTGGAGAATACTGCTGTTATAGCAGTATTGGAGACATTCGTGTAGATTACTGTTTGGGGGCAAATAGCGCCCTTGGTTTGCATGCATCTTTGTACTTCGGGGAGAGCGCACGTCTCCAGAAGCTTCGAGAACGGTCACATGATTTGAGGTCACATGACAGCAAGATTTTTTGGGCTGAGTGAGTTAGAGTTTGTATGATTGTGGTCCAGAGCGGTTGTGTGTAGCCGTTGTGGTCAACATGGAGTCTGGTTGGTATTTTCTGCAGAAACTGTGGGGGGTTTTTTTGTAGTTGGTATGCTTCTTGGTTGTATGTTGGATTTCCATATGGCAGGGCAACCTGCTGGCATATCATCATTTTTTTTGTAAGTTTATTTTCCATTTTCATCCAGTCCACCCATTAAACGTCTTACAAAAAATGTTTATGCCAGGTTGTTGAGTTGTTGCAATGTGTATTGTGCCAACTAATAATTGTTGTAGAGTTTGGGTTGTGTCTAAGAGCTGAAGAAAGTGTTTATCTACTTCAGGTTAATTTTCAGATGGGAGATATTCAAAATAAGTTGGACTAATCTGAGAGTAGCTGTGTCTGCGGTTAATAGCAATACCGATACCACTTCAGTTTGGTGCCTAGAGAAGTGGCACATACTGCATCATTGTGCGTCTTTTATTAAATGTTTAGACATTACATAGACATATACTGTATAATGTTATCCATACAAATTACGTAAATAATAATACGATGTCTATAAACATTCATACAGCATACGATGCAGCCACTGAACCCTACCAAAAATCCAAATCCGGCTGCTGTTATGTTTTTCTGAAATTTAGCATCCAACGCTGTAGACACCTCGACTGGGGTATACTGGCTTAGAGTTACCTTCATCGCAATACCTTCTATTAGACTCAGCCAGTCCAAACCAACGTTGTACTGAGAATTATATCTGTCCTGCGGTGCGACAACTGTCATGGAACCATCAGCGCTGGGACCAGATGAATAGACAACAACCAGTACGGGCCTGCTAGCGTTCAGTCTGACTATTGTTTTTGGCGAGACTATGAATTCCTTGTATAAATGATTAGCTCTGGTCACTGTTATATCAGAACCAACGGTTTGGACAGACGTGTTTGTCGACCCTGGTGAGATGAATTTAAAAGTGATAAATACTCGATTAAATCCACACTTGACTTTTATGGTATATACAAACAGATCTGTTAAATGCAGATTTATTTATTTCGGAGACTACAGTATTATGTACGTCAAAACTTACATACGTCAAGACCGACTATTTGCATGCACATACTTTGCTTGAACAGAAAAAAAGGAGAACTGTTTATCACGTCTCACTTCAAGATAGCACACTAACCTTCATTATCTCCATACACTACTCTGAAGGTTGTCTCTCTCCCCTCTGCCGCTGCTACAATGTAATCGTTGCCGAGAGATTTTGAAGGAATCATCATTTCCACCAGATGATCGCAAGATCGATCGTCTGTAGAGCCATTATGAGGAAAATTATCAACAACAGTGATGGCTATATTACTCCTTCATATACAAGGTCCGACAGTTAAGTAATGAGGCTAATTACATTTTTAAAAAATTAAATAAACAACAGTTGAAGATATAACCTGTATTTTTATTCAAAGTAAGCCCCTTGTGCATTGATACAGCGAGTGACACGATCTAACAAACACTGGAACAACCTCTACAGTTGTTCTGTTGGTATGGCCCTTAAACTCGATGTTACGGCCCTTTGAATGTCATCATTATCGTCAAAGAAGCGTCCTTTCAATGGTAACTTTAATTTTGGGAACATAAAATAATCGCAGGGAAACAAATCTGGGGAATAGGGTGGATGGTTGAGAACACACACTTGTTTTGGGACCAAAATTCTTGTACAACTACCGCCCGGTGAGCCGGTGCACTATCATGAAGAAGGAAAAAGCTGCCAGGTGTTGAATATTTGGGTCGGAATCGGAGAATCCTTTTCAATAGGCGTTTCAAAATGCTTAAATAAATGTTGGCAGTGACTGTCTGTCCCTCTGAAATAAATTCTTTGTGAACAACTGTCGTAGAAGCACACCAACAGCGTCTTCACTTTCGACTTTTGAAGACGAATGTTTTTGCCTTTTGGTGATGATGATGAATTCCACTGAGCACTTTGGCGTTTAGTTGTGGGATCATAGCGGAAAATCCATGTTTCATCCTCTGCAACAATCAAACTTAATAAATGTTTATTACTGCGACACGTTTTGATTATGTCTTTTGCGTACTCAACACGCTGATGTTTTTGATCATCAGACAATGAATGTGGTACAAACCGGCAAGCAATTGTTTTCTTGCCCAAATCTTCCACTAAAATTTTACGAATGGTCTCTCGGTTAACATTAAATTCATCTGCCATCATCCTCATAGTCAAACAACGGTCTTCTTGTAATCTGTTCTCTGACTTTTGCAATGGGTTCCTCATTACGAATAGAAATTGGGCGTCCATGTCTAGTTGCATTTGCAATCGTTTGCACACCACTTTTGAATCATGAACACCACCTGAATATCTGTACATGAGATAAACAATTATCCCCATAAACTTGTCGCATCAATTCAGCTGTCTCAGTGGTACTTTTCCCGAGGTTTAAACAGAATTTAATGATAGCTTTTTGCTCCATGCTGATTATGTAACAATGCACCCCTGACTAGGTCAACGAAATGGCGACTTGTTTGTCGTCTGCTTATCGGGCGGCGATGAAAAGTTGCCAGATCATAGATGAAGGTTGCCTTTTTTGGATTCCATGCTTTGCTTCATAGATGGCATTTTTGTCTTGGCCATAGTAAAATCAGTCTCATTACTTAATTGTCGGACCTTGTATTTTTGTCAAAACTCAGATGTTCCGGAACATCTGAAGATAGTTGTTTCACGATCCTGTGTTGAGGATAATTAAATATTTAGATTGCCGTTGCCTTTCACTTCACAGAGTTTAATTATTCGTAATGTCCGTTTTACAACGGAACAGGAAAGGTCTTCTGTTATCATGTCTAGCGAACCACGCCCATTTACGATCCGTCCGAACTTTCCTCCCTGAAACCAAAACTACCACAAATGCCTGGAGGATGAGAAATGTGATCCAGGACATTACAGAACACACAAAGAAATCTAACAATAAATTGATATGGAAAATGCAATTGTGGAAATGTGCGGAATATACTTTGCCAAGACTATATTCTGGAAAATGAAATATATTCTATTCTGCCTGCACCTCAGTGTCAGATATCAAAGACTAAGGTACGTGAAAAAGACATTGAATTCACGCACCTCCAGCATGGCAGACAATGACTGTGAAGATCTCCTGGGTATACACGAAGAAATATGAGAGAGCATACTCAGGGCCATACATCACATAATGGCCAATCTTCGAACAAAACTAGAAAATGTAGAAAGAGTATTTGCAATACACAGAATCTAAGACTTGTTTCATTTGAAATTTATGATTTCTGATTCCCCAAAGATGTAAGAGCGATTTATGATGATGATGATGATGATGATGATGATGACTTACTTTTTGGCTCAGAATCCACAGTCTTACTGGGCGGGACCTGGGTGCAAGAATTCCCTGCTATAACTCCTATAGGCTTCGATCCCTTTATCACACTGCCCGTAAGATCATCATCACAGGCGATGCGCAGGACGTCCTCCTTGTTCATGAAGAATGCCAGAAGAGTTGCGTTTTCCACTGTACGTTTTTCCACAATGCATCTGTAAAGTTTTTGAGTCATTTAAACGAAGTGTTATTATCAATAAACATTGTTAATATTACATTTCACAAATTATTATTACACGTTTTTTATTCCTTCAAGTATGTGCACTAACTTCACTAAAACTCATTTTCCATGCACCCCCACTTCCTATTCACACCGACCCAGTGTATAGTTTCTTAACAATTATTCTTTTTTCTCCCTAGCCCAAAAGGGCTTTTCCTTTCCTTTCCCTTCCCATATCTAATTTATACACTTCTCATATATTAAACTTCACATCTATTGCATTCAGTCGATCTATTCTGCCTATCTTTTATCTCATTTTGACATTGTTTTTCGTTCTCTCTCTCCCTCCCTCTCTCTCTCTCTCTCTCTCTCTCTCTCTCATCCTTAGTTAGATTTCGTCCAGGATATCAGTTACCAAGAACCCTTCCGCACACTCCCCAAGTCACTGTAGTTCCGTTGTGTGACATAACATCTCTCCTCAGGCTGAAAGAGTTGGTAGTAAACTGTAGCCAGCCAGAGATACGCCATGTTATGGGTACAGGAAGAAAGTCAACACAAAACAATCGTCCTCGCTTGCTGTACTCGGTGGATTCATTTATTTTGGAGAACGTAGCACGTATGCACTTATCATGAGTGTTACAGTGATAATTTTATCTGCTATCATAATATGTACTTAGGTAGTGAAGACGCTGTCCGATTTGGCAATCAGCGACCCATAGCTGATATACTAACGTCAGGGTTACCGAACCATAGCTGATATACTAACGTCAGGGTTAGCGAACCATAGCTGATATACTAACGTCAGGGTTAGCGAACCATAACTGATATACTAACGTCAGGGTTAGCGAACCATAGCTGATATACTAACGTCAGGGTTAGCGAACCATAGCTGATATACTAACGTCAGGGTTAGCGAACCATAGCTGATATACTAACGTCAGGGTTAGCGAACCATAGCTGATATACTAACGTCAGGGTTAGTGAACCATAGCTAACCAAAATCCTGTCTCACCACTCCGTTGGTACACCTAGTAATAGGCCTAGCCTGGTTTCTGGGGCAGGGATCGCCATGGCCCCAAGGAGGTGGAGTCTGCTAAAGAAGCATTTCTCACCCCCCCCCTGCTATATAGCTGCACTCAGGGAGTGAGAAAAATAGCTGCCATGACCCACTCCGAAGCCAACACGATGCTCTGCCTCAACATCTCAACCGCATCGGCTACAAAGAACACTAGCTCGTAATTCTAGAGAGACTGAAGAAGAAGAAGAAGATTTTTTAACCACTGTGGAAGTTACTCCACTAACAATGCATAATATAATGCGACGTACTACAAAATCTTGACCTCGCCCTTGACCTGCAGAACAGATTTAAATGAACAGATGCAAAGAGGTGTTTTAAAAAAGACATCTCTTGAAGAAGCAGGAATTTTGTGCAGCCACACAGAATTACGTAAATGCAACCCATGACATAACACTAAAGAAGACAAATACATCTTCTACCAGCTGAATTGTTGTAAGTTAAAGTACAAATTTCTACAAGTAGGAACCAACGAGACTTTCAAATGCTAAAATAACAGAACACGACATTTTATGGTTAAACCTGGAAAAAATCATAGACAAAGGACTTTTAGATGTGAGAAAAAAAAATGACAAGAGACTTGAACCACGGACTCCGGTAGGACAAGCAACCGTCTAGCCACGAGAGAACAGCATTAATAAACTTTTCCCCAAGCGCACCCCCAATGTCTAACCATTAATTAGCTATCTCGCATTAATCTGTGCATTAATCAAATTATTTAACTCGCACCCTCAAGTGCGAGACAGCTAAGTTGAATAATACGTTTTTCTCTCGTGGCTAGACGGTCGTTCGTGCTTACGGGGTTCCTGGTTCAAGACCCAGGCAATTCTCTTGTCATTTTTCTTTCTCTCATGTCTGTTTCTTCTTCCACGTTCGAGGTTGTTGGTCACATCAGATCTTGATCCCTGTCGACATTATAACAATGTTTTAGTTCTATTTTATATTGTTCTTTATTGTTATTATTGTATGTTCTATTATCATCACATCTCACCTTGGTACATCACACGTCGAAGTTTCACATACATGGCAATAGAAGATTTCTCATGAACATTTCACTGATTCATTTTAATTTGACAAATAATATCAATATGATCAATACGTATAGCTGATAACTCACTTGTAATAATAGGCATAGGCAAGATTATACACATTTCATTATTTTCATCATAGTAGCACGAAACCTCACAAAATCACAATATCAAAATTCTCATAATTCTACAAGCAGTATTTAAGCAGCGTTCACAATATTCAGTAATACAAAAGCTCTTGGTAACAATTACTGTACGATCTCTTGCTACACTAGTTCAATCTAACTCTACTTCTCTATCTGTTATGTTCTTCTATTAGACTACTTGTTTAGGACCTTTTGGTCCTCCTCTATCAAAATCTCTCTCTGCCTCCTCCTCTATCAGAACCCCTATCTGCTCTCCGCCGGCCTTCCTTTCTCTATCAGAACCCCTATCTGCTCTCCGCCGGCCCCTCCTTTCTGAATCCTCCTCCCTTCTTTATATTCGTAAGTTCTGACCACGCCAAAACCGGTCGCAACTGGCGTCTTCACTTTCATCTCCGTCGTCTAATTGTTACCTCCCATTAACAAGTCCACCATCTTTCATGTTACCTGCTTCGGGACCTAGTCCGTTCTCTGTTCAGTCGTTTGATCTACTGGTCAATTGTTCCCCCTCGGCTACTGCAGGTGTGCGTGAAGTCGCACCTCTAGAACTGGACCACTCTCACGATCTATCAGATCTATCGATACGGTTTTACCTTTGATCAGGTCTTTGAAGTACCGAGTATCCGTTCCTCGCTCCTCTAACTATAACTTCTTTGTCGCCGTTTGCTCTACTATCCTGCCCCCCAATACATTCTGAACTATATTCCTGATCATGTCACTAATACTAATAACAATAATAATAATAATAATAACTATAATCATTACTTACAAGGCTATGCTACATACCTCCCCTCGTTTAAGTCATATTGTTAACATTATGACTACACAAAAAAAACTAGCAAAGTGCCTTGTAAGTAATGAGCTACCAAAATATATTTCCATGTGGACCACAGTACCAACAAAAATCACTTTGCGGTCACCTCCCCTTGTTTAAGTCAGAATGTTAACTGTCAGCTATATCGACTGCTTTAAGCAATTACATGGTAGTTACATTCTCTCAATAACTCTGAACCATCATAGAAAAATATGTAAAATAATAGTTACATCTTGTTACACATGCCCATAAAACATAAATTCATTCTTCTTCTTTAGATTATACATATTCTGCATCAAAGTGTATTCCCATACATACTCAAGAAAAATAAAAACATACATTCTTTCAAATGACCAAAAATATTTGTCATTACATTTGAGGCCCAACCTCAAAACAAATCACTTTATTGACCTTATGATGAATTTTCATTCGACAAACCTCCGTTTTCATCATCAGCGGCAACCATAGGATATCTCATACACATTCCCTGATACATACTCAGTGTGAAAATGTGATGTACTGGTTCCTGAAAGACCAGAATACTCCCCTCGTATTCTCACGAAATTTGTTCCACTGACTTCAATTATTTTACCCCCCAAGTACTCCTCTATCATGATAACTCTTGGGTCTCCATCCTCTATGCCAACCATTTTTAGTGGTGAGGGTATCCTCGTATTGATAATCACAACACAACCTTCTCGGTTCCACTAACCAATCTGGCAACACCCAAACATCTCACCCTACTCTTCTTAATACAAATGAAAAGTTTGTTTCCATATCTCAACAAAATATTGTGTATGCCTTTCATTCATCATACAAAAATATGCAATATTACATTATTATTCACCATAAAGAAATACATAGAGTGTTATACTACTAACACTCTCAATTTCTGAGCATTTCAACATTAGTAATACCATAGTAGCAAATGCAAAAATTTGTACATCATCAATGCGAGCCATATTAGTCTCGTCTCATAAACACAAAAAAATTAAGTCACATTATCATCGAAAAAAAAGAATGACCACCTGTATATTTATATACATGTAGGCGCGCCAAACTGAACCCGTAAAATAACATTAGAGATCTCTCACTAGTATCGCCTTCTATTTCCTCTCGTTCCTCTGCCCCAGTAACTATTATCTCTGTTTCCTCTGGGGTTACTATATCCCCTCTCATACCTTCTCTCATCATTAAAAATTCTCTTGTTCTGACCTGACATAAAACTATTTTCTCTGTATCCTGTAGTAGTATTATTATAACCTCTCTCATAGAGTTTCTCATCATTAAAAATTCTCTTGTTCTGACCTGACATAAAACTATTTTCTCTGTATCCTGTAGTAGTATTATTATAACCTCTCTCATAGAGTTTCTCATCATTAAAAATTCTCTTGTTCTGACCTGACATAAAACTATTTTCTCTGTATCCTGTAGTAGTATTATTATATCCTCTCTCATAGATTCTCTCATCTTTATGAATATTCTTGTTCTGATCCTCCCTGCAAGTTATTGATTTACATGTCTCTATAATGTTAGAAATTTGTTCTTCCATGTATGCTAACAAAGCCTCTGGTATTTCCTCATCATCTGAGGATGCCTCCACATCATCTTTAAAATCAGGTGACACCATTTCTTCATTCATATTAATTTCAGCAACATCTACTGCACCTATTGTGCCTTGTGAGCCCTCTGTACTATCTAGTATTCTCTGACTATTGTTGCAGTCTCTTACATGATCCTCTTTCAAATCAATCCTCGTCTCTGACATACATGTATAACTATCTCTTAATACTGCATCTACCGTAATTGTTTCTTCATCCTTAGTCATATAACCTGACTGCGTAGCTACGTCCTTTAACACGATCCTGTCTGTTTCTATGGTAATATCACATGTTTCTGTGGGTAAAGTGTTTGTGGCTACATCACTCCTTCTTACCAAACAATCTTCGCTCACCCCCACACTTACATCAACCATTGTGTGAGCTAATCTGCCTAGTTCTGTGTCTGTTGACCTGTCTTTTCTGTCCTTAACTGTCTGGCTACCAGCCTCGACTAATTCTACCCTAGTTTTATTCCTCTTCGTCTCATAGTTATGCCAATCGTTTCTTTTAAAAGAGTTGTGCTGGTAGCTGTCTCTAAACCTTGTGTCGTTGTAGGCTGGTTGTCTGGTGTCTCTAAACCTTGTGTCGTTGTAGGCTGGTTGTCTGGTTATATATCTCATGTCTGTATAGTGTCCCTGGTTTTGATATTTGTTTCTTCTTCCAACTCTCTCATTTCTATAACAAGAGTTGTGTGTCTGTCTAACATCTGTTCTGGGACAAAATTTGTAATGTATTTTCATATGTCTTTCCTGTCTCAACTCTCTACCTAATCTAAATACTTCTCTCCTCAAATATCTGACCTCCCATTTCAGTATGTCTAGTTCTGGTGTTTCTGTCATTTTCTCTAATACTATCTCTGAACAAAAATCTCTGTATTATTCACACTATATGAAATATTTGGTGAAAATACAATAATTTCTAGTAAAAAAAATATTCTAACACAGCAATATAAATCAAACCAATGTACACTGCAATTTCAACAACAATCAAACTAATACCTAACTATCTCCTGTTCCTCTGTCGCTGATGTTGTTGTTCCTCGTGAATGTCTCTTTAATGTTCTCTAATTAACACTGTTAAACAATTGTTCTTCGCGTATGTCACATCAGTTCAACACAGTCTTGCACGTGATCGCTAGTAGTCAATACTTCTCATTGTGGCCGCTTCTACGCCAGGTCGTCTCCTCCCAAATGTCGGGAATAGGCACGGGCACCAGTTTAACAATGTTTTCTATTTTATATTGTTCATTATTATTGTTATTATTGAATGTTCTATTATCATCACATCTCACATTGAAGTTTCATATAAATGGCAATGTTGAGGCCTCATAATTCATTTCACTGATTCATTTTAATTTGACAAATAATATCAATATGATCAATACGTATAGCTGATAACTCACTTGTAATAATAGGCATAGGCAAGATTATACACATTTCATTATTTTCATCATAGTAGCACGAAACCTCACAAAATCACAATATCAAAATTCTCATAATTCTACAAGCAGTATTTAAGCAGCGTTCACAATATTCAGTAATACAAAAGCTCTTGGTAACAATTACTGTACGATCTCTTGCTACACTAGTTCAATCTAACTCTACTTCTCTATCTGTTATGTTCTTCTATTAGACTACTTGTTTAGGACCTTTTGGTCCTCCTCTATCAAAATCTCTCTCTGCCTCCTCCTCTATCAGAACCCCTATCTGCTCTCCGCCGGCCTTCCTTTCTCTATCAGAACCCCTATCTGCTCTCCGCCGGCCCCTCCTTTCTGAATCCTCCTCCCTTCTTTATATTCGTAAGTTCTGACCACGCCAAAACCGGTCGCAACTGGCGTCTTCACTTTCATCTCCGTCGTCTAATTGTTACCTCCCATTAACAAGTCCACCATCTCTTTCATGTTACCTGCTTCGGGACCTAGTCCGTTCTCTGTTCAGTCGTTTGATCTACTGGTCAATTGTTCCCCCTCGGCTACTGCAGGTGTGCGTGAAGTCGCACCTCTAGAACTGGACCACTCTCACGATCTATCAGATCTATCGATACGGTTTTACCTTTGATCAGGTCTTTGAAGTACCGAGTATCCGTTCCTCGCTCCTCTAACTATAACTTCTTTGTCGCCGTTTGCTCTACTATCCTGCCCCCCAATACATTCTGAACTATATTCCTGATCATGTCACTAATACTAATAACAATAATAATAATAATAATAATAACTATAATCATTACTTACAAGGCTATGCTACAGAGACAGCTAAGTTGAATAATACGTTTTTCTCTCGTGGCTAGACGGTCGTTCGTGCTTACGGGGTTCCTGGTTCAAGACCCAGGCAATTCTCTTGTCATTTTTCTTTCTCTCATGTCTGTTTCTTCTTCCACGTTCGAGGTTGTTGGTCACATCAGATCTTGATCCCTGTCGACATGGCCCCGCAGTTCTCTCCAGATCCTGATAGTAGCCACAAAACTTTTGCCCCCAAGCTCTCGTGTCCTCCGGCCATGTCTCACGCCTCAGGCCCGCATGGTTTGGGCACTCTTGAAGGATGTTCCGGAGCCTGGACTCCACCGCCGCTTGGACACTCATCTGCGTGAGACATGAAGATGGCTTAAAAATTCGCCGTGGTCTGTCCTTAGGCGAAAGAGGATCGTTTGCTGATGTCTTTCTGTCCTCATGTCTAAAAGTGCTTTGTCTATGATTTTTTTTTCGAGATTTAACCATACAATATCGTTAATGATCTATATCAGGAGCAGGGCATCTTGCTTACAATCGAGAGGCCTACATGAGAGCTGTTAGGGAGGCAAACTTTCGCAAGGGACATGCAAATGACTGACTGGCTGAACCATACAATACTGTGCTCTGTTACTTCAAGTTAAAATACACTGACAACTCGCATTAATCAAGAAATAATCACGCTCTATAGTTGTTGTAAGACAGCAAGAGGACATCAACAGCAGACTTACTAGAGCAAACCAGGCTTTTGCAATGCTGCAGACTATATGGAAATCTAAAGAATTAAGCATGAATATGAAAATCAGGATATTTAAGAGTAATGTTCTAAGTGTACTACTCTATGGAAGTGAATGCTGGAAAATCACCAAAACAATAGAAAACAAGTTGAATTCTTTCCAGACTAAATGTTTACGAAGAATTAGAAAAACATTTTGGCCAAACACCATAAGAAATAACATCTTGTTGGCAGAAATGCAGATGAAGCCACTAACAGCAATTATTGAGGAAAGACGCTGGCGATGGTTGGGACATGTGCTCCGAATGACTGACAACTCACTACCAAAAATAGCACTAAGATGGACACCACAGGGGAACAGAAGTAAGAGTAGACCAAAAGAGACATAGAGAAGAACAACAGACAGGATGTTGAGAAATAGAGGGCTCGCCTAGGCAAGAGCAGAAAAAAAGGCAAAGGACAGGCATTTGTGGAAAACCCTTGCGGAAGCCCCATGTGCCCTGGGCACTTAAAGTTCACAGAGAGAGAGAGAGAGAGAGAGAGAGAGAGAGAGAGAGAGAAAGAGATAGTTGTTGGTACTTACCTGGTGCGTCTAACCACTTTCAATATCACGGAAATGTTGGTATCGTCTTCGGCACTGATGATGGCTATTTCACCTGAGGTTATTTAAGAAAAAGAAAGGCAAGACTTAGTTATAAATAAAGGAAACAGAAATACATGTTTTTCTCACAAATGATTCTTCATCGCATTCTCTTACTCTAGTGTCAGGTACATATTTTCAAGTATAGTTTTAATGAGAAACTGCGACGATTTCGCACAGTAAAATAATTTTGCATATAGCGTTGTCTGGTTTAGCATTCGAAAAATAATAGACAAAATACTTTAGATGTGAGACAGTGAAAAATGACAACAGAATTACCTGGGACTCTCATATCAGAAGTGTTGCGCCTATTATTTTTCGAATGCTAACTAAACATCACTTGTGCTAAATCATATTTTTCAACGATGATAACGAAGATCATCATCGTCATCATCATCATCATCTACCCTCAAGTATTGTTTTCATTATGGTATTATGCCCTTGACATGATCAAAATACTTCAGCTTTTTTTGTTCTTATGCTTTTCATTATTTTTCTTTTTGGTTCCATTTGACTGATACTTCTTTTTTTTTTCTATCCACGAAATCTGCCTACTCTTGTGTAGGTATGTCCTCATTTCAGGGGATTTTATTTTTATTGTTAAGCGCCCATGCCTCAACATCGTGGAGGATTACATCCTATATAGTATTTAACAACTCTTGATTTCAGTTGAGGCATTACGTTTCCAATTATGAAATACTGCAGTAACATAGTAGCCTGCTTACAAGCATTACTGTTTGGTGGTAGGATGGGGTCTTGGCTATGGTTGCTCGCTTTTTAATCTTTGTATGATTTTTGTTAATCGCCTACACAATGTTCTTCCATACTTGTTCATAAACTGACTGAGATTAAGCTGGCTGTTCGTACCCCCTCTTTGAAGATATCCATCGAAAGTCGCTACGATGTAGTGGTCAGCCCATTTGTCTATGGGTAGAGCGAGGTATGCCCCTGCGGATTTTTTCTGCGAGGTGATTCCGTACACTGATACCGGTGCTGTGGAGAATACAGACACTGCCTTACGTTCTGGTATTCCCCATGTTGTGGCGCTGGTCTCGTACGGTAACTGCCAACAGAAAATTGCAGTTTTAGATCTCAGGACTAAATTTTCTTGTAAAGAAAGTGATATTCATGGGTTTCCGTTATGTGCTTAAATAATATGTTTGTTTACTATTTTGTCGTTGTTTAAAGTAGGGTTCACTGGTTTTGTTTTGTTTTTGTTCCTGTACATGATATGGGCCGGTTGTTCGGCACAGAGAAAGCGCATGGGTTTTCACGGGTCCAGCTCGGAGGGAAAATTGTGATGTAAGACAGTGGTGCTTTTGCCATGATTACAAGTAGTTTGACTATGGAGATCAACTAGGGCACTGGAGTGGCTGGAGACCCAAACTTATGTCCATTTATGTTTTCTCAGTGACTCGTGAGCATGCTCAGAAAAATAAATGGGGGCTAGGCTAGTAAGCAGTGACTCGAGTCTCTGAGAAGGTTAAGGTCGACAAAAATCTGTTCATTTTTGTGGTGGCGCACTCGGATGTCAGAGGAAACGAGCGAGATGACAGGCTTGTTAGTGTGGCTTTGGAGGGAAGTCGTTTAGCAATGGACAGGCTGATATATTCTGAATGCTCTTAGAGAAGATGGACGAGAACAAGTTGAGATGACTCCGTAACCTTAACCTGATTGCAGGAACTGCAAGTCAGACAGGTGCCGCCAAGCAAGAACACTTTGCAGGGAGCCAAACAAGACTAGTCAACCAACACAGAGATGGTGTCGTAACCCTTTCTACAAAGGGGCTGGATGGCACTCAGTGTGAGTAGCCGGCGAGCGACATTCATATCTATAGCTAATAGCTGAAAGTAATGATAATAAAATATTATAAAACAACGAACATTAGCTGTTTCTTTTGTGTAATACTGTATATTGACACCGTCATTAGTTGCTGACCCCAAAACCATTGTTGTTCAAAACTGATTTAACCTTTGGGTTCGTAATGAATAAGCTAAACGATAACAAGACAAAGAAATGTACTGCAAACTGCTTATCCCTACCCGCAAGTGAAATGAAGAATTAGCCTGCAGCAAATGGCTGGTCAGTGTTCCAGCAGATGGTACGGACACAAATATAACTGTTTTTAAATCAGTGGTGATTATTACACCGTTGTGACTGTCTTTGCCAAAAGTCTTTAGAAAAGTAATCATGAACGCTCGGCCCTTGCTATTTCCACTCCCAATAGATTGGCTGGTCTCTGTGTAAAATGATATTAAATGGCATAATTAAGTTGCAGTGTGTTAGTAACCGTGCACAGTAAACTCTTCTACATATTAAAATTACATCACACTTATACTTTACCTTTTCAGTCTTTCATTTGTTTGGGAGTACAAAGAGTCTGTGAGTTGTTGACATTTATATAGCTTTTTTTAACCTACTATCTCAGCAAACAAAGTATGTTCATTTGCATGCACTGCAGAACAAATTCCATTGATATACAATGTAGAATTCAAGACGAAAAAAGCCTATATAAGAATGTGACAGAAACAAGCTTGAAATTATGTTACCAGGATAACAGTGAAATCTCATTTGGTCATGGTCAAACATCACCATTATTTTTTTGTTTTTAAATAGTATAGTAATACGTCTGTCTCTTCACTATTCTGCTGGTACTACTAGTACTATAATATTACATCTACCATCACTACTACTACTACTACTACTACTACTATAACTACTACTACTACTACTACTACTACTGCTGCTGCTTCCTATCTTATATCTTATATCCTTCCCGTGCCGTTAAACGTCACATAGGGCTCGCAAAATAGTTCGCCAATTGTTCTTGTCTTCGGCGAGTCTTTCAACCTCTTCAAGGGATTGTATGCTTGTTAATTTGGCCTCTCTTAACAATGTCCTCTTCAGAGTTTCACACGGTCTGCCTCTTTTTCTTCGGCCTGTTGTGTTCCACTTGATAGCTTGTTTTGGGATTCTCTGATCATTTCTTCTCATCAAGTGACCAACTCCTTTTCCTGATCACCCATGAGACTGGTTGTTGTTCAGTCATCTGTCTTATCTCTGCATTGTTCTTGAATTCGTTCCACTTGATGCCGATTATTTTCCTTAGGTATTTGTTTTCAAAAGAGTCTAATTTCTTGTCTATTTCTTTAATTGTTTTCCACTGCTACAACTAAATACTATTAATAAAAATAGTAATACGTCTGCCTCGTCAATAACTATCACTACTACTACTACTACTACTACTACTACTACTACTACTGTTACCACACCACCACCACAACTACTTCTACTTCTTCTGCTATTACTTCTACTACTACTATTACTGCTACCACTACTATTACTTCTTCTTCTTCTACTACTACTACTACTACAACTACTACAACTATTATTACCACCACGACTACTGCTGTTACCAAACCACCACCACTACTACTATTGCTTCTTCTTCTTCTTCTACTACTACTACTACTACTACTACTACTAATCGCCTACACTATTTTCAACGATGATAACGACAATACTATTACTGCTGCCACAAATATTACAACTACTATTAATACAATCATTACTACTGTTATTACTACTACTACCATTGCTATTGCTATTACTACTACCACTACTATTACTACTAGTGCTACTAGTACTGCTGCTGTTGCTACTACTACTACTACTACTACTACTACTACTACTACTACTACTACAACCACTGCTTACCTAAAGGTGCTATGAGCATAAGGTAAATCTGAAGCAAAACTGATGATTTCAGGCTCGTTGCCATATCCGTGGTTTTTGATAAAAGAAAAATACGCGCTGTACAGCTATATTCAGGGTAACGGATATTTGTCAACGTCGAGGCCAACATCAGCGCTCGCTCCACGTCATACTGTGACGTAACGGATAATGAAATCATCAGAAACGGGTTTGCTGTTGTGAGACAAGGGAGAAAGGAGGCAGATCGAATTTAACTGAGATACATAACCGCTAACACTTGCAGCAACTGACGATGGCGTGTGATGATATGGTTTTAGTCAGGTACAACACACTGGCACTGGCAATAATTTCAGCTCTAACAATTGTCATCTCTGTTTACGGAAAAGCTCATTGAAATGTGGCTGTTTAATGAATCCTTATACTTCTGCTTCCTTTTTTTTTTTTGTTTGTTCTGATTTCTGGTATGGTGGATCCAGAAGATCATCGTTTGTGATCACGCCAGTTAACCGACAACTGCCGGCAGTTCCGGAGTTCGTCTGTTACCGTAACCACTTTATGTTATATATATATATATATAAAGCGGCCAACGATAGTGGTTGGAGGACATGCTCGGTTTGCACAGAGGAGAATCAGCCAGTTTTGACTTCGGTTCAGCATGTGAGAATTTTGTAAATCTCGCTGCAAGTAAGATAAGAAAACTCACATGAACTTTCACCTTCAGCTGGTGTGTGCGCGAGTATGTGTGTGGGGGTGAGTTTTTTGTTGTTGTTGTTGTTGTTGTTGGGGGGGGGGGGGGCTGGCTACAAAATGTATTGAAAAACCGGTTTTTTGTTTGGATGTTTGGAAATACTTCATTCAAAGTGAAATACAGGTTCAGCTGTGCCGGTTTCAAAATCCTAGCGCGATCGCTGGGTCACACTACTCGTTTGAAATCAAATTCATTTAACAGCTTACAATTTACATACATCTCTTACTTTGTTTTATTGGTATCCAATGAACGTATATAGAATGGTACTTGTAACACGAACACTGCGTATATATATATATATATATATATATATATATATATAGTAAAATAACAACAGAGAAGTGAAGTGAAAATTCCGATCCTGTTGTGAAAAGAGAAAGTTTAACGTAAAGGGAGAGAACATCGACAATCTCAACAAAACAACCTAAGCGAATCAGAAAGCAAAATCGCGGTGGAGTATCTGGTAAAATTGATTGTTTTGCGCTATAATTCAGTCGTAATTGTTCACATACGATCTATAAAAAAATTCAGTAAGCATGTTTACCCACCATCATTTGCACGTATAATTAAATGCCAAAGAACACAAACAGTTTGATGGATGAGGCAATCATGGCCATTTAGAAAGTAACGGTCGAGTATTAATGTCACGAAGGACAGTGCTGTAGGCGTGGGTAGGGTTTTTTGTGTGTCTGTTGCTTCTCTAACACCGAGTTAGTTTTTGTTTTTGTTTCATGTGACTTTCCCAACAAATTCTTGCTTTTTATTTTATTTTTGTTGATTGCTATAAAATATTTATATCTGTATAAGTATGCACTGCTGTACATACGATTGACTGGTTTCCATATTTGTCTAATAGGATATGACTGGCGCGTGTTTACAATTTCTCTTATACTCGGGAAAGTTTTCGTTTAAAAAAACCGCTGACCCAAAAATCTATGACATACTGACGTACAGACAAGATACACTGACAGAGAGACTGCAAGGACAGACGGACAGACAGACAAAACACATTTATACTAAGACCGGCTCTACCGGTCTCTACATTACGTGTATACGCACGAGGTTGGCAAGTCCAAAGATAGGGAAAATGGAATGAGCTGAAAAAAAAAAAGAAAATGAATTATATCTTTTTAAAAAATGTTTTTTTTTTCATTTATTATTGGAAACGCTTATTCGTGGATCTGCCCAACATTATCTTGGGAAAAGGATTAAAAAAGAACTGATTTCTCTCTTCTATGGGAGAAGATAAGAACGTTTCTATGGTGCAGAAAGCTAAATATTATAGCACAGTTAAAGAGGTTATATCGAACAATTAACAATGCAAAATTTGAAAGTGATATCAATATTCATGAGCATTTTCTTGGTTTTATTCCTGTATAAGCCACTGAAGGCTCAGTGTTAAATGAATGTGTTCTTAGAAGACTGTCAGCCATTAAAATTCCAGTCGCAAGCATGTATGGCCAAGATGCGACAACAGATCAGATATGTAAGGAAAACATTCAGGAGTTCAATAACGCATTACAGACTTGAATTAGAAAGCTTTTTTTTTTTAATCCTATGCTGTTCTTATTCTCACAACTTAGTTGTCAATAATGCTACAACCTCATCTAGAGAAGAATTTTTTTTTAAACAGTTCATAAATTGTATGCTTTTCTCAGCGTCAATTTTTCTTTGGGGAACCCTATTAAAAATTTTTTAAAATGTATTATAACTCTGACGTTCACATGACTAAATACCACCGGCTGGGAATTTAGAATTGAACCCATTCATCTTTCAAGATATTTGACTGGCGAATTTTATGATTTATGACAGAAATTCCTGACAATGAGTCAGTTGACAAAATAGCAAGACATGAAGTTGAAAAACACTGCCCTTAGTGAGAATGTTAAAATTATTTAAAACACAAGTAGAAACAGCTTTATTAATTAACGAGCGCACAGTTGTATATTTAATTTTGTGTACGTATGACACACACACACACAACCTACCTACCTATTTGTGAGAGAGATAGAGAAAGAGAGGGGGGGGGAGATTAAAAACTGTTCTAGTGTCTTGTTATACGGCAACATATTCTAAATGAAATTAGTGTTGCTGACACACTGACAAATGAGACACACTGAAAGACAAGATACACTGACAGACAAGACATGCTGATAGGCAAGACACACTGTGAGATAAAATAGACGATCAGGACAGACATCATGCAGTGGCAGACAGTCAAAAAGGCCAGGCAGACAAAGCACACTGCCAGACAGACACACACAGACAGACAAGACACACTGACAGACAGGCAAGACACACTGACAGACAGTCAGGAAGGACAGACAGAACCCACTGTAAACAAAACATTAACAGACAGGGAGTTCTTTAGTACAGAGAGCAAAACAACCACACAGCTTTCCAAATCATTAGAGGTGTATCTGCCATCACACAATATGAAAACTTCAGCCCAGCTATCTAACTTCTGACAAACCAAGCATGGCAGACCATAGACATCCAAATTTAGAAAACTGAACAGGGCGATCAACATTTAATACCTGGGAAAAAAAAAACTGAAAAAAAATTGATTTCATGCCTTTAGTTGCATAGTTTTTAATAACATTATCAAATGATGAGCTAAAAATAAACATGATCATTTCTCAATATAATTTCTTGCTTATCTGAGTAATGATAAATTTTACTTCAGGTACTGGTTTTCAAGCTTCTAAGTCTAGCATGTGCCATTAACAGAAATACTCATGCTCATCCCTACACTAACAAATAATTAAATATGTGGATTTAAATAACTGATAATATTGTTCCTATATGTTTTTAGCTGAGTGGTTGGGCACACGGCTTACTAATCCGCTGGTACCAGGTTCAAGTCTCAGCAGTGGGATTTTTTTCCAGTACACACCAAAAAGGCCCCGGGGTTCACCCAGCCTCTAAAAATGGGTACTAGAGAAAGTTTGGAAGGTAAATGCAACCACGCGTGATACTGAAGGTCATGGAAAATACAGGCCAAACAACGTATTCTCCAATACGCCTTAATGGCATGGAAAAGGGAGTTTTACCTTTACCTTTTTTTTTTTCCAACATTTATTTTACACATCCTTCAGAGCGGGAGAGGAGGAATTAGAGCGGGAGAGAGGAGGAATTAGAGCGGGAGAGAGGAGGAATTAGAGCGGGAGAGAGGAGGAATTAGAGCGGGAGAGGAGGAATTAGAGCGGGAGAGAGGAGGAATTAGAGCGGGAGAGAGAGGAGGAATTAGAGCGGGAGAGGAGGAATTAGAGCGGGAGAGAGGAGGAATTAGAGCAGGAGAGGAGGAATTAGAGCGGGAGAGAGGAGGAATTAGAGCGGGAGAGAGGAGTAGGAATTATATTTGATGAACAAACAGCATGGACACTTGTAGGTTATTTGAACATCTCAGACTGAGTCCTGCTAGCCCAACTGAAAGGACAACCAATAAATATTATACAAGTGTATGCTCCAAAATCTGAAAGTTCTGAAGAAGATGCACAGATATTTTATAATGACATAGAGACAGCACTAAAACACACAAAGTCACATGAAGTTACCACAGTCATGGGAGATTTTAATGCCAAAGTTGGTAAAGGAAGAACTTCAGACATCGTTGGTGACTATGGACTGGGGGAGAGGAATGACAGAGGTTATAAATTAATTGAATGGGCAAGAATACACAGCATGGTTGTAGGAAACACCTGGTTTAAACAACATCCTCGAAGACTGGCAACGTGGTGCAGCCCAGACAAAAAGACTTTTAACCAGATAGACTACATATTAATCAACAAACGATTCCGCAATGCATTACTGACAACAAAAACCATGCCAGGAGCTGACTGCAATAGTGACCATGATCCACTCTGTGGAAAAGTTAGAATAAAGCTAAAGAAAGCAGGCAGAAAAATTAGAAACATCAAACTGAATACAGAACTTCTTAAAAATGACCAAGAACTGTGAGAAAAATACAAAGTTATTATAACAAATAGATGCAATGCAATAGCAAAGACAAACAGTATAGATGAACAATGGGAAATGTTAAGAGATTCTATCCACCAAACTGTTAAGGAGATAATACCACCAAAAAAAAGAAGCCTCTAAAATAAATGGATGACAGACGACATCTTAGGACTGATGGACAAGAGGAGGAGAAGTAAAAATAATGAGGAAAAATATAGCAAGATAAATAAAGAAATAAGATGCAAATGCAGAGAAGCAAAAGAAGTGTGGTTAAATGAAAAGTGCAGATAGATAGAGGACTCTCATAATAAAGACAGCAAAAACATGCACAAACGAATTAATGAACTCACAGGCAGGAAAACAAAATATACCACAGGATGCCTGAAATCGAAAGAAGGTAAAATGTTAATGTGAAAAGAAGACATTGTGGACAGAGTATATCGGTGAGCTATATGGAGGAGAAAGACCAGAATTAACACCAGATACTGAAAACTGTGATGGACCGCCAATATTTGAAGATGAAAGCATAGATGCCATCAAACACATGAAGAAAGGAAAAGCGACTGGGCCTGATAATATAATAATAGAAGAAATAGAGATGCCAGACGAGATGGGAATAAAAATACTAACCAAGTTACTGAATGACATTTACAACAGTGG
This sequence comes from Achatina immaculata, assembly GCA_009760885.1. Lineage (NCBI taxonomy): Eukaryota > Metazoa > Mollusca > Gastropoda > Stylommatophora > Achatinidae > Lissachatina > Lissachatina immaculata. Next base: position 8,059,341 of record CM019703.1, read on the forward strand.
TTATATCCCCAGTGACCTGCTTAAATCCACGTTTATAGCACTACCTAAAAAAAAAAAAAACCAGGTACAAAGGAGTGTGATGACCACCGGACTATCAGCCTCTCATGTCACATAGCTACTTCTGAGAATTATTATGAGAAGAACAAGGAAAAAGATAAAAATGGAAATAGCAGAGGAACAGTTTGGATTTGTTGAAGGAAAGGGAACACACAATGCCATTTATGCTTTACAAACACTAACAGAAAGAGCTTTAGAAGTACAGAAAGATTTCTACTTATGCTTCATTGATTACACCAAGGCATTTGACAAGGTGAAACAATGAAATTATTAAAATGCTTGAAGACATCAATATAGACGGCAAAGACTTGAGGATTGTAAAACAAAAACTGCAAGAAGCAGCAGTTCGAGTTGAAAATAGAATTGGAAAATATCAACCTATAAAACAAGGGGTGCAACAAGGATGTGTACTATCTCCAGACCTTTTTTCTCTGTATAGTGAGAATATTCTAAGAACAATCATCACAGAACCAGGCATAAAAATTTGAGGATACAATATTAACAACCTTCGGTATGCAGACGACACAGTACTGATAACAGAACCAACAAGACCTGCAAAATCTCTTGGATAAAGTCGCCAAAGAAAGTGAACAGAAAGGCCTTACTTTGAACATCAGAAAGACAGAGACTATGGTTATATCTAAGAAACAGAATCCACCAGCATGCAGTATTAAATTAAACAGAACTATTCTAAAGCAGGTGCAGAAATTCAAATACCTTGGAGCAGTAATAACTTTAGATGGGAAATGCAGAACAGAAATTAGGAACAGAATAGGCCAAGCAAAGACTGCATTTCAGAGAATGAGAAACATATTAGCTAACACATCTTTATCAATGAATGTTAGAAAACAAGTTCTAAAATGCTATATTGAACCTATATTGTTATATGGAAGTGAATCATGGACAATAGGCAAGTCTGCACAAAAATCATTAGAAGCAGCAGAAATGTGGTTTATTAGAAGAATGTTGCGAATCCCCTGGACAGCAAAAATAACTAATGAAGAATGTATGAGAAGAGCTGAAGAGACAAAAAAACCTTGTCAAAAAGATAAGAGAGAGACAATGTACTTTCATAGGACATGCAATGAGAAGAGGGGGCATTGAAAATATTATAACAACAGGAAAAATAGAAGGAAGAAGATCAAGAGGAAGACCAAGAGAAATGATACTGGACAGTCTGACGGGATGGTGTGAGAGGAGATCACCAACTGAACTGATGGCCTGCATGAAGGATCAGGTACTCTGGAGAAGCATAATAGCCAACGCCAGTTGGCATGGCACCTGATGATGATGATGATGATGATGTTCAGAGCGGACAACTGGCAGAAGAAGGTTAAGAACAGAGAGGAATGGAGAAAAAATCCCACTGCTGGGACTGAAGCTGGTACAACCAGTTCAGCACCACTAAGTTCATGTCATGTTTCAATACATTAACAGAATATAGAACTCTCAAATATCTTCAGTGACTGAGACAAATAAATTAATGAATGGAGTCTTAAAACAACTAAGACATCTGAGAGTAAATCAGATGGCAAACCAAGAAATTGGGAGTATAAAACTGACAAATAGCAGTCATGAAAACAAACTGTAAATTTGAGGGTATTAAAAAAAATTAACAGGCTGGTTACTTAAAGCTGAAACAATACACCTGATATAAACAACTATCTAGTCATGGCACGCAAATTCAGCTTATAGCTTACATAACAAATTACCTTCCTCTCATGTCACATGCAGTTCTCTGTGTTCTCCAGTGCTTCTCTTATCTGCTTTTTGTTTTTGTCCTTCATAAAATAAACCAAAGACAAGATTCTACTTGTCTCATTTTATTGTACAGTTATCTTCACAAAATCACCAAAACCACAGAAACCATAGAAAACATAGAAAACAAGTTGAATTCTTTCCAGACTAAATGTTTACGAAGAATTAGAAAATATTTTGGCCAAACACCATAAGAAATAACATCTTATTAGCAGAAATGCAGATGAAACCACTGACAACAATTATTGAGGAAAGACGCTGGCGATGGTTGGGACATGTGCTCCGACTGACTGACAACTCACTACCAAAAACAGCACTAAGATGGACACCACAGGGAAACAGAAGTAAGGGTAGACCAAAAGAGACATGAACAACAGAAAGGATGTTGAGCAATAGAGGGCTCACCTGGGCAAGAGCAGAAAAAAAGGCGAAGGACAGGCATTTGTGGAAAACCCTTGTGGAAGCCCCATGTGCCCTGGGCACTTAAGGTTCAGAGAGAGAGAGAGATCTTCACATACCATTAGAAAATCTATGACAGCAAGTCAAAACGTAATGGCAAATTAAGGGACATAACCACTGAAATATTTATGAGATGACTTTCTGACCCACTCTTGAGTCTTTTCATATAGTTTTCAATGGTTAATCTCTTGATTTGTAGTTAACTTTTGACTTGCCCTTGTACACAGTAATAATCTTGTCACAGTTTGAAAATCCTGGGTCATACTAAACAATAAAATTTAATTTCATCAAGTAAAGTTTTTTTTTAAAAAAAAACATCATTCTGAACAATAACAACATGTATAGGTAAAAATAGATAAGTATCACATTAACATTTCTTTGGGAATGTTTCTGTTACAAAAAAATAAACAGCTTATGTAAACTATTTTTTTTTAAAATCACAGAAAACAGAACAATATACAATCCAGGAAAAAGTAGCAAAAATCTGAAGACTGTCACAATGAACATGTTTGGCCCTCATATCTTAGAGGTGTTATCTTGTGGTGGATGAAAGTGTGTGTGCAATGACTCATGTTGTATGTAGTGACAGTTCAGCATGCAGCAACACACAAACATTCCTGACTCAGGAATGAATTCTACACTGAAGAACAGGTCCAAGCTTAAGTCCAACTCTAAGGTCTCACATATTATACTCCATGTTTAATCACTTTTTCAGCAACTGTGTAGACTAAAAAAGACCTCGCATCTTCTAGCTTCCACACAGCTGTTCTCCCTCCAAAAGTCCCATCAAAAAACCTTCTCATGACCAAGTTCAGAAACAACTCAATCACATGACCAGATGACCAATGTTCACACATCACAAATGTGTTGTAATAAGGCCTGAACAGCCATGACACACCTAGTAACCCATATACTGCTATAAAAAGAGAAGATGACAAGAACGAATGTGATTAATTTAACTGAACATTCATTCACTCATTAACATGTCCTTTGTGGAACTTTGCCTTCCTAACAACTCTCCTGAAGACCTCTTGGTTGTAAGCAACAAGACCTACTGCCAATGCATCATCCATTCACATATCAACAATGTCTTGTTGTCATCTTCATCTTGGCCTTCCCCTCTTTCTTTTCCCATTATGTACCCTTCCAAGACTGTTTTCTCTAAAAACTCTCATGACATTTAATATGTCTGAAATACTTCAGTATTCTCTGTTTAATCTTCATTAACTGCACATACATCAGAAACCACCATATTCTGTAGTATACTCAGAAAAGCCATTTTCCAAATTAGTTCCCCAATACAATCAAATAACATACGACAAAAATGTATACAGTGAATGGATTACAAAAACTGCATATCCTTTCACAGTCTTCTTTAAAGCACATTAAAAAAAAAATTAGAACTGTGAGAAAATAAATGCTAAAACACAAAACCATAAAACCTGTAAGCCAGTACTGAGAGTCTGTCATTTGCTATTAAGTGTTTCATAATACTGGGTTTCAGTATACTGTGTTAGTGATCTGTTTACTGCTGGTTTTAAAAACTGCACAGTCAGGCACTGGCCTTCACTACAAGCTTCTTACAAACTAATAATTACCATTAATCTCTATTTAGCATAGTCATACAACAACTGTATATAGCTTTAAATCCATTAAAAAAATTAAGTGATATAAAATGACAATATATTCATACACAATTGCAGATTAAGTACAGTGTGGTACTCATACAGTGTTATATATTAAGTACCATATTACAACTATCAGATAAATGTAACAGCTTGTCTCCTAGTAATACTGCCAAATTAACTTGACCCAGTTTAATAACAATGATAAACAAGATAACATTACTCATTTCAACAATTATGATGAAGAGAAAACACATGAACTGTAGCACATTGTTTCATATTTAGCATATTGCAGCTCTCAAGGACAACACTGGACTGTTGCACCTGTCATCTATAACCTGTCACATCAAGATGAGAAACCTCCACAGCCAAACCTGGTGAGAGAGAGAAAGAGAAAAAAAAAAGAAGGTTCCTGTCATGTCCCTGACTGAAAAGTCTGTTTAAACTTTCCTGGTGTATGCTGGTGTGTGATCTTCCCTCTGCTGGGAATTTGGCTTCTTGTCAGTCAACAATGTGCTCAAAGATGTTGAAATACAAGCACTGAAAGGAAGAGGCGTGAGCCACGGTGACTTCTTTTAACTCCCTTGGTGAAGCTTACAACATAATGCAGTTCCTTGTCTTCACTGGCAGCTCATCAATCCTAGTCTTAAAAGACAAGTTGGAGGACACAACAACCGACTTCCAGAATCTTTCATCTCATCCTTCCTGTGTCGCTAAACGTCAGATAGAGCCCGCATGGTATTTCACCAAGATTTCCTGTTTTCCGTGAGTTTTTCAATCTCATCAAGGGATGTTATGCCCACTGAACTGGCCTCTCTTAACAATGTCCTCTTTAGAGTTTCACATGGTTGATCTCTTTTTCTTCGGCCTGTTGTGTTCCACTTGACAGCTTGTTTGGGGATCCTCTGATTGTTTCTTCTCATCACATGACCGACATATGTCCATCTTCTTTTTTTTTTATCTCCCATCAGACTGGTTGTTGTTTGCTCATCTGTCTTATCTCTGCATTGTTCTTGAATTCGTTCCACTCTGTATTAAGTGTTTTCCTTAAGCATTTGTTTCCAAAAGAGTCTAATTTCTTGTCTATTTCTTTAGTTGTTTTCCAGCTTTCATGTGCATATATGAGGGTGGATATTACAATTGAACTGAATAATCTTAACTTGTTTTTGTGTTTATATCTTTTGAATGCCATATGTTTTCATGATTCTTGAAGGTCAATGCTGCTTTTGACTTCCAGAATGGTAAAAGATAAAATATGATGATGACTGCAGTAAAACTGGCTTGAGTGAAGCAGAGTAGACAGATATGTATGGTTCAGTTTCGCAAGAGGAACGAAGAAGAAAAGGGGAAAAAATAATAAAGGTAAATAATAAGATGAGCATACAGAAATAAAAGAAAAAAAAATCCAGAAATTTTTCTGTATCTGACTTTCATATGATGAGGAACTGGTAGCTCAGTTACCCCACCCCACCCCCTTTTTTTGCATATTTATCCACTGTTTTGTCATATGAGTTGTCCCTGACACAGCCATTTTGCTGAAACATTAGACTGTTAGTGTTTGTTTTTCATTTTCTATATTGTCAAAATTCTTATTCGCTCCTGCTGTTTCTGGCCCTTTTCCTTCATTACAGAGGCTCTCAGATAAGTTTCAAAGCAATGAAACACATGATCTGTTCTTACCACAAAGGTTTTCCCCATACTTGACATAAACATATCCATGATCCCCAAAATCTGCACCCCATGAATTACGAATGATGTAGTATGGAACATCACCTGCAAATATATCAGCCAATTGGTAATGTTCTATAGCAACAGTTTTCATCATGTTTCTTATGTAAAAGGTAAAGGTAAAATTCCTGTTTCCATGCCATTAAGGCATTCTGGGGATACAGTGTTAGGCCCATATTTTCCATGACCTTCGGCACATGAAAGTGTGATATGGTCAGTATCACACCTGGCCGCTTTACCTTCCCAGACTTCTCTGGTACTCATTTTTAGAGGCTGGGTGAACCCCGGGGCCTTTTTCGTTGCGTACCAGAAAAGATCCCACTGCTGGGATTGAACCCGGTAATGCCAGATTAGTAAACCGAGCGCCGTTTCTTATGTACAAAAGTAATATTAACTGTTCCCACTCGCGCCAGTCCCTTTTGAAAAGGTATGTTCCAGTATTTTGCTGTCCCAATGCTCCAGACCTACAAGGCTTTGGATTTTTTTTTCATTGAAAACTCGATGTAACTTTTCATTTAACCAGTCAGAGCTCTTCTGAATCCAAAGTTTAACTAGTATTTTTCTGCCATGCCTGATAAAGGGTGCCATCTTGAAAATCACGATGGAAGTGTAATATTCAAGTTTTTTTCAAGATTGGGTGGTAGAATGGTCACACCAACCAACTATACCTATCTTACTATATGTGTTTCTTGTAGCTGTAGACCTGTTAGATTTATTGGATGTCACAAACATCCATAAATATTGATTTTTCTGTGTTGGACTACATATTTTATATTGGATTATGACACAATTAAGATAAGTATAAAGTAGATGTTATTGCTTAGCCCTAAAAAAAATTTTTTAGCGCCCAAAAATCATTCCATCGTTTCATATCCATTGTGTTTTTTTTCCTTTTACATTGTTTTTTTTTTTATGACAAGTAACTTCATTTATGGAATCTTCATTCATTTCTACTTATTTTAATATGTGATACACAACCGGTGATTGTGGAATTAATTCGGTACAATAACTTTTACACAGTGACCCCCCACCCCAAAATGTCATGTAAATGTCCGCATTGTCAGAACAGTAGGGAACATTTTTGGAAATAACACGGGTGGAAAGAGTTAAAATGTTCTCTCTTGTGTACAACAAATGTTCTACATTTAACAAACACCTAGAAGAAGATGTATATCTCTAAAATACTCATTAGTTTAATCCTGTTTCTCTTGAAATCATGTTTCTCCATTCAATGTCGATTTTGATACTTCCAACTAGACTGGATGTCTCCCTCTTCCTAAACCATTTGATCTATTTATGTGCTGATCATCCTGAATCTAAGTATCACTTTTATGTCCTAAAGACTATCAATCAGCTCTGAAGAAACATGGTCCATATGTGAGGAAATACTGTACAACAGCCCCATATGTTTAGAAATACAGTGGGTCTATATGTATAGAAAAGTACTAGGTCTATGTAAAAATGTAGCAGGTCCATATGTTTAGAAATACAGTGGGTCTATATGTATAGAAAAGTACCAGGTCTATGTACAAATGTAGCAGGTTCATATGTTTAGAAATGTAGAAGACTCTAAGAAAATGGAAAAGAAATAATCCTGCCAGAATAATTTTTTCAGGTTCAAATGTTAACATTATAATTTTTTTTCTCTAGATGTAGACTCTCCAGCTTTTGAAGTAAATTTTTTTTTTGAGTCTTTACTCCCATATGGGCATGTCACTGCCTAATTAAACTGTTACAGAACATCAAGATCTCAGCTATCTCCCTGTTACTGTTACTTTAATCTTTCTGTCTGATGTTACAGTAATATAAGCATCAAATGTGATGGACATGATAAAATGGACATGATAAACGTCATGATAATTTAGAGAAGACCATAGTGGAAGGATACATAATGGGAAAAAGAAAGAGTGGAAGACCAAAATGAAGATGGCTGCAAGACATCGTTGACGATCTGCAAATGGATGCAGCAGCGGCAGGCCATTTTGCTCACAACCGAGAGGCCTACAGGAGTGCTGTTTTGGAGGCAGAGTTCCGCAAAGGACATGCAAATGAATGAATGAATGATAAAATGGTTTTCCTTACTTTTTCAGGCACAGGTATGAATCAGGCTCCACCAGCCTAAGAAACACATTGTGATCCATACTACTAAACTGCAGTGTCACAATATATTTTTACTGTGCTTATTAGAGTCATCCATGCTCCCTTAACTGATTATAAGATATGGGCCTTTTGGCTGGGTACCTCCGACTTCAGCACCTTTCCTTGCTAGGGCAGACTGTGATCTTGCTTAGATTGCCATGAAGACAGTGGTGTAGGCTGGCCTGGCCAAAACTTTGTTTTCCAGCCTCTGGTGGCTCTACTTAAGCCCCTTTTCCATATCAGATCCAGCATGCAACGCTGGCTGGCCAGACGGCTTTGAGAAGTTCCACAGAGACACCCCAACTTTGGGATGAGGAATCTGATGAGTGCCTCAACAATATCCATTCCCCACCACCTGTAGTCTGCTGGCTCTGTTTTGTTTACATCATTCTGATAGCCACTGTTGTAAAGAGCCATAGGCTTGTCATGTCCTGGATTCATTGGTTTCACACCAGATTTTCCTCATCCCTGCTGGCAATCTCCATGTCCCCATCCATCCACCAACCTGACATTACATTTTACAAAAGTAACAATTACAATTAATATTTATTGCTACAGGTTCTGGTCTACAGAAGTAGGTTGAGTTTTTAAGCAAACAGATCTATGTTTCCTCTCTCATAAAGGCTATGTTAAGATAAGTGTGTTCTTAACACAGTTGTTCCCAGGAGGTATAGAGGTGTAAACTGTTACTGCCTATTTCTAGGCCACTGCAGCATCTGAAGCAGGAATGTCGGCACCTCACTGCCTTTATTTTCCTAAGGAAGCCCCAGGAACCCTTTTTTTTTTTTTTGAGGTCGGATAAAGCAGGTATTGCTTGCTTCCAAAAAAACTTTCCACTTGAGTGCAAAACTGAAACAAGGACCTTCTGACTGGTGAGTAAGTGCACTAACCACTACACCACCAATGCAAATAGGTTAATCAATACTGACTTGTCCTCTCATCCACAAAAGGTTGTGGATGACTGATCTAGAATTAGCACCCTCCAGTCAACCAAACTGTAAAAGTGGGCACCTACACCTGATGCAAATAATTCTGAAGATGAAGAATGTTGGGTCTACATGATAAAGGACACTAGACTGCACTGCACACATGGTGGTCAGTCAATAAAGAGAAAAATAGGATGTGCCCCACGCCTAAGGAAGACCAGCTTGCCCTAGTAAGGAAAGGTGCTGAAGTCAGAGGTACCCAGCAAGAAGGCACAACACAAAAATCATGACCCCATGCATTATTGCTAATGAAATATTATGCACACAAAGAAGAAAAAACAAGTCTAGGCCCAAGGTACAGAACACACCTCAGCAGAGCACACACTTTTGTAAAATGAGGTAAAATCCTAAGCATCCAATCAAACAATCTGAAGCAATCTTACCTGTGAGGTCATAGCCAACAATCTGGACAGCATGGTTAATATTTGCTGAGCAGTGGAACTGAATTATACCCCCCACATAATTATGCCAAGTTGTTGCATCTACAGCTACAGCAACTGGCCCATGCTCTGCCAGGAGCTTTAGCATTTCCATCTCCTTCCCTCTGAAACTGTCAAATGATAAAAGGTCAGGATAAAATATAGACTCTTCCACTGACACAGTTTCAATGAAAATGCAACAAAAGAATATGCTTCACAGGAAAAGTGTATGCCTGTTAAATCTTTTAAAACTAAAAACTACAGATTTCACATTAAAACTAGAGTTACACTGCTAAAGAGCCAAAGAAAATGAAGCCCTGTGTAATTTGAGAGCAACAAATTATGAAAATCTGCTCAGAACTTCCAAGCTTTTCTAGCAGTGTTCACATGATCTTCTGTAACCCAAAAACCCAACTGACAAATTTATTTGCAAATTTGGTTTGGTTTTTTTTTTCTTCATTCAAAAATGACAAAATAATATTGTTGTTGAAATAAGCCACTGATCAGAAGGCCACTGTGAGAAAGCAACAACTGGGGGAAAACATCTGAATTTTTCAGTGCAGTAAATTTTCACACTTACACCTGATTAAACAATGCTGGCATGACAAGGAGTTCATGTTGAAGCATCAGCTCTTTTACCTTCCATGCACACAGGGGGCTTGGGAAAGGGGGAATGCCAGGACTGAAATTACACAGGTAAGTCAGGGTTTGAGATCTTAACCTTCTTTCACCTACCTGTCACAAGAATAATTCTTGATGTAGACATGTGGCACTGAGACAGGCAATGTCATACACCTGTCAGTTCTGTCAGTCAAAGGATACATGCTTTCATTAACAACTCCGTGCTGAAAAAAAAAAAAAAAGCAGATCACAGAGTTGGCGGTTTCTTTGCCAAGCTTCACGTTGCTGGAACTACAAATAAAGAAAGGCTCGGAAAGCTGGAGTATACCAAAGAGCTAAATGGTTCCAAAAGAGTAGAAAATGTCTCATTTTAACAGCTGAAAAATTAAACTGGAGTCAAAGAAAATGATGACACTGGCAAAAAAAAAAAAGGTCAAAATGATGAAAGAAAGTGGAGGTGTTCTGTGCAGCTGACACTGTGGTGTTAAACCACAGGCAACATGCCAGATTGTGAATGGACTTTGGTGGTTTACTTAAAATCCTGAGTGGGAATAAAGAAATAGGCTTCTCAGAAGATTCTGAAACAACAGACCAAGGCAAGCCTTAGGCAACTACTAGACTGAACAAACATATAAGCACCACATTGTAGGCATGAAATAGTATCTGGCCTAGATATGTAAAAATACACTTCTTACCTTGATGAATTTTGCAATATTAAGGATTTACAATGAAGAATTATATAGCAAGAAGTTTGTACATACATTCCTCTGCATAAGTTGTACCGAATAAACACACACAAATCTGTACTGCACCATCATCATCATGTCTCCTGTTGACAAAAGCCAGAAATCAAGCTTCCACATTTCATGCAGTACTTAATTATCTTTTATCAGTTCTGGGTTCTTTTTCATCCCTGTGCTTCTTTCCCAACATATCCTAATAATTCTTCCTTTTCTTAATCATAACAAATAGAAGGGTACATAATGGGAAAAAGAAAGAGAGGAAGACCAATGTGAAGATGACTGCAAGACATTGTTGATGATCTGCAAATGGATGCATCAGCAGCAGGGCATCTTGCTTACAACCGAGAGTCCTACAGGAGAGCTGTTAGGGAGGCAAAGTTTTGCAAGGGACATGCAAAACAACTGATACTGACTGAACAAATGAGCCTGGCTTCTCAAGCATAATTTACAACCTCCACTTTCTTCATGACTTTGAATTTCTGCCTGAGTCATCATTTTCTACTAACTCCAGTTTGATTTTTCAGATATTAAAACACCATTTTCTACCCTACCAGAACCATTTAGCTCTTTAGTATATTCCAGCAATCTAAACCTTTCTTATTTAAAGCAATTTATAAACAGAATGTGCTACAATCTGTAAAAAATGATGGAAGAAGAAATGAAAATGTGAATTTTAATCAGTTACTTTTCTTCATTTCATCAGCAATAATACATGGTACCCTGATTTTTGTGATGTGCCCTCTGGCTGGGTACCTCCGACTTCAGCACCTTTCCTAGCTAGGGCAGACTGTGGTCTTGCTCGGACTGCCATGAAGACAGTGGTGTAGGCTGGCCTGACCAAAACTTTGTTTTTCAACCTCTGGTGACAGTACTTAAGCCCCTTCTCCACATCAGATCCAGACAGCTTTGAGACAGTTCTACAGAGACACTCAGACTTTGGGACGAGGAATCCAATGAGTGCCTCAGTGATATTCATTCCCTCCCACCTATAGTCTGCTGGCTCTGTTTTATTTACATCATTCTGATAGCCATTGTTGTAAAGACCCATAGGCTTGTCACATGCTGGATTCGTTGGTTTCACACCAGGTTTTCCTCATTTCCACCGGCAATCTCCATGTCCCCATCCGTCCCACCAACCTGACATTACATTTTACAAAAGTAACAATTACAATTAGTGTTGACTGCTACAGGTTTCTGGGCTACAGAAGTATATCAGAGTTTTTAAGCAAACAGATTTATGTTCCCTCTCTCACAATGACTATGTTAAGATAAATGTGTTCTTAACACAGTTGTTCCCAGGGGACTTTTCTTCATTAAATCTTACAATTCCCTGACTAGAGCATTGACAATCTCGTAATTTTTTCACTTAATTAAACAGCACCCATCCATGTGACTATTACTACTGAAAATCACATGATATGTCTCTTACCTCTGCTCACTGTAACTGACTCTACAAGCTGAGCAGTCTACCATAGCAACCTACACGCACACATACACCAATCCCCTCCCTGCTCTCACTCTGTAATATTGTTGTTTTTAATCGCTCTGTACATGTGAGAATGATGTCCTTTGCGCCAGTGCAGTGAGGGTGTTGGGGCACAGCATCATACTAAATGGACAGAGGGTTATGATGGCTGAGTTTTTTGCCTCCTTGAGTGGAGGTTTTCAATGCTTCTTTAACAGATTCCACCACCACGGGGACTATACTGATCCATGCCCCACTAGATCACTATCAACCCTGGCACAATCATGCCAGCTATGGATTGTTGAATTAGACAGTGCTGTCACCCCACTCTGCGATATTCATGAAGGCCATAATCTGGCAAACAAACTTAGAAAATTATTGTATTACATAATGATCCCTATTTTATTCACTGAGCTGAGCTAATTGTCTAAGAGGATTGAAATAAAGTGATGTAGGGTCTTTGATTACCCAAATGAAAAGAAACCTTTGGCCCTCTTCATTTATGAAGTTTAGAAACAGCAACAAATTACCATAGATGCCCATTTGGAGGCTCCACATATATCTCCTCCTTGACATCCATTACTGCTATCATCACAGTCTATCAACTGCTGCACACTAAGCTCTGGAACTGAATAATTGGATGAGTACTGAATGGCGTACATGCTTTCCATTGTCTCCACAACACTGAAAGCCCTGGTGAAGATAAGAATAACTTATCTGAAATTTTAGACATTACTACCACACCTAGCTTGCAAACAAACCAAAAAAAAATAAATAAATAAATAAAAACTTTAAAAAGTATAATTTTCATTACACTAATTATCCTTCCTTTTGTGCCAAATTGTATTTGTGATAAGAAAATCAACACGGCTTGTTTGTTTTTCATTTCCTGGCTAGCCTGGCTATCATTATTCAATAGAGCTGGAGATGGATACAGACCCGTGAAACCCAACTACAGGTCCAATAATAATGCACAAAGGATGCGCCAATTCATGAACACATGTAGAGGCTCTGATGTGGCAAACTGTATACTAATCCATAACCAAAACACTGAGTTTATCAAAATGGCCTCCTCTGTTTTTGTTTTTTTTAATAGCAAGACAATTTTTCAAAATTAATGACTTTGATTCTAACATATCTCAGAAGTGTTCTTTTTCAATGACTGTAACTGCAGACACCTTGGCAAAATGAGAGAAGGTGGAGGAGAAGTGGAGTGTAATCATAATCAGCTATCTTGCTGGCATGATGGAGAAGGTAATTAATTTTTTTTAGTGGGGTTTGGGGGGGGGGGGGGAGAATAATTCAGTATTTATAAGTTTTTTTTTTAATTTCTACCTCGGGTACAGTCTCCTATGCCAGGTTTGGTAATTCCAATTTTCCAAAATTTGCCATAGAAAGACAGGACAAAGAAGACAGGCTTTATTTTGCCAATCAGGCAGAGTGAAAAAGAGAGGAGAATTTGTTTTTAAAGTGGTGATTGGTAAAGATCACAAAGGAAAATATCTGTTTGCAGTAAAAGAACAGTTTGGACTTGAAAACACAAGGACAATAATGTAAGAAAAAGAATACATAAACCACAATTAGTATCCTACCAGCAAGCACCACATGATCCCTGATCTCGAACTGGATTAACAATACCCTTCTCTCGCCTGAAAGTAAATTTAGCTGTGACTGTACACAAGAAGATTTTTAAAATGCAACAATTTATCCAGTATCATCATCATCATCAAATGCCATGCCGACTGGTGTTGGCTATTATGCTTCTCCAGAGTACACAATCCTTCATGCAGGCCGTCAGCTCAGTTGGTGATCTCCTCTCACACCATCCTCTCACACTGTCCAGTATCATTTCTCTTGGTCTTCCTCTTGATCTTCTTCCTTCTATTTTTCCCGTTGTTATAATATTTTCAATGCCCCCTCTTCTCATTGCATGTCCTATGAAAGTACATTGTCTCTCTCTTATTTTTTTTTGACAAGATTTTTTTGTCTCTCCAGCTCTTCTCATACATTCTTCATTAGTTATTTTTGGTGTCCGGGGGATTCCCAATATTCTTCTAATAAACCACATTTCTGCTGCTTCCAATGATTATTGTGCAGACCTGCCTTTGTTCATGATTCACTTCCATATAATAAGATAGGTTCAATATTTTAGGACTTGTTTTCTAACATTCATTACCCAGTATACATCATGTAAACTACCCAACCAGGCTGACTGCTGAATGTCAAGAAAACAAGGTTTTAAAAACAAAGCATAATTTTTCTGGTTTTCCTCTTTCTCTTTCTGTAATGCTGCAATTTTTTTTTTCTGGGGAACATCTTGGTCACCTCTTACAACATATGTGGAAGGTGGCAGTGGTTCTATTCTTTTCTCCCCAGACTTAGATTTGGGCCCTGGTAATCACACGCTCTGTGACAAGGGACACACGTGGAAATAAGCAGGGAATAAATCCAAGAACAGGGAGAGTCTTTATCTGTGAGTGAAAGGCATTGATGATGATGATAATTTTTCTCTCATATAACATAATACGAAGAACTGTTAGAAGTGTCATAGGATATACAAAACTGACTAAAAACAAAATAACAATTTGTAAAGCATCTTCTTCTTCTTCTTCTTCGTTCACTTCTACCACCAAAAACCGCACTGTGAACCTACTGAATTCACATGTGGTCCTCGTTAGGTCCCATGGTCCCCTGTGTGGTCCAAAATAGACCACACGAGTTCCACGAAAGGACCACAAGGGGTTCAGAGTATCACAGTCCTTTAGCCTGTATTCTTGGTGGGTCTCGGAAGCGGGATTGTGTGACACCGTGGTTTTCATTGCACCAGTTTGGTCTAGGGTTGGACTTTCTCACCGGAAGACCTCGACGTGTTTGGAATATCAGTGCATCCCCGCTGGGTGAGAGGCGTTAGCCCACCCAGGCCAGAGTTGGACTTTCTCACCGGAAAACCTCGACGTGTTTTGAGATACCCGTGTATCACCGCCGGGTGAGAGGTGGTTGCCCATCCAGTCCAGGGTTGGACTTTCTCACCGGAAAACCTCAGCGTGATTAGGATACGCAGACATCCCCGCCGGGTGAGAGGTGGTTGCCTATCTAGACTTCCCTGGTCCAGTGTCTCCGACTTCAGCATTTTGTGGTTGTGGCCGCTACCCTTCCTAGTTGTGACCAGGATGGAGCTTTTGTCCAGGAGGACAAATCCTCGCCACTAGTGACTTCTACCCCTGGGCTGAGCCGGTTTAGGCATTTCCCAGTATGGGCGTGTTTGGGACGGGACCGACCTCTAGGACAGAGGTACTGTGACATTCATAGCCTTCAAGATTCACCCCTGGTATGAGCCGGTTTAGGCAAAATTCACCAGTATGGGTGTTTATCAGGCATTACCGACCTCTAGAGCGGAGGTGGCATGACATGTCTAGCCATCGAGTTCCACCCCTGGTGTGTGCCGGTTTAGGCATGTTTCACCAGTGTAGGTGTATTTTGGACGTAGGCGGCCTCTAGAGCAGAGGTGCCGTGGTATAGCTCTCGTAGCGATACTACTGGACATACCAGGTTAAACTTCACTTTCCACCACCTTTTCCCATCGGCGCCGCACAGCAACCTTTATTTCCGCATTTACTTCCTTAACTGGGAGGAGCTTCACTCCACGCGCGGCATTTGAAAAGTCAAGCCAGCAGTGACTTAACCTCTGGGACAAGCCGGTTCATGCATTTCACTCGATATGACTGCACTCAGGATGTGGCCGACCTCCAGACCAGAGGTGCCGTGATTTGACTGTTTGCTTCGCTTTATTCTTTCAACCGCCTTTTCCGCAGTGATGCTGCGCGGCAACCTCATTTGCAAATTTCTTCATTGGCCGGGAAGAGCACCGCTCCACGCACAGCAGCTGAAGATCTCGCCAACAGCAGTAGATGAGCTACCAAACGTGACACTCATCTACCCTAAGTAACTGGTTTTCAGGCGCCAGATATTCGCCCTCGCCCCTTCTCCTGTCAGTTTAAACAGTTCTGCCACGGGAAGGCCAGGAGCTGGACTTGACTGCCAGAAGCTGTTTGTGGCGCGTTTGCAGTCCTTAGAACCTGTAAAGCATCTAATACAAGATAGTAATGTGCTGACAATAAAAAGTTATGTATGCTACTGTCTGCTAAGTCTTACCTGTGTAAACAGATAAACTGGACAAAAATTGAAATGAAAAACAAAAGTATGAACGAGTGATTATATTGTAAACAGATTTTGCAGACTAAAGAGCCTGTTCTATCATCTATTAGTTTAAAATAGAAATAAGTCCAGTCTTTTGACAAAATTAATCTAAGTGAGAGTTGAAAATATTCTGCACAACTGTAGATTATATAACATCTTGCATCCTTCCCGTGCTGTTAAACATCACATAGGGCTCGCACAGTTGTTTGCCAAATTTTTTCTTTTTCACAGAGTTTTTCAACTTCATCAAGGGATGTTATGCCCACTAAACTGGCTTCTCTTAACAATGTCCTTTTTAGAGTTTCACGTGGTTGACCTCTTTATCTTCAGCCTGTCATGCTCCATTTGATAGCTTGTTTTAGTATTCTCTGATTGTTTCTTCTCATCACATGGCCTACATATGTCCATCTTCTTTTTCTGATCACCCATGAGACAGTTTGTTGTTTGCTCATCTGTCTTATCTTTGTGTTGTTCTTAAATTCATTCCACTTTATACCAAGTATTTTCCTGAGGTATTTGTTTTCAAAAGAGTCTAATTTCTTGTCTGTTTCTTTAGTTGGTTTCCAGCTTTGGCATGCATAAATGAGGGTGGATATCACATTTGAATTGAATAATCTTAACTTGGTTTGTGTGCTTATAACTTTTGAATGCCATACATTCTCAAGATTTTTGAAGGACAATGCTGCTTTTGCAACTCTACTTCTAACTTCCTTCCTAGTGTCACCATCCTGGTCTATGTAGCTACCAAGGTATGCAAACTGGTTTACATCATCAACAGCTGTTCCTTTTACATATATTTTTCCTTCTTGATTAATGACAAGTTTCATTGTTTTTGTTTTGTCTTTGTTAATTTCAAGACCTATTTAGCTAGCCAAGGAAGACAGGGGATCTGTTTTTTTTTCCTGCATCGATTTCACATTGTCACTGATAAGAGTTACGTCATCTGAAAAATTAAGATCTTCCATCTGGGTCCCATATACCCAATCAATGCCGGTTTTACCTGTACAGCATCTTTTCATTATAAGGTCTATGGCAAATCCAAAAAGATTATATAACATACCAAAGGAAATAGCTCAGCCATCAAAGTTAAAGAATGTTGTCTGAAGATTTCAAATCTCTGAAACTGAAGGAAACAGCAAAAACTTGTATCTGAACATGAAGTGGACTAGGGGAGGAAGTAAACATAACATAACAACATCAAGACAGTCACAGGAACCTACCAATCAAACTTCTGTGGAATACCTAAACTTGCAAAGTCTTTATGAGTTATTCCTGCTGAAAACTTTGTCCTCACACATCCATTCCTCTTCAGGCTCATTAAATACCGCGCTGAGAAAACAAATATTAACAGGTTTTAAGTGAGTAATACTAATATATATATATAACATCCTTCCCATGCCATTAAATGTCACACAGGACTCACAGTGAAGTTCATCATGTTTTTCTGTTTTTGGCAAGTTTTTCAACCTTGTCATGGGATCTTATGCCCGTTAATTTAGCCTCTCTCAACAATGTTCTCTTTAAAACTTCACGTGGATGACCTCTGATGTATAGCTGCTTATACACCTTACTAAGCACAGCCTAGTTCTCTATTTTGGCTCTTATCTTGTTTCAGAACTGTATATTAGCTATGTCTGCTTTTATCTATCATTCAGATATTTAATTGTTTTAAAAAGGAAGTTCAGTTCTCTCTCTCTTCTTATTTTTCATTGTACATGTTCTATTCTGTCATCATTTTATTTATTATTCTGTTTGACATTTTGTCAGATGAGACTTGCTTGCTTATCTCTTCCCTTGGGAACAACTGTGTTAAGAGCACACATATCTTAACATAGTGTTTGTGAGACAGGGAACATAGATCTGTTTGCTTAAAAACTCTGACCTACCTCTGTAGCCCAGAAACTTGTAGCAATCAACACTAATTGTAATTGTTATTTTTGCAAAATGTAATGTCAGGTTGGTGGACAGATGGGGACATGGAGATCTCTGGCGGGGATGAGGGAAGTCTGGTGTGAAACCAATGAATCCAGGACGTGACAAGCCTATGGGTCTTTACAACAATGGCTATCAGAATGATGTAAACAAAACAGAGCCAGTAGACTATGGGTGGCGGGGAATGGATATCGTTGAAGCACTCATCAGATTCCTCATCTCAAAGTCAGAGTGTCTTTGTGGAACTGTCTCAAAACCATCTGACATGGAGAAAGGGCTTAAGTACAGCCACCAGAGGCTGGAAAACAAAGTTTTGGCCAGGCCAGCCACACTGTCTTCATGGCAGTCCGAGCAAGACCACAGTCTGCCCTAGCAAGGAAAGGTGCTGAAGTCGGAGTTACCCAGCCAAAAGGCGCATCGCAAAAATCAGGGTAACACGCATTATCGCTAATGAAATGTCTCTATCTGCAGTTTTCAAACATGGTGCTCTCCCTGTGAAGACTAACCAGGCAGGTGCAGTGCCGGGCCCCCTGCCTCGAAAGGGTCCACCCAATGCTACTGGAGGTCCTCTCAGTTCGTCTTGTGGAGTCAGGAGACATGAGAGTAGAGCTACTGGCCAAAAAATACAACAGAAGAAAACAGCCAAAAAGCAAGAACTTAAAATAATGCAGTGGAATGCTGAGGGTGTCAGCAGTGTTAGAGATGGCTATAGCAAAAAGGTTGAACTAGAGAACATACTTTTTGCAGAGCAGGTAAGTATATGCTGCATACAGGAGACACACCTAACCAAAGATGCCGCATTTAAAATCAGAGGCTACCAGTGTTTTAGATCAGACCGACAGGACAGAAGAAAAGGAGGAGTGCTCACACTTGTTAAGAATAACATCAGCGCATGTCAGGTGGGAGTGTACATACCAGATGATCCATCTAAAAAGTAGTAATACAGATTTCCACCTCCTTAACTATTACTGTCCTAATGACCGCCCACTTGCCTTAGGAACAATCCCACACAAAGAGAGACTGATGGTCTGTGGTGATTTTAACAGTCATTCCCAGAGCTGGGGCTATGACCACATAGACAAGAGAGGAGAGGAAGTTGAGAGCTGGCAGGATGATAATGGACTTCTCCTGATCAACCAGCCAATGGATGCCCCAACATTTTACTCAAGGGCGTGGCACACAAAATCAACACCAGATCTGGCATTCCACTCTCCAGATCTGAAGTGGAACATTACACGTGAAGTTGGAAAACAACTTGGAGGTAGCGACCATCGACCAGTCTTCCTGACAATAGAAAATGAACTCCTTAACACCAGTAACCCTCTCCCCAGATGGAACTATAAAAAAGCAAACTGGACAATGTACAGACATCGTACAGGTATCCTGGTGGGACAGCTGTCTATAGAAGGTAAGGATATTAACAGCATAGTGAAGGAATTCAATGCTTGTATCCTTCAGGCTGCTCGTGAAACCATTCCCAGAGGAGCTCGCAGGGACTATAAACCATACTGGTCTAGTGAACTGGGAAAACTCCATGATGACGTGGAAGCAGCTCGAAAGCAAGCAGAAAATAGACCATGCCAAGAACACCACAATAATTACCAACATTCTAAGGCCAAATTTCAGAGAGCAAAGCTGCAAGCCAGACGGGAAAGTTGGAGAGAGAAAACAGAGTCCCTAAACTTTAAAAAGGATGGAAGGAAACTGTGGAAACTAATCAAACAGTTAAATGATGAGAGTACTGGAAGAAGTACAAAGGTTACACTAATAGAGGATGGGAAAACTCTTACAGGTAAGCAGGTAGCAGATCACTTTGCTCGCATGTTTGCACAGGACTGCAACATTGATATCCATCCAGAGAAGGAGCGTACAGTGCGCATCGAGCCACAGAAAGAAGAGGAACAAGTCAGAAAAGTGGAGGTCATGGATGCACCAATCACACGCAGTGAGTTAGACCTAGCAGTTAGTAAACTGAAACCAAGGAAATCACCAGGACCAGATGGAGTGTCCAATGAAATGATCAAGAACCTGGGAATGGCAGCAATGGGAAAGCTGTTGGATATTTTCAATATGTGCTGGAGCACAGGTAAGTTACCTCAAATCTGGAAGGAAGCAAGCATGGTACCACTGCTAAAACCAGGGAAAAACAGTGATACTGCCTCCAGCTACAGGCCAATCAGTCTCACTAGCTGCCTATGCAAAACGATGGAACGCATCATTGACCTGAGGCTAAAATGGTACCTAGAAAGTGAAAACCTTCTCGTTCCACAACAAGCAGGATTTAGGCAGTACTACAGTACGGAAGATCAAGTGACTTATCTCTCTCAAGAGGTTGTGGATGCATTCCAAGAGAAAAACCTTGTACTAGCAGCGTGGATAGACCTGAAGAAAGCCTTTGATAAAGTATGGAAAAAAGGTCTGCTGTGGAAACTAAGAAACTGCAATGTGAATGGAAGACTGTACAACTGGATAAAGTCCTATTTACACAATAGAAGAGCTAGAGTAGTAATGGATGGACACAAAAGCCAGAAAGTACTTCTGCGACACGGTGTACCACAAGGAGGAGTCCTTTCACCTACACTATTCCTTGTATTCATTAATGACCTGGTCAAGGAACTTCCTTATGGAATCAAAGCGGCACTGTATGCAGATGATCTGGTCATGTGGTGTACAGATGAATATGCGACAGTTGCTACACAGAGACTCCAAAGAGCAGCAGACATCTTGACATCATGGACAAACAAATGGTGTGTAAGTATCAACACAGAGAAATCAAGTACCACTCTGTTCACCCTCTCATCTAAACAGAAAGCAGGTAAGATCTTTGTAAATGAAATACCCTTAAGGATGGACAACCAACCCACTTACTTAGGAGTGACTCTTGACTCAAAACTGACGTGGAAGCAACACATCAACAGTGCAGAAGCAAAAGCCAGAAGAAAACTAGCCATATTAAGAAAACTGAGTGGAACCACATGGGGAGCTAGTGAAAGAATCCTCAAGAATGTATATCAGCAAAGTATTCTACCACATTTAGAATATGGCTCAACATCTTGGTGCACAGCATCAAACACTACGCTGCATAATCTAGACAAGGTTCAAAGTCAGTCACTACGGATTATCACAGGTGCCATGAGGTCCACACCAACAGTAGAAATGCAGAAAATAGTTGGTGTTCAACCGCTAAAGGAACGTAGAGACACAAAGGTCATGACCATGGGAGAAAAATTCCTTGGCTCTGTAAGCCATCCCCTGAAGGAGAGATTCAATAACTTGGCATTAGGACGGCTTAAAAGAAGCAGCTTCATTCATCAGGCCAAGCGTATGCGTAAGCTGATACCTGACCTTCCAACTGTAGTCACTCCATTATCATCTGTACCAGAGCATACACCATGGAAAGAAGCAGATTATACACAAATAACTATTCAGACTGAAGTGAAAGGTGTGCAGAATGGTGAGATGCAGAGCAGTCTTGTAAGATCAACAGTCACACTTAGTGTTCTAGATGACAAATATCCATGTGACACCTGGATACGTGTGTATACAGATGGATCTGCACATAATGCCATAAAGAATGGAGGGGCAGGAGCATATATTGAATATCCAAACAACACCACTGACAAGATTTCCATACCCACTGGTAAATACTGCAACAACTTTGATGCAGAAGTTTGGGCAATTATTGTTGCAGTTGAAAAACTATCAGACTCCAGAATTGATATATGTCCTGTAGTAATTCTCACAGATGCAAGATCAGTACTGGAGGCTCTTCAGTGCAACAAACTACCAGACCTTAAGGATGCCTTGTCAAAAATTGGCTTACAACATGGAGTCACTTTGCAATGGATTCCCTCCCACTGTGGGATACCAGGCAATGAGAAAGCTGACCATCTGGCCAAAGAGGGCACTGAAATGGAGCAACCAGACATACCAATCACTTATAATCAGAAGAAAAGCATGATAAAAACCTACAGGAAGCCACAAACACCACCACATGATGACTATCACATGCTAAACAGAAAGGAACAAGTCACCATCTTCCGTCTCCGAACAGGACACAGCCGACTCCGAAGTCATATGTATACAAAGTTTAAGGTCGGTACTACTAATCTATGTACATGTGCCCAGGTGCCCCAAACTGTGGAACATATCCTCCAGAACTGCATCAACTACAAGACACTGAGAAATAATTACTGGCCCAATGAAACCACTAAAGAAGATAAGCTCTACGGTTCCATACATGAATTACAAAAAACAGTGAAATTTATCCAAGAGACAGGACTGCAGATATAGACAGACAGTGCGAACGAAGAAGAAGAAGAAGCTTGTATCTTATGATTATAGATGGTACAATCTATGACTATCAGAGCCTCTGTCTTGTGGGATGCTCCTGGAAAGTCAAAGAATTATGAGAGTAAAACACTTGATAGAAAATCCAGAAATGGGAACTCTCAAGCAGGTGATGGTGAGATTTTTTTTTCTCTCCCACATTCAGGTAACCAATACAATTCTGTTTGATTTTCAAACATATAAGGACCACTATTCCTTTATGAGATGATCAAAACTGCCAAAAGGAAATTAATACAATCAAACTTTTTTCTCCATATGACTTTCTTTGAATGAACAGAAAATAAATTCATCCACTTTTACAACATCTGAAATAAAGAAGTATACCATATTTTTTTTCCTTGTACTATTTTTCTTCTTGATAAACCCTTAAATTGCCAGATCTTTTTTTATGGCTCCATCAGAACTGACCAGCTGTTAGTGAATGTCAGGAGGAAGAAGGCTGGTTATGGATTGACTGCTTTTGGCTGGCATGGACACTTCTACTTACTAAACATAACTGAACAAAAAAAAACAGTTGAGAAAGACAAGATTTGCTAAGAACTTTCAACTCGAAGCCAAAGAGTGATTCTCTCTCAAACAAAGATAAGGGAAACTAAAAAAACCAGTTTTGTCACTGTGTTAAGTTTACTCCTGTTTTTTTTTTAATGATTAAAGTCACAAATTTTTGCATGACATGCAAATTTATATAAGTAAGTATATTTACCATATTCTACTGAACTAACGTATGATTCTCCTTATTTATTGAAATGAACTGTTACTACATGTATATCCATCTTTTCTCATGTATGTGTATAGTACTGAACCACATGGATGTCAACTGTTAATTTGGTGTTGCTGGGTACAATTTTTCTCTGAAATCTTTCGCCTAGTTGATTCTATCCTCCTAGTTGATTCTACCACAGTCTGGTTGGCAATAATCAGCCATAATAACAATAAGCTACATTTTGGCTATTACTCCAGTCCAGTTGCACTTACAATCATGCCCTGAGCTATCATCCTTACATCATCATCATCAGGTGCCATGCTGGTAGGTGTTGTTGGTTATGCTTCTACGCAGATCTCATTCAGTTCAGCTGGTGATTTTTTTTTTGTGCAGTTTCATTAGACTGGTCTTCTCCTGCATCTCTTCCCATTTATCTTTCTCATTGCTATGATATTTTCAAGTCCTCCTCTTCTCATTGCATGTCCAGTAAATGATGAATACCATTTTCTTATGAAATCCTTACATAACATTATATTTTTTATTTATTCCATGTAACTTTAAATCACATGGTTTACTTAACGAATTATATATGGCTAACAGATCACTCAAAGCACTTTTGTTTCAGTTACACTAAAACATACAGGTCAACATTACCTCTGAATTCTTGTGGAGTTAGATCTGAAAACTTGTTAAGTCCATAAACCGGCTGATGGCTGCTGTTGTGTGCCTTATTCAAATACCTCGAATGTGCAATGTTGTTCTGAACCAAAATGAAATAATGTTTTTAATTTATATCTTATATCCTTCTCGTGCCGTTAAACATCACACAGGGGATGACAATTCCCCAACTTTTCCTGTCTTCAGCAAGCTTTTCAGCTTCATCAAAGGATGTTATGGCCACTAAACTGGCCTCTCTTAACAATGTCCTCTTTAGAGTTTCACGTGGTGGACCTCTTTTTTCTTCGGGCCTGTTGTGCTCCACTTGATAGGTTTTAAATGTATATATGAGCAGTAAAACAAACTGCCTTCTGAAGACGAAGAGAGCTAATCTTAACATGAGTTGTGGAGTTAGTATGCCAAACCTCTGACTCTTCTGTATTTATACTTTCCAATTTCTTTATATAAAGTACATTCTTACCAGCTCAGACAAATCAAAGCTGTTTCACTCATAAATCCTCTAGTTTTATACTGCCTGACCTCTGCTAATATCTAAGAAACAGAATCCACCAGCATGCAGTACAAAATTAAACGGAACTATTCTAAAGCAGGTGCAGAAATTCAAATACCTTGGAGCAGTAATAACTTCAGATGGGAAATGCAGAACAGAAATTAGGAACAGAATAGGCCAAGCAAAGACTGCATTTCAGAGAATGAGAAACATATTACCAACACATCTTTATCAATGAATGTTAGAAAACGAGTTCTAAAATGCTATATTGAACCTATATTGTTATATGGAAGTGAATCATGGACAATAGGCGGGTCTGCACAAAAATCATTGGAAGCAGCAGAAATGTGATTTATTAGAAGAATGTTGTGAATCCCCTGGACACCAAAAATAACTAATGAAGAATGTATGAGAAGAGCTGGAGAGACAAAAAATCTTGTCAAAAAGACACAAGAGAGATAATGTACTTTCATAGGACATGCAATGAGAAGAGGGGGCATTGAAAATATTATAACAACAGGAAAAATAGAAGGAAGAAGATCAAGAAGAAGACCAAGAGAAATGATACTGGACAGTCTGACGGGATGGTGTGAGAGGAGATCACCATCTGAGCTGATGGCCTGCATGAAGGATCGTGTACTCTGGAGAAGCATAATAGCCAATGCCAGTCAGCACGGCACCTGATGATGATGATGATCTCTACTTCTTCATAAATGATGCTTTTCTACTGACAGTGGCTCCATCCAAAATCTCTGCAGACTCATCCTCTATTTTTCTGCTGTCTTGACTCCAACTTTTTCATAAATGGCACGACTATGACTCCATCCAACTGCTTCAGACTCTTTGACTCCACTTCCCTGGTTTTAACCCAGATGTAAAATTTATACATGGCACACTTGCATTAAGAAAATAAAACTGAAAATTACAGAATACCTGGCTGCAAAATGAGGCATATGACTGCCAGT
This sequence comes from Achatina immaculata, assembly GCA_009760885.1. Lineage (NCBI taxonomy): Eukaryota > Metazoa > Mollusca > Gastropoda > Stylommatophora > Achatinidae > Lissachatina > Lissachatina immaculata. The sequence continues at coordinate 8,084,656 of CM019703.1, forward strand.
GGAGTGAGAGAAAACTGGTTAATTACGTGAATAAAAACTTGACGTTTGTTAGAAATGAAAGCAAGTGAACAAAACGCTAAATAAAATTTCAACCAGAACTGTATTATTTATTGTGTCAGTCATTTGCATTTCCCTTTCGGAACTTTGCCTCCCTATCAGCTCTCCTGTAGGCCTCTCGATTTTAAGCAAGGTGACCTGCTGCTGATGCATTCATTTGCAGATCATCAACGATGTCTAGTAACCATCTTCGCATTGGTCTTCCTCTCTTTCTTTTTCCCCATTATGTACCCTTCCAAGATGGTCTTCTCTAGATTATCATGGTGTTTAATGTGTCCAAAATATTTAAGTTTTCTCATTTTCTCTTTGCTAGCCAGCCTTCTTCAATATTAAGTTCATGTAGTATGGATATATTTGTTCTTTTTTATTGTGTATCTGTGTTAATAATACTCTTAATGCCGTTGCTATGCTATTTTAAAAAACCCTGAGCATATTTGTAGCTTGTGTGTATTATTTACTTAACTAAAGAAACAATTTACTTTAGAACTTAACGAAAAAAAAAAAAAGCCTAAACTATTTTGCTAAATGGTTAATGAAGAAGGCAACATCAGACAAATGCAGAGGATTACAATGGACCCTTGACACAGTGCTGGAGGACCTTGACTTTGCGGACGACATTTGTCTATTATCAAGCAGTCACAAAGATATGCAAGATAAAATAAACAAGCTAACTCAGAATGCAAACAACATAGGACTAAAGATCAACGTAGGAAAGACAAAGTTAATGATGCAAAATGTGAACAACAGAAATGTACTCAGAGTAGATAACAAGTTAGTGGAGGAGGTCAACGAATTTGTATACCTTGGCAGCAGAGTAGTAGAAAATGGAGACAGCACAGAGGACATCAACAGCAGACTTACTAGAGCAAACCAGGCTTTTGCAATGCTGCAGACTATATGGAAATAAAAAAAACTAAGCATAAATATGAAAATCAGGATATTTAAGAGTAATGTTCTAAGTGTACTACTCTATGGAAGTGAATGCTGGAAAATCACCAAAACCATAGAAACAAGTTGAATTCTTTCCAGACTAAATGTTTACGAAGAATTAGAAAATTATTTTGGCCGAACACCATAAGAAATAACATCTTATTAGCAGAAATGCAGATGAAACCACTGACAACAATTATTGAGGAAAGACGCTGGCGATGGTTGGGACATGTGCTCCGAATGACTGACAACTCACTACCAAAAATAGCACTAAGATGGACACCACAGGGGAACAGAAGTAAGGGTAGACCAAAAGAGACATGGAGAAGAACAACAGAAAGGATGTTGAGCAATAGAGGGCTCACCTGGGCAAGAGCAGAAAAAAAGGCGAAGGACAGGCATTTGTGGAAAACCCTTGCGGAAGCCCCATGTGCCCTGGGCACTTAAAGTTCAGAGAGAGAGAGAGAGAGAGATTTTGCTAAATATGGACATTTTTTACAACTACCCATAAAATCCCAAATTAAAATATTTACCTCGAAAATCTTAAATCTGAATATAAACTCTGTAGAATTCGACAAGTATTCCTTCTTGTAATGGACTGCAAACTTTTCAAACTGCTCATATAGAAGCTCATCTATAGGTTGTGAAGAATATATCAAACCTATAAACATAATCGTGCACTGTAGCAATAACATCTGGGATGCCATTCTTGAAAAGGCAAGCATAGTTTTAGGAAGATTCCTGTGACAAAACAACAATATCGGCACGGTTCCGTATTTATAAATGCTCGTCGTCGACTATCCCAAGAGCCTGTGGGCAGCGTGCCGGTAAACGTCACATAGGGCTAACATAGTTGTTTGCCAAGATTTTCTGTTCTCGGTGAGTCTTTCAACTTCATCAAGGGATGTTATGCCCATTAAACTGGCTTCTCTTAACAATGTCCTCTTTAGAGGTTCACGTGGTCGACCTCCTTTTCTTCGGCTTGTTGTGTTCCACTTGATAGCTTGTTTTGATATTCTCTGATTGTTTCTTCTCATGAAGGACAATGCAACCAAGAAATTTTTTAAAAGCTGAAATATTATCAAATATTTCATTTAAACTAGGAATTCATACAGCATTATAATTCAGAATATTCACTACTGACTTCTTCTTCTTCGTTCGCTTCTACCACCAAGACCGCCCTGTGATCCTACTGAATTTACGCCTGTGGTCCTCGTTAAGTCCCGTGGTCCCCGAAAGGACCACAGGAGGTTCAGAGTATCTCAGGGCTTGAGCCTGAATTCTTGGTGGGTCTCAGAAGCGGGATTGCGTGACACCGTGGTTTTCGTTGCACTAGTTTAGTTTAGAGTTGGACTTTCTCACCGTAACACAATAATTGGTGTATAAACTATACACTAAGCACCGCAGTAAAGCTGTGATACGAGAAATCGGAAAAAAAGTAGGAGCAGCTTTATTACTTAACGATTACAAGTATGCCACATGAAGACCTTAAAAAATTTATTGAATTCGCCAATACACTCAATAACAACATAAAATTCACTTATGAAATCTCTGACAAGTCTGTTAATTTTTTAGACATTAAAATTTCTTTTGGCACAAACAGGCTTGTCACCTCTGTATTTTACAAGCCCACCGATAGCCACACCTATTTGCTTTACACCTCTTCCCATCCTGAGGCCTGTAAGAACTCCATCCCATATTCCCAACTCCTCCGTCTTCGCCGCATATGTCAGGATAATTTGGACTTCATAGACCAGTCCAACAAGTTATTAGAATTTTTCCGTCATCGCCACTACCCAGAAAGGGTCCTTCGTAAAGCCTTCAACCGTATCCAACTAGTGAGCCGCAAAGAAGTATTCAGCAAAAAGCCTGTTACTCCATCTGACAGAGTTAAGTTAGTACTGCCTTTCCACCCGCACGGTCAGATGGTTAAGAAAATTCTTTATCGTCATCTGCCGATAATCCAACTCGACTCCGACACTCGTGACATTTTCTCTGATCCACCCCTATTAGCATACAAGCGTGAGCCAAACCTTAAGGACATACTCGTCCACAGCCACTTGAAGCAGAGCCTTACATATGTTGGCACCAGAAAATGTAACCGCCCCCGCTGCGTTACCTGCCCTGTAGTTTGGGAAACGAAAACAATCACCTTTCCCAAAACTATCCTCACTCTTCATGAGGGATTCACATGCGAGTCCCGAAATGTGATATATGTCATCGTTTGCAAAAGATGCAGTATAGCATATATCGGTGAGACTGGCCTCAGGTTAGGGGACCGCATGCAAAAACATCTGTATGACATCGTCCAGCATGCTTCGAAACCAGTCCCAAATCATTTCAATGGCCCCAACCACAGAGGCAAATCTGATTTTCTGGTAACAGCCATTAAACAATGTCACGCAGATGACACAAGCCGCCTGGCACTTGAGAACCGGTGCATTCAGAATTATGGGACGCTGGAACCACTCGCTGTTTAGTTACACGTAACATCATCTTCTTCAATCATTATAGTACCTCTCCACTAAATCCACCCCTTCTTACTTTTCAAACTTCCTCACAGCATCACTCTGCAACCCCGCTATTTTCTCTGCAACCCCTCTTCCCCAATCACCTGTTTCAATTTCTCCTATCTAGGCCAGTAGTGCGTCACTCTCTCTCCCCTCCTCGGTTCCCCATCCACCACCCCCAGTTACAACCCACCGACCACATGTCACAGGTCTCTATTTAAACAATTTCCACGTCCTACCAGATCCATTCCTGACACACACCGCCGGACAAGCCACACCTTGCAATTTACAGCTAAGTACTCCTTTAAAAAAATTTTTTTTAAAACAGTATTCATGTGAATCTATACTTTATCTCCTCTCTCTATTTCTTCGTTCTGTATGTTTTTGTATGATTAAGGCTCACTCCGAAACTTCACAACTTTGTAATCGTTAATTAATAAAGCTGCTCCTACTTTTTTCCGATTTTATACATTTCTCACCAGAAGACCTCGACGTGTTTAGAATATCAGCATATCCCCGCTGGGTGAGAGGTGTTAGCCCACCCAGGCCAGAGTTGGACTTTCTCACTGGAAAACCTCGACGTGTTTTGAGATACCCGTGTATCACCGCCGGGTGAGAGGTGGTTGCCTATCCAGTCCAGAGTTGGACTTTCTCACCGGAAAACCTCAGCGTGATTAAGATATGCATACATCCCCGCCTATCTAGACTGCCCTGGTCCAGTGTCTCTGACTTCAGCATTTTGTGGTCGTGGCCGCTACCTTTCCTAGTTGTGACCAGGATGGAGCTTTTGTCCAGGAGGATGAATCCTCGCCGCTAGTGACTTCCACTCCTGGGTTGAGCCGGTTTATGCATATTATCCCAGTATGGGCGTGTTTGGGACGTGACCGACCTCTAGAGCAGTGGTACCGCGACATGCGTAGCCTTCAAGTTTCACCCCTGGTATGAGCCGGTTTAGGCATATTTCACCAGTATGAGTGTATATCGGGCGTGACCAGCCTCTAGAGCGGAGGTGGTGTGACATGCCTGGCCATCAAGTTTCACCCCTGGTGTGTGCCGGTTTAGGCATATTTCACCAGTGTAGGTGTATTTCGGAAGTGGCAGCCTCTAGAGCAGAGGCGCCGTGGCATGTGTACCTCTCGCAGCGATATTACTGGGCATACCGATTAAATTTCACTTTATCTTTTCCTTCACCTTTTCACATCAGCGCCACACAGCAACCTTTATTTCTTTTCTGCATTTTCTTCCTTGACCGGGAGGAGCTTCACTCCACGCGCGGCATTCGAAGGGTCTCGCCAGCAGTGTCTTAACCTCTGGTTTAAGCCAGTTCATGCATTTCACCCGATATGACTGCACTCCGGCAATAGCAGTCCTTAGAACCTTCACTACTGATGGTTTATTGAAATGTCATTAGCGGTCGCACCAAAATATCCAGCAATCATCAGGACTTCAAAGAATGCTAATAATGGTCATACAGAGCTGTAGACTCAAGTCTGTCGAACAGAATTCGAATCATATCTTGAGAAAATTATCCAGAATTATTTGATTAGTTACAGAATACTCCAGGTGTAAGTCGTACTAATGGTCAGTTTTGCACTCTGCTTCTCGTGTCGGTAACTTGCTATCCCCATGGCATCACCATAATCTACTCAAAATCATCGTCTTGTACCATTATGAACGCCTGCTTGCAGTGGATATCCAACGTAACTGGCCTTTGCTCTCACAGTGCAAACGGTCGGGCAAACTCTTTCCGTGCGGGAGAAGAAACACGGACGTGTCGTGGGGTGCGGGAGTAAAAACGCGGGTCTTGGTCTGTAAGGGGGTCTAGTTGTAAAATGGAATGGAAAACAGTAGTTCCATGTACTTCCGCATATGTTTCAGAGTATAGCTAAATGAATGAAAATTTCATAAATGCAGAGTTTTTTTAGGAAAAAAGAAGTAATGTGATGTTTTTAGACACTTATTGTGGCCAGCTCACCATCGGCTAGGTCTAGATTCGCGCTGCTTACCGCTACTTACAATATGAGATGTGTAGATCTACTTGTCGATCTCGTATTGTGACTCCGTATTGCATTCTCGCTGAATGAATGTCTGAACTAACCTCCTAACTACTTCTCCAGTCGTCTAAATATGTCTAAATCTACTTAGAAAACATTCAAGAGCAGCTGGGTGACCATAGGCCATGTCCATACCTGTATATACATCATCAAAAATTGAAAAATTTCCATGCTTCGCGTTCGCTCGTAACTAGGCACGCATTCGCCATTTTGAAAGTGTCACCGGAATCGCGGACGAAATATGTACAATCTAAATGTTACACCGCTTGTTTTAATGAAACAAAGAATTGGGACCACCGGAAGTGTCGAAAATTCGACCAAACGCACGGAAAGTGTTTAATATTGCTTATCTCTTGATCTCATTTTTTTTCTCTCAAGTATGATAAGGTTATTGTGATGTTTCTGAACGGGTATATGCATTTTACATAACCAGGTATTAAAGTTTGTCTTGTATATCCCTGGAACTGCGAGCTGGTGTTCTTTACAACCAGTGCTGTGAACGTGTTGAGGCACAGCCTCGTTTTGGCGTGGGAGAGTGGTTATATGTCAGTCCCAGATACAGCTGTGAAATACCAGAGGTTATGAAATACTAGAGATTAGATATGCTGATAACACAGTATTAGTATCCACAACACAAAAAGGAATGGAAAAAACGAATTATGTCAGTCCGTGCGAAGAGCAAAACCTCTATCGTAATGCGAAGTAAAACTAAATTGATGCCAAATGACAAAACAAACAAGGCAGCTGAAATATGTATCAATGGGGAAAAACTGGAAGAAGTGGGGAGTTTTGAATATCGTGGATCACTACTAACTAATAATGGAGATACAATGAGGGAAAATAAAAGGAGGACATCTATCGCTCTTCGGAAAGTAAACCAACTAAAGAATCTGTGGAGAGGAACAGACAGAACCACAAAAATAAGATTTTTAAGGGCATGCATCCTTCCCATCGCAACATATGCATGTGAGACTTGAACACTTAACAAAACAGCTGAGAAACACATAAATGCCTTTGAATGTAATTGCTACAGAAGAGTTCTTCAAATATCATGGACACAAAAAAGAACAACTATATATCCATACTTATCTTACCTTATATCCTTCCCGTGCCGTTAAACGTCACATAGGGATCGCAAAGTAGTTCGCCAAATTTTCTTGTCTTCGGCGAGTCTTTCAATCTCTTCAAGGGATTTTATGCCTGTTAATTTGGCCTCTCTTAACAATGTCCTCTTTAGAGTTTCACGCGGTCTGCCTCTTTTTCTTTGCCCTGTTGTGTTCCACTTGATAGCTTGTTTTGGGATTCTCTGATCATTTCTTCTCATCGAGTGACCAACATATGTCTATCTCCTTTTCCTGATCACCTATGAGACTGGTTGTTGTTCAGTCATCTGTCTTATCTCTGCGTTGTTCTTGAATTCGTTCCACTTGATGCTGAGTATTTTCCTTATGCATTTGTTTTCAAAAGAGTCTAATTTCTTTTCTATTTCTTTAGTTGTTTTCCAGCTTTCACATGCATAAATGAGGGTGGATATTACATTTGAATTGAATAGTCTTAACTTGGTTTTTATACTTATAACTTTTGAATTCCATATGTTCTCAAGATTCTTTAAGGTTGATGCTGCTTTTGCAATTCTGATCTTAACTTCCTTTCTAGTGTCGCCATCCTGGTCTATGTAGCTACCAAGGTATGCAATACTACAAGAATTTAATATTGAAGAAGGCTGGCTAGTAAAGAGGATTAAAGAGAGAAAGCTTAAATATTTTGGACACATTAAACGTCTTGATAATCCAGAGAAGACCGTCTTGGAAGGGTACATAATGGGAAAAAGAAAGTGAGGAAGACCAAGACGAAGATGGCTGCAAGACATCGTTGGTGATCTGCAAATGGATGCATCAGCAGCAGGCCATCTTGCTCACAACCGAGAGGCCTACAGGAGTGCTGTTAGGAAAGCAAAGTTCCGCAAGGGACATGCAAATGAATGAATGAGATACCGCTCAGTCCTAGATACAGCTAAAAAAAAACCGAGGTGTGCAATGCTTCGTTAGCAGATTGCACCACCATGTGGACTATCCGTTAGCCAGAGTGGGGCCACTACTGAGGTACCAACGGTGAGTTCGTATAGGGTTTCGGTCAGCTATGGTTCGCCAACCCTAACGCCGGTATGTCTGCAGTCAAATGTGCTATTATAGTTTTAGGTTTCTTTGCACACCGGTAGTGTGTTAGGTGATAATCGTGGCATATCAATACCTTTTTTCGTTTAGTTATTCGTGGCATACCGATACCAGCTTTGGTTTGAATGGGATTTATGTACCGATACCTGTCTTTTCGGTTAGTCTGTACACAGAACGATACCTTGAATCTTTTGGTTCGTCTGCACGGCTGACCTTACAAATAATATGTTGTAAATATTATTGTCGCCGATCGTGACTGACTCGCCAATGTAGGAATCAGCTGGGTAAGAATTTTGTCATGCTCATATTTTATGCAAACTTATGAAATCGTCATACATATTATGCAATAGATTGCACTTAGTGTTGAGAAGTAATCATATGCCGTAATTTCGTCAGTCTACGCTACACTTCCGCGCATTTCTATGGCAGATTTCGTGAAAAAGACGCAGCTAAGATTCCAAACTCGGATGTGTAAGTTATCATGGAGATTTGCCAGGAAAATCATAGACATACCGATGATTTTTAGGTTTTGTAAAGTACTTGAGCTATTGGAACCCATGCTGTGCCAGAGAAGTTAATAAGAAGTTATACAGAGAACAGCGTATGCTAAGTGCTCACTATTTCTGGAGGAAAAACATAAAGGCATTTTCACAAACCTGATGACACTGTGCCGGGATTTGATTCTTCTTCTTTGTGTTTCGTCCTCAGTAGGGCGGTGGCTGCGGTTATGCGCCTGTTGACGCCACACGTCACACTTCGGCTGTAAACTGTGGGAAGTGGAGAGAATTTGTTGCCGCCTCAAAAGAAATATATACCAAAATACTGAGGAGTATTTTATCATCATGGATGTGGATGAATTTTGGCTGGAATAACTTCAGCTTATTGGTTCACACCCTGGGGCCCATGAAGGCGCCTATGGGGTCCATATAGCAAGTCTAAATTATGTAGAATACTAGAAATATCATAGCAAAGAAAACTAAATTGAAAGTTAAATTGATGACAACTGACAAAACAAACAAGGCAGCTGAAATATGTATCAGTGCGGAAAAACTGGAAGAAGTGGAGAGTTTTTAATATATTGGATCACTACTAACTAATAATGGAGATACAATGAGAGAAATTAAAAGGAGGAGATCTATCGCTCTTCAGAAAGTAAAACAACTAAAGAATCTGTGGAGAGGAGCAGACAGAACCACAAAAATAAGATTTTTAAGGGCATGCATCTTTCCCATAGCAACATATGCCTGTGAGACCTGGACACTTAACAAAACAGCTGAGAAACACATAAATGCCTTTGAATGTAATTGCTACAGAAGAGTTCTCCAAATATCGTGGCCACAAAAAAGAACAAATATATCTATACTACAAGAGCTTAATATTGAAGAAGGCTGGCTAGTAAAGAGGATTAAAGAGAGACAACTGAAATATTTTGGACACATTAAATGTCATGATAATTTAGAGAAGACCGTATTGGAAGGATACATAATGGGAAAAAGAAAGAGAGGAAGACCAAAACAAAGATGGCTGCAAAACATCGTTGACGATCTGCAAATGGATGCAGCAGCAGCAGGCCATCTTGCTTACAACTGAGAGACCTACAGAAGTGCTGTTTGGGAGGCAAAGTTCTGCAAGGGACATGCAAATGAATGAATGAATGAATGTGAGAACTATGAAGAATTATCATTGACTGAAAAAAAAAAGATTGTTGAACATTGGTGTAGGCTGTTTGTAAAGACAAGTGTTATATGCAAAAAACTTTTTTTTTTTTACACCTTTGGAAAAGTAATAAATTGCAGCAGCCCACCATAACCAGAACATCATAATCATCTCTGTATAAAAGTATAAATCATTTCTGTCCATAGTACTAATAACTTCAGGGGGAAAAAAATAATAATAGCACAATGTAACACATAGAGATATAATTTTTATTTTTGTACTACCAGGAGCACCTCATTCTGGTACAAGAAACTGGAAAATAAAACTAATTAGTACTGAATTACATTATTAATATTATGTCACTTAATTTTGATTAATTTTGAAAAGCAGCAGGCAGCAAAATAGTATGGAAGCAACTAACAGAAACAGTCATGAAAGGTTTTAAAAAAAAACAGTAGACAGACTGCTAGATTTTTTTTATCTGTTTTACAAAATAAAAAAACAGTGCCCTAGATGAGCTGTGTGCAAGAAATTTGCAAAAATCAGTAGCCTGTATTTCAGAAATAAAGTGTTATATTTCAGTACGGTAAGGTAAAGGTAATCCTGTCATGCCTTAGAGGCACATAGGGACATGGTGTTAGTGCCCATATTTTCCTTGACCTGTGAGCACACTAGAGGGTGATATAGTCAGTATCACACCTGGCAGCCTTTACGTGTACCCAACTCCAGAAGAAGTTGGGTACCCATTTCTACAGATTTGAACCCCCCAACCTTTGCCATGAGAGACCAGTGCAGTAACCACTTTGCCACTCAGACACCCATATTTCAGTTAGTAATTTGCATATTTGTTAATTTTTTGTTGTTGTTTTTGTTTCAAGATTTTGAGCAGCATTCTACACATTTCACCTTTGTATATTGACAACCTTTGGAGCTACAATGGCAGATCTGATTTCGGAAGATGAGTCACTGGACTCTGAAATTACCCAGTGGTTGAAATGGGATAAGGTTAGTGTGAAATATATAGATTAATAGAAAATAAATATACTTATTTTTTTATATAAGTTCTAACAGACAATATCTACTTCCTATATGTATTCCATACTTCTAGTGAGTGATAATTTACAATAAATGCTGCTTTCAGTTTTTGTGTGTATATGCATGTGTGTGTGTGACTGTTAGTCAGTCTTGCTTCTTGTAAATTTTTATTTAGGACCACAACACAGATGACTGTGTTAGAAAGATGACTCAGTCATCTGGGCCAGCAAACAACATCTAGACCAAAAAAAGACATATCTAAGTCAGAGAACTACAGGTGGGCCAGAAAACCACATGTGATTAACACCTTCCTACCTTCAGACTGATATTGTGATATTGCAGCCAGAACAATGAGTTAGAAGTTAAAGTTTCTCTCATAAAGGTGGAGCCTTCAGAAAAACCTACTGCTTAACACTTTCCATGCCACAGGAAGAAAAGCGGACGTTCAGTTGCTTACTAGAGTAAAAGTGCGGGTCTTGATATGTTAGGGGATATAGTTATAAAATGGAATGGAAAACAGTATTTCCATGTACTTCCATATACTTAGTATGTTTCAAAGTATAAGTAAATGAATGAAAATTTCATAAATGCAGAGTTTTTTAGGAAAAAAGAAGTAATGTGATGTTTTTAGACACTGATTGTGCCCAGCTTACCATCGGCTAGGTCTAGATATGCACTACCTACCATCTGAGATGTGTAGATCTACTTGTCGATCTCATATTCTGATTCTATGTTGCATTCTCGCTAAATTAATGTCTGAAATAACTCCTAACTACTTCTCCAGTCGTCTAAATATGTCTAGATCTACTTGGGATACATTCAAGAGCAGTGGGGTGGTCACAGGCCATGTCCATACCCCTATCTACATCATCAAAAATTGAAAAATTTCGGTCTTTCTCTTTCTTTTCCTTGGTTGGAATCGCTCGTAACTAGGCACTCTTTCGCCATTTTGAAAAGTGTCACCCGAATCACGGACGAAATATGTACAATCTAAATGTTACGCCGGTTGTTTTATTGAAACAAACCAATGATCATTATAATGACCATTGGTAAGCAACGGGAAACAGGAAGCGTCATTATAATGTCCAAAGGCACGGAAAGTGTTAAGTCCACTCCAGAAATTACAGAAAGCCAATATAAACAGTTCCCCAGCTAACCTTATTCGTGTTTTCTAGATCACTACCATGTCATCATTTGCCAGAAATTAAGTTCACAGTTGCCATGTGATATTGCCACAAATTTTGGGCAACACTTATCGTAAAAAGATATTCATGGCATTGAACTGAAGGCTGTCATTCTCATTAAGATGCCTTAATTGAATGATACTACTGTGCTACATTATAGCAGGGCTGTATAGTTGTTACACCAAACTACTGACTCCCAACTCTTCTGTTTTTCAACTGCTTATTTTTCAGATCCATAAACAGTACATTTCATCTGACTCCACCTTTGCCCAAAATTGCTTCTGACTCAGCTCTTCTGATTGTTTTACATTCTGACTTTGACTGACTCCAATTTCTGCATAAATGGAGCATTCTGCAAATTTCAGCTCCAGCCAGAATTGCTTAAGAACTCAAGAACCCCCCACCCCCAACCCATTCCCTCCTGACTCCAGCTGTGCAGCCCAAATCATATCATCATGTTTTGATTAAGAGCAGATAAACTATAGATATTTGTGTCACCTGTACCACCTGAAAATGTCTCACACAAAGATATGTTAGTGCCGAAGTAGAGAAAGGTCCCAAAACAAGATCACCAGAAGTGACCATTATATACAGATAAATTAAGAAGTCAGTGACAGGAACTTGGGCAAAACTGCCTGTTCCATCCTGGAACAGATCACTATATGCAGAATAATCTATAAATATAAAACAGACTCAAATTATAATCTCTGGAGATAGATTAATCCAGTACTTGAATTCTGTAGAAGAAGAAGAAGTAATTTATTAATATATAAGTTAGTGAATTGTCTTGTATTTACAGACTGGATGTGTTATTTTAACCTTTATCTATCATGGTCATGTGGAATCATAATATTTTTATTGCTTGCCAGCACTGTTGATGTACAGGAACGTAATATATTTTGTGGCTCCTTGTTCAGGATAATATAATTCTGTTTTGCTTAATGAGTATTGGGATCATTTTGTGATATTTTTTTATTGTTCACATTTGACACAGCATACTTTTATCCATTTTTATTTATTTATGTATTTTTTGTAATTCAAAAAAAAAAAGAATGAGAAGACCCGCATGGAAATCAAAAGTTTAGTTGAGGAAAAAAACATTCCAGAACTGAAGAAGTTGTTGCTTCACAGGATGGCATTTGGAACTGCAGGTAGAGTCATTGCACTACATTTGTTGTTTATTACATTTATAGAGCTTCATCTTTCTTCCTCTTGGATCAAGTAAATTGTTTTTAAACTTTTTTGTGTTACTGATGTTTCTGTCCAGCAGAATCTGTCATGTTTTAAAGTTTGATACTGTTGCTGAATTGTGAATGGCTATAACATTGGAAATAAGGCATTATAAAATTTATTGGTCTGCATTTCAAGCTTTTCAAAAGTAGCTGTTTTAAATTACAATTTTGTGCTGTTAAAAGAGCTGTAATACTTGTCTAAGGAGGGTGTGTGTTGGGGGGGGGGGGGGTGATGGGGGGTAATCTAGAGATTTGTGAAACTGTTTTGCTTTCTGTAATAGTTTTCCTTCCCACGAATTACATTTATGATCAATATTTTAGATGTATTTTTTTCTGTTAGAGACCCATCTAGGAGAACTTATCTATGATGACAAGAGACAATATGAAGGGGTGTACATCAGTCAGTCAGACATTTGCATGTGCCTTGCGGAACTTTGCCTCTCTAACAGGTCTCCTATAGGGCTCTTGGTTGTAAGCAAGAAGCCCTGCTGCTGATGCGTCCATTCGCAGATCATCAGCGATGACTTGCATCCATCTTCGTCTTGGTCTTCCTCTCTTTTTCTTTTTTTCCCATTATGTACCCTTCATCTTTTCTAAATTATCATGACGTTTAATATGTCCAAAATATTTAAGTTTTCTCTGTTTAATCTTCCTTACTAGCTAACCTTCTTTAATATTAAGTTCTTGTAGTATGGATATATTTGTTCTTTTTTGTGTTCATGATATTTGAAGGTCTTTTCTGTAGCATTTACGTTCAAAGGCATTTATATGTTTCTTAGCTGTTTTGTTAAGAGTCCAGGTCTTACGGGGATATATTGCGATGGGAAAGATGCATGCCCTTAAAAATCTTATTTTTGTAATTCTGTCTGTTCCTCTCCATAGATTTTTCACTTGTTTTTTTTTTTTGAAGAGCAACAGATGTCCTCCTTTCAGTATCCCTCATTGTACATACATGTGTGTAAATCAGCTGTATGGAATAGTATTTGATATATGTGACATTTAATGGCACGGGAAGGATGTAAGATGTAAGTAAGATATATCGTACATCTTTCCTGTGCCGTTAAACATTACATAGGGCTCATATGGTAGTTTGCCAAGGTTTCCTGTTTTCGGCGAGCTTTTCAACCTCATTGAAGGATGTTATTCCCATTAAACTGGCCTCTCTTAACAGTGTCCTCTTTAGAGTTTCACGTGGTCGACCTCTTTTTCTTCAACCTTTTATGTTCCACTTGATAGCTTGTTTTGGGATTATCTTCTTGCTTCTTCTCAGCACATGACCGATACACGTCCATCTTTTTTTTGCATTGTTCTTGAATTCGTTCCACTTTATATCAAGTATTTTCCTGAGGCATTTGTTTTCAAAAGAGTCTAATTTCTTGTCTGTTTCTTTAGTTGTTTTCAAGTTTACACATGCATAAATGAGGGTGGATTTTACATTTGAATTGAATAATCTTAACTTGTTTTTGTGCTTATAACTTTTGAATTCCATATGTTCTCAAGATTCTCGAGGGTCAGTGGTGCTTTTGAAATTTGAATTCTAACTTCCTTTCTGGTGTCACCATCCTGGTCTATGCAGCTGCCGAGGTATGCAAACTGGTTTACTTCTTCAGCACCTGTTCCTTTTTTGTATATTTTTCCTTTATGGTTAAATATGGCCCTAACACCGTAACCCCAAAATGGCAAGGAAACACAGATTTTACAGGTGTTAGAGCTCTGTTTACATGATCTTTGGCACATGAAAGTGTGATGTAGTCAGTATCACACCTGGCCACTTTTACTTTCCCAGATTTCTTTGGTACCTATTTTTTGTAGGCTAGGTGGTCCCAGTGGTATTTTTGGTGGTAATAAAAAATCCCCACTGCTGAAACTTGAACCCTGTACCACCAGATTAATAAACCAAGCACCTAACCACTCACCCAGATACTCATATTTTTTTCTTCCAGGCTTACGAGCAAAAATGGGCCCTGGAAATTCTCAGATGAATGACCTGACAATCATTCAGACAACACAGGTATTTTGATCTTAACAAACTCAGTAGGTCGTGATCTAGACATAACTTGACTTCCATGTTAAAAGTGTCAAAGTGAAGTTAACGGGGCATATATGATATAACCAGTTTTAAATGTAAGCTCCAGTTTAATGGTGTGTTTCTTTGTAACTCTAAAATTTGAATTTTTCTTGCAGTTGATGCCATGAATAATATTTTTTAACAGAAAATTTACAGAAAGTATGTTTGGGGCTATAACTCTCTGAACTGAATCTTTAAGTGCTTAAGGTGCATGAAGCTTCCACAAGGGTTTTCCACAAATGCCTGTCCTTCACCCTTTTTTCTGCTCTTGCCCAGGTGAACCCTCTGTTACTAACCTCTTCCCTGTTGTTCTTCTCCATGTCTCCTTTTATCTGCCTTCACTTCTGCACCCCAGAGGCATTCATATCAGTACTGTTTTTGATGAGTCACCAGTCATTCGGAGCACATGTCTCAGCCATTGTCAGCCATCTTTCCTCAGTAATTGAAGTCAGTGGTTTCCTCTGCATTTCTGCCAGCAATGTGTTTGTGCCTTGGGTCATATAGGTTATGAAAAATCACTATATTATACTCTGGGCTCTGTAATCCAGGAAGTGAGTTCCACCATCAAAAGTATCTTGTTTCTCTCTCTGTCATTGGTCAGGCTAAAGTAACACAAAAATCCGTTATTGTTAGCCACTGTAGTGTTTAAAAGAGGGTCTTGGTGGGTATACTTCACTAATTCTTTTAGCTGCCCTATCCTCTCTTGCTCATCTTTTCTTCTTCTTCTTTATCGTCTTCTTCTGTCTACTTATGCCATTAGCATCACAGGGAGTTTCAGATGTCCATCCAGAGCGAGGTGAGAGGCTTTGTTACCTATCATGTTATGTTTCCTCAATGTCTTTCACCTCATCTTTCCACTTTTTTTTTCCTTGGTCGTCTCTTGTCCTATATCCAGATGTATTAGTGTTGTCATTACTTCCATTTTATTTTAAGAAATACTTGATCTATAGAGTTCCATAGAAGACTTCAAGCTTAGGTCTGATGATGATAATTCTAGACTGTCATTGTTACTGCTGATGAATGCAGTTTGTTTCTCTCCCCACCCCCTTTTTTGTGCTGATTGAAGGGTATGGTTAAATACTGTAAGGAAGCCTTGCCTATTGTCACCAATGCAGGAGTTGTTGTTGGTTTTGATGGACGACACAACAGCACCAGGTGAGAATTTTATTGTGTTACCTGATTAGCCAGACAAAGTGTGTCTGTTTTTTGGAGGGAGTTTTTATGTTAGTGGTATGCAATGAAGATATTGTAATACTTAAAATAAACTGCCTGAATTAATTAAAAAAGTAAATGAGGTTATGGAAAATAAGTCTGAATGGTTGGAAATTGACTAAGTTAATGACCATCTGTATTGTACGTTTGGAATTCTGCATAGTCACAATTTTTTTTTCATCTTGGCTGTTTTCCCATCTTGTTCTGTCTCCTAACAGTTTAAGATGTGTGTGTGTATATATGTATGTACATATATATACACACACACATGTATGTACATATTATTGAAGGAAGTTGAGGGAGGAAGAAAGCTTTTCTTGCCCATTGAGAAAAGGAGAATATTGTATCTCAGGAAATTGTGTGTAGATCATTCAAATAAATCCAGGTCTATTGAGGATGAAGTATGTTGACTATGGCACAAGATCTAGGAAGGAAAAAAAAATCAATAGATGCTTGCTCTGTAAGTCAGGTCAGATGACAGTCTAATAGTCCCAAACAATCATTCCATCTTCTAACCTGATGATCTGGGAGAAACAGTAGAATATTATTTAAAAAATGACATACACAACCAAACATGGCCATAGGTTTTTTTTTTCTAGATCTTATGCAGAAGCCATGGTATTGTCATTAGAATATGGATAGAACTGTGAAGAAAATGGGATCTTTGTAATGATCTTTGTTTAAGTTTACTTTTCTGTAGTGATGAAGTAGAACTTTGATTGATCATAACTAGTTCTTTTTTTTGTGCAAAAAATTGAACCTTATTTTTAATTCATTTTATGAATAATTTGATGATGATGAAAATTTGAAATGTGGTCGGTTGCAGAGATTTTCCTGGCTGATTTAAGAAATAATCTCCTCTGCTGTACAAATGGCACATAATTCCTACACTGTTGTCTAGTCTGTAGTTCATGTGTGACAGACATTGAGAAGATTATTAGAAAAAAGAAATTTCTAGAACATAATACATAATGGGAAAAAAAAAGAAATGATCTGTCAGAATAGAGTGTGCTGAGTGTTGTAAAAGCTATTACCATGCTGCTTTGACAACAAATTTTCCTTTTCATGTCATTCAATTTAGATGGTCCAAAATTGTTGGGGCAATTTTTGTGCATGCTGGAATACCTGTTTACTTGTTTTCACGGATGTGTCCTACACCATATGTGGTAGGTTATCTCACAATATATAGTTTTTTTTTTTTGGGGGGGTCCCTTTCTTCTTGCTAAATTTTTATGGAAGTTTTCAGAAATAATTCTTTTTCAGAATTACACAGGTGTGAAAAAAAAATGCTCTGTTTGGTTAAAGTGTTTTTTTTTTTTTTGAAAGTTGAGTTAGTTTTTTGTTTTCTCTTTTTTTTTAATGTTTGATGAGGTTCATTTTTGGATAATTGTTAGTAACTCTTTATCTTTTCCAAATTTCTGAGATTTGTCTTTTCTCGATAAGTTCAGAAACATCATCTTCCAAATCATGTTCACCATTTCTAATTTAATCCAGCAGATTTATTTTCTTTTTGTTGCCTCTTGTTATTTGAGCCATCAGATTTATATGTTGTTAGAAGATTGTTTCAGAGTTGTTGCCTATTCCCTATTCTGTATTCTCATTTTGTTTCTCTGTTAGTTTTGTTTTTTTTTCTGTTGGTTTTATGGATTTGTTTTTTTTTTTCTTTAAAATTTCAGAAGATTTCAGTTTCATTTTCCGATTTCACTTTTCAGATTATTTTAATGTGTGTTAAAGAGTATGTGTTAGAAGAACTACACTGAAAATGTATTTTTGTTTATGTATATGCCTTTAAAAAGGCATTTGATAGCATACACAGAGATTCATTGTGGAGAATTTTAAGACTATATGAAATACCATCTAAAATTGTCAACATCACCAAGGATCTCTACAATGAATATGTTTGTGCAGTTAACACAGAAGAAGGAATGAGTGAATGGTTCCAGATTGAAACAGATGTGAAACAAGGATGTATACTGTCTCCCTTGGTTTTTGGAATTGCAATAGACTTCATAATGAACAAATTTTGCACAGGTAAAATGGGCATTGATTGCGTACATGGGACCCAGCTAGAATATCTTAATTTTGCAGATGACATAACTCTTTTCATTGGCAATGTGAAGTCAGTGCAAGAAATAACAGATATCTTGTCTTCCCTGGCTAGCAAAATAGGACTTGAAATTAACAAGGAAAAAACAGAAATAATGAAACTTCCCATTAATCAAGAAGGAAAAATATACATAGAAGGAACAGCAATGAAGTACATCAATGTGTGTAAATTTCAAGAATATTGAGAACATATGGCATTCAAAAGTTATAAGCACAAAAACCAAGTTAAGATTATTCAATTCAGATGTAATATCCACCCTCATGTATGCATGTGAAAGGTGGAAAACAACTAAAGAAATAGACAAGAAATTAGACTCTTGAAAACAAATGCCTAAGGAAAATACACTGTATAAAGTGGAATGAATTTAAAAACAGTGCAGAAATAACGCAGATGAGTGAACAACAACTTGTCTTATCTGTGGTTAGAAAAAGGAGATGGGCATATGTTGGTCACTTGATGAGAAGAAACAATCAGAGAATCCCAAAACAAGCTATCAAGTGGAACACAACAGACCAAAGAAAAAGAGGTCAACCACATGAAACTTTAAAGAGGACATTGTTAAGAGAGGCCAAACTAGTAGGCATAAAATGCCTTGATGAGGTTGAAAAGCTCACTGAAAACAGGAAAACTTGGCAAACTACCATGCAAACCCTATGTAACATTTAATGGCATGGGAAAGATGTAAGGTGTGTGCGTGCGTGCATGCGCGCACTAACTTGTAAGATTAATAACCTCTTCTCTTATATTTGTGAATGTAATAGTCTAATTTTGCACTTTTTAAAATGTTTTTTTCCTCATGTAATTTGTATACTTATATTAAAATTGAGTGTGTGGAAAGAATGAAAGATGGAGTGATGAAGGGCACAGTGTAAGATGGGCCTGCGTGCCCAGTTCTTTTACCTTTTAAAAATGAAGATTATTCATTCATTTCCATTCTCTTTCATTCATTTCCATTCTCTTTCCCCTCTTAGAATTGTATAGTTTTTAGTGGTGCATTTTTCATGAAAATTTTATAAAAAGATGTTTAAATGTGACATTTTTTTTCTTTTTTTTTTCTCATTTTTATATTTTAAGGCATATAGCACTCGTACTCTGAAAGCAGCATGTGGCATCATGATCACTGCAAGCCATAATCCTAAGGAAGATAATGGATACAAGGTAGAAGCCAAAAAAAAAAAAAGTGTTCTTTCTTCTGAATGAAGATTCTGTGTTGTTGGTTACATGATTTACCACTTATCCAACAGTAGTTGCGAACTTGAGTTCTTTGGTCAGTGCCACAATAAAAACAGAGACACTAAAACATAAGTGTAGATATTGATTTGAATTAGGAAAGTATTTCAGTGGTATGTTTACATTTTAAAAGGGAATACAACAACAAAAATTCACCATGGTAACATGTCAGTTCCTATGATGTTATCTAGGTTGGTGAGTTACAAAAGCCTGTTTCTTGGAAAATTATAGAAAGGTAGGATTGGGTGTTTGTGAGCTCTGGATTTAAGATTATAATACCCAGCCATCCTTTTGGCACATCTTTTCTCTCAGAGTTCAACATAAATAATAAGTGTTGGGTTTATGGCCAGATGACAGTAAGATGATAGATTTTAATAACTATTAAAACCATTTAAAACAGCTTTATTAATTAACAAGCAAGCAGTTGTGAAAAAAAAAAACACAACATAGTTTTTATATACAGTTACAACTGTTTGGTCTTTAATAAAGTTGTTACTTTTGTTTTAAATAGTTTTAATATTTTGGTATTGCAGCTTTACTGCAGAGGCTTTGTGTATATTTATATATTTAGCTTTAAATATATTTATACCCAAAAACTATTCATGTGACATTTTAAACATGGATGTAAATTGTCATATATATAATATTTTATTGCATTGTGTTTTGTTTTGACGTTTAAAAATGTTATTCAAGAGCACATCATAGAGTGATGGTCAATAAACAAAAAATGGATGTAAAAGTTACTGTAGTCTGAAAGAGATACTGAAGAGGAGATTGAAACACTCATGGACACATTCAGAGAACATAGGTGATGGCCCTTCTTGTCTAACTAAATAACTGATTTAAAGATTTTTTTTTTAATGTGTCATCTTATGTCCTTTGGTTTTTCAGGTGTATTGGAGCAATGGCGCTCAGGTAGGAAGTGTATTTTCTGTTTCAGAAACCTGATTATTTTTATGTTCTTTTATTCTGCTTGTTTGACAAACGTTCCAGTGTATTGACAGCACTAGTTCTGATCATCAGTGCAGTAACAAAACATCTTGGTTGTGTCTAAGTTGATTGCAACCTTTAGTCTCTCTGGAATTGTGTGCTGATGTTTTTTTGCAGTCTGTGGTGAAGATGTTGAGACACAGTATCGTGTCAGTTTGGGACCAGGTCTTGGCAGCTGTTTTTTTCAGTCCCTGAGCACAGTTAAAAAAGTAGGGGGTATGCAGTACTTCTTTAGCAGACTCCACCACCATGCAAACTGTGGCGATCCCTGCCCCAGTAGCCAGGCTAGACCTGTTACTGGAGGTACCAATGGAGAGGTGAGATAGGGTCTTGGTCAGCTATGGTTTGCCAACTCTAACACCAGCATGTTAGCTATGGGTTGCCGATTGCTAAAATGGGCAGCATCTTTGGCGCTGCCCACCTCTTCCCCCCCAAGTAGATTGCATAAAAGGCTAACTGTAGGGATAGGATCATGGGAGAAGCTATGGAGCTGCCATAAAATGTTCTTCACCTGGAAGACAGGACTCTTGTTTCATTCTTAAGAGCAGCCCATAAGAACAAGTTCTTCTGAGTTGGATAATGATGCACTGACATGGGGTTTTCTTTTTTTTTTTTGGTGATTTTGGAAGCTATGTTATAATTTAGTTATATTTCTTCTTTCATTTGTTATTATTTACTTATAGCATCTGTTCATTCTTCTCAGTATTTAACCACAGGTTAAAAATCAGTTGCCAAGAAAATGAGAATAACATTTACAAAAAGATCATCCTACAACACCTTAACACTTTGTGGACCACAAAGTTTACCCTGAAAAACCCCCAGTTTCCAGCCATTTTTCTGAAAAATGAACTTTTTTGAGTGGACTTGGAAAAACATGCATATCTCACTGCTGGCGAGATTCTTCGAATGCCATGTGTGGAGTGAACACTCTCACCCAGCGGGGATATACTGATATCCAAAACACGTCGAGGTCTTCCAGTGAGAAAGTCCAAATCTAGACTAAACTGGTGCAACGAAAACCATGGTGTCACGCAATCCCGCTTCTGGGACCCACCAAGAATACAGGCTCACGCCCTGCGATACTCTGAACCCCATGTGGTCCTCTTGGGGATCTCATGTTGTCCTCTCGTTTGGTCCTTTAGGGGACCACGGGACATAATGTGGACCACAGGCGTAAATTCAGTAGGATCGCGGGGCGGTCTTGGTGGTAGAAGCGAACGAAGAAGAATAAGAAGAAGACATGCATATCTCTACTCACCATCGAGATAAATTAATCCAACTTGGTAGACAGACTCCCAAGACCCTCTAGTACTTCTTGAGTGTGTGATATCTTGTGAAACAATTATCTGGATGCAATGAGACTTGACAACTTTTACAAAAAAATTTTGTTTCACTCTTTTTCTCATTGACCAAGCACACTCTGCACTTCCTAGATGATGCTTTTTTAGTGCTTTCATCCTCAGGATTCACCAGGACATGATCCTTTACTATTCCAGATAATCACTGTTGTGCATTATTGATATCATGCGGATAAGTCTTTCGTCTTTCTTTCATCAGTCGAAAGCTGCTGCTTCGGTTTACACAACTCTTGAAATTTAGGCAAAAAATATAATCCAGCAGAGGTTTTATTTTGCTAATTCTAGTTGTTTCTGGAAATGTCTGAGAGTTGTCAGAGAAATGCAGAAGTGTCAGAAGATGATCAGATTTAGCTCTGCTCATTGTTTTTGAAAATATTGGTGTTTCCAGAAGAGGGTCTGTTGTCCAGTAATCTTTCCAGTGTGGCTTCCTAGTCTGGCCCATCAAAATGATCAATCCAAAGAATCTATTCATGTCTGAATGTGTTATATTTTCAGATGAAAAGGCAGTAGTTTGTTCGTATGTTGTGTCTGTGTACAGTATACATTTTCATGATGAGCTAACAGTTTAAAAAAATTGCCAAACACTGTACTGAAAATTTCCTCTATGCTGTCTGGTTTGTTTACATTCACTGAAACACCAGGATTTCCTATAAATTTTCCAAGAACTGGTGTAGAATCAATTTTACTCCACACACCTATATCACTGCTAACTATATCACATGAAAAATGTGAAATACTTACTGTTGGAGCATTATATCCTGACATTGAATAACAATCACACTGTCGCTTGAATTTTCACTTCTGACACAGCAACGCCATGCCTAGTTATCGTATTTTTAATCCAATCGCCATCACAGAAATCACTTTGAAACACATCAATTTCATTACTAGAATCATTAAACAGTGATTTTTAGTCATCACTAGGGTAGTCTGGCAAAAAATTCAGAGCATAATTCATTGTACATTCGCAGTGTCATCGAGAGAAACGTGCTCCGCCATTTGCACAAAATGTCAACTTGGTGAGATCTCGTAAACACGTGTTCCTGACAGCTAAAACCGCAAGATTTCTATTTTTTTTAAAGTTATGAAGATTGAAAACAATATTTTATTATATTAACTTTGCAATAAAAATACAGGCAACCAAAAATTACTTTAAATAACACACAAGAAGCAGTTTAAATAAGACAACCATTGAAAACGGCAAATCCGGCCAACAATGCATGGAAACTGGAAAACGGATTTCCCTGTCTTTGGCCCGGGAGTGTTAAGATAACATACATTATCTTGTACGTGTATGATGTGACTTAAACAGTGTGCTTGATATCTACCAGATCATATCTCCTCATGACAGTGGCATAAGCAAAGCCATCATTGACAGTCTGGAGCCGCTAGAGTCGTCCTGGGAAACTGAGATCTTGAACTCTAGCCCAAGCTTGGTCATAGATCCCATGGAGCAGATCATCAAGAAATATAATGCAGCTGCGTTATCAAACTGCTATTTTAAGTATGTTAATGTTTCTTTGTTGATCTTATATAATTGTTTCATCACATTCATTTTGCTTTGTCACATTCTTGACTTCTAAGATGCCCAGGTACATTTTCTCTGTTTTGTGTATTTCTTTCCCTGATTTTCCTTACATTTTTGTCTGTTTGATGCATAATTTCCCTGATTTTCCTCCCTGTGTATTGTGCTTCTCATGTGAGTTTCTTTTTTTTTTTTTTTTAAATCCTTGTATATTCTAGTTGATTCACCATATCATTTCAATTCTTGAATCTTTTCAATTACTTCACCATAAGAGATGCATGTTTTTCACTGTAGTTGGTACGTCTGAGTGTGAGGCAAATAAAACTAGAGACCTTCATGCGTGCAGATGTAAGTGTATTAAATGAAAACATCTCTTTCTCACTCTCTGAATCTTTAGATGCCAAAGGCACATGGGGCTTCACAAGGGTTTTCCACCATTGACCTTTTTTTTTTTTTTTTTCACTCTTGCTGAAGAAAACACAGCCATGCAAAAATCAACCCTATGTTGATTCATAATTTATAGTGTGCATTTTTATTTTAAAAAAAAAAAAAAAGATCCGTTGCAGAGACCTTCCATAGGGTAAAAAATAGTCTATGTAGCTTATTTTCTTTATGAATTTTACAAATATGTAAATGCAAAGTGTTTCATAATCGTGTACATAGCCTTTAAAATTTATCTTTTTTTTTTTTTTAGCAATATAAACAATTTTAATTTTATTTGTTACATTTTATAGCTGAAATGTATTTTTTATATTCAGGGTAACATAAATTCAGCTTAAATGTTAACAATCAATCAGTAGGAAGAATTTGCCTGCCTTATTATTTTCAGTTTGTAGATTGGTTTCCGGGTGACGTAAAAGATAACGGAAGCTTTTTAACGCTCTTGCTGGCATACTTTCATATGAATCTTTTGCATCAACACATATCGTAAAACGGGAGTTGGGCATAAGGCCAACAACCTTATCCTGAGACCCATCTAGAGGCAACCTAGGAAAAATGCAACTGTTACGGAAACTCCCAATAAAATCAATCAAGCAAACAACCAAAAGAACACATTCATAGGCCCCAAATATATGACAAAGATTGGATTCTGGAATGTAAGAACAATGGCCGCACCATCAAACACTACTCAGGTAATCCAAGAAATGGATAGATATCACTTAGACGTACTGGGCATCAGTGAAATGCGATGGCCAGAAGCAGGGAAAAGATCGGCGGAAAACCGTAAGTTAATCATACATTCAAGCAGAGACGATGGAAAATATCAAGAAGGAGTAGGTATAATTATGTCAACTGCAGCAGCAAAGAGTCTTACAAAATGGGAACCAGTGAACATTCGTATATTAAGAGCATGATTCCAAATAAGGCATGGAAGAATGACAATCATACAATGCTATGCACCCACGAACGATGCAGATGATGAAATAAAAGACAATTTCTATCACCAACTACAATAACTCATTAACAAAGTCCCTAAACACGACATCTTAGTTGTCATGGGAGACTTCAACACCAAGGTAGGAAAAGATAACTCCAACGTCAAAAAAAGTAATGGGGAAAGAAGGGTAATGTGGTAAATCAGAATGGAGAAAGTTGAATTATGTCTAACAGAGGACATGGTCATTGGAGGAATAATATTTCCACACAAGGAGATACATAAAACAACATGGATATCTCCAGATGATAGAACTAGAAATCAGATGCATCATTTTTGTATGAGAAAGCAATTCAGAACATATCTGATAGAGCATATAGGGGTGCAGATTTCAACAGTGATCACAATCTGTGCATAGGGAAAATAGGACTAAAACTGAAAAGCTAACATAAGAAAGCAATACTCAGAAAGATAAACAGCCATAGTCTACAGGATGAAAATGCTAAGACTAATTTTAATCTGGAACTTGCCAAACAGTTCGCTGCATTCAGTGAGGTAGAGGAGACAGATATAGATGAATTATGGCATTCTTACAGCACACCCATAATTACAGCAGCTAAAACAAGTGCTGGGCTGCAAACAAGTAGAAAACCATGGATATCAGATAACACATGGAAATATGTCAGCCGCACCGAGCTGCACAGCTGTTGCGCAGGCTGACCATTCTTTTGGTGAAAAAGCACTCTCGAGTTCCATGCGTGGAGAGACAGGCTTTCGCTCCCTTCCCAGACGGCGAGAGTTAAGGTGTTTTGATGCAGAAGCGAGTGGTTTGTCCGTCGAGCGAAGCATATAAACGGCTAGTCGGCCAGGTTCATGCTAACAGTGTAGTACATTTTTGTTGACTGATGGTCTCAAAATTGGCCCATCTCTCGCAAAGAGTATCAGGTCTGCAGTATGTAATGTGCGTTGTTTGTGGGTGGCTGGGATTTCTTCTCATTCGTTAGAGCAGAGAGAGCCGCCCCCGCCGGTTAAAGGAAATGAAACGCCGCCGGGGTCAAAAGGGATCCGCTCTGAGCAAAGCACTTTCTCCCTTGCCCCGCATCGGTCTGTCGGCAGATATCCGACAAAGGTTCAGTGAAGAAAGCTATCTGGTTGATCCTGCCAGTAGTCATATGCTTGTCTCAAAGATTAAGCCATGCATGTCTAAGTTCACACTGTCTCACAGTAAACCGCGAATGGCTCATTAAATCAGTCAAGATTCCTTAGATGACATGATCCTACTTGGATAACTGTGGCAATTCTAGAGCTAATACATGCTTACCAAGCTTCGACCCTCATGGAAAGAGCGCTTTTATTAGTTCAAAACCAATCGTCGTTGCCCTTCGTGGGGTGTGGGTTCCCAGCTGGTGACTTTGTGCTGATCGCATGGCCTTCTGTGCCAGCGACGCATCTTTCAAATGTCTGCCCTATCAAATGTCGATGGTACGTGACATGCCTACCATGCTTGTAACGTTTAATCAGGGTTCGATTCCGGAGAGGGAGCATGAGAAACAGCTAACACATCACACTGCTGGCGAGACTCCTCGAATGCCACGTGTGGAGTGAAGCTCCTCCTGGTCAAGGAAGAAAATGTAGAAAAGAAATAAGGGTTGCTGTGCGGCGCCGATGTGAAAAGATGAAGGAAAGGATAAAGTGAAATTTAATCGGTATGTCCAGTAGTACCGCTGCGAGAGCTACACATACCACGGCGCCTCTGTTCTAGATTCCGGCCACATCCGAAATACACCTACACTGGTGAAATATGCCTAAACCGGCACACACCCGGGGTGAAACTTGATGGCCAGGCATGTCATGCCACCTCCACTCTAGAGGTCGGTCACGCCCAATATACATCCATACTGGTGAAATATGCCTAAACCAGCTCATACCAGGGGTGAAACTTGAAGGCTACGCATGTCGCGGTACCTCTGGTCTAGAGGTCGGTCACGTCCCAAACACACCCATACTGGGATAATATGCCTAAACTGGCTCAACCCAGGGATGGAAGTCACTAGTGGCGAGGATTCGTCCTCCTGGACAAAAGCTCCATCCTGGTCACAACTAGGAAGGGTAGCTGCCACGACCACAAAATGCTGAAGTCAGAGACACTGGACCAGGGCAGCCTAGATAGGCAATCACCTCTCACCTGGCGGGATGTATGCGTATCCTAATCACGCTGAGGTTTTCCGGTGAGAAAGTCCAACACTGGACTGGATGGGCAACCACCTCCCACCTGGCGGTGATACACAGGTATCTCAAAACACGCCAAGGTTTTCTGGTGAGAAAGTCCAACTCTGGCCTGGGTGGGCTACCACCTCTCACCCAGCGGGGATATACTGATATCCAAAACACATC
The DNA here is from genome assembly GCA_009760885.1 of Achatina immaculata. Classification (NCBI taxonomy): domain Eukaryota; kingdom Metazoa; phylum Mollusca; class Gastropoda; order Stylommatophora; family Achatinidae; genus Lissachatina; species Lissachatina immaculata. The sequence continues at coordinate 8,111,747 of CM019703.1, forward strand.
GAGGTCTTCCGGTGAGAAAGTCCAACTCTAGACTAAACTGGTGCAACAAAAACCATGATGTCATGCAATCCCACTTCTGAGACCCACCAAGAATACAGGCTCAAGCTCTGAGATACTCTGAACCTCTTGTGGTCCTCTCGGGGATCTCGTGTGGTCCTTTTAGGACCACACGGGAGACCAAGGGACTTAACAAGGACCACATGTGTAAATTCAGTAGGATCACAGGGCGGTCTTGGTGGTAGAAGCGAACAAAGAAGAAGAAGACATGAAAATACATATATGAAGGATGAGCAGCCAAATTAGCCATGTTGAATGTAAAGACAGATCTTGGAAGAAATTTGGCGAAAGCGACATACAGAGAACTAGATAATAAAGTAAAAAGTTCAGCTAAAATGGATAAAAGATAATACATGGACAATATGGCAAAAGAAGCAGAGATGGCAGCAAAAACAAGAGACACAAAACTCAATATAACATACAAAAGAGGCTAACAGGTACTATTGCATCCAAAGACCAATCCTTAGCAAAACTAGCACACTATTAACATCAAGTAAAGACCAAAAGCAAAGATAGGCCGAACACTTCCAAGAAATACTTAATCGACCACACCCAAAAAAATTGATAGACCTTGAAACTAACTTACCATTCCCACAACTAAATGTCAACTAAATGAAATTACATTGCATGAAATTGAAACAGCAGTGAATCTGATGGCTAACAACAAAGCTGCAGGTGAAGATGAAATAACAGCCGAAATGTTAAAAGCTAATAACAGCGACAACATGAACCAACTACAGAGAATGTTTAATAAAGTTTGGAAGGAAGAAAAGGTCCCTTCTAAATGGAAAAAAAGGAATCATTAATAAAATACCAAAAAAAGGCAACATTAGCGATTGGAGTAACTGGAGAGGAGTAACCTTACTATCAGTTGTGTCAGAAGTATTTTGCAGTTATTCTTAATAGAATTCAAAATATAATGGATGCTGCAATGAGAGAGGAACAAGCAGGATTTCAAAAAGGGAGAACCTGTCTCAACCAGATCTTTAAGAATAATACTTGGAGAACATATTGAAAAGCAGAAACCATTAATCCTGAACTTCATAGACTTTGAAAAAGGCATTTGATAGCATACACAGAGATTCATTGTGGAGAATTTTAAGAATATATGGAATACCATCTAAGATTGTCAACATCATTAGAGACCTCTACAATGTTTGTGCAGTTAACACAGAAGAAGGAATGAGTGAATGGTTCCAGACTGACACAAGTATGAAACAAGTATGTATATTATCTCCCTTGCTTTTTGGAATTGCCATAGATTTCATAATGAAAAAATGCTGCACAGTGGAACGAATTTAAGAACAGTGCAGAGATAAAGCAGATGAGCGAACAACAACCTGTCTCATGGGTGATCAGAAAAAGAAGATGGATATATGTCGGTCATGTGATGAGAAGAAACAATCAGAGGATCCCCAAAAAAGCTATCAAGTGGAACACAACAGACCAAAGAAAAAGAGGTCGACCACGTGAAACTCTAAAGAGGCCAGTTCAATGGGCATAAAATCCTTTGATGAGTTTGAAAAAGTTGCCCAAGACAGGAAATCTTGGCGAACTACCTTACACGACCTATGTGACGTTTAGCGGCACAGGAAGGATGTAAGATGTGAGAAGATTGGCTGGTTGGTTGGTTGGTGTGGGATACTGTTCATGTTGATGGTGACAGATTTTTAAGCATTAAATTCAGCTTACGTTATTGTGAATAAATTGCTTTAAAAATGTGGTAAGAAGGTTATAATTGTCTGTGCTGTTAATGCAGCATACAGGCCACCATCAAACTAAGAACAAGTCACATGTGCTTAAACGCACACATACATCGGATAAGCCCGATGAAGAGCCCAAATGTCCACTGTGTGATAATAGCCAAGAAACTGCCACACACCATTTCCTAGGCTGCCCAGCACTCAAAGGCTTGCTACAGGAATATCTGCCTGAACATTCAGGTATCAAGAACACATTCTATACAAAATTGATACAGGTAAAGCAGACTTGCAGATACTTTGCCATCACTTCAGGTGAAGAACACAAGCTCAGATGGCTGCTGATCAGAGGAATGAAATGCAGCATAAATTTTTAAAGTGTATATATATGTAATTTTGAAACACCTTCTCTCCTTCCTCATATACCTTACAGTGTTAATTCTTGATAGGGCTCAGTGGTTTGCTTCATGTAAGGAATATTTAAGGTTTCTTTTATCTACACCATTTTCCTTCTGTGAGTGGCTTCTCTCTCTGTTTCCTATCATTCTTAGCATGAGTGTTTTCTGTAATACACGATCTGGTGGTAGTTGTATAATGTGGTCAAACTGTTTGACTTCTTGTTTCGAACCACTTTGTATATGTATATAATTTTTGTGGGGTTTTTTTTTTTCAGAGAGAAAAATCATGACTCTCTTGTACAGTTTACCTACACGGCTATGCATGGTGTTGGCTATGAGTTTTATAAGTCCCTCATGCAAGATTTTGGCTTTAAAGATTCAATTCCTGTTCCAGAACAGGTGAGAAATAAATTACTTGTGATGTAATGTTTATTTTCTAGCAGAGTTAACTCAGAGGTGTCATTCTTTATGTTACAGCACCATGACCACCATCCATGTGGCGTAAAAGAGCTAAAGTTCAGCTGTTTGTTAACAAGAGCTGCATGTCAGGACAGCTTAAATAGGGAGGTGTTGTCATGTGACCCAATTTTAATTCTCCACCATCATTTGACATACAAGTGCTTTGACTGTAGCAGTTATATTAATATAAATATCACTGGAAAGCTTAGTTTTTTAGCTTTGTAAAGATGTTACTTCAAAACTTACCAATGAAACAGAGGAATTTAATGTTTAATTTTAGACAGAAAACCATAAATGAAACACAGGTTAAAAAAAAAAAGGGGGGGGGGGGGTAATGGTAAAAACCCTTGTTTCAATGCCACTAAGTCATAATGGGGATATGGTGTTATGGCCATATTTCCAAGACCTTAGGCACATGAAAGTGTGATGTATAAATAAAACAGAGAAATATCCTGAGATATATATTCCTGGATGTCTGTACTCAAAATCTTGTGGCTTCATAAATCACATGTAGTAAGTGTTACCACCTCATTGGTCAATACATTAATCAAGCATATTGTAAATGTGCGCACATAGCAGCTTGGTGTGTGATGCAGAATTTTATATACATTGATAGTAAAAACAGATCTGTGATAGCGACATATAGAATAAGATCCTTAAGCATAAATGAATGAATTTTATTTTTAAAGAGTAAGTAATTGGGCATTGCAGGTCCATCTGACACTTATAGTACAAATATTATGTACATATACAAAACTACATATAATAAATATGAAATGAACATTTATGTATAATGTATAATCTGTATATTCAACAGTGCATATAAATATAACATACAGTAAAGTTATTTTACATTCTCTCATATTAATTATAATCATGTTGATGAACAAATCATGTACTAGAATTACTTCAGCTACCCTGTGAACAGATAGTGATTGCTAGGACTTGTGACACACAAATCAAGAATTCATGTCTCTAGATTCTTGTATTTGTTGGCAGATTCATGCAGATCCAGATTTTCCTACAGTGAAGTATCCAAACCCAGAAGAGGGTGAAGGTGCATTGGTATGTAAAAAGTAACCATGTTGAAAAAAATGAGAGTATGCTTAGCATTTTCTTCACTTGTGTTGATAATTTCTGTACTCATGAAATAACTTTTGTTATTGTATATCTCTGATGTATAGTGTTTCTGCCTGTTGCAGGTAGTTTGATCTGAAGTGTATGATGTGGCCAGATGTGTTATCATAGCATTTTCTCTCCACAATGTTTGTTCATTTGCTTAATCCATCTTTCTTCTGGACATCCAAGAAATAACTTTCAGCATATAACTATTTTTGATTGACATTAACAGCAGTGTATGTGTTAATAGTTCACAAACAAATTTACATCAGCTTTGATATGATGTGATTCTGTGGTATAGTGGCGTGCAGATCAAAAGGTCCTTAATTTTATTTTGAAAATTAGGGTAAATTTTTTTGGATTGACTGGCACTGGGGCCAACCCAGCCTCAAAAAAATGGGGAGAATAACTGGAATTTCCTCAGGAAGACAAAGGCAGCAAGGACAGGTGCTGGCATCCCTTCCTTAAATGCTGTAGTGGCCTAGAAATGTGAAGGTACCAGCACCTCACACCCCTACGCTATGCAGATGCTAAGGGACGTAGAATTGGTATGGTATTATTAACTGTGAAACATTTGGCAGAAGCAAAGTTGACTACTAGAGAATGGGACACAGATATCGGTAACAGCAATCAAAACCTTGTCCTACCTCTCATTGTGGTGCTCCTATATGTCAGCTTGCCATGCTAGATAGAGCTCAGTGTTTTCCTCATGATAGTTAGGTTTATCAAGAGTCTTTCTTCTTGGGTTCACTCATGGAATGCACTCAACCCACTTCCTGTCTATATTCATATTTGTTCTAAATCTTTGTGATACTGACTGCAGATAATTCAAGTTTTCAGTTACAGAAAGAGATAAGTACAACAGCTAAGAAATATTAAACTGTATCTAGTGATCATGCAACTATATTAAATGACCAGGTCCATATATACAAGCCATTTCCTTTTATACTTAAAAAAAAAAGTATTTTATCATACAGAAACTCGCCATGCAGACTGCAGACAAGTTCAAGAGCAAAGTGATTCTGGCTAATGACCCAGATGCAGATAGGCTTGCAGTTGCTGAAAAAACTGATAGGTTGGTTATAGGTCATTTGAACGTACTCTTTTCTTCTTCATCTCCTTCCATTCTACGTAGAAGTATGAACATGTGTCCTAACCCATGATAACCTTCAGACACAGACCTTATATTACACTGGAAGTGCTTTACAGTGGCTTGAAGTTCAGGAATGTACTAAGATTTTTCGTGGAAAAATCTACCTATATTGGAAATTTTTGGTCACCATGAAGTGAAGGGACAGAGTTTGGTTCACCGGTCATGTTAACTATGCAGCATAATCAGCATTTTGCATATGTCATCTGCAGAGACAAAAGAATCTGCAAAACAATTGTAGCAAGCATGTAAAAACTTTCAGACAAAGGACCTGCGTATGCACCATTTGTCTGTGTGGAGGAATGAGGGATTCACTTGACCTGCTGTAGAGGACTGGCACTTCTAGAAAAAGTCCATGTTTTGGGAGGTTTTTTAAAAATTCATTTTCTCCTGTTCTGAACTTCAGGCAAAGGACCTTAGTCACGTTTTCGCATTTTCCCTTCATTCATTAATTTCTATGTAAGGTTAAAAGTAGCCCCTTTATGCCATGGAGACACCTAGGGTATATGGTGTTAGTGTCCATACTTTTATTGATCTGTCAGAACACTAGAGAGTGATGTAGTAAGCATCATTCCTGACCACCTTTCCTTCCTCAGGTCCAGAAGAATCCAGGTACTCATTTCAATAGCTGGGTTACTGAAACACCTCTGGCCAGACTCAAAGCACTGACCTTAGCCATAGGAGCTAGTGCACTAACCACTTCATCACTCAGCTTCCTCCCACGTTTTTTGTGTGCAGTTCAACTGCTGGGGCTTGTCCTGCAGGCAGAAATCTGCTTCATCTCTCTCTCTCTCTCTCTCTCTCTCTCTCCCCTTCCCCAGTGTTGCAGGTAGCATTTCAGCAATTAGAGGGTGCCCATTTCCAGTCATGAACATCCTTTTGAATGAGAAGACAGGTCACTGTCATCTAACCTATTCACACCACCATATTCATGTCATGGCACATGGGATAATGAAGAACACACAGAAAACATTTTAAAAAAGAACATTAAACACCAAACACAAAATACACTTATCCTCTAAAAGTGTTTCATGTTTGCATGTTGTAATTCTTTACTTTCAGTGGGTGGCGTGTGTTCACAGGAAATGAAATTGGTACACTTCTGGGCTGGTGGTGCTGGACAACATGGAGAGAGAAGCATCCAGATATTCATCGTAAGAATGCACTGCATTTTTTGTGTGCCTTTTATGTCATGTTAACTGTTTGTACAGTGTGGAAGATGTCAGACATGTTGATTTATCAAAATCTAACATCTTTCTACCATTTTGTGCAGATCTTCTACATGCGTCCTATGTAGTGGCACTTTAGCCTGTCATAAGTGCAGTACTCAAACTGCAGAGATGCTGCACCACAGTTATCACAGATTCAGAATCCCGCCAATGGCTGTAACTGTTTCTTTTTGCAGTTATGCCCACAGTAACAGATGTTATCAGTGCTTTAGCAGCTATGTTAAGTTTGTCTTGTAATATCCCCTTGCATTGTAACATTTCACTATTTTTTTTTCTATATTTAAGGACAAGAATTACTAAGATGTTCAATGTTTGTCTTGTTAGTTTCTCTATTTTTTTTCAACTTGATGTCAGTTACAGTCGTCATCATCATCATCAATCAGATTCCATGCCAGTAGGCATTGGTGGTCATGCTTCTTCATAGATCCCAGTCCTTGATATTTTTGATCAACTCAGTAATGTTTTTTTGTTATGCCATCACATTAGACTATCCATGATTTGTTTTCTTCCTGGTTTTCCCCTGCCTCTCTTCACATTTATCTTTCTTGTTATTACGATGTTTTCAAGCCCTCCTCATTATATGTCCAGTGAATGATGATTGTTATTTTCTTATGAATTTAATAAGGTTCCTTTCTGCATTTGCTTTTCATAGACATTGCCTGTTTACCATCTTATGTCCATAGTATTCTTAACATTTTTCTAATCTTCTTCATTCGCTTCTACCACCAAGACCGCCCTGTGATCCTACTGAATTTACTCCTGTGGTCTCCGAAAGGACCACAAGAGATCTCCAGTAGGGCCACAAGAGGCTCAGTGTATTGTGAGGCTTGGGCCTGTATTATCAGTGGGTCGCAGAACCGGGATTGCGTGACACTGTGGTTTTCATTGCACCAGTTTAATCTAGACGTGGACTTTATCACCAGAAAACCTCAGCATGTTTTGGATATCAGTATATCCCCACCGGGTGAGAGGTGGTTGCCTTTCCAGTCCAGCGGTGGACTTTCTCACTGGAAAATCTCAGCGTGATTAGGATACGCATATATCCCCGTCGGGTGAGAGGTGGTTGCTTATCAAGACTGCACTGGTCCAGTGTCTCCGACTTCAACATTTTGTAGTCGTGGCTGTTACCCTTCTCATTTGTGACCATGACAGAGCTTGTGTCCAAGAGGACAAATCCTCGCCATTGGTAAGTTTCACCCCTGGGTTGAGCTGATTTAGGCGTATTATCCCAGTATGGGCGTATTTAGGACTTGACTGACCTCTAGAGCGGAGGTACCATGATATGAGTAGTCATCAATTTTCACCCCTGGGTTAAGCCAGTTTAGGCATATTTCACCAGTATGGGCGTATATCGGACGTGGTCAGCCTCTGGAGCAGAGGTGCCATGGTATGAGTAGCTCTAGCCGTGAGACTACTGGACATACCGATTAAACTTCTCTTTATTCTTTCTATCACCTTTTCACAGCGGCACCACACGGCAACCCTAATCGCATTTTCTTTTTTGGCTGGGAGGAGTTTCACCTCGCACGTGGCAGCCGAAGAATCTTGCCAGCAGTGTCTTAGTTTAACCCCTGGGTTAAGCCGGTTTAGGCAATCTGCCCCAGTATGGTATATAGTACGTGTCCGGCCTCTAGAGCAGAGGTACCGTGATTTGAATAGCCCTGACCTCGAGAATACTGATTACTTCACTCTAATCCTTTCCTTCACCTTTTCCATGGCGGCACTACATGCAACCCTAATCGCATTTTTCTTCATCAGCTGGGATGAGTTTCGCACCATGTGCAGCAGCTGAAGAATTTTATCAGCAGCTGGTTTTAAATTAGTTTTCCTTCTCCTAGATGAGCTACCAAACAAGACTCTCATCTACCCGAAGCATCTGGTTTTCAGGCACCAGATATTCGCCTTTCACCCGTTCTCCTGTCAGTTTAAATAGTTCCGCCATGAGAAGGCCAGGAGGTGGACTTGGACTGTCAGAGGCTATTTGAGACAAACTCCTTGGAGACATTTAATTGGAGTGTAGAGCATATCCCCCACCCCACCTCCGGCTATAACAGTCCTTAGAACCATTTTTCTAATAAACCACATATCTGTTGCCTCTAGTGATCTTCTGAGTTACAAACTTTCAAGTAATTCTAACCGTATTTCTGGCAATTCATTCGTCATCTCTAAGTTTTCTTTATCTTTTTTTCGTTGTATATTTCGCTTTTTGAGATTTCACTTTTTTCACTAAATTATAACCAGAATTTCTTATTCAGTAGTTGCTTATGATTTGGTAAGATTCACATGCACTTATATATACATGAGAGAGAGATGCAGAGAGAATGAGAGAGAGGACATTTAGAAATTTGTTTTTACAGTTTTGTTTTTGTTGAGAATTGTTCTGTACTTGCTGTATTTCAGCATCTGAGGTGTACATGATGAGCAGCACTGTGTCCTCAAAGATCCTAGAAGCTATTGCCAAGAAGGAGGGCTTCAATTTCATTGTAAGTATAAATATTTGCGATATACCAGGTAAAGAAACAGCTGACATTGTAACATAAGAAGGTGGCAGATTATCATGAGCAGAAATGAGCAAGGCATATATCAGAAGCCTAGTAAAAAGCAACCAGTGGTTGGAGGGTAATCAGAACTGCATGATAATGATGCTCAGTTTGCACGAAGAAGAATGGGCTAGTTTTTAATTTAGTTCAGCATGTGAGCATTTTGTAAATGTTAAGTTTTGCTGCAGTTAAAGTAAGAAAAAAAATGTCCACACAAACATTTGATTTCAGCTGTTTGTAAAGTGCATTTAATTTTACATTGCAGAAAAAGTACAAGGTACTAGATGTACTGACTAAACTGGTATTTCAGAAAGTGCTTCATGTAAGGTGACAGAGGGATGAAATTTTACTGGTTTCAAGAAATCCTAGCATGATTGCTGATATACATACATAAGAGGGCTGTTCACAAAACTCCTGGACTGAATTTTTTTTTTTTTTTTAACAAAATGAGAAAACTTACTGGCTGCTTGGTCTAGTCTCATTCAAAGTAGTCTCCTTGTGATTGTATACACTTATTCCAGCAGTCCTGCCATTTATGGAAGCACCTCTGGAAGTCACTTTGTGAAATAACCCTCATTTGTCTCATCATTTTTGTTTGAATCTCTTCAGCCTCATCGAATCGGCAACCTTTCAGTGTTTTCTTCAGGTGCAGAAACAAGAAGTCGCAGGGTTCTAGGTCAGGTGTGTATAGATGATGTGGAAGCAACAGAATGTGGTTTTTTTGCCAGAAATTCATTTGTTTTGACAGATGTGTGCAGGGGCATTGTTATGGTGAAGGATCCAATTGCTGGTATGCCACTTCTCAGGACAATGTCCGACAAAGCCGTGGAGACATTGTAGGACTGCTGTGTAGAATTCTGTATTCTCTGTCTGCCCTCTAGGGTTGTGTTCATGATGAATTAGTCAATCAGTGTTGAAGAATACAATCAACATAGTCTTGACATTGGACTTTAACTGCCGTACCTTCTTCGGTCAAGGAGATGATGACATTCTCCAGTGCAGTTACATTAACTTTGTTTCCAGGTCATGCCATACTCCCAGCTTTCAAAACCAATGATTATTGATGAAATGAAATTGGGATTGTTTTGGGTTCACTGAAGGTGCAAATTAACATGCAATCTTCCTTTTGCTCTGCAGTCAGGTGGTGAGCCACAAATTTCACTGACACACATCTTGTACCCAAATCTTCGCTTAGAATTTTATGGCAAGTAGCAGCTTCTATTCCTACATCCTCTGCTACCTATTTGACTGTTGGACATTGGTTAGCGCATATGATTTCTCACACACATGCCACAGTCTCATCAGTGTGTGAATGGATGGTCTGCCAGGGCATTGGTTATCTTCAGATAATTGGCGTCCATTTTTGAAGTGGAGAAACCACTCATATGTATTCAATCAACTTAGGCAGGACTCACCAAAAGCTGACTGTAGCATTTCATAAGTTTCTGCACCAGTTTTCCTGAGATAAACACAGAAATCCGTGCGCACAGGCTGTTGAATTTTCTCATCCTGTTGAAATGCACCATAACCTGCATATATGCATTCATTTGGAGGCTTGTGCAGTGCAAATGACTGAAGATAATGATTTTGCATGTGCACTCAGGAATAGTTACTACATCTCATGTCTTGGCGCCACTTATTGTGTATTATAGTTGATGTTTTATAGTTTACCAGAAAAAAATTCAGTCCCAGAACTTTGTGAACACAGTATTATCCTGCTTCTTGCTGTCCCTGTGTAGCTTTTGTGTACAGTCTTATCCCAATTCTTGCTAACTCTGTTTATCCAGGAAACACTGACAGGCTTCAAGTGGATGGGAAATGAAACGGACAGACTACTCAAAATGAATAAATATGTCTTATTTGCCTTTGAAGAAGCCATCGGTAAGGAACCAACAATAGAATTTATTCTTGCTAAGTTAATGCATTCAGTCCTGCTTTGCTGGTGGTGTATATACAGTACAGAGTGTCTGAAACAGAATTTCATTTCTTGAACAGTAAATATTTTTCATACATTTCAAAGCATAGAACCTCAGTGGAGGAGGTAAAAAGATGCTTCATTTGTCAAGTTAAAAATAGTTGCTAGCAGATGGTGGCAACCATAGAGAGTAGCACATTTGCATGTGAAAAAAAAAAGTCATAATAGAATTACTATATCTGGTTATGACATTGTCATAGGAAAATGTGGTTCATATGTGGTTTGCAGAACTTGAATACATTACAACCATGCAAAGAAACTTCAGAATGGAATGTGAGAAGCAAAGCTCCAGAAGTAAAATGTATGCTTAAATGGCATCACCAGCATTAGAAAGAATTTTACATTCAGGAGGCCATGGGTCATCTGAGCAACACAAAATTCTATGTCTCTAACCTTCAAGATCCAATTCTGGCCAACAGTCATCACGTTCATGACTTGATCAACGAACTCATCTGTTGGTATTTCTTACTCTGCCACTCATCTTCATATCCATGAGAGCCATTTATAGAAACCATCCCTTTATCTACTTCCTTAGATACACAAACCAGGCAACCAAGGTAGCCCCATAGTTTCAACTTGGTCCTGACCTATAGAACAAATCTCTGACTTTCTGGATAGTATCATTCAGCCTCTTGCTACTAGTCTGTCTACTTATCTGAAGGACACTAATCGTGCTATCATTGCATTTGATACCCTATCCCTCCTGCCTGGTCATACTTATCATATCTTCACTCTCAATGTAGTGTCCTTGTATACATCCATCCCTCATAGTGAGGGACTTCAGGCTGTTGAGTTCTTTCTTAACCCCAGAAAACACCATCCTTCTTTTCATACGTACACTTTTCTATGCCTTACATGACTTGTCCTCAGACTCAACTTATTTGAATTCAGTGGCCTATATTTTGACCAGATTAGCAGTGTGGCAGTGGGTACCAAAATGGGTCCTGGCTACGCATGTCTGTTCATGGGGCATTTTGAGTACTAGGTTTCAGAATCTTATAGAGGTCCCTTTCCAGCCTTCTATAAATGCTACATTGATGATGGCATGTGTCACAGCCATGCCAGAAAAAGACCTTGACAACTTCATCAATTTTATTAGAAAATTCAACCCTGTTATTTCTTTCACCTCCTATGTCTCTACAACTTCTGTTTACTTTCTTGACATTGCCATCACTGTTTGTCCTTCCGGACTTACCACCTCAGTCTGCTATAAACCTAGTGATTCTCATAGCTATCTCTTGTACTCCTCCTCCCACCCCAGATTGTGTAAGGACTCTATTCCTTTTTCCCAGCTTCTTAGGTTGTGACATTTGTCTACTGAAGGTGTTGATTTCCATAATCAAGCTCACAAAATGTTGGATTTCTTTTGCCAGCGCAGTTTTATCCAGAACATGTTCTCACTTCATCCTGAAACAACATAAGCTATGAGGGGTGATTGATAAGTTCTCGGCATAAGGTACAGTGGATTATTTGTGGACAGCTTTTTTGGGTTATTTCTCAACATAGTCCCCTTGCAAGTTTATGCACTTAGTCCAGTGATCCTGGAGCATATGGATCCGTTCTTTGTAGAAGTCAACATCTTGTGCCAGTAGAAAGTGGTCTACAGCATGAATGATGTCATCATCTGAAGCAAATTTGCGACCACTGAGCTCCTTTTTTGAGTTTGGTAAACAGGTAATAGTCCGAAGGGGCCAAATCTGGGGAATAAGGAGGATGTTCAAGAAGCTGGAAGCCGCATTCATGAATGGCAGCCATTGCCACTGCCGACTTGTGAACTGAAGCATTGTCTTGATGAAAGATGACTCCTCTAGTCACTTTCCCTCAACACTTTTCCTTCAATTTGATCCCCAGTTGCCTTCACAAGATTAGCATAATAGGCTCTGGTGACCATTCTGCCCTTTTGAAGATAGTCTACCAATGGCACACCTTCTGAATCCTGAAAGATGGAAGCCATCACTTTCCCTGCAGACAGAACCACCCTATCTTTCTTTGGAGGTGGAGATCCATGATGTTTCCACTGGTTTGACTGTTCTTTGGTTTCTGGTTGAAAATAATAAACCCAAGTCTCATCCATAGTCACATATCACTGAAGAAACTTTTCAGGATCTGCAGAAAAGTGGCCAAGATTGTCTCTTGACATGTTGAGATGCTGTCGTTTGTGATCAACTCCAAGAAGTTTCAGGACCCATCGAGTAGAGACCTTTGTCATTTGAAGATCATTGTGAATAATGACATGAACACATTCCTGGGAGATGTCCAACTCAGTAGCAATGTACCACTCAGTTAGTTGTCAATCCTTCATTATCATGTCATGGATTCTGCTGGTGGTTTCATTGGTGGTTACCATTCTTGGTTTTCCTGGACGGGGATCATCTTCCAGACTCTCCCTGCCATGTTTGAATTGAGCTACCCATTTCTTCACTGTGCTGTAAGAAGGGGCGCTCTTCCGTAGAGTCTCTACCATATCTTCATGAACTTCTTTCGATGATAAGCTCTTGATGCAAAGGTAGCGAATGACTGCTCGATGAGAAATTTTATCCATTTTCTCAATTTTTGCCACCCCTTACCACTTCAGTAGGTGTAAAAAAAAATTGGTTTGCAGTTAATTTATTGAAACTTGCTAATTAATCTTACATTAACCTGATCTACAAATGCACCTAATATCAACTGTGTATTTCAATAATTTGTACCTTATGCTGAGAACTTATCAATCACCCCTGATATATCTCACTACCACAATCTCTTACTCTAAACCACCCTGTAACTCAGACAGAGTGAAATTGGTACTTTCACACCACCCCATAGTTTGGCAGTTAGGGAGGTCTTGTTTTGTCATCTCCATCTGCTGCAGACTGAGCCATATACATGTGAACTTTTTGGAAAACCCCTATTGGTGACCTACAGACAAGACAAGGACCTACTAGTTAGAATTCTGTCACTTCCTGATGAGCTTCACCTGAACTTCATGCAGTGTCATTTATGCCATTATGTGCAAGTGTTTTGATATGATGAGGAGAGACTGGTTTATGTTTAGGAGATTGTTTTCATCATCTTAACGACATATCTCAGAGACCACAGACACCAAAACAGAACATTTCTGTTATTGCAAAATCCTCCTGTTCTTCCAATGAATGTTCCCACAAAGCTTTAGAAAAGTGCCTTATTTTCCAGGCTAGCTGCATCCACCCAGCTGGAATTAACAATAAATTCAGCTTTCTTTAAACTTATTTAGATTTCAGCCTACTTTCTGCTATCTATGCTGCACTTTCTTGTCTCAGCCCCACCCATTCCACTACTGTTTTAGCTTTATTTCCCTAGCCCTCTCTTTTGTAACAGCCTTCAGGTATTTATAGCTTTCTTACCACTTTCTGAATACCACCTACCCCTTCCCCCCAACCCCAAATGTTCTATTACTTTCAGACCAGGTCACCTGTACCTGTTTTATGCTAAAGTTTTCCGATTGGTTGAAATTGCTATCCCTTGTAATTTTCCAACTAATCACTTCATCCCCACTTTACATTCTTGTTGACCATCATGCATATCTTTCAAAACAGGAGACCAAAAATAAATTTTTCATCTGTTTTCCATTTTTTTATGTGTTGGGTTGTCATTGTTTTTAATCCTTGAAAAAGGTACATGCTGAAATATTGAATGTTGTAGATTCTTCATTTATACATTCTCATCTTCCTTATTTTCTGCTATTTGTGTTTCTGCTCAATGTCCTCATTTCCTTTGTTGTTTTGCAGAACTGAACGATACACTACTATCTATCTTTATTACAGTTGTTAGAAAGAAATGCTATGGTATATGACAAATTAGTCTTCTTCTTCATCTTCTTCGTTCGCTTCTACCACCAAGACCGCCCCACGATCCTACTGAATTTACACCTATGGTCCACGTTAAGTCCTGTGGTCCCCCGTGTGGACCACACGGGATCCCCGAGAGGACCATATGGGGTTCAGAGTATCGCAGGGCTTGAGCCTGTATTCTTGGTGGGTCTTAGAAGCGGGATTGCGTGACACCGTGGTTTTCATTGCACCAGTGTAGTCTAGAGTTGGACTGTCTCATCAGAAGACCTCGAGGTGTTTTAGATATCAGCATATCCCCGCCGGGTGAGAGGTGTTAGCCCACCTAGGCCAGAGTTGGACTTTCTCACCGGAAAACCTCGACGTGTTTTAGGATACCCATGTATCATCGCCGGGTGAGAGGTGGTTGCCCATCCAGTCCAGTGTTGGAATTTCTCACCGGAAAACCTCAGCGCGATTAGGATATGCATACATCCCCGCCGGGTGAGAGGTGGTTGCCTATCTAGACCGCCCTGGTCCAGTGTCTCCGACTTCAGCATTTTGTGGTTGTGGCCGCTACCCTTCCTAGTTGTGACCAGGATGGAGCTTTTGTCCAGGAGGATGAATCCTCGCCACCAGTGACTTCCACCCTTGGGTTGAGCCGGTTTAGGCATATTCTCCCAGTATGGGCATGTTTGGGACGTGACCGACCTCTAGAGCAGAGGTACCGTGACATGCGTAGCCTACAAGTTTCACCCCTGGTATGAGCCAGTTTAGGCATATTTCACCAGTATGGGTGTATATCAGGCATGACCTACCTCTAGAGCGGAGGTGGTGTGACATGCCTGGCCATCAAGTTTCACATCTGGTGTGTGCTGGTTTAGGCATATTTCACCAGTGTAGGTGTGTTTCAGACGTGGCTGGCCTCTAGAGCAGAGCCGCCATGGTATGTGTAGCTCTTGCAGCGATACTACTGGACATACCGATTAAACTTCACTTTATCTTTTCCTTCACCTTTTCACATCGGCACCGCACAGCAACCTTTATTTCTTTTCCGCATTTTCTTCCTTGACCGGGAGGAGCTTCACTCCACGCGCGGCATTTGAAGAGTCTCGCCAGCAGTGTCTTAACCTCTGGGTTAAGCTGGTTCATGCATTCCACCTGATATGACTGCACTCAAGACGTGGCAGACCTCCAGACCAGAGGTGCCTTGATTTGACCGTTTGCTTCGCCTTATCCTTTCTACCACTTTTTCCGCATTGGTGCCGCGCAGCAACCCCTTTTCACCTTTCTTCATTGGCCGGGAGGAGCACCGCTCCACGCACGGCAGCTGAAGAATCTCGCCAGCAGCTAGACAAATTAGTCTTTAGAAAATCAGTTTATAATCAGCAACTCCAGAGTTTTTTTTTTAATTGTTCATTTTCTTAGGTCCCATTTATATATTGTGCAAAGTAATCATCATCATCAAGCCTCTTTTATATTAAAAAATCTTAATATGCAGAGATGTGTATGTCCCAGGAATGAGGAAAGCCAAGGTAGTCTGCTATCATCAGCATAGAATAAAATAGCTGAGAGCTCAGCTACACAGCATTTGGTGCAAGATTTAGTACCAGAACCAATTTGGGAAGACACAAATCTGGTCATAAAAAGAATTTGCTGTGCTGAAGATGGATGTGTCTGGCAAAAATGCACAGATATCATAATCCAGCTGTAAACCATGACACGGTGAGCCATTTTTTGAGGGACATTACAGAAGAGGAAGAGAAAGACCTCATTTTTAATTCTTTGTTTTGTTTTTAGTCATATTTGTTAACCCTGAGTTATCTCGCTTGCACTTGTGACACATATAGTGTTCTCTCCAAGTTCTCATCAGTTATACACAGATCCACTTTCATAGCATTATCCCCAAGTTCTCATTCTGTTTTAAACAGTGACTGACTTAGTTATCAGATATTGTGAGAGGGGTGCTGGAACAGTAAGGGTTAAGCTAAATATAGCCATGTTGTGTTATGATACACATGTTGAGATCAATGGCTGGTTGCAGTAAATGTTTGCTTCAGAGATGATGAGGACTTGTTGCATGATTGTACCAATCTTTCTGATTATATGGACTGTTAACAGACAATTTAGATTCTTTGAGTAAGAGTGAAGTCTATGATAATGATGACAACACTGAAGCTGATAACTCTTCACTTGAATTTGTGTGATCCATACATCCATATACTTTAAAAAGGCATTTGATAGCATACACAGAGATTTATTGTGGAGAATTTTAAGTCTATTTGGAATACCATTTAAAATTGTCAGCATCATTAAGAACCTCTACAGTGGATATGTTTGTGCAGTGAGAACAGAAGAAGGGATGAGCGAATGGTTCCAGATTGAAACAGGCATGAAACAAGGATGTATACTGTCTCCTTTGCTTTTTGGAATTGCAATAGACTTCATATTGAAAAAAAATGCTGCACAGGTAACACTGGTATTGATTGGGTGCATGGGACCCAACTAGAAGATCTTGATTTTGCTAATGACATAACTCTTATCAGTAATAATGTGAATTCCATGCAAGAAAAAAACAGATGTCTTGTCTTCACTGGCTAGCAAAATAGGACTTGAAATTAAACAAGACAAAACAAAAATAATGAAACTTCCCATTAATCAAAATGGAAAAATACACATAGAAGGGACAGATGCTGAAGAAGTCAATCAATTTGCATACCTTGGCAGCTACATAGACCAGGATGGTGACACCAGAAAGGAAGTTAGAATTAGAATTGCAAAAGCAGCATCGATCTTCAAGAATCTTGAGAACATATGGCATTCAAAAGTTATAAGCACAAAAACCAAGTTAACACTATTCAATTCAAATGTAATATCCACCCTCATTTATGCTTGCAAAAACTGGGAAACATCTAAAGAAATAGACAAGAAATTAGACTCTTTTGAAAACAAATGCATAAGGAGAATACTCGGCATCAAGTGGAACGAATTCAAGAACAATGCAGAGGTAAGACAGATGACTGAACAACAGCCAGTCTCATGGGTGGGTGATCAGGAAAAGGAGATGGACATAAGTTAGTCACGTGACGAGAAGAAATGATCAGAGAATCCCAAAACAAGCTATCAAGTGGAACACAACAGGCCAAAGAAAAAAAAGGCAGACCATGTGAAACTCTAAAGAGGACATTCTTAAGAGAGGTGGAATTAATAGGCATAAAATCCCTTGATGATATTGAAAAGTTTACTGAAAACAGGAAAAATTAGCTAACTACCTTGCGAGCCCTATATGATGTATCTTATCTTACATCCTTCCTGTGCCGTTAAACGTCACATAGGGCTCGCATAGTTGTTTGCCAAGTTTTCCTGTTCTCGGCGAGTCTTTCAACTTCATCAAGGGATGTTATGCCCACTAAACTGGCTTCTCTTAATAATGTCCTCTTTAGAGTGTCACATGGTCGACCTCTTTTTCTTCAGCCTGTTGTGCTCCACAAGATAGCTTGTTTTGGTATTCTCTGATTGTTTCTTCTCATCACATGGCCTACATATGTCCATCTTCTTTTTCTGATCACCCATGAGACAGGTTGTTTTTTCCTGCATCGATTTCACATTATCACTGATAAGAGTTATGTCATCTGCAAAATCAAGATCTTCTATTTGGGTCCCATGTACCCAATCAATGCCTATTTTACCTGTACAGCATTTTTTCATTATAAAGTCTATGGCAGTGCCAAAAAGCAGTGGAGATAATATACATCCTTGTTTCAATCTGAAACCATTCGCTCATTCCTTCTTCTGTCTCGACTGCACAAACATATCCGTTGTATAGATCTCTAATGATGTTGACAGTTTTAGATAGTATTCCATATAGACTTAAAATTCTCCACAATGAATCTCTGTGTATGCTATCAAATGCTTTTTTAAAGTCTATGAAATTCAGGATTAATGGTTCCTGCTTTTCAATATGTTCTTCAAGTATTATTCTTAGAGTAAAGATCATTACCACTAGTATAATCCTTATTGTTTGAGACCACCTTTACTCTCATCATTGTCATACCACCACTATCATCATCGTTGCTACCACTTTCACCATCATTATCAGCCTATGTCAAAAAATGATATTTTTATTTCTGGCATAATAAATCTTTACTTCATCTTTACTGTTGTGCATTCTGCTTGTTTGTTTGTTTTTTTTTTAATGAAATAATTGGACATGGAAGGATTGACAGTTATTTTGAAATAACCCTAAAGAATAGCCCACTGTATTCTGTATTTCAGAATTTACCATGGAGTAGATCACTGTTTGTTTTAAGTAATTATTTCACACACTGTGATCTTGGGTATCATCCCAAATAATAGGGTGGTTTTTATATGAATATTTCTGTATCCAGTAATGAACATTATGGTCACATCAATAAATGTTTCTTAGCGTGGCTCACCCTGAAGTCATACATTCCCCAGCTTCAGAGACATTAAGACAGCCATACCAAGTGATGAGTTTTTTGTTAATTAGAGTGTAGCAGAGCTGGTCTCTAGCCCACTCTGTTTTCATGACAAAAGAGCTCAAAATGGGTGCACTATGCCGATGATCATTTTCATGTTTAATCATTGTTTGTGTGTCTAAAAATGTAAATATGTCAGAGACTTACCTTCTAAACCAATCAGAATTTTTTTTTATGTGCGCATGAAAGATAATCTGAAAAGATAAATGTTGTGTGCGTGTGAATTTATGTGTCGGCCTTTGCTCGTCAGGGTTCATGTGTGGCTCTCAGGTGATGGACAAAGATGGCATCACAGCTGCTGCTGTTGTAGCTGAAATGACCAGCCATCTTTACTCCTCCACCAGCACGCTGTCAAGGCAACTGGAGATAATTTATGAAACGTAAGTTTTGGGCTTCGTTGTTTATATGGGACTAATACTTACTTACTTCATCCTTACTCTTGTACCATGAAGTGTTGAGGGGCGATGCAGTTTGTGTTTTTGGACCAAATAGGTGGCCTCAATGATGTTCATTCCATAATTAGCCAGTGTTTCTCTGATATCATCTATCCATCTCTTTCTGGGTCTTCCTCTTGATCTGTGTCTTGTAGTTCTTTGGTTGAAGCCTCTCACAGCTGGCTGTGAGCGTGTCATTCTCATTAAATGGCCGAACCATTTGTAGACATGGTTTTTTTTCCTACCATCTGTCTTATGGTGTCATTTCTTAGCTTGTCAAACTTGGTGACGTTTGCTGCTTTCCTAAGACATCTCATTTCACTTGTGGTTATTTTATTGTTTCTTAGCACAGGAATGGGGCTAATAGCTCCTACAAAATCATGCATTCACTCAAAGAAGCTCACAGACATGTCTTAACCTTGGAAGAGCAGCATTTTCCTGTTTCTGTTTTGGGTGATTCCCATTTTTTTCTGTTAATTTTTTTTTCTATAGTTCTTGCATTCCACAGTCTTGTTTATATTTCCAGTTCATCTCATGGATTCTGTACTTAAAATTTCTTTGTAATATTTATTATATTTTCTTTTGATGTCTGAATGTTTGTTTTATAATGCAAAATTACTTTTTCATAATTCATATGTCAGAAGTCATACAGTATGCGTGGTATAATATGTCAGGAGTCACATGATATGCATGGTATAATATGTCTGGAGTCACACAGTTTGCATGGTTTTCTTTTCATCTTTAGGTATGGCCACCATTTGAGCCACACATCGTATTTTATCTGCCATGATCCAGACACTATAAAAGCTATGTTTGACAGACTGCGGAACTTTGAAGGTCCTGGAAAGGTAGTCAGTTTAATCTCCACCAGAAAAAAATAATTTTTCCTTGATATCATCCACAGGCACAATTTGACGCTGAAATTGAGAATAGATGCAGCATTGAAGTCAATCAGGTCATTGGACAAATTACACCTTTACTGAAACATAAATATATCACAACTGAAACAAAAAGAGCGCAGTACAGCACAATTTTTTTCCCAACACAATGCTGTTAATGTCAAAACATGGACACCAACAGCTAAAAACAAAAGGAGAGTCATCACGACAGAAATGAGATGTTCAAAGAGAATACTGAATGTGACAAGAAGAGACCACATAAGAAATGACACATCAGGTTGGACTAACACCAGTATTACACTATATCCAGAAACAGCAAGTCAGATGGTTTGACCATGATACACAACTACCACCAGACAGTATACCACAAAAACATTCACACTGAGATTTGTAGGTAAGAGGAAGAGGCCTCCCATGCAAGAAAAGGAGGGAGGAAATTACAGAAACCCTAAATGTAGCATCAAATGAAGCAAATTGCTGAGCCTCATCATTTCTTCTCGACACTGAAAGTATATGAGGAAGTAGACAAGATGAGCACACAGGTTTTAGTGCAGTTTGGACTGAATACACAGATCTGAATTAGAGCCATCTATGCTGAGTTTGCATATGCAAGTTCCTGAACACTTTCTCATTATTAAGAAATAAAAATAAGTGTTTCATATCCTACCCATCTGCATCTTGATATGACTTTTTTTTTTTTTCAATTTGACTCCTGTTAACATTTTTGCATTCCTTGCAAAAATCTAGATATTTGCAGCAAGCAGTTTTAGTATATGAATTCATTATTTTCTGTGTGTATTCTTTCAGCTGTCCTTTTACTGAAAAACAAATACATCACAATTGAAACAAAAAGAAACTGTACAACACAGTTTTTTTTCTCCCCAACTCTATTCTGTCAATGTCAAAACATGGACGCTTACAGCCAAAGACAAAAGGAAAATCATCACGACAGAAATGAGACGTTTAATGAGAATACTAACTATGACAAGAAGAGACCACATAAGAATTGTGCATATTCTCTCAGCTATTCTAGCTTCATTAATGTTAACCATTAAGGATGGAAGCATAGCACAAGCTCTGTGGTTTCACAATACCAAAGGAACTTCAGACAGTCCCAGTGTTTTTACTTTTTTTTTTCTGTATTCTCCAAGTGTGCACTGACTTGGATAGAGTCTTTGGTATGTTGAACTGGGCTTAATGTGCCATTTTCCTTTTATTTACTAACATCTGTTTATAGTTGAGTCTGGTGTACTCTGTTGTGTAAATAGATATTCACGGAAGGTGTTTTACCTATCACTCGTATCAGATAACCAATTTTACATTTCATGACCATGCAAACTTTTCGTGAGAAAGCTGGAAGTCATGAAGTAACTGAGCACTATTGTGACTTAAGAGCATTTGTAGAATTATTTGCAGCATAATTTGTATTAATAGTATGTAGTATTTTTGTTTGATTTGTTCTCAAAGCATTGCCCATTAATGTCCTAACAAGCTGGTGATAACTTGAAGCAACTGCAAAATCAATTTTTCTGGCTTGAAAAATGATGAGATTATTTCATTGTGAAACTGCTGGCTTAAGCAGGAAATATTCTGCCATAGATAGGAAAACAGTTGCAGGTCACTTGGAATCACTACGTTGCAGCCCTTTTAACTGCTATTTGAGAATGAGGCATTCTTCCTTACAAGCATGGGCACATATGCACACTTACTCTCACATTTCCTCCCAGGAGAGGGGGGGGGGGGGTGCATGCGTGCATGTGGTTTGTTTTTTTTTTTTTTTAATTTCTTATTTTGGCAAATCAAACTGTGTTATACATTTTCATTACTCAAGTGGCTAGATTAGAGTTTTTTGATGTGTAAGATGTTAATGAATTTCGTGTGACTTTGAGAGTTTTGAGTTTTGGTTTTCCACATTAATATGATTATATTAGTCTTTGTCTCCATTGATTTCAGTACCCTACAAAGTGTGGTAAATACAGCATCGTTCATGTTAGAGATCTAACAGTTGGCTATGACAGCGAAACTGAAGACAAAAAGGCGGTTAGTACTCTTGATATTCATCATTTGTGTAGATGATCTGATTTTTGTCATTGATCAGTGGGAAACAGAGTGTCTTGGCACTGGGGTCTTCTGTATCTTGTGGATGTCCATATCTTATTTTGTTCTTTGTCATTTTTGTTGTATACCACTTTGTGTGGTGAATCATCTTGGAGCAGAGGTATCTCAGGAGATGAGGTGAGTTGTCTCATGTACAGAGGTTTTTCCTTATTTCCTGTAACAAAGCTCTGTGAATAAGAAATAGCCCAGTGGAGTTGTGAATAACTTTTTTTTTTTTTTTTAAAGTAAGCCACAGATAAACTGGAAATATTTCAGTGGAGCTGTGAATAAATTAGGGGGGAAAAATGAAGCTGCAGGTAATAGAAATAGCCACGTTATGGACAAATTAGAAATTGCTCAATGATGTTTTGACAAATTAGAAATAGTCATGTGACTTTTTAGGTAAAATAGATTTTTTTGCAAAATGAGTAGGTTGCATTGGAAAGAGTAACTAAAGCCTCCTTATTGTCTTTCATTTTTGATAGACAGAATGCTATATTTTGAACTGTTGCAGACACTTCCTACAAGCAAATCCAGTCAGATGATAACGTTCAAATTTGCCAATGGCTGTGTGGCTACCCTGAGGACCAGTGGTACAGAGCCCAAGATTAAGTATTATGCAGAACACAGGCCAAATCTTGAGGAGGGGTGAATATAAACTGCAGTTATAGTCTTAATTCTAAACTTTTAGGATTTCTGTGACAGATTTTAAGTGTTAAGGAACTCTGGGATTTCACTGACTGGGGATCACTAATATGCTTGTTGTGAGCAAAGATTCCCCCCCCCCTTTCACCCACTGTCAAATTTGGTCATAATCCAATATGCCTAGGTTGGATTTTTAACTTGGTTATCATGTTGTCCCCTAGCTCATTCCATAGGAGGGGGGGGGTTGCATCAAATGACCAAGGGGGTCAAGTAGAATGGAACGGTTGTCACATTTACTTGTACAAACTCCCTGTAACTGCGAGCTGTTGTTCTTTGCAGCTGATGCTGTGGAGGTGTTGAGGCACAGCATCATATTGGTGTGGAAGCAGGTTATGGCAGTCATTTTTTCAATCCCAGAGTACAGCTAAAAAGCAGGGGATGTGCAATGCTTCTTTAGTAGACTCCACCACCATGGGGACTGTGGCATTTCCTTCTCCATTAGCCAGGCTAGGCCTGTTACTGAGGTTACCACAGAGAGGTGGGACAGGATCTTGGTCAGCTATGGTTCACTAACCCTGATGCATTTAAAAGGATCACAAAGGCACAGTCTGATTCTTAGTATGACATATTATACATTAGTTTAAACAGGAAAAGTTGTATATTGTTTTTCTAATAAAATTGTTAGTATGTTTTTAGTATAGAACAAAAAAAAAAAGAGCTAAGAATTGAGAAGAAAGAATGGAAAATTATTATGAAATATTTTCTCACTTGCCTCTCAAGTTAATCCACTGTAATGGGTTCAATATATCCAAAATGAATAAAATTTTACACAAACACCATTTCCTCACAGAAAATATACACTAATTATTTATTTACAGTTAATTTACAGTCTACAATAAACTGAAGACATGAAAACACAAGTGGGCGGCAGGCTTCAGGCTTAGAAAAAAACTTTAAAATAATTAAATTTTAACACAAATTGGCTCAGAATTCAACGTCGTGGGTGCCTCGTATCTACAGTTTTTGATACCGGAAGGAAGTAATACTACCAGCTTTGCCATATTTTTTAGTATAGTTTGGATAAATTCAAAATTAGAGACCATCGCATCCCAGTGCACTAAGAGCAGGGTAGAACACATGCAGACCCCATCCACGCAAGGCACGTCGAAAAGGACACAAAGAGTTTATTCACCAATAGCCATGTATGTACACAATGTACTCTGGTGTACCTCGATTTTCAGGCAGTTAGTATCTATTTTCATTAGATACCAGCGTATCATTTACCTAGCTTTTTATAGCTTGGAGCGCTTAAGCAGGGTATACTTCAACTCGAAGAAGAAGAGTTTTATCACCTTAAGAGAATATATAAAAGTGAAAAACCTTTCTGGGTGGTGATTTAGTATATAAGGGAGGATTTAGGACAGCGTGGGTTGAAAAGGGAGGATTGGTATCTGGGACATTGAGAGCCATTGGTCTAGGGCTATAGGTCACTAGAAGTTGTATGTGATTTGTCAGTTGTTGTACTTGTTTAACCAGTGACTGAGACATGCCATGAACTGTACATTAGAAGTTGTATGTAGGTTGTCAGTTGTACATGTTAAAGTAACCAATGACTAATACATGCCATGAACTGTACTTTGAAGTTGTGCATGTATGTGTATATGCATGAATTCTTGTCATTCATAGGTACTAAACAGCATAGACCTTGTCATTCACAGATACTAAACAACATAGACCTTGCAATTCATAACTACTAAACAACATGGATCTTGTCATTGACAGGTGCTAAACAACAGACTTTGTCATTAACAGATACTAAACGACATAGGCCTTGTCAGTGACAGGTACCAAACAATGTAGACCTTGTCAGTCTCATCACTAGCTGAGCCTAAGATAGCGTGTACAATACCACAGACTGCACTTTCAGGAAATGTGAACTAAAAGTGACTATTCATTTTACCTTATATTTTCATTCACAGCTTACAGCCTGAGCAGGTGAAGCAAGAGCTGGATGATATCATTGCCAACATCGTGGAGAACTTCTACAGTCTTGAACTCTTCCCAAAAATTTTAAAGAGGCAGTAGCTAACAGTACGTACAGTCAGAGCTCTTTGTCATGAGAGTTTAAAAAAAAAAAAAGACCAGTCTAGTAGAAGCAAAGCTACTGAAGGAATAGCTTAGAGGGTTCTCCTCTCTCTCTCTCTGAACCTTAAGTGCCCAGGGCACATGGGGCTTCCGCAAGGGTTTTCCACAAATGCCTGTCTTTCGCCTTTTTTTCTGCTCTTGCCCAGGTGAGCCCTCTATTGCTCAACATCCTTTCTGTTGTTCTTCTCCATGTCTCTTTTGGTCTACCCTTACTTCTGCTCCCCTGTGGTGTCCATCTTAGTGCTATTTTTGGTAGTGAGTTGTCAGTCATTCGGAGCACATGTCCCAACCATCGCCAGCGTCTTTCCTCAATAATTGTTGTCAGTGGTTTCATCTGCATTTCTGCCAATAAGATGTTATTTCTTATGGTGTTTGGCCAAAATATTTTTTAATTCTACGTAAACATTTAGTCTGGAAAGAATTCAACTTGTTTTCTATGGTTTTGGTGATTTTCCAGCATTCACTTCCATAGAGTAGTACACTTAGAACATTACTCTTAAATATCCTGATTTTCATATTTATGCTTAGTTTATTTGATTTCCATATATTCTGTAGCATTGCAAAAGCCTGGTTTGCTCTAGTAAGTCTGCTTTGATGTCCTCTGTGCTGTCTCCATTTTCTACTACTCTGCTGCCAAGGTATACAAATTCGTTGACCTCCTCCACTAACTTGTTATCTACTCTCAGTACATTTCTGTTGTTCACATTTTGCTTCATTAACTTTGTCTTTCCTACGTTGATCTTTAGTCCTATGTTGTTTGCATTCTGGGTTAACTTGTTTATTTTATCTTGCATATCTTTGTGACTGCTTGATAATAGACAAATGTCGTCCGCAAAGTCAAGGTCCTCCAGCACTGTGTTAAGGGTCCATTGTAATCCTCTGCGTTTGTCTGATGTTGCCTCCTTCATTAACCAGTCTACTGCCAAGATAAATAATGTTGGTGATAGTACACATCCCTGTTTCACTCCTGTTTGTACCCTAAAGCTGCTGGAGGTATGTTCTCCACAGATAACTTTGCACTGAAAACCTCGTATAGGGCTTTGATTACATTAACTATTTTATGGGGGAGGCCATGCCATCTTAGGATTTTCCACAGTGCATCTCTGTTGACACTGTCAAAGGCTTTCTCAAAATCTATGAATAATGCATATGTTGTGCTATGCCACTCATTTGCCTGTTCTAATATTTGTCTAAGTACAAATATATGGTCTATGCATGATCTTCCTTTCCTAAATCCTGCCTGCTCTTTCCGAAGTTTTTCCTCAAGTGTTGGTACAATTCTGTTGATGATTATTCTGCAAAATACTTTACTAGTGAGTGGCAGTAGGGTAATGCCTCTCCAGTTCCCGCAATCTCTGAGGTCACCCTTCTTTGGTAGTTTTACTATAAGACCAGTTTTCCACTCCTCTGGGGCTTTTTCTAAATCCCAAATTTGTTGTAATATCCGGCAAAGTTGTTTTGGTGTTTCTGTTTCTTCTGCTTTCAACATCTCAGCAGTCACTTCATCTTCACCTGGTGCCCTGTCTGATTTTAGCATCTTTATCGCCTCTTTTACTTCATTTATTGTTATTGGTCCTGTATTGATGTTTAGTTCCGCTTTTGCTTCAGGTATATCTATTGCTTGTGCTGCTTGTGTTCTGTTTAGTAGGGTGTTAAAGTGTTCCCTCCATCTTTCAATTTTTTCTCTTTCTCCACTGACCAGTTGTCCATTTTGTGTTCTTACTGCACTTTCACATCTTGTATTGAAGTTACCTGTCATCTGCTTTGTGATTTTATATATGGTTTTCATGTCATTTGTATATGCTGCTTTCTCTGCTGTCTCTGCTAAGTTGTCATAATACTGACGTTTATCTTGACGGCATGATTCCTTCACTTCTTTGTCTTTTTGTGCATAATTACTTAAAACTCGTTCTTTAAGCCGTTGTGATTTGGTGTTCAGTAATTTTTTCTTGATTTCTTTTCTTTGCTCTATCTTTTCCCATGTGGTCTCACTTATCCATTCCTCTTTTCTCCTTTTCCGATATCCCAGCACCTCTTTTGCTGTTTCCTGTAGTGTTTTATTGAACTCTAATATGGACATTTCTGCTTCATCTTGTAGGACACTGAAGCGGTTCTTAAGTATTATTGAGAATTCATTTCTTGTTTGCTGGTCTATCAGTTTTCTTGTATCAAAATGTATCTTTCTGTGTTCTCCGATTCTGGCTTTCCTTAATTTTAGTTTTATTTTTGCTACCAGAAGGTTGTGATCACTTCCTATATCTGCTCCTTTCCTTGCTCGCACATCTTGTAGTGACCGTTTCCACTTGTTGTTTATTAGTATGTGATCGATTTGGTTTTCTGTGGTTTTATCTGGTGACCTCCAAGTCACCTTATGGATGTTTTTGTGTTGGAAAATTGTCCCTCCGATGGTCATCATGTTTTCTTCACAGAAACTGCACAGTCTTTCTCCATTTTCATTTATTTCTCCGATTCCTTCTCTTCCCATGATTCTTCTTCTATTTTCATTTCCTTCACCTACTTTTGCATTGAAGTCGCCCAAGATGAGTAGCATATCATGCTTGGGTATTGTTTCTACTGTGGCTTGGAGGCTGTTGTAAAAATCTTCTTTTAATTCCTCTTCAGCTGCTTCTGTTGGTGCATAACAAACTATAATAGACAGCTTCGTGAATCTTGAGTTGAACCGTGCATATAATAATCTCTCATTTATTGGGGTCCATTTCAGCAATGCTCTTGATGCTTCTTTTGTTATAATCAATGCTACTCCTCCTTCATGAAGATCTTCTTTACCTGACCATATTATTGTATCTTCTGTGTGCTGTGTTGTTAATTTCCTTCTGCCTTGTCCTGTCCATCTTGCTTCTTGTATTCCTAGTATGTCTAGTTTGTATCTGTGCATTTCCTTGATGGTTTGTGCTAGTTTTCCAGTCTGATTTAGTGTTCTTACATTCCAGCTGCCTATATGCATCTTTTGTTTAGGTTCCAGGAGGTCTGCAGTCGGGCTGGGGACTTCCAGTGGCTGGCTTTCATCCACAACCTTCATGGGCTCAGTTTCCTGATACGCATTTCTCCTTCCACCTGCATTTGCTTTTTCCCTTGCTTCTGTTTCTGTAGCAGTCTGATAGTTTTTTACCAGATAGGGTTGCTGGCCCTATGCTGAACCCTCCTTAGTCGCCTTTTACGATCATGCATGGTAGGGTACAGTGGTCCTATTCTTTGCAGATCCCGGGTACCACACGGGGGAGCTTAGAGGGTTATGGACCCTAAAAGATTGAAAGATAATGCACATGAAAGAACAGAGAAGATTGTGCCAACAATGCAAAAATCTTAGAATCTGAGAAGAAAGAAAGGAAAAAAAAGTGAAAGAAATGAAAGGTTTTTCAGATATCCGCAAACAAAATCAACATCCCAGCATTCTCAACTATTTACTTGGTATATTTTGCTGTGTAGGTGTATGTATAATTCCTTTCCAATGACATTTCACCAAATGTGATATTCTTTGCAAGAAATTTAAAAGAGAAGCTGTTTTGATTGCTTGCTGTGGTTCTCTTCATCATGACCATGTACAGTATGCAGCTTCTAGCAGAAAACAAAATTGATTGAGCAACCTTAGTCCACCCATTCATGCTTTATTTTTCCTTTTGTTTTTCCACTAAATAATCTCTTTTGGTTCTTCCATTTTCTTGCCAATAGTTATGTTATAATTAATATTATTTATACATTAAGGTGATTATTTTATAGTACATCTTGATTAGCATGAGTAATGAATGAAGTGTTTGCATTGTTTGAATTCATTCTATTTCAAGTTTTATGTAAGTATATGGTAATTTGGTCAACTCAGTGAAAAATTCATTGAAACTTTAAAAAACAATTTTTTTGTCAGTAATATCATCAGTGAAGTTCAATAGCAGAATATAAGAGAAATGTACATCTTGTTCAGCTTTATTAAAAGATACTTGAATAGTTGATGGAAGCAAAATTTAAACAAAATTATTGAATAAGCCTGCACTGACAGTATGATGAAAGTATCATTAACAATCATTTAAAATATTCTAGCAGCACACTGTGAATTGTCTTCTCCTTCTTTAAATCTTTGTACATATATTGGTAAGTGCAGATACTTTTATTTACATCTTAGTGAATTTTCATGCTCTCTGTCAACGTTAGGGTCAGCACCCATAGTTCTTTTGTTTTAATACTTCTTTAACTTGAAAGACATTTCCTTAAATAAATGTAAATCTTTTGCCAGAATGGGTGCTCTATTAATAGGAATGCATTTTTCATTACAATCTTCCATATATGCAGCTAAAAGACACCTTCATTTCACACAGCTAAAGAATGCACCCTTTTGCCGTTTTAACACTTCTGTTTCTTGTAGTTGTTGACAAACTACAAAAAGTTCATGCAACTTTTACTCTGTTTGCATGTTATGTAATACAAGTGAGAGGTAAGTTCTAAGGTAGCTATAGAACAGAGGATGACATCTGAAAACTACAGAGAGCGCCTTGATAAAGGAAAGAAATGCTAGAAGTTACTTGTTTCTCAAAGATACACAATAAGAAGTACTGTATTCAAGATTAAAAGTAATTAAATCTTTAGTTATCTGATAGCTGATTACACTGCATGGAGTGTATGAGCTCTTTGAAATACTGTTCACTTGATGTAGTCTATCTGTGTTGTCTCAGGAAATAAGAAAGTTATCAAACTGGTGAGGTAAGGTTAAAAGGTTATCACAGACAGAAAGTAGAATATATGAGAGTCATGAAACATTTCAGAACAGCTGGGGAACTCTAGGTTGGATAGGCAACCACCTCTCACCCAGCAGGGATATCCAAAACAAGTCAAGGTTTTCCGATGAGAAAGTCCAACTCTAGATTAAACTGGTGCAACAAAAACCACAGTGTCATGCAATCCCATTTCTGCGACCCACCGAGAGTACAGGCCCAAGCCCTATGATACTCTGAACCTCTTGTGGTCCTCTCAGGGGTCTCCTGTGGTCCTCTTGGGGACCACGGGAGGACCTATCGGGGACTACAGGAGTAAATTCAGTAGGATCACAGAGCGGTCTTGGTGGTAGAAATGAAAGAAGAAGAACACCTTGTCCAGAACAGAAGTAAAATGCAGCTTCTAGTCAAACCAAGATTCCTCATAGAAGAAAACAACAGATGATGGGAGCACATTTCCGAAAGAATCCTGTCATGTATGAGGGTCATACCGAAAGTCATGAGCAAAAATTTTTTTTAAATCAGAATTATAGATTGAGAAAATGTAAATGTATCACCTTAAACTGCATCCTTTGCACTTCATGTAGAGGTCACATGACCATGCTAAGCAGAAACAAAATGGTGGATGCTGATCTTTCGTTTCGTCACCATGCTGTTAAAGAGGAAATCCCCGCTGCTGAAATTCACCAAAGACTTCAACTTGCTTATGGAGATGTGTGTATGGGTGCTAGCAGTGTTAAGAGGTGGGTGAAGTTTAACTCTCTCCGAGCTACAGTGCGGTTTAGGAGTGAGGGCTTGTTGTCGTGATATATGGCTGATGCGAATTCAAGATGACGATAGAACATGTTCTGGATAGCCGCGTTGACAGAAGAAATCTAGCATCAGCTAGCATCACCTGGAATTAACAATGTTTTCAGCTTTCTGCAACTTCTTTAGTTTTCAATTCTCCCCCCCCCCTTTTTTTTAACTCTCTTTCTCCTAGCTACCCCTCCTGCCACCCTCTTTTCTTCTCTGGCAACATATTGGTGTTTACAGGGTCTTTTCCTATTCACCAGTTTC
This sequence comes from Achatina immaculata, assembly GCA_009760885.1. NCBI lineage: Eukaryota > Metazoa > Mollusca > Gastropoda > Stylommatophora > Achatinidae > Lissachatina > Lissachatina immaculata. The sequence goes on from CM019703.1 coordinate 8,142,658, forward strand.
ACATTTTCTCCCTGCAGGTGTTTATGTTCTTCATTCATCATCCCTCCACTTCCCCTTTCCCCCCTCCCCCCAACACCACCTCTACCGGCTGTCATGTTTCTATTGCCCTTTCCCCCCTCCCCCCCCCCCAACTACCTGTTTTCCTCCTCTCTTTCCACCTCTTCTTTACAGTTGGCTCTATCGGCTTATCCTTTGTGTGGCCCTCATGGTTTCTATGCATCTTCTAGTGGACATGCATTTCTCTGTTTCCTATTTCTGGAGGAGACCATATTAAGATAAGTTCTTCACTTAGTTATTTGTTTTTTGTCTCATTTGTGCATGTAATCCTCAAAAAAGGCTCACGCCAAAATATCAGATATAGTATGTTTTTCATTTATACATTCTCATACTTTCTATTGGTTTTTTCTCATTTTACTCACTCCCTCTGCCACTTTGTAAAACTACACCATTCACCTCCATCTACCTTTATTATTTAAAACAGTTTTACTGCAGTCGCCATCCCTTTATCTATCAGAGTAAATAGATTTCTCTGTTAACATTGTAAGAAACAGCTCTTGTTTTATATAGATTTCTCTGTTAACATTGTAAGAAACAGCTCTTGGTTTATGTAAACAGATTTCTCTGTTAACATTGTAAGAAACAGCTCTTGTTTTATATAAACAGATTTTTCTTTTAACATTGTAAGAAACAGCTCTTGTTTTATATAAATGGATTTCTCTGTTAACATTGTAAGAAACAGCTCTTGTTCTATGTATGTGGAATTTTAAATTATCTGATAGGTCAGATCAAATCTGAGCATCAGTCAAGTTTATTTACGTAATCAGAGATTGTGTTTGGAGGGGGGGGCGGGTTCTGTTAATGCACAGATATGCAGATACCGAGTCATACAAGGAAAGTATCCAAAATGGGCCTGCATAAGTAATATTTCTTTTCACTTACACATAGGATGGAGAGAGGGAAACCTGTTGAGAAGCATGGATATTCTTGTTCTCATCTCCTGGTTAACACCAAACTCTTGATCTCAGCGTCTAGTGCCATGAAGGTAATGAACTACTGGCATCATGTCATTTGGTATCAGTGGATTAAGATGAAATGTTTAAAGACAAGCTTGCTGCTGGACTCCACTTCCCTGGACACACTGGGTGAGCCTTAGCTCATCAGTCAGACTGAAAGGCCACCATGATGAAGTGAAGTAGGGTCTTGGCTAGCTATGGCTTGCTGGCTGTGATAACTATGCTGTCATTCTATACCAGTCATTTTTACCCCCCCCCCCCCCCTTTCCTCCCAAAAAAAAAAAGTATGAATGAAAACTTGAGACATTCACTAATTTATCAAGAGCTCACCTGGAAGTTGAGATGATAGCTCCTAGAGATGACAGTTTCATCAGGGTCAGCAACTTAAAGCAGGTCAGGACCCTTCCTCCCAGTTCAACTACAGGTCTCTGTCAGGTTCTTATAGCACAGCAGGATTGCCATATTTTCAGTGGTTGTTGAATATCACAAGAATCCTAGGTGTTTTTTTGTTTTTGAAGTCCACTGTGAGACTTGATGATAGTTTCAGTAGTACATCATCCAGTATAGTAGTCTTGATTCTAAGTTCCTTACCTAGGGTCAAACCTCAGTGATGCATCATCCAGTATAGTAGTCTTGATTCCAAGTTCCTTACCTAGGGTCAAACCTTAGTGATGCATCATCCAGTATAGTAGTCTTGATTCTAAGATCCTTACCTAGGGTCAAACCTCAGTGATGCATCATCCAGTATAGTAGTCTTTTCTCGAAGATCTTTGCCTAGGGTTAGCTCTCATTAAGAGATAATCTAGACCTCATTATTTTAGATCCTTACTAGGATTGGCTGTCAGCAACACATCATCTTTATTCTAAGATTGGATCTCAGTAACACATGATTCACTGTAGTAGTCTTAATTCAAGAGCTCTCTAAACTATTTTGTTTACACCCAAAAGCAGATCTTGCAATAAAAGGGATGGCGACTGCAGTAAAACTGGTTTAAATAAATAAGGTAGACAGAGGTGTATGGTGCAGTTTTACAAAGTGAGGGAGGGAGTGAGTAAGGTGAGAAAAAAACGAATAGAAAGTATGAGAATGTATAATATCTTGCAATAACAACACAGTGCTCTCTTTACTCTAATTCCTTCTCTCCACCCCTTTCATTTGAAGGATTTACAGCCATGGGCACAAATCAAGAAGAAAAATGTTTCAGTACCATAGATTTTTTTTTTTAAAGCATCGATAGTTTCCCTTTCTAGCCTGTATGTATGTCTTCTATCCCATGTATTCCTCGTTTGTGTGTAATGTAAAACTTTTCAGATCTGTTATTCAGAAAACTTCAGAGTTCCAATCATTCCAGATTTAAAAAAAAAAAAATGTTTTCTTGTTAATACACAGAAAAGAAACTCGGTGTGTTCAGAACACTTGCTGCTAGCTTTGAAATATGTTTGAGATGGATCTAACTCATGCACAACCGTTTTAGAATCCATATTAGAAGACATCTTTGCCAACAAATGCAGAAATCATATAGATGTCTAATGGGTTTTCAGGTCTTCATGATGAAAATGTTTGCATGAAAATTTTTTTGTTTGTTTTTAGATTTCACATAAATTTGTACTTTTATTCCAGATGTTGTTTTCATATTACAGGTCATTTAGAAAAGCATTCAAGTGGCGATTATTATAACAATGTCATTTTTTTCTGTATTGTTTCACTAACATATAACAACAAAAGTCAGTGCAATTAATGTTTACATTTTCCTGAAAAATAGACACCTGTCCAAGTTCATTGGGTTTGTTTTTGTCCAGAATTAACATATTATGAAAGAAGGTGACATGATGAAGTATAGTCAACCAAGACACAATGCAGCTGCTGTTTGGCATCAGTGTTGTTTTGTTTATCTTCGGGTGTCATGTGTCTGTTAATGTTGATAACTGCTGGCATAACAGAACACTTTTGAACCGAATGCACTAAAGCAATGCTTGTCAAAAACGGTTTCAAGTCACAGACCCTAAGCCAAAGATAGTTCTTCGCAGCCTCCCTACACTAGACACATTTTTAATATTCTACTTAAGGTTTTAAAAATCTAGCTGTACTAATGTCAAAGCCAGTTTTGTTTTTGCTGTTTTTTCTGTTATGATTTTTTTCAGAGTGAAGATGTACTTATGTCTCATTTTTATTATCTTCATTTGGTGGTCTGTTTCATTTGGGTATTACATTTGATTTTGTCATATTTTATGGTGTGTGGAAAATGTATGAAAAAAAAAAATATATTTAATCTGAAATTATTTCATTTATCATTTAAGTGCCATGCCAGTAGTTGTTAATGATTGTCAACCTCTTTTTTTTCTTCTTTTTTTTTTTCGGTCCTTACTACTTGTAATTGGATCAGTTGCCTTTTCTTTCTCATATGGCTACATCATGATGTTCACATATTTTCCTTTCTGTCTCTATTTTTTTTTCCCTTGATTATGTAAAACAACCAACATATATGATTTTTTTGCATTTAAACAAAATAGTTACTAAAAGACTTTTTATGGAGTTAGCCACATTTTAAGGACACTTTTTAATGAGGGATTGGAATACCAGTATTTATCTGCAGAAAGAATTATTTTTAAATGTATACATACACACACACACTGAACAGTTGCAAAGAAAACTTGTTCAAACCATTAGCTGTCAAGAGCATTTAGCTCATAATTAGTAAGCTCCACCACAAGAAAATATTCAGCAGAGAAGATTAGCTTTGATGTGTATTTATTTTTATTCAAGTACATATCTTTGTTATTTGTATATTTAGAAAATACAGACAGCTTTGTCTGTGATTTTTAAACAACATGTTATAAAACACTATAAATATTCATAACACAATGCTAAGAAAAAGGTGGTCACACTCCATTGCTTTGATCTAGTCTTGAGGACACATGCCCTCAGAAGAGTAATAGAAAAGTAAGAGTGTAAGATGCATGATAGATCAGAGAGAGGAGAAAAGTGGACAGTTTGTCATGAAATAAAGGAGAGGTACACATGAGAGACACTGTCAAAGAGATATCATGGATGAGACGAGAAAACCGCTTACATGTGGAACTTGAACTATATCTCATGGCAGAAGACAGTGAAGACCAGTTGTCAGTAGCTCCGCCTTAACCTGGAGATACGTACAACAGTATCTGAGACATTACAAGAATGTTGCAACTGATCTGAATAAACATTGAGGTCACTGGAGATAACGAAGATCTAGTCTGTTTAGGGAGACTGAAGCTTGTTCTGTGGAGATGCACTTTAACTCCTTTGGTAGTTTCAGTGACCCAGTAATTGCCTCAGTGATTCAAAGCTGGTGGAGTTCTGGGGTATGTTTTCCACAATTTGTGATGCTATGCAGAAATGAGAATTACCAACTTTGCATACATGTGTCTTCAGAGTTGGTTGTAAGTGCCATATTAAAGATCTGTAATTTTTAAGTTATTTTTTACCTCTCATAAATTAGTGCTTGTGTGTTAACCTAATGACCATCATTAACCTTGACAGATCACACTTCTAACACAAGTTGAAATTGTAATCTTAAAGTAATGGTTTTTCAGTTGTTATGATACAAATAAAGCACAAGTTGTCCATTATCTTTTCATGTTTTTCTTGTTAAAGCTAACTGTATATGAAGGTTCATGGTGGTGTTTTTGTTAAAGAATTGGGGTCTTGGTATTGTTGCTGTCATGTATTCTTGTTCACATGTTATTATTGTATCATTACTTATGTTTATTTGATTCTTGTTTGGTTTAATTTGGCATTGCCCAGTCTTATCATAAATTTCATAATCTCAGACTTCTGTGTCCTGAGTTTTGATTATTTGTGTTTTTTTTCTTCACGTTTTCTATGATTATGCTTGAAACTGCATGAGGTCTGCATGATCCAGGGTTTGTTAGCTAAACAGAAATAAAATCATTCAGAACCTGGATTTTGTTTCATCATTGCCAGTGCCTGTGTTAATGTTGGCCATCACAAATATTGTTCATTACATGCCTGATATCTGAAGACACATTTTCTCATGATAACTTCAACGTGAAAATATTTCACATTCTTAGGGTTCGAATATCCAGTGGAAATTACAAAATTCACAAAGGCGCGTTTATGATGATGATGATGATTATACATAATACAGCTGTATTAGTAATTGTTGGAAAAACTGACGAGAAATGAAAGCTTTGCAGTGTCTTTTCCCCACTGCGGGTGTGATTCACGCTATTGGAGATTGGGGGGGGGGGGAATGTTTTATCCCAAACTGTCAATCCAAAGATGAAGCCGCTGGCTGTGATTGCTGAGGAAAGATGCTGGCAGTGGTTGGGACATGTGCTTGGGATGAGCGACGACTCGCTACCAAAAAACAGAGGAGCAGAGTAAGAGTAAATCAGAGAAGGAGAAGAACAACAGAGAGGATGTTAAAGTAAGAGAACACAGTTTTGTAGGATTAGACCTCGAAAAAATCGTAGACAAAGAACTTTAGTGAGACGTGAGAGAAAGAAGAATCACAAGAGAATTACCTGGGATTCGAACCACGGACGAGCAGCCTTTCTAGCCACCTGAGAACAGCGTACTAACGAACTGCACCAACTAGCATCTCCATTTTCTAAAAAAATTGTTCCAGAGAGGAGATTGGGCTATAGAGGGCTCGCCTGGGCAAGAGCAGAAAAAATGGCGAAAGACAGACGTTTGTGGAAAAGCCACGTGAAACCCCATATTCCTTGGACACATAAGGTTCAGAGAGAGAGATCAACCTAAAATGAGCCATCTTTTCTAAAGTTTTTTTTTTTTTTTAGTGAGCTACAATGAACAGATTATCTTTTGACACAAGGTTTTTATGCAGCGTTTTGTAGTAACATTTTACAAATCTTTGCTAACTCACGAGTAGCAACACTTACGCGTCGAAGACATGCTATTAATAATTGCAATATTTAGAGGGGGGGGGAGTGATAAAACGTTTCCAGCTATGACAGCTCTCCCGCCCGATGCCGAATACGGTCACAATTATCTGAGGGCTCAGAAAGAGGGATTGTGAGCTAGCGCATGGACACTAGAAGGCACCCAAGTCACATAGTGATGTTATGTTGTGCGTCTAGTGATCCGCTATCACCTGCCGTACCACTCCAGCATCATTACGCTCGAACCAGCCGTGTATTATGGGAGGAACCACGCGCAACCCAAAGCTTTTGTTGACTCCATGGGGACCTAAGTAGGTCTTAAAACGACTGTCGGTTATGAGTCTGTAACCAGCTGGACACTTGTCCTAAATATTCTTCTTTTATATAGTATTATTGCTTATGCTTTGTGTTCGTGATGGAATTACGTTGAATACATCCAGTATTTCAATTGCTAAAACATGTTCAGAATCATATATTTATTTCAAAGTTAGTGTCCTTTAGCGATAGTTATTACATAAATGAAGTATCAATAATCATAAAGATACACAGATTATTGAACAAAGTTTAATGCAAAATATATCAGTGCTCTTCAACTGGCTTAATAGCTGTAAGAAAAGAAAGTGCAATTACTCTTATACTAGAGAGTAGTTGCTATTAGGTTTTTGAAAAGACAGGTAATATTTTGTCAAAAGAAAGATTTTGGGCTAGATTTTAATCTTTTTTTTTTAATCAGAGCTAAGAGGTTTCCGATAACGCTATTTTGTCAAAGGACAGACTATAGAGAATGAATATAGCTTCTTCGATCGTTATTATTTACGTCAACTTGTACTCAGAAGTACTCGGTAGTCAGCTGGAGTTCGTGTACATTCTCATATAATTGCTCCTGAATTGATATATGTGTTGGCCATATCTGTCTTCTCTGCACCTCATTTGTTGGGCACTCCTCCAGAATATGTTCTCCCGTCATCTCACCAGTGGCACATGTGAACATGGTTGAGCCAATCTTGCGCTTGTTGAAAAGGTGACTCCTCAGTCTGTTGTGATCGTTGCGGGTCTGATAAATGATCGCTTGCTCCTCCCTGCCGTAGTAGACATCATTTTTCTGATAGCCATAATGTTTTTTTCCATTTGTTCTTGAATGATGTTTTTATCACAGAATGTCATGCTTGTATCTGTTTATGGTAATGTGTCTATCTCTTTTGCTAGAATGTTAGCTGTTTCGTTATCTGGTATACCGCAGTGGGATGGAATCCCACTCTCGAAAAAAGCTTACAGAAGCTGATATATTGCTGTTCGCAGACCAGAGTCCATCATATTCATTCATTCAGACAGACAGCAAAATTATGTACCACAGCACGAAACAACTTCCTAGATTATCAGAGGAAGTACTCCCCCACACGGGCAAGTTTTTACCTCTAAGTGTACTGGATGACCCTGATGTTATAGAGGTCTGTGATCTGATGGATTTTACCTCCCCTCTTCTTGTCTTTCCCCGGAATCGAACCAGGGTCTTCCATGTGGCGATTAATCTCGAATTTTAGCCGTTCTGCCACACAGGTAGGGTAGGTTCTTGTGTCGAAGAGCTCTAGAGTTTGTCTCCATTTTGTGCGACCTGCTCTGCTTCTAGTTAGATTGCTTGCCTTTCGTATGCCGCATGATCACCATGTTCTAGTGTTTCTTTCTCTGTCTCCATCACTTTCTTTTTTCTCTCTGAGTTTTCCAGTGACTGCCCAGTACATGAAAAAAAAAGAATTTCTTGCCATGCGTTCTCCACCATCTTTTTAGTTACTGTCGCTAAAGGATACCTTATCCTTTTTTTTTTCAAAATTTCGATATCAGGAACTGGTAAACTGAATACTTTGTCCTTAGTATATTCTCACTTTAAAACAAGTCAAGAAAAGTGTAGCGTCGAGTATACTTTCGTTGAACTGTAACTGATGAATGTGGAGGACGTCGATAGCAGCAAATCCACATCGTTGCTTAGACTGAGAGCTGGGAGTACAGATTTGCACGGCTAGAAACGAGAGACATACTGAACGCACCAAGAGGACTTATCAATGAAAAGGTGCAAAGAAGACATTGGTGGCCAACACCTGTATGAGCTCGGGGGAAGTTATATGAGGATGTACACGAATACCAGCAGACTACCGAGTACTTTTGAGTACATGTCGACGTCCTAGAGTGATCGAAGAAGTTATATTCATTCTCTATAGTCTGTCCTTTGATAATGCAGGACGGGCACTATAATCCGCAGGACATTGGTGGATATTTGGGGGGGGGGGGTAGTGATTTGAGCACTTGTGGACATGTCCGGAGTGCAATGCTAATAATCCCGATCATGAACGCTTGCCTTTCTCCTTTATAGACCCCCATTTTAATACTGGTAATTGCAGTGTTTAAAATAATAATAATAATAATAAAACCTATAGGAATGGGTCTATGTAGTGCTTCAATGTTCATCTAGCATAGTTTTTTTTCAGATAAGATTTTGTGTTTAATCTGGGAAGGATTTAGTGATCACCCTGTGTTTCAACAAAGGGATGGTTGCACTGTAGAAATAAATATGGGAAATTTTGCCTGCATTACAATGGCGGATTCTAGTAATGGATAAACTTTAAGGATTGCAGAGTAATACATCCAAGACATCGCCTGACAAGACGAAAAAGGGGGAGGGTGGCAGCGGATGAAGAAAAACTTGGGAAGTCTATAACGATGTTCAAAGTCATTTAGTCATTTAGAAACTCAGTAAGATAAAGGTAAAATTCCCATTTCCATGCCATTAAAGTATACTGTGCATATGGTGTTCGGCTCGTATTTCCAGGACCATCGGCACATGAAAGCGTGATGTGGTCGGTATCAGGTCCGGCCACATTTACCTTCCCAGGTTTCTCTGGTACTCATTTTCAGAGGCTGGGTGCTGGGACTTGAACCAGGTACCACCAGATTGGTAGAATGGCCGCTTAGCCACTCAGATAATCAGGCCACCATTTAGAAGCACAAGGAAGTTGAATTTTAGCAGATATTCTTTTAAAGGTGAGGGCAGTAAATTAGCTGTCAGTCTAGCAGAACAACAGCGTTAGGGAAGAAATCATAGTTCACGCTCAAGCAGAGTCAAATTAAGGAAGAGCCTGAATAGTCAGGTTTAGTTCGTCCATAGTGCAACTTTTAGAAATTAACTTTGGACATACTCTACAGTGAGATCCACTCTATAGTGAAATGTACTTACTGAATTACATTACTACTGAATTGAAGACAAAGTTGTAAGGATTTATGTTGGGAATTTATAACTGATTTTTTTTTTTTTTTTGGTTTACATATACAAAATGTTGGAGCGCTTGATTTGACTAAACTGGTCCCAAAATGTGCAAAGGGAATAATACAGCAGGTTGACTGCACCAGATAACCTTGAAAGGTACAGGGATTGAAAGATTTGTGAAATAAAACGTTTAATGTCATTATTGATCCTGGTTATACAGTTTTTGTTTATTTATATTTGTGTAATGATACTTGATGGAGCTATCTGGTAAACAAAACGAAACAAAAAATTATTATGGATGTTGAGTTTTGCCCTTGGCGGAAATATGTGGCGAAGTGTGTTTGTGTATGTGTAAGTTTTAGAGGAAGAGGACTTGTGCGGGTAGACTTGTCTGGCCCCTGCTAACACCACAGTACGGTTTAAAAACAAACTACAAACGGATGCACAGAACGTCAAACTCTTTTTCTTGACACTGTTTGCGTCAAACATACTCGATGTAGTTTAGAGTATGTGCTCAAGGAAGACATTTTTTTCTCCTACTTAAAGCTAGCCCACCAACGTTACTATATCCTCGTTTTAATTTACAGCAGGCGAAGATGCAATGCGGCTCAGCGGTCAGCGACCCGTAGCAGAGTCCTGGCATCAGGGCTGGTGAACTATAACCGACCATCCCACCTCTCTTTGGGTGTCCCCAGTTACGGGCTCAGTTTGGCTAAAAGAGACAGGGATCGCTATTGTTCCCATGATGGTGGAGAAGAAGCACTGCACATTTTTCTGCGTTTTTAGTTTCAATCCCTCGCCTTCCGACACGATGCCTGTGCTCTAGCACGTCCGCAACATCGGTTGCAAAGAACATCCTGCCCACAGTTCCACTGAGACGGACTGAGAACAAGAAGACCAAATTTAGCTGCTATAATGTTTGTTTGTTTTAAAGATTAGCTGTTATAATGTTTGTTTGTTTTAAAGATTAGCTGTTATAATGTTTGTTTTAAAAGATTAGCTGTTTTAATGTTTGTTTTAAAAGATTAGCTGTTATACTGTTTGTTTTAAAAGATTAGCTGTTATACTGTTTGTTTTAAAAGATTAGCTGTTATACTGTTTGTTTTAAAAGATTAGGTGTTATACTGTTTGTTTTAAAAGATCAGCTGTTATACTGTGTGTTTTAAAAGATTAGCTGTTATACTGTTTGTTTTAAAAGATTAGGTGTTATACTGTTTGTTTTAAACAATTAGCTGTTATACTGTTTGTTTTAAACGATTAGCTGTTATACTATTTGTTTTAAACGATTAGCTGTTATACTATGTGTTTTAGCCTTTTTAAAAAGTTTGTGGTCAACAAGTAACAGTTACAAAGTTGAGTGAAATGATGTGAATTGGGGATGACTGCCCTTGAGATGAAGTAATGAAATGGTGGGCTTTTACAAATCATCTCTCTCTCTCTCTCTCTCTCTCTCTGACTCACTCTCTCTCTCTCTCTCTCTCTCTCTCTCTCGCTACCGTCGGGGCTTTATTTCTTACAATGGATAGGGGTGATCAAGGGCGTCGTTGGTTATTGTTATCTATATGGTCGAGTCTGTGTCCAAGTTCTGCCTGCTTTTATTTGTCTTTAAACATGGCTTTCCTGTTATCTTAACCCCCCCCCCCTCGAGGGTAGGGGTGTCCTCTGGTCAGCTTGCCGGTGTTAAAAGTTAATCCTGCCTGATCGTCATTGTCTAGTCAGCTTGTCACGTCAAAAGTTAATCCTGTCTGATCAGCTTGTCAAGTCAAAAGTTAATCCTGTCTGACGGTCATTGTCTGGTCAGCTTGTCACGTCAAAAGTTAATCCTGTCTGACGGTCATTGTCTGATCAGCTTGTCGGATCAAAAGTTAATCCTGTCTGACGGTCATTGTCTGATCAGCTTGTCACGCCAAAAGTTAATCCTGTCTGACGGTCATTGTCTGATCAGCTTGTCACGTCAAAAGTTAATCCTGTCTGACGGTCATTGTCTGGTCAGTTTGTTGCATCAAAAGTTAATCCTGTCTGACGGTCATTATCTGGTCAGTTTGTTGCGTCAAGGCTAATTATGTCTGGTAACATTTGTTGAAGAATCAGGTTTAACATAATAAACGTGTACATAAAAACTTTACAAGGAGTATCTCATAGTTGTCGCGTCAATTATTAAGAAAGAGTAAATAGCACAACAAGGTAAAAAATAAATGTTTCATAACTCTCTCTCTCTCTCTCTCTCTCTCTCTCTCTCTCTCTCTCTCTCTCTCTCTCTCTCTCTTCTTGCATAATTCACGTCATAATTTTCTTGTCCCTTTGTCGAAATAGATCTGAGAAAATTCTAGGACTTTAGTGCAGAACTTAAATCTAGCTCTGTTTCTGCACGTCCACACCAAGTACCTGAACTCTGTGAGCAAGGCCAGTAACTTGGTGTGTGTGTGTGTCCGGGTGAGTTACAGGAGTAATATTTAGCATGACAGCTTTGTATATGTCTGTCTTTTGTGCTGTGTGTTTCTATTATGGTCCGTAGTGTTGGTACACTGAGTGCGATTGTACTATATTCGTAAAATATGTGCTCTTCTGTTTCTTGTATGTTGTTTCTACATAGTTGACATGGCGCTGTCTCTTTGGATCTGTGTGCTTCTCTCTGAGTGGTGGGTGTCATGTTGTATATAAATCTAATTTCTCTCGCTTTTGGCGTGATATTTAGAAGATGGAGGTTTGTGAAAGTTTCTTTAAAGTCGAAGAGGGTGTATCTTTATGTTTTAGCTGTTGCACTATGTGATTTAAAAGATTAGCTGTTATACCGTGTTTTAAAAGATCAACTGTTATACTATATATTTTAATCACCGTGCTTTGTGCGGTTTTGTAATGCTGGTAATCATTGATATCTTCAATATGTCCTACATCTGATATCTTGCTGTTGGAGATAAATTATGTCATAAATAAATGATATTTATTTCTTATCATCGGCATTATCAATCTTTCACACTTCCCCAGGACACAATACTCCTCGTTTCTCCCCCATATTTCGGGTATTGTGAAAAAATGGAGATAAAAACATTATAACGAAAACAAGAATAAAAACCGTTAAAACGGATTGAAAGGAGGCGAATATAAAACGACAGAAAATCGATGCCCTCAACACTGGCTTAGCTTTTGAGGATGGGGCACTGGGACATGAGTAATGCTATGCCGTGTGCTAAGGGCCTTACATGCAAACGAATCCTCTGAACAAAGGACGCAACACGCAAAAATGAAATACAATAGTAATAATCTAGTTTTTTTCTATTTTGTAGATGTATCCAGCATATTTGTTATTTATTTCTTATTGTGTGTATCATATTCGTGTATTGCGAGTGTTTGTTGCTTTTCTTTTGTTAATGGTGTGCTGCTGGGAGTAAAAAAAAACATATAGAACGAAATATATGAATACATGAGTAAGGTTTTCCCCAAGATTAGTATTGTGGTTGTCCACAGATTTCGTAGGACTCTCGTCAGACCAGTTATAGAGTCTGATATTTGTAATTGTAATAATGAATCTGCCTCCGAAAACTGAGAATATCTGCCTGCAAAGACGATACTTACTAAACTACATATGACTGTAGGTGTATTAAGAAAAAACAAGTTGTTGAAACACAAAATTAAGTTCGGGGTATCCTTTATAAGAGATATGGATTGTTTCAGCGGTTATTTAAAGCCAGTTCTTATTTAAACTAAACACCAACTGGAAAATAAAACAGGACCTCGTTCATCAACTGCAGAGATACCAGCAAACTACAGTTTGGACACTGCAGACTCCATAGTCACCGCTAACGTCTTAAAATGTCACACACAAAAGAATGTCCCTGCGGCTTCTGCATCCAGACACCAGAACTCATCCTGCAGACCTGTCCAACCTCCTGAAACCTCCGAGCACAGATCTGGCTCCGGTAAGAGGAACTAAAAGAAAAGCTGTGGGGCTCCCACTTAAGGGCTAAGAAGACAGCAGACTTCTTCAGGGCGACAGGGCTGCAGACATATAGCATGGCCAACCAACACTCCATATAGCATGGCCAACCAACACTCCATATAGCATGGCCAACCAACACTCCATATAGCATGGCCAACCAATACTCCAAAGCGGAAGTTCTTTCTTTATGTGTTTCTTTATTATGCCTACCTTACTGCAGTGTGGTAGTAAAATGAGATTATTAAAATGCTTGAAGACATAAACATAAATGGTAAGACCTGGGGGTTGTAAAACATCTATACTGGCAGCAGGAAGCAGAGATTCGAGTCGAAAATAAAACTGGAAAATACCAACCTATAAAACAAGGGGTGCGACAAAGGTGTGTACTATCTCCAGACCTTTTTTCTCTGTACAGCGAGAATATTCCAAGAACGATCATCACAGAACCAGGCATAAAAGTCGGAGGATACAATATTAACAACCTTCGGTGTGTTGACGACACAGTATTAATAGATGAGGAACCAACATGACCTGCAAAATCTCGTGTATTAATTTGCCAAAGAAAGTGAACAGAAAAGTTTTACTTTGAACATCAAAAAGATAGAGATTATGGTTATATCTAAGAAACAGAATCCACCAACATGCGGTATAAAACTAAATGGAACTATTTTAAAGCAGGTGCAGAAATTCAAATATCTTGGAGCAGTAATAACTTCAGATGGCAAATGCAGAACAGAAATTAAGAACAGAATAGGCCAAGCAAAGACTGCATTTCAGAGAATGAGAAATATATTATGCAACACATCCTTATCAATGAATGTTAGAAAACGAGTCCTAAAATGCTACATTGAACCTATCTTGTTATATGGAAGTGACTCGTGGGCAATGGTCAGGTCTCCACAAAAGTCATTGGAAGCAGCAGAAATGTGGTTTATTAGAAGAATGTTGCGAATTCCATGGACAGCAAAAGTAACTATCTGAGAATGTTTGAGAAGAGGTGAAGGTACAAAAATTCTTGTCAAAAAAATAAGAAAGAGACAATCTACTTTCATAGGACATGCAATGAGAAGACGGGGCACTGAAAATATTATAATAAAGGGAAAAATAGAGGGAAGAAGATCCAGGGGAAGACCAGGAGAAATGATACTGGACAGTCTGAGAGGAGAACACCAACTGAACTGATGGCCTGCATGAAGGATCGTGTACTCCGTAGAAGCATAATAGTCAACGCCAGTCGGCACTGCACTTGATGATGATAATGATTACTGCATTATATCTGTGGAAAGTTTTCATTCTTGTCTAGTAGAACTGTGTCGTCAGACTTTCACACATTGTTGATATTATAACTCAATATCATATTCACGACACTTGTATGACTAATAATATTTTCGCTATAAAGCAGCGGGTCTTAATTAATTCCCCTTCCCCCCCCCCCCCACACACACACTTTTTGGCGTGGACGCCCCTTCCGACATGAGAACAGCTGTGGACCCCAGTTTAAAAATAAAGTAATTATAATATAACCCAGATGATGATGAAATTATTTTTTTTTTGAGCCAATCAATTGCTGGTCCGTGGACACCCCCCCTTCCCCCCCCCAAAAAAAAAATCCTTCCGTAGACCCCTTATCACGTTTGGTCTTCTCTGTAGACTTGTGACGACAGTTTGATCCTATAAAACACTATATTACATAGTTTCAAATTCTTCACTCAGCAAGCGTTTCTTGGGCATAGCATGATCCTTCAGGTAATCACAAACTGGAATACGCTATGGAGTGAACTATTGCATTTTGGGGATTTATTGTAGAAGGAAAATGTTCCCGGTAAATATATTCTCTTCCAAAACCGATATCCCTATCTGAAAATCGGTCGTGCTGAAAAATTGAAACGATTCTAGCGGGACGGGAACAAATTCGTGCAACGCATGCACGGAGTGAGAGCTAAACGGAAAATATAACCAAGTGAACTTACGGGTATTTTATATCATTTCTTTGTTTAATGCTATAACATTTGTTCAGAATTTGTTGAAGAATTTCTTGAGACACTTTCAGCTGTTTTTCTGCAGTCACTTAAAGTTGGTAATTTTTGAAGAATTACAAGAGTAATCTTTCTTGCTCCTTCAAATAGGGTAGGTGTTCCTCAACTTTCGTCTCTGGGCCATTCCTCCAATTACATTTAAGTTACGAATCACCAGCGTATGTGCAGTATGTCAATACAACAAAACCTTTATAGTTTTTATTCAGTACGTGGCACTTAATTCTTCTTCAATCTCCCTAGAGCTGCGAGCTGGTGATCTTTGCAGCAGATGCTGTGAAGATGTTATGGTGCAGCATCGTGTCGGCTTGGGAGTGGGTTATGCCGACTATTATTTGTTCAATCCCTGAGTGCAGCTAAAGACAGGGAGAGGTGCAGTGCTTCTTTAACAGACTCCACCACCATGGGGACTATGACGATCCCTACGCTGATAGCCAGTCTAGGCCTATTACTGGGGGTACCAACGATGAGGTGGGAGAGGGTCTTGGTCAGTTGTGGTTCGCCAACCCTGACACCAGTGTGTCAGCTATGGGTCGTTGATTGTCAAATTGGACAACGTCTTCGTCGACATGGCATTTAATACCAAACTGATAAGGCAGCCAATCACCACGGGTTGAGAACCACTCGGATAAGACGCGCTGCTCGTGTTCTGTGTATGTATGTATGTATGTATGTATAGCATGTGAGTGAGTGAGTGAGTGAGTGAGTGAGTGACACATAGAGAGAGAGGGAGAAAGAGAGAGAGAGAGAGAGAGAGAGAGAGAGAGAGAGAGAATGTGTCGTAGTTGTAAGGCTGTGCTTAGTTCGTTTCTCACAAGCAAAATCAGAAGGAAAGAAAATAGAAAAAGATACTCTTTCTTGCAGCTTCATAACGTCACGTGAATTGTTTTGCACCTTGCGAACTTTCTCTGGCGAACACGAAATGAATGACAGATCTTAATTTATGTAACATGTTTTTTTAATGTGTGTGTGTGTGTGTGTGTGTGTGTGTGTGTGTGTGTGTAATACTAGGAATTAACGGTAAAATTCTGGAAATATATAATAGTTTTAGAAACGGACATGAATCTTGAACATGTGATAAAATGATAATCGTTATTTATTATTAATAATAATAATAAACCTGACAATAACTGGAAAAAACAAGGGGGAAAGAGAGGAAAGTCAGGATTAAATATCTTAATATTCTGATCAAATGGCACAGGGCAAGAAAAAAGAATCAAACTGCTTGGAATATCAAGGGCAGCTCAGAACGGTGAAGCATGGTCGCCAGTGTCTATCGGCACGGCATATAATGAATGAATGAACATGCACGTGGCTTTCCGCGGGCTGCAATGAATTCTCAGCTGAATCAATATAGATCACATGGTAGACTGAGTACTCGATGTGGATGGTTGTTTGAGTTTGGGATGCGTAATGGGATTTGGGCTGCTTTGGTTCTTCATGCGAAATCACGCTATGGGATTCTTATGTTATGCTGTAGTTTGCTGCAAAATACAAGAGGGAAGTGGGTACGATTGGTTTTGAAAACAGTAGACAAAACATGAGCCATCCCTTGTGCCAAAGTACGATGCGTCGAGATAAAAGGGTCGTAACGGCTGCACAGCTGTGTCACTCACTCACTCACTCACTCACTCACTCACTCACTCACCGCTGTTTTCAGAGAAGAAGAAGAAGAAGAAGATGATGATGATGATGATGATGATGATGATGATGATCTCGATCCAAAGAAGTTAGTGAGCTGTACTTTCCTTGCTAGGTGCTACTAGGCCCCGAGTTCGCTAGCAGTTTTTCACTCTCTGATGCCTATCTTTGTCTATAAGTTTTTCGAGGTTATTCCCGTTTATTTAAGCCTCGAGTGTTGCCGTGACAACGCTCATTGTTTCCAACTTTTGATTGATAGTGAAGGAAAGGGAGGAAACCTCTTTTTTCCACAACTGTTGATATTTTTGTGTGCTTGCACGAGGTGTATTTATAGAAACGATTTTTTAACATCAAAATTTTCCTGCATACCCAACATACACTGCTACGTTTTTCCGAGCCATTAAAACATATTGGGGATACGGTGTTTGACCCGGATTTCCACGACCTTCGGCACATGAAAGTGTGATGTGCTCATTATATATACATCATATATACATCATATCATATATACATCATATATAAATCATATATACATCATATATAGATCATATATACATCATACATACATCATGTCATATATACATCATATATACATCATATAATATATACATCATATATGCATCATATCATATATACATCATATATACATCATATATACATCATATATACATCATATATATAACAAACAAAAACACCTGGCGTCCCAGTCTCACTTATTAAGAGATCCGAAAGGACATCTACACATAACGTGGAATCACCATCATCATCATGCACCATTTTCAGTTAAAAGGTTGGCAGTAATGAATTCCTAGCATCTTCTCTTCCTGGCCTTGAGAGTGTAGTCCGGCCATGCTGTGTCCTGTCCTCTCTCGTTTGTTATCCCCCTCAGTCTACATCTCCGTCTACCCCTCGCCTCTTTTTTTCTTTCACTTTTCATTCTAGTGTTGCTTTCAGTATATAATAAGTGTCTTTTGATGTGGCCGAAGTACTTTGTTTCCTTCATCCTCATTTCTTTGAAGAGTTCACACTGCATTTGTAGGTGTTCTACCTGCTCTTTTCATTGTCCATGATATTTGACCTATTTTCACGTAGATCCAGATTATGCAAAAGTTGCACTGAAAAAGAAGGATACCTCAGGGAAACAAGAGTAAGTGTAGACCAAATGAGGCATGGAGAAGAACAAGAGAGAAGATGCTGCGTAATATAGAGTTCACCTGAACAAGAGCTGGGGGGGGATGGGGTGGGGAAAGGCGAAGGACAGACATTTGGAAAATGCATGGATAACCCTTGTGGAAGTCCAGTGTGCACTGGGCACCTAAAGATTCAAAGAGTATACTGCACCGAGCACAAAGGACGGATACGCCATTATCAGCCTTTTATTTTTCGGCAAACTTGTGATTTATTTAATTATTTTCGAGTAAATAAAGTCTGCCCCGTATTTGCAGAGCTTTCCTTTTTTTTTCATTCTAGATGTTGGGCCCCGATGACATGCTCAGCCTTTCAGATAATCCGCCACTGTCAGTACATGATGGCAAAGTGAAGGCAGTACATGATGGCAAAGTGAAGGCAGTACATGATGGCAAAGTGAAGGCAGTACATGATGGCAAAGTGAAGGCAGTACATGATGGCAAAGTGAAGGCAGTACACGATGGCAAAGTGAAGGCAGTACATGATGGCAAAGTGAAGGCAGTACACGATGGCAAAGTGAAGGCAGTACATGATGGCAAAGTGAAGGCAGTACATGATGGCAAAGTGAAGGCAGTACATGATGGCAAAGTAAAGGAAAAATGCTGCAGATGACTGTTGGGTGTGTTTGTGAGTGCAAGGGGTACGTCACTTTCATCACATGTTACCGTCCATGCATGATTTGTATGCTTTTTTTTTTTTTTTGCTATTGAAACTTGAACGTTAAAAAAATAGTTGTTGCAGTGTAGGACCGTACTGAAAATCCATTCACATTACAGACTTTTAATACGCCAGTAATCTCCTTACTCCTGAACAAAAAGGCACACATCTTTCACCTGGTTCAGTATTTACTAACACCTTTCATCTGCGATTAATCTCCTGACACTGAAATAATGAGATAGATATTGTTGTCAGTCTGGGGACTTGGATCCCCAAACAGTTTTTGGAGACTGGAAACCACTCCCAAGACTGCCAGACAACAAAACTCACAAAACTTTCCATTGGCTAATGATAAATAGCTACATACCCTGAGTCTAGACAAGCCGACCTTTATAACCTGCTTCTTATTCTCATCTTCGAGATGACATCGTGACATAATTGTTTTTCATTCACATGTTCATCATGACCTTTTAAATCACGACACTCCACTCCCTTTTTTTTAATAACAAAGTTTTGTAATAGGTTTGTGTAACATACCAAAGAAGTCGGAAACTGGAATGCAGGTCCTCATGTGTAGTTGATCTTGTAGATATTTTTATTTGACAATACATGCTTTATTTAAGTAAAAAATATGCATATTAGATGTGAAAACGTGACCTCTGTTTCATAGCCAGGTGGCCTAACTACTGAAGCATCTAGACTCCGTGAATAGTAGACAACTCAGCGCCATCTGGTGGGCTGTCCTACAAGAAGGTACACATGAGCATGGCCAATACCACTCCATACCAGACTAATGCGATATCGACAGCCTGCGTTCTTCAAGAATATTCAAGTTGACATTTAAGAATGTTTGAAGAAAAACCGTAATGTAGATAAACAAAAATAAATCACAGAGACAACTCGAATTATCTCAACACATAAAATGTTATGAAAGTTCTTGTGGCTTTCGTCGGTCAGGACCATTTAATACACATCATCCGACGCGTTACTTAATGCTGGGGAACCGAAAACGCAATACTTGAAAAAAAATGAGAAAAACAACGATTGCGGTAAAACTGGTTCTAGTAATAAAAGTAGGTTGAGGCGCATGGTTCAGTTTTTGTTTTGATGTTTGTTTCAATTAGATATACTCGTATATTAAAATCTCGTAAAGTCAGATTGGGATTGTAATGGGAAGGAAAACCTAGTTCGAGATAGAAAAATTATCATTTTCGCATTATGGTACAATCACGGAGATTATATGCTTCAGTAGTTAAGGCGCCAAACTATGAAACAGAGCACGTATTTTTTGTATTGTATGTTCTTCATTTATATGTGCTCATTTTGCTTTCTGCCCGCTTTCCTCACTCTTTCTATATTTTTTGTGAAACTGAACCATTCACCTCGGTCTACCTTTGCTGCTTAATTATACTGAATGAGATAATGATCACCGACCCATTTTTCATTGTTTGCGTCAATGTTGGCAGACCATAGCTGATCAACACCTTTTTATACTTCTCAGTGGTGCCCTCTGGTAACAGACTATAGTCTGGTGAATTCACTTTGGGACAGCAGTAGGACTTAGTCCGAGGTCGAACATACCGGGCCGAAAGATGCAGTTATCACAATCATTATCATAAATTATATGATCGTTGTAAAGGGCTTTTGTCGAAATATTGGATTGTTGTATGTTCTTCGTTTACATGTGCTCATTTTGCTTTATGCTCACTTTCTTCACTTTTTCTATCTTTTTGCAAAACTTAACTATACCCCTTCAATCTACTTTCATTACTAGAACCAGTTTTAGCGCAGTCGTCATTTCTGTTATCACAGTCTTGATGCAAACTGCGACGGAACGCTCCAACGCCATCGTGAGGGCAAATAAAGAAGAATCTATTGTTAAATGTTAACGGCAGTACAGCTTTTTTTGCGTGTAATTATAACACACTTAAAAGGGTAAGCAACGCTGCGTAGATACAAGTGCATATATGTACACTTGTTCTCACTATTATTCGTGAACACACAGTGCGACTTTTGCTCATTAAAAAAAGCTCCTGAATCCGGTCGTACAAATGATTGTTCGTCATTTTTACCAAGCTGCAGTGGTATGCAAATTACAGCAAAGATCAGAGGTAGACAAGTGAGATTTGTAGGTCATTTTCTGAGAAGAGGAAAATTGGAACACATTGTGGCAAATGGAAAAATTGAGTGAAGAAGAGACAAAGGAAGACAGAGAAAGAAGTTACTGGGTGGGCTGTCAGTGTGGCTAGGAGGAAAGTCACCGGTGGCGGATCTCATAATCAAGTCTAAAGACAGTGAATTGTGGAGAGAAATGATCGCCTACACCACACGGCACGGCACTTGATTGAATGTAGTGCTATCATATAGTAAACAATTCGTTCGGATTCAGATAGTCTGGCTTGGATGAGAAGATCTACGAATATGCGACACTTTTTCGGTTTACCTTCTTATTTTTCAATTCTTAATCTGTATATTTATATTTCATGTAGTTTCATCATCTTGCACTCTTTTGTACATATATATATATATATATATATCTTCATGCAGGTTGTATACTTTGTTAAATCGAGTGTGTGAAAGGCAGAATATAAGATGGGCCTGCGCCCCTAATTCTGCACCTTTTAAATACAAAGATCATTCATTCATCTTCTGAGTTGTCGTTCATTATTTATTATAAGTGGAGTCAGTGAACTGATCAGGTCACTATTTTTTTTTTCTTTTTAGTTTTCATTCGCCCACGAATGAACTTCAGTGCAAAACATATGACAACTTTCAATGTACGGATTCACCAACGCAGACCCCCTCGCCTCAATTTAGGAAGGGCCGCTCCTACCTGTACCGCCAATCTCCTTATGTACGGTCAGTATGATCAATGTGTGATTTCTACTGTTCTACATAACTTTGTATTGTACAGACCCAACACAACTGATACGTCTCTATCATTTTGGGTAACATAACGGGCTAGTACAACAAAATAAACATTATTGTTGCGTGAAACAATAATCAATATTTGCAGTATTTTTTTTCTTCACGCTGAGCCCGCTGCCCTTAAGCCTTAAGCTTAAGCCATTTTGGCCTAATGGCTAATCCGCCACTGGATACATCTGTTAAAAATATTCAGGAAAATTCATCACGTCGGAAAATGGGCAAAAAGAAATTTGGGCTGAAAACTTTAAATCAGCCGCTCAATAGAAACCCGCAACAGCACGTGATTTATACACATACGCCTAGTAAAGAAGAAATCATAACAGGAATTAAAGGAGTAAAAAAATAAAACTGGGAAAGCTCCAGGACAGGAGGATAACTTGAATGCAGAACTATTCAAAATGGATGCAGAACTAGCAGCAGAACTGCTTCTGCTATTGTTTAGAGAAACCAGGGAAACTGAAACAGTTCACACGGAACGGAACAAGGGAGTTATAAGTAAAATACAACAAAAAAGGAGGTCTCATATTCTGCAACATTTCGAGAGCAATACTGCTAAGTATAATATTTTGGACACATTAAACGTCATGATAATTTAGAGAAGACCGTATTGGAAGGATACATAATGGGAAAAAGAAAAAGAGGAAGACCAAAACGAAGATGGCTGCAAGAAATCGTTGACGATCTGCAAATGGACGCAGCAGCAGCAGGTCATCTTGCTCACAACCGAGAGGCCTACAGGAGTGCTGTTTGGGAGGCAAAGTTCCGCAAGGGACATGCAAATGAATGAATGAACTGCTAAGCAAAATATTAGGAAGGATCTTATTAAATAGAATCTTGACAGCATTATATATATATATGTATACTGTTTATATATATATATATATATATATATGAAGACCGTCTTGGAAGGGTACATAATGAGAAAAAGAAAGAGAGTAAGACCAAGGCAAAGATGGATGCAAGACATCGTTGATGATCTGCAAATGGATGCATCAGCAGTAAGTCCTCTTGATTACAACCGAGAAGCATACAGAAGAGCTGTTAGGGAGGCAAAGTTCCGCAAAGGACATGCAAATAACTGACTGACCGTATATATAAAACTAAGACATGAGCAAGTAGGATTTAGACGGAACAGTAGATACACTAAAAAACAGAAGAACAATGGATGGTCATGTGCAAGTACAAAAAATAAGAGAGTCCGGTCGGTCTAGCGCTCCAGGGCTAATAGAGCTTCCACTGTTGTAAAGGGTACCCGTAAAAGATGAGAGAGAGAGAGAGAGAGAGAGAGAGAGATTGATTGATTGATTGATCTTTATTTCCAAAGGATTAAGAATTGGGCACGCAGGCCCGTTTGACATTCTGCCCTTTATCATACAACTTTCACTCTGTTCCAGACATTCTACAAATACTCTGCTCGTATAACCAACATAACTAACATCGGAAAGCTGAGAGACATAAAACAAAATTAAAGTATAACATTCACATTTCACTTTTATCCATGCACTCCATAAAGAAAGTGACTACATAATATATAAATGACAACAGAAAGTAACTACGTACATATATAAGTGACTACAGAAAGTAACTACATACATATATAAGTGACTACAGAAAGTAACTACATACATATATAAGTGACTACAGAAAGTAACTACATACATATATAAGTGACTACAGAAAGTAAGAGAGAGAGAGAGAGAGAGAGAGAGAGAGAGAGAGGGAGAGAGAGAGAGAGAGAGATTGCGGATTAATAGGATAAGTAAGAAGGAATAGTTCTGCACCACCTTAAAAATTCCGCAAGATATTATCTTTATTTTCAGGTGCAAAAAACCCAGATACCCGCCATCAAGAAGATCAGGTAATGCCATCAAAAGGAACTATGGGAAGGACTTCTAGTACACTAGTTTTGGTGCAAAGAGTTAGATTTCCACGTCTTGCTATTGTGTCTTCGGTCTGATTTTGTTCAATTTCTAGCTCACTTTTATCGTTGATATGGTATATTATTAGCTAGTTCCACTGGAGATATGCCAGATTATTAGCTATTTCCGCTGTTGATATGCTAGATTATTAGCTAGTTCCACTGGTGAAATGTTAGATTATTAGCTAGTTCCATGGGTGACATGCTAGATTATTAGTTAGTTCCACTGGTGATGTGCTAGATTATTAGCTAGTTCCACTGGTGATGTGCTAGATTATTAGCTAGTTCCACTGGTGATGTGCTAGATTATTAGCCAGTTCCACTGTTGATATGCTAGATTATTAGCTAGTTCCACTGGTGAAATGTTAGATTATTAGCTAGTTCCATTGATGACATGCTAGATTATTAGCTAGTTCCACTGATGATGTTCTAGATTATTACTAGTTCCACTGGTGATGTGGTAGATTATTACCTAGTTCCACTGGTGACATGCTAGATTATTACTAGTTCCACGGGTGATGTGCTAGATTATTAGCTAGTTCCATTGTTGATATGCTAGATTATTAGTTCAGTTCCACTGTTGATATGCTGATTTACTAGTTCAGTTTCACTATTTCCTGTGCAACTGCAAAATCCTAATTTCTATAGAGGCCCAATTTTATGTTGGGGGTGGGGTGGGGGTGTCCAGCTTGTGCAATGCTCCGGGGGTTTTCCTATTTTTAGCTAATAATAGGAGATTCTCCTATTTTTAAGGATGGGGCCATGGGACACGTAGTGGATGAAAACAGAATGACTAATCAATTTGGTGTGGGAAGGAGTGTTAAAATACTTCTGCACCAACCTCTAGAATTCCTCTGGAAAGCCGTGTCTGTATGCTTCCTCAACACATCTGCATGTGCATCTATTATTGCTACTTGACATGCTGTCCACGCGTATGCAACTTTTAAAAAAATATTTTATTCATCGACTGTTCTTTCGTTCTATTATTCGCCTTATTCTTTTCCTGCACAAGCCCCAGAAACCTATAATTTACCGCAGTCATATGAGTCCCTTAGTTATCTTCCAACGTTAGTGAACGGCCGCCATAACTCCTCCCAAATTTCTGTGGTTTATTTGGTCACATAAAACGCACAGATACACTTGATAGCTGTTGACCTCCGTCTTGTTTAACTAGGTGGTTATCTATCTACTCACGCACGAGTAGTTTCCAGTTTTTAACGAAAAACATTAACACCCCCCCCCCCAAAAAAAAAAACTCCCTTCTCCCCAAACACAATGGCAGTCAATTTATTTTCCCTCCCTCTTTTTTGATTTATTATATTAAAGTATTGGGGGGGGGGGGTAAGGGGTGGGGAGGGGTTATTGGCTTGGACAGGTGGTGGGGATGGAAGAATACCTGCATAAAGTTGCTAACAGCCATATGAAAACTTCCCATCTGTAAAAATTCATTGTTATGTGCGTACATTAAAAATAAACATGCATTAAACATTCTACCTCTTCACGAACTGCAAACATCTACCGATCAATGCAGATAAATTATGCTTTGGATCATTGGCTAATAAAAGATGAACCGAACGAAAGAAGAGAATATTAAAAAAAATGTTGGAGAGGAAAGTTATTTTTTTGTTTTATTACCCAGATGATATTTTTTTGTTGTTGTTCTCAAGCGGCTCGTATCGGAGGGAGATCTTCTTAAATTTAAAATTGTCTAAACATTTACAAATTGTATATCTTCTGTCGAGCGAAGGAAGTTGTAGGCAGCTAGTGAAACCCCCATCGCAGGGATTTCACAGCTTGCCCAGCCCATTTTGTTCCCGACTGGTTGTCGCCGTGGTTGATGACGTCACACACAAGGCGCAAGTGAGGGCCGACTCACAGAGTCATCATGCGACATAGAAAAGAACCACGATCGAAAATAAAAATTGTAAAACTATTTATAAGAAACTATATATTTGTGCGTGTCAACTTTAATACTTTTGCAATATACGTATTATTTGGACTCATATCTGTAATTTTAAGGTGTAATTATAAGTTAATACTTCGTTTGTTTTCCTTTGGCGCTGTAATACAACTTGCAAACTTTTTTTTCCCCCCCCCTCATGCAAGTTCTATTTCCCGTCTGCCTGTCGCCAATAATAAAAGACGAAGAATGCCTGCGTTTCTAGTTTTCTCATAATAATTAATTATACACTTGAGTTGATTTCAATCCCATAGTGTAAAATTGATCATATAGGGCGACTTTCGAAGCCGTAAAAGTGGTTTATTACCATCGCAAACTTATGTGAAAAGATCGCTCGTTTCAGAACTATACACACCGACAGATCCTTGCCAGCCTGGGTCCTTTGAAGAAGTGCCGACAGCGAGATCTGTTTAAACCGAGTCAGGTCAGGGATTTTCTGATTTCATTCACATGCTTATGTTGTGTCTTACTGTGCCTATTTAAATTTTGGAATGTAATCCGTAGCGCATGCATGCAAAATCCAATCTCTTTCAAACTCTGTAGAGTGGCAATCCCTAAAGCTGTGCAGTTCGCCATAACCGCTACAACAGCCAGCGGTTTCACTTATACATTGAGCCACAAAGTGTACACTTGCCACATAAAACTGTCCTCAGGGGGTCGGTGTCACAAGTGCATTGACCAGCTTCTGACTTTAAAAAAAAGAAGAAAAAAATGTTGCACAGACATACGGTAACTTTCTTTTGTTGTGAATTTCACGAAATGTCAGATAGCAAGCAACAGTTTATTAACAGTCCTGGATGAGATCGCCAATTTATGACTGTCATAAGCGCACTTTTCGTATAAGGAGATGGTTTTGAAGCAGGTAGATATCAGTTGTGGTTTTTGCAGAGCATCAGCCTACTGAATCTACCAGTGTTAGATTTGCATAATTGGCCACAGTAACAGCAGCCAGTGGTTTGTGTTTTGAGGTCCAGTTTCCTTGTTTTTTGTCAAGTTTGGTCCTCAAATCCTCCCCATATGGTGATGGATCCTTGCACAGTGTTGCTCTCCTTGTGACTGTCTTTCACAATTCTTCCCAGACATCATGATTGATAGAAAAATCTTGCATTGATGATCTTTATATGTCAGTTTTTGTCCTGCCAAGTTGTCTTCTCCCCTTCACAAGTGCTGCCAGAGTACATAGGGTGCAAGGAAATACCAGCCATCATGTAAGAAATATCAGTAACTGAAAGCATAGCAAATTAAATGTAAAGAAAGAACATCCCATCCACAATAATAAAGAAACATCAGATTTACAACATTATTTCATGGCATTAGGAGATACATTTTTGCCAAGACACAGTCCATTTTTCAGATGGAGTAAGAATTTGTGAAGTATAAACAGGTGTTTTTGTTAAAAAAAATTTTGTTTTTGTCATTGGCTTTGGATGTTAGCTTTCATTCTATACCAGTAAACAATTTTCTATTTAAAAACAGTTGCATTAACCACTTTGCTAATCAAGTGTGCCCTCACACAATACTGCCTTATTTACTATATGCTATCCAACTGGCCAACTTAAAATAGGGTAAAAACTCTCATTGTACACTTTACTAATCTGGTTCCAATACCCTCACATGGTATCGCTTAATTTACTTGTTGGTGTCCTGTTGACTAGATAACACGATGGAAGAAGAATCACATTTGAAAATATTAAATTTTGAAATGAAATTCTGTGACCGTCCTTTTTTTGTACTAACATCAAACAAAGGCACACCCAATTCACAATAATAAAATCTAAAATGAAAGCTATTGTGCACTACTTTGAGTCTTTGCCTTGATATTTTCAGTGTTGTTTCATAATTGTTTAATGCAGTTGTAGTTTTATGGTGCCTTACTATTCTGTTTATAAAACATTCCATCCAGCATTTTGTTTATTTATACTTAAGCAGTTTGGAGTTGTTTTTCAATAAAACTGGAAGTTTGTGATATCAAGTAAAAAAAGGTAAAACCTCTGTCTCCATGCCATTAAGCCATATTGGGGATGTGGTGTTAGGCCCATATTTCTAAGCCAGACATGATATGGTCATTATCATGCCTGGCCGCCTTTACCTTCCCAGATTTCTCTGGTTCCCATTTTTAGAGGCTGGGTGAACCCTGGGGCCATTTTTGGTGTGGTGGTACCAGATAAAAATCCCCACTGCTGGGAGTTGAATCCAGTACCACCAGATTATTAGACTGAGCACCTAATCACTCAGTCAGCCGATATATGACATCAGAGAATATTGTATTGTTTTAAAGCACTTCATTTTTTTCAATGGTAGGGAATGAAATTCCACGCAGTAAAATCTGAATAATAGTACTAAGTGAAGAAACAAAATGTTAAGCAATCCAGCCTTAGTCACAATTACAAAAATGGGATTAGCAAGAATCACATCTGATTCACAATAGTAAACAACTGAAATACCAAGAAAGCATATGCAGTAACAATATGCAAAACAAATTAAACACAGAATATACAGCTGATAGTAATAAACATAAAAATTAAATGTGAAGAAATTATGTTTTTCTTATAATGTGCTGCAAAGTATTTCCATTTTTGTGCATGGTTTCTCTTGACAGCTGTACTCCTTCCGTGTCTTTGTCTCGGTATTTTCAACATTGCTTTACGCAGTTATAATTTTAGTGCTTTAATATTCTGCATGTACTTTGACTTTTCTGATCCCCAGATTTATGAGATTTCACGCTTTTTCCCTTGTGTCATATAATGAAACATACAGGTCCTCTTCACCTGTTGTACATCTCTATGCAGAATGTCGGTGGTTGAGGAGTTTGGTAGTATCAGGTTCTTCCGAAGATCCTTCAATGCACTGCAGTCCAGCAGGTGGTGCTTAACAGTTTCTTCTTCTTGTCTGCTGCAGTGCATGCAGTATGGTGTGTAGTCAGTGGTCACTCTGTGTAAGTGTTTATTGAGGGTGATGTGTCCTGTTCGCAAGCTGACGATTGTGCACTGGTCTCTACGACATAAGCTGTTGGTGTAGTCTCCGGGGTTAGGCTTTGGCAGGTGTGTATATAGGAGGTTTTCAAGGCCTGGAGAGCAGACTGGGAGTCTGAGAAAAATGACAAGATTTTTTGGGTGGGAGGCACTGCATTTATATCTTTCTACTGGCTCAATGGTTGATTTTTCACATCATATATCTAATGACTCTATTATGTTTGCATCACTTTCATATGCAGCTGTGGGTGTTGATTTCATTGCCCCACAAATGAAATGAACAGCTTGGTTCTGGATTCTTTCTACTTGTGTACAAGAGCTCTTTGATGGTGTGACCTGTAGGGGGAGGTTGTAATCTATTATAGATC
This sequence comes from Achatina immaculata, assembly GCA_009760885.1. Taxonomy (NCBI): domain Eukaryota; kingdom Metazoa; phylum Mollusca; class Gastropoda; order Stylommatophora; family Achatinidae; genus Lissachatina; species Lissachatina immaculata. Next base: position 8,171,434 of record CM019703.1, read on the forward strand.
TAACATATCCTGTGTACAGTTGTCTGAGTGTTGCTTTGTCAGCTCCCCAGAATGTTCTTGCAAGTTGCTTGATTAAGTTTAATCTTTTGGATGCTTTTTCCGCTAGTCCTGCCATGAACTTATTAAAGTTCAATTTTCTGTCTAGTTTCACACCAAGGTATGTTGGATTTTTTTCTTTCATGATTCAAGCACCATCAAGGATTATTTTCAGTTCTTTCTTTGCTAGTTTGTTGCTAAGATTGAAGACTATGTAGTTTTACTAACATTGATCTTCAACTTCTAGAAATTGCAATAAGCTGATATGGTGAGGAGGGCTCTATTAAGTCTCTCTGCAGCCAGCTGTAGGTCTGTTCCACTAGTCCATATGACAAAGTCATCAGCAAACATGGCTTTGTGAGTGTTCAATAGGTTGGAGAGGTCATTTATAAAAATTAGGAACAAGCAAGGTGCAGCTAAAAGCAGAACTTTTTGGCAGACCTTCCTCCAGTAACAGCCATACAAACTCAGGTCAATAACTGTAAAACGTTTGACAGTTATTGACCTGAGTTTGTATGGCTGTGTTACTCAGGTAGTTTTTAACCCATTGATACATTTTTCCATGTATGCCCATGTTCAGCATTTTTAACAGTAGGCCTTTTCACCAGACCTTGTTTACAAAGACAGCTACTGAGTTTCTCTCGTGTAAAAAACTGTCTTTTACACTATGAGTGAGGAGAAATAGCTGGTCTTCGGTTCTTGATTCCTTGTGGATGCCTGCCAGGAAGTTATTGAGGGACCCTGAGGATTCCAACCACCAATGCAGCCTGTTGTTAAGCATACATTCTGCTAGCTTACCAGTGTTGGAAGTCAGTGAGATTGGTCTAAAGCTTTTTAGGTTATCTTCTGGTTTTCCTTTTTTCAAGATAGGGCTAACTATGGCTGACTTTCAAGATTTTAGTAGTACTCCATTTTGCCAGGTCTTGTTAATGAGTTAAGCAATGTGGACTTTCCTACAGGGCCCAGATGATGGATCATTTCATTTGATATTCCGTCTGGACCTGGTGCTTTTCTTAGCTGTAGCTTACCCGTAGCACTCTGGAGTTCATGGATGGTAAAGATTTCCTAAAAAGTGAAATGTTTGCCAAGCTAGATTTCTCTTTACTTCTCAGAATTTTTCCCAGTGCCTTGTCACGTACTTTCCTGTTGGAAGATTTGTTGGTAGCAGCAAAGAACTTTGTCTGAGTCACTTGAGAGGACTTGACCAGAGATTCGCACTGGTTTAGGGTTAGTTTGTTTTTTTTCGTAAAATGTTATCTAAGAGTTTCCAAGCCTTCTTTTCTTCAGTTCTGAGGTTGAGATTGCTACATGTTCTTAACCACTTCTCTTTCTTTGCTTTTTTGAGTTTCAAGTCTTACCTCAGATGTTAGTTTATTGTACTCTGTTCTGTTTTCTGGAATAGGTTTTTTTCTCTGAGTTTTTCCTGTCTGCTTTTCTTTTTTTGACTAAGTCTTCCGAGATTTTGTCCAGAAGGGACTATATTTCTTTCTGCATCCTTGGGGGATTGTTTTGTAGGCTACTCCAACTATAGCTTGGATTATGTTGGTGTAGAGTGTGTCAGTGTTTGTGTTATCATTTATTTTTGGTAGGTTTTCATCTGTGTTCTGAATTTTTCCCAATCTGCTTTTCTATAATTCTAGTGAGGGGGTTTTTGTGATCTTTGGTTTCGTGTGTGAGAGATTTGTAGTAGGATGGGGCGATGGTCACTTCCTGTGTCTTCAAGCGCTCTCAGAGTACAATCGTTGTGGATGTCAGCTGAGACAATGGTGAGGTCAGTCCAGTAGCTCTGTGGAGGAATGTTGGTGGGGAAGAGGCGTCTTGCAGTATGTATTATCATGTTTGCTGGTGTTGCAATTGGGGGGGGGGGTGGGTGGGGGCGCAGTGCCACCTGATGTGGACATTTTATAAGGTGACGTCTGGGCACATATTTTTTCTTTTTGTTTCTGACATTTTCATATTGGGGTTTTTGTCCTAAGTCTTTCTTTCATATCCAGGAGGCCTTTTCAGCGAGAAGCTGAGATCAGGCTCCAGTGCAATGCCCGCTTTGAGACGGTTTCACAGAGACACTCTGACTTTAGGATGAGGTATTTAAAAAGCAAATTATAGCAAAGATCAGAGGCAGACAAGCGAGATTTATAGGACATTTCCTGAGAAGAGGAAAATTGAACACACTGGCATCTGAAACAACTGAAGGAAGAAGAGATAGGAAGATAGAGAGAGAAGTTACTGTATGGGCTGCCAGTGTGGCTAGGAAGAAAGTCACTGGCGGTGGATCTCATAATCAAGTCTAAAGACAGGGAATTGTGGAGAGAAATGATTGCCTACACCATGGCACGCCACTTTGAATGAATCCAGTGGGTGCTTCAACAATGTCCATTCCTTGCCACCTTTAGTCTGCTGGCTGCTTTGTTTGCCTCATTCTGATAGCCATTGTTGTGGAGACCCACAGGCTTGTCACGTCCTGGACTCATCAGTTTCCGTCAGATTTTCCTCATCGCCACAGTTGATCTTCATGTCCCCATCTATCCCGACCAGCCCAGTGTGGCCCCAGACCAAGATTTTAGCTCCACCTATTGACAGGTGTGCACTGCCAAAAGCTGGAGGCCCTTCTGTCCTAGGAGGGGTATTTTGTGCTTGTTTCTTCCACAGCCAAGTGGGTTTTCTTAGCATACAGAGGATTTTGTCTGAGTTATCTGACACTTTTATAATAGACAAGAGGCTGCTAGCAGATTTTTCAGTTCTATGTTCCCTCTTTCTTTTAGAGAAATTTCTGTTCCCTAAAAATTCTGCCTTATAAGAGGGTGATAATATATTTTATAACAATAACAAAATAATGTTGGTTACTACAGGAGCATGTCAGAGTTTTTTAAACAGTCAGATCTGATGTTCCCTGCTTCACAAAGACTGTTAAGATAGGTGTGTTCTTAACACAGTTATTCCCAGGGGAACTCTGCATGTAAGAAAACTCTTAAGATTCCAGTCTGATCTTTTGTCTATGTGTACCTAAGCAAATAGTTTGGACTTGTAAACTGTAGAAAACTATAGTACTAGAAGCTTATGTATGTGTAATATGCTACAATACTTTGTTTTTGCACTTATTTTTTCAGTAGAATGAAATGTCATAAAAATATTTGATTTGCAATGCTAATTGAACAAAATAAATGCAAAGAGAGTCTGTCTAATTCACAGTTTTAAAAAAAAAATGAGATTACCACCATCTGACTCCATAGTAATAAATTATTACATGAACTTTGTAATGCTGCCAAGTACTTCTGTTTTTGTAGATGATTTTCTCATGGTGTTGAAGGATATTTTATTTTGTAAAGCACTTCCATTTCTTTTAAACCTATTATCATGTTGTTAGTAGATCAGGTAAGGAATATTATTAGCTGAACATACTGTTAGCTGAACATACTGTTGAAGGGAAAGTTTTGTAATAAATACTTATAATTAAAGTGTAACATTTTAATGAGCCACTTTTTACATTCACTTCAGAGTACTAAATGAATGAATTAAGTGTAATTATTTGTTTAAAGTACTTCATTTCACCATTGGCATAAATTTCAAGCAGTAAAATCTTATTTGCAATAAAACACATGAAATTCCATTAATCTTTTAAAATAAAACCTGCTGCCCAGTTTTTTTTTGTTTTTTTCAAGTGGATGATGAGATACACAGCAGAAAGGTATCTTTCATTGATAAGGACACCTAATATTCTTCATACGTTTTCTGTAGTGGTCCAATGTAGATAAGTGCATCTACATAAAACAGTTTTATAAGTTTTAACAAATTTACAGATGTGAATGAAGCATAATCAGTCAGAAAACTCACTTGAAACATGTACTTATGATCTTTGTAAAGTGATCTCTTTTCTCTGCTTTTAAATTAAATTTTTCCACATAAACCAGGAAATTAAAAAAAAAAAACAAATAAATAAATCCTTAGTTTCCTATCATTTTCTCAAATGGAAAAATGGTGGTGAGGAAGACAAATACAGTTTTTTTTTTTTTCCAACTCTTTGCTGAAGCAGGGTCATTCATGCATTACTTCTGCCAGAAAAAAGCAGTGGGCCACTGAGGCCCTATTATGAATGCCAGTGTTGGTTATATGACAAAATAAGTAACACAGTAACACAAAATAGTAAATAAACGCATGAATAAAGCAAATTCAAACAGACAAACTAATGTGGCATATTCACTTTTAATGTTTCTCTGGGTAAGTATGTGATAAAGGTCTTTTCTGAGTATAGATTTGACAGTGACAGTTAGAGACCTCATGAAATATTTAAGAGACTTTTGGGTGTAGACCTAGAAAAGAGTATATAATAATGAATTTTGTAATTGGACAAAGAAAATGCTACAGAAATCATTTAAAAGCACTAATAAAGTTTCTTCTAAGGCAGAAAGATTAGGTTAGCTGAATATTCTTGATGTTTAATACAAAAAACCTGCCTGTGTACATGGAATGGATTTCTGGGATTTGCTATTTATTTAGAAGATATGTCACATATGCATTAGTTTCATCAACATAAAGTCTACTGAAACCTCACTCTACAAACATAAGAGCTTAAAACAGACCAGAGGAAAATAATGTAAATTTAAAATTAGAAACCAGAACATATATGAAAACATCTTGCTGATCATGGGATTCATGAAGACAACCTGTCTCTTGTCTTGATAATTGAGCCTGTTTATACTGAATACAGAAGTTGGTATATCTCCAACCAATAAGGTAAATTTAAATGTTGCTATGATAATAAATCTCTAAAACAGATAAATGCTAGAGAACTTTGACTATGCTGTAGTGAACCATATGGGAATAGGACAAGTTCTTGTTCAGATTTCACACATTGAGATAGGATAAGTTCTTGTTCAGATTTCACACATTGAGATAGAATAGGTTCTTGTTCAGATTTCACACATGGAGATAGGATAGATTCTTGTACAGATTTCACACATTGAGATAAGATAGGCTCTTGTTCAGATTTCACACATGAAGATAGGGAAGGTTCTTGTTCAGATTTGGCCTGTAGGCCCTGTGATGTAGTCATCCAGCTAAACTGTCAATACAAATAAAGACAGTGCATTTTTACAAATATGACAGCATGATAAATAATCAAGTGCCGTGCTGCGTGGCGTAGGCGATCATTTCTCTCCACAATTCCTTATCTTTAGACTTGATTATGAGATCCGCTGCCGGTGACTTTCTACCTAGCCACACTTACGGCCCATCCAGTAAAATCTCTGTCTGTCTTCCTCTGTCTCTTATTCCCTCAATTTTTTCCATTTGCCACAATGTGTTCCAATTTTCCTCTTCTCAGAAAACATCCTACAAATCTTGCTTGTCTGCCTCTGATCTTTGCTGTAATTAACTCCAGCCTCTCTTAAGACTTCTTCATTGGTTATCTTAGCTGTCCATGGTATCTTCAACATCCTTCTTATGAACCACATTTCCATGGTCTCCATTTCTCGCTGTAGTCTCTTATTCATGGACCATGCCTCACATCCATAAAACAAAATTGGCTCAATGTAACGTTTAAGTACTTGGAATCTTGTTTCCATTGATATAGATATGTTGCACAAGATGTTTCTCATTTTCTGGAGTGCTGACTTGGCCTGACCACGTCTGCTTATGATAAATTTAAATAATTTTAAAATGCTGTAAATTGTTGGTTGTTTTTTTCACCAAGAGTATGAGACTAATCAACAATCGAGTAAGTTAATCAACTCTCTAATCTATTCAGTTCTTAGCAGTAATTGAGTTTTTGAAAAAGTCCTCCTGCAGTTTTATCAACATTTTCTTCACTTTAGGATGTGAAAAAAAAATGAATAGAGAACCAACCAAAGCAAGTGAACTTTATATTACTGCTTATGCTAGTGGTTTCATATAAACAGTAGAAACAATAAGTCATGATGGATGCAGTAGAGTCAGAAGTAATTTTGAGTGAGGTCAGAGTCAGTAGAAATGAAGGATTTATGAGTCAAAACAGTGGAAAAATAGGAGCCAAAGGTTTGGTCTTCAGATTCCAAAAAAGCTGGAGCAGGTTTCATTTGCTTTTAGAGGAACATCTTGAAAGGCCTCTTGAAAAAAAAATTACAACAAAAGTAAAATTTTACCAGAGTGGCATCCGCAATACACTTCTGTGCAGAGCAGTATGTTGGAGGATAGCAGAGAAGAAAATGACCAGTGTTCTCATGTCACACATGCTGCCTGAGAAAGATTCTGGAAATGTTTTCAGTGATACCAGTAAAAGACCTATTCATTTAAAGTACACAAGAAGTTTTAAACATAATTATAACAAAATAACACTGGGCATGATTAGTCACATATATAGGAAGGGCCTAAATACTATTTCTAGCTCACAGTCACAGCAAAAGTGACAGTGGAAATAGATTAGTCATGTACTAAAAAAAGGACCCAAACACTGTTTTCTAGATGAGCGACAATGGATTTCAGAGGATGAGAAGTTAGCTAAGGAGCTGAGGTCAAGATGGCACAACTGGGACGTGAAATGAGAAATGCGGAGAATTTGTTGCTGTGTTAAGATATTGCTGATGTCTTGAACATCGACTGCTTCTGTCAGCATCGGAGAACACGGATGAATTGATATTAATGGCGTTTTTAATGGCATGAATCCTGCTTATGCAAGACTAAATAAATGAAATCTTAGCATTGAAAAATTGTAATCAAAATGAGTTAAATATGTATTAATGTATATATTGAGAAGGAAAAGGATGTATTATGTATATACATTGGGAAGGGGAGAGTAGGGGAAGCTTCCAGTTAAAAAAAAAATAACACAAATGTTGCAGGTGTTTCAGCAGTTATTATTTGTTTAATTCTAAAGGATAAACATTGCTGCATACATGATAAGAGAGAGAGGAGGTTGAACATGCTGTTTTTGTGACCTGTTCCGTTTGTTGCTGCATTGAGAGGTCAAAAGGAACAATGATCTTATTGTTTAGTTTTTTTAGATGAGAAAAGAGGAACTGATTAACCCATTCCAGTTCTGTGTCAGAACTTTAATAGACAAACTGGTTTTGGTGTTGCAGTCCCATGTCAGAATTTTGTCACACAAGTGGCTCTATTCAAAAACAGATTTAATGATGTGTTAAATAAAAAAAAATAGTTCAGCTTAGTTAACCAGTTCTTGAATTTTTATATAAGCGTCAGAGCACACAAAATGAACAAATATCAAGTTGGATTCTAAAGTAGTGATTCTTTTGTGATATGTATAAACCTTATCTGTGATATCTTATATCCTTCCAGTGCCATTAACATCACATAGGGCTCGCAAGGTAGTTTGCCAATTTTTCCTGTCTTCGGCGAGTCTTTCAGGTTTTTATGCCTATTAATTTGGCCTTCTTAACATTGTCCTCTTCAGAGTTTCACACGGTCTGCCTCTTTTTCTTTGGCCTGTTGTGTTCCATCTTATAGCTTGTTTTGGGAATCTCTGACTGTTTCTTCTCATCACATGACCAGCATATGTCCATCTCCTTTTCCTGATCACCCATGAGACTGGTTGTTGTTCAGTCATCTGTCTTATCTCTGCATTGTTCTTGAATTCGTTCCACTTGATGCCGAGTATTTTCCTTAGGCATTTGTTTTCAAAAGAGTCTAATTTCTTGTCTATATCTTTAGTTGTTTTCCAGCTTTCACATTTGAATTGAATAGTCTTAACTTGTTTTTTGTGCTTATAACTTTTGAATTCCATATGTTCTCAAGATTCTTGAAGATCGATGCTGCTTTTGCAATTCTAACTTCCGTTCTGGTGTCACCATCCTGGTCTGTGTAGCTGCCAAGGTATGCAAATTGATTGACTTCTTCAATATTTCTTCTATGTGAATTTTTCCATTTTGATTAATGGGAAGTTTCATTATTTTTGTTTTGTCCTTGTTAATTTCAAGTCCTATTTTGCTAGCTAGTGAAGACAGGCTATCTGTTGTTTTTTTTTTGCATGGAATTCACATTGTTACTGATAAGAGTTATGTCATCAGCAAAATCAAGATCTTCTAGTTGGGTCTCATGTACCCAGTCAATACCTGTGTTACCTGTGCAGCATTTTTTCATTATGAGGTCTGTTGTAATTCCAAAAAGCAATGGATACAGTATACATCCTTGTTTCACACCTGTTTCAATCTGGAACCATTCTCTCATCCTTTCTTCTGTTTTGACTGCACAAACGTATCCATTGTATAAGTCCTTAATGGTGTTGACAGCTTTAGATGGTATTCCATATAGACTTAAAATTCTCCACAATGAATCTCAGTGTATGCTATCAAATGCCTTTTTAAAGTCTAGAAGTTCAGTGTTAGTGGTTTCTGCTTTTCAATATGTTCTTCAAGTAAAAGTTAAAGGTAAAATCTCAATTTCCATGCCATTAAAGCATATTGGGGATATGGTGTTAGGCCCATATTTCCAAGACCATTGGCATATGAAAGTGTGATGTGGTCACATTTACCTTCCCAGATTTCTGTTGCACCCATTTATAGTTTGCACCCATTTTTAGAGGCTAGGTGGACCCTGGGCATTTTTGATCCCACTGCTGGGACTTAAACACAGTACCACTGGATTAGTAAACTGAATGCCTAACTACTCAGCAAACCAGGCAGCCTCATCTGTGAAAGAACTTACAAAAATTGTTTTTAATTTGTTTGTATGGATTGTGAGTCTACTACACTGTTCTTATAATGTTAGGAGTTAGAAAATTTTCTCACCAGCTCCATAGATCTGAAAAAAATCACGTAGGAGATTATTGAAGTATGTTTGTATGGTTCTTCTTCACCGATCACTCACAAAATGCTGTAGCTTATCTCTGGTGCTCCATACCATTGTATAGTTTTTGTAGGGGGCTGAGATCTAACCAGGTCCTTGGCATGAGTGGGTTTTGTAGATGGCATGTCTAGAGAATATTTGTTTTCGCTGTCTGTGCCTCTTTTCTGCAGGCACCTACGTCTGTTGAGCCGGTTTTCAGCTTGTGATATAGATAATGTCTCCACCTCCAGTGTCCTGTCATCAACTAGAAGATTGTAACTTGGTTTCTTGAGACTTTTTAGTATTCATCATTTATTTGTGTGATTTTGAGAAAAGCTGTCAGGCCAGATGAAAGGCACTTTCATTTTCACACAGGCTACAAGGAGAGCAAAAATGAGTGTTACCGAAGGTGGCCAGGACTACCAGAATGCTGTTACTGTAGTAACAGGGTGATGTTTGACAGATAGGTTAACAGGCTAGGTCTAGTCATGGTCCTCTTGGGGCATAATGTGTCTAGAAATGACCTTTTCTCTCTTTCACCTTGTCAGGGTGGATAAATCTTGCACACCTGTGTGAATCAATGCTCAGGGTGATATTTAGACAGTCTAAATAAAATGAGAACTAGCACATTTCTAACCTAGTCTGTATCTTTAAATTATAGAGTAACTTCCTTCCGGTTTATTTCTACTAAAATTTCTCATCAGAAAGTATTCTGGCAGAGCTTAGAAATTAATTCAAGGGTGAAAAAGCAATCCATTGTATTCTATTCCCTATCCCTTACAATACATGGTTTTAAACACCTGCTATGTGCTGATTGCTAATAACAAATGTTCACGGTTCTAGGGAAGTAGCAGGAGGACCTAATCAACTGCTTATGAAGTAATCCTCAATTTCATTTCAGGTAACAAAATGACTTCACCGCTGTCCAGCATTTTCACATTCACGAGCCCAGCTGTGAAAAGACTTCTGGGATGGAAGCAGGGTGATGAGGAGGAGAAATGGGCAGAGAAGGCAGTAGATTCTCTTGTCAAAAAGCTGAAGAAAAAAAAAGGTGGGCATATGTGCCCAGTATGTATATGTGTATGTAAATGTATATGCAAAAAAAAACCCCCACTTGAATGTGTTTTCCAGTTGCTTACAGTTAACTCAGGCTCTTCTAATTGTCAAAGTTAGAAAGCCTTCAGCATTTTCTGTTTCGGTTTTTTTTTTGTCATGGTTGTTTGGTTCAACTGTTTGTGGTTTATTCTGTTTTCCATCTGCATGTATAAGACAGTAATAAATTCTTTAAAAAAGGCTCTTGTTTTTTTTTAAATAAAAGGATTAAAGCTTGCCTGAAGCAAAACAACATAGTTTTGTTAATGACAGTTTTAAAAAAGCCTACCTCAAATCCCAACTTTTTTTTTTTTTTTTTAGAAATAAGTTAGAAAGGAAGTATTCCTTACACATTTATGTTTATTGGGTAGTGCAGTAAAACAGTTAGATGTTAACAGAAAATGTTTGTTCATAAAGACACAGTGTAGATTTTATAGAAAATGTTTGTTCATAAAGACACAGTGACACATTCAAGTCGATGAACAGTTCCAACATCTTGAAAGTTTCATGAATTTATAGCTTAATTATTTCCCATCTCTTTGAAAGTATATATATATATATATATACACATATATACACACACAGACATATATATATATATATACACACACATATATACACACACACAGAGACATATACATATATACACATACATGTGTGTGTGTATCACCTAGATGTACTAGGCATCAGTGAAATGCAATGGCCAGAAGCAGGGAAAAGATCGGACCAAAACCGTAAATTAATAATACATTCAGCCAGAGACGATGGGAAATACCAAGAAGAGGTAGATATATATCATTCAAAAAAAGAAATACAACAAATGCAATGTTGCGATTTAAACTGAAGTTTGCTGATCAGACAAAGGCAGATTGTCTGAAACGTTCACTTGGACATCAGTTTCACGTGCTGACCTGAATTGTACTCAGCAGATGAATCATGAGCATAGAAAAGTGACACTAGCCAAAACAGCATTTTTTACAGTAACTCATGACAGGTTCACTAGAATCCCATGAAACCTACTGTACACAGAACTCACTGACCATGTTATTGAATGCCTATAAAAGATTGACGCTCATCGAAACAATTCATTTGAAAATTCATTGCCCAAGTATGGCTCATCTCACTACAGAACAATGACTCATCACCATTGGACGTTTACAGACTGGACAGTCACAAAGTGTAGTGGCCACTGTTTCCTCTAAGCTGCGCAGCGACACACTGAAAAAAAATCATACCGCGCACAAAATTTTTGGAGCTGCCCAAAAAAGAAAACTGAAACTGGTACTTTTATTTTCCAGTTTCCAGATGTTACTCTGTGCTGTAATGGCAATCAAGAAAAATACAATGATGGTACATGTTTTTTCTTTACTGTTTCTTTCTTTTGAGAAATTACTTTCGGATCGGATGTTTCAATGGTCTTTTATCACATAGTTTTGGTAGTACTAAGGTTGGGGATTCGATTCCGGCTGGAGGCACCCCAGTCACCCAGCTGTAGAAATGGGTACCCGACTTCTTCTGGAGTTGAGGAAGGAAAGGTGGCCAGATATGATACTGACTATATCATCCTCTGGTGTGCTGACAGGTCAAGGAAAATATGGGCACTAACACCATATTCCTATGTGACTCAAAGGCATGACAGGATTACCTACCTGCCCTTTGGTAGTACTGTCGCAGAATCACTGAATAAATAAACAAGAAATCATCATTGCAATTAACTAAATATCAGTAAGTGAAAAGTGCAGCAAATTTATCCTGTCATTAAATCTACAGGCCTTTATGGCATGTGTGTGTGTGCGTGCGTGTGTGTGTGTTTTACCACACATATTTGCATAACTAATACTTTTTTGCACATGAGCTGAACATTTTGCACACATACTGCAAACCTTTAGAGTGAACATTGGTAGTGGTCAGACAATTTAATGTGGTTAGAAGCATCATTATTTTCCTTTGGAGACAATTTCAAGAAACTAGGTCGTTGCAGACCCCGTGCAGTTGAAGACCCATACTCACAACTCCTGCCGAGGGCCACTTCATATGGCTGCATCACCTCAGGAATCGATTTGCATCTGTGTTCTCAACAGTCCAGTCAATGACAGCAGCTCATTGAATTTCAGATCAAATGGTCAGGAACCAGCAGCATGTCGCTGGTCTTTGGGCTAGAAGACCCTACAGAGGTGTTGTTCTTACGGACCAGCATTGCCAGAACTGATTGCAGTGGGCGAACGAGCATCGTCAGTGGACTGTTGAGAATGATTGGAGAAGGGTTTGGTTTAGTGATGAATCATTCTTTCTGCTCCAGCGACACGATAGACAGAGAAAAGTTTACCGCAGAGTCCATGAGTGCTGCGCTGAGAACTGTGGATGAGGCTACTCCACATGGTGGTGGAGGTGTACTGGTGTGGCTGCACCAGGATCGATTTTTCAGCAGGATAACGCTAGACTTCATGTGGCACAAGTCATCACCCAGTTCCTCGCTGACAGCAATGTACAGACCATTTCATAGACATGAACCCAATACAACACTTATAGTATGAACTCAGCAGACAAGTCTTCCAGCGAGACATAGCGCCAACCAATCTATGACAGTCACAAAGAATAAAAGTCCAAACCAAATTTAATGAACATCATTTCATGTTAAAGTCTTAAATTTTTTCATACCAAGATTTAAACATTAATTCCGTAAAATAAAATTTTGGTACAAGTTTGAAATTTGGTGTCCGTTACGACTACAATAGTGTTGCGCTTCTGTTTTTTTTAACAGTATAATTATGTCAAGTGTAGCAGCAAAGAGCCTTACAGAATGGGAACCAGTGATCAGTCATATATTAAGAGGATGGTACAAAATAAGGCACAGAAGAATGACAATCATACAATGCTATGCACCCATGAATGATGCAGATGATGAAATAAAGAATATTTCTGTCACCAACTACAAGTCGTTAACAAAGTGCCTAAACACGATATCTCAATTGTTATGGGAGACTTCAACACTAAGGTAGGAAAAGATAACACTGACATCGAAAAGTAATAGGGAAAGAAGGAATTGATATGGTAAATCAGGATGGAGAAAGATTAATTGAAATATGTCTAACAGAGAGCATGGTCATTGGAGGAACAGTATTTCCACACAAAGAGATACATAAAACAACATGGATATCTCCAGATGATGTAACCAGATATCAGATAGATCACTTTTGTATTAGAAAGCAATATATAACGTCACTGATATAGCATATAGGGGTGCAGACTTCAACAGTGATCACAATCTGTGTATAGGGAAAATAAGACTAAAACTGAAAAGCCAACATAAGAAAGCAATACTCAGAAAGATAAACAGCCACAGCCTACAGGAAGAAAATACTAACATTAATTCCAATTTAGAACTTACCAAACAGTTCACAGTACTCAGTGAGGTAGACGAGACAGATATAGAAGAATTATGGAATTCTTACAGCACTGCCATAATCACATCAGCAAAAACAAGTTCTGGACTGCAAAAAAACAAGTAGAAAAGCATGGATATCAGATAACATGGAAATACATATATGAAAGATGAGCAGCCAAATTAGCCATGTTGAATGTAAAGACAGATCTTGGAAGAGGTTTGGCAAAAGCGACATACAAAGAGCTAACAATAAAGTAAAAAGTTCACCTGACAGTATGATGAAAGAAGCAGAGAAGACAGCAAAAATGTGAGACAGCAAAACTCTATATAACATGCAAAAGAGGCTAACGGGTACTATTGCGTCCAAAGAAAGACCAATCTTTAGCAAAACAAGCACCCTATTAACATCAAGTAAAGATCAAAAACAAAGATGGGCTGAACACTTCCAAAAAATACTTAATTGGTCACACCCAAATGAATTAATAAAACTTGAACCACATCCAAATGTCAGCCTAGATGAAATTACATTGAATAAAATTGAAGCAGCAGTGAATCTAATGGCTAACAACAAAGCTGCAGGTGAAGATGTAATAACAGCCGAAATGTTAAAAGCTATTAACAGTGACAACATAAACCAACTACAGAGAATGCTTCATAGATGAAAGAAGAAAAGGTCCCTTCTAAATAAAAAGGGAATCGTTAAAGTACCAAAAAGAAGGAAAAAAAGGGCAACCTTAGCTACTGCAATAACTGGAGAGGAGTAACCTTACTATCAGTTGTGTCAAAAGTATTTTGCAAAGTTATTCTGAATAGAATTAAAGATATAGTGGATACTGCAATGAAGGAAGAACAAACAGGATTTCGAAAAGGGAGAAGCTGCCTCGAACAGATCTTTACTCTAAGAATAATACTTGAAGAACATATTGAAAAGCAGAAACCATTAATCCTGAACTTCATAGACTTTAAAAAGGCATTTAATAGCATAGATTCATTGTGGAGAATTTTAAGAATATATGGAAAACCAACTAAAGTTGTCAGCATCATTAAGGATCTCTACAATGGATATGTTTGTGCAGTTAACACAGAAGAAGGAATGAGCGAATGGTTCCAGATTGAAACAGGTGTGAAACAAGGATGTATATTATCCCCTTTGCCTTTTGGAATTGCAATAGACCTCATAATGAAAAAATTGTGCACAGGTAAAATGGGGATTGATTAGTTACATGGGACCCAACTGGAAGATCTTGATTTGCAGATGACATAACTCTTTTCAGTGGCAATGCGAATTCAGTGCAAGAAACAACTGATGCCGTCTTCACTGGCTATTAAAATGATCTTGAAATTAACAAGGAAAAAATGAAAATATTGAAACTTCTCATTAATCAAGAAGGAAAAATATATGTAGAAGGAACAGTTGTTGAAAAAGTAAACCAATTTGCATACCTTGGCAGCTATGTAGACCAGGATGGTGACACCAGAAAAGAAACAGCATTGACCTTCAAAAATCTTAAGAACATATGGCATTCAAAAGTTATAAGCACAAAAACCAAGTTAACACTATTCAATTAAAATGTAATTTACATTTATGCATGTGAAAGCTGGAAAACAACTAAGGAAATAGACAACAAATTAGACGTTTTTTAAAACAAATGCCTAAGGAAAATAATCTGTATAAAGTGAAATGAATTCGAGAACAATGCAGAGATAAGGCAGATGAGCAAACAACAACCTGTCTCATGGGTGATCAGAAAAAGAAGAATGACATATATTGGTTATATGATGAGAAGAAACAATCAAAGAATCCTAAAACAAGCTATCAAATGGAACATAACGGGCCGAAGAAAAAGAGGTCGACTGCGTGAAACTTTAAGGAGGACATTGTTAAGAGAGGCCAGTTGATGAGGTTGAAAAGCTCGCTGAAAACAAGAAAATGTGGCAAACTACCATGCGAGCCCTAAGTGATGTTTAATGGCACAGGAAGGATGTAAGATGTAAGAAGGTATATATTATGTGTGTGTGTGTGTGTTTATATCCTTAGAATACTTACAGTAGAGGGTGATTCTGGTCAGATTTAAGAAATAAGATATATATGGAGATATGTGACCTTTGGTTGTAAAATAAACAGTTCATTGTTTTAAGCTTGTAATTTTTCCGCATATTTCAGAAGAATTAATAATGATGGATAATTTGACCATGTGAATATTTTATGTGTTGTTTCCTTCTTCATCAAGGAGCCCTGGAGGATTTGGAGAAAGCTCTTTCATGTAAAGATGCTCGTACAAAATGTGTTACGATTCAGCGTTCACTTGATGGGCGTTTGCAAGTGTCTCATCGTAAAGGTCTCCCGCATGTGATTTACTGTAGAGTATGGAGGTGGCCTGATCTGCAATCACATCATGAGCTGAAGCCATTGGATACTTGTGAATATCCATTTAGTGCAAAACAGAAGAGGTCTGCATTAATCCATACCATTATCGAAGGGTAGAAAGTCCAGGTGAGTCTAAAGAGAGATTCAAAAGATCTATAATTCATATAATCAAATATGTCATTTAGAATACACAAAATGTCCTACTAAGTGAATGTTTATACACATTCATGTAATCTGATATACCTTTGAGAATACCCATATGTGCTATATAAATGAATATGTGATAGAGTGTTACAAAAATGGAATTGAAATTGCAGAGAAAATGCCTTGAATGTGTCTTAACAGATTTAAATCTTCATTGCTAGATTTGATTGGAAGATTTGGACTTGCATTAGTCTATAAGGCTACTGCAAAAATACGGAGAAAATTGCCTTCATGGCAGAAGCTTGATATTTTAAATTCTGAAGAGAAAAAAAAAGATAAAAATTAAATTTAATAACAAAAATAATTAAAAAACAAGAAAGAACATGGCTGTCTTTAGCTGAAGTCTGAGCTTCCATTCATACATCAGAATTTGATTTTCATTGTTTTAATTCAACTTTCCTGTTCAGATGTATCATAATTCTGGTTTTTTGTGTGTATTCCACAGTTTTACCCCCCGTACTGGTTCCTAGATACAGCGAGTACCCAGCCCATGGAGCTCTGCCCCCATTCCAGCAGATTCCTGAACCATCAATGCCCCACAACATGACCTATCCATTTCCACAGCAGCATTCACCACAAACACCGAGTTCAGGCCCTGGTAGTCCCTTTGGTCTTCCTGGTAAGATTTTTTTTATGTCCTGAATGTTTTGGGAATTTACTAAAATAGTTTTCTTTATTTTGTATTTTTTTTTTTTTGGTTTGTATTTTTTCATATTTCATCACAGCTTTCACTGGGCTGAAACTTCCTGTGGGAGAACAAGAGATAATTAACATTTTGAATGCCCCTGCTTGACATATTCTGGTGGTTTATTTAACTTTAGGGATACTTCAGAATTATTTTGGAATCGTTCTTCACATGTTATTTTTAGTCAAAGACCTTTCATTACGGTGTTTAAAATTGATCAGTGAAAGTGAAGGAAATAATGGTAAATGAATATAGATTGTAGTTTTTTTTATGTTGTTTTAAAAATGTCAGATACATTTTACAGTTTCTAACTGTACTGTACCATTAATTCAGCTACACTTAACATTCCAATTCTCCACAATCATATTGTCTCTTTAGGAAGTTCTGCCCTTTCCTCACCTGTAACTTATATTCCAAAACCTTCAACATATTAAATTACGAACCCTCTAACCCAACCATATTTATCTATTCCATCCAGCCTTTTCTTGGCTTGATTACCGCTGTATACTAGCTTTTCCTCTTTCCCCACCCCCTCTTTACTACCAACCTATTACATTCACAATACTCCACCACATGCATATCTTGGACACAGCTTCTTGCAAGTCACAGCTAAACGCTTCATTTTTTTTTCCCACTATTTTTTTTTTCCATTCTTATTTGTTGTAAATCATTCATTTAAATTTATATTTTGTCTTCTTTCCTTGTCCTGTGTGTTTTTGTATGATTAAGGTGTAAACTGAAATGTTGCAATTTGTGCTCTGAAATGTTGCAATTTGTGCTCTGTAACTGATCTTCTTCTTCTTAACGCAATTCTGTAACTGATAAAATTCTTCCTACTTTTGTTTCAGATAGTCTTAACATTTTGTCATCACAGCTTTGCTGCAGTGGCTTTGTGTATATTTGCACATTTTTATAGCCAAAATATGTTAAAAGTGAAGGGGAGCTACAGGCTCTTCTGGACATCGTGGTTCATAAAAGTAAAGGTCTCAGTCTGAACAAAAAGAAGACTGAAGTGATGGTCATCTCAAAAAAAGAATACCACCAAAATGTAGCATTACCATCAAGGCACAAATCTAAAATAAATTGATAGATTCAAGTACTTAGTAACGATTATAACAACTGATGGGAAATGTCACAATGAAATAAAAAGCAGATGTGCTCAGGCCAAGTCAACATTCCAGAAAATGACACACCTTGTGCAACAGATCCATATCAGTGAAAACAAGATTCCAAGTACTTAAATGTTACATCAAGCCAGTTCTGTTTTATGAATGTGAAGCATGGTCTATGAATAAGAGAGTACAGTGAGAAATGGAGGCCATGGAAATGTAGTTTATAAGAAAGATGTTGAAGGTACCATGGACAGCCAAGAAAACCAGTGAAGAAGTCTTAAGAGAGGCTGGAGTTAAAAAGCAAATTATGGCAAAGATCAGAGGCAGACAAGCGAGATTTGTAGGACATTTTCTGAGAATAGGAGAATTGGAATACATTGTGGCAAATGAAAAATTGAGGGAAGAAGAGACAGAGAGAGAAGTTACTGGATGGGCTGTCAGTGTGGCTAGGAAGAAAGTCACAGATGGTTCTCATAATCAGCACAAAAGACAGGGAGTTGTGGAGAGAAATGACCGCCTATGCCATGCGGCACAGCATTTAGTTAGTTATAGCCAAAAACTATTTGTATGTTACAGTTTTTACTGTTCTTTGATCATGTTAAAAAATTTCCCTTATTAAACCAAGTAGTTTTTTTTTTCTACTGTTTTATTTGCCTAGTTTAAAAATTTCCTACAAATTATGTTTTTCCTCTACCTACATTCACATTTATGTTTTATAAAGAAATGAACAGAGAATGTATTTACAGTGTTAAAAAAATGTCTTTTAGTAATGGAAACTGTGGTCAGCAGTAGGTCATAAGAGTTACAAGTTGATCTTAGGGTGATTCTGCATCTTACTCCATCTTTTTTTCCCATGATGCTCGAGATTTTTGGTTCGAGTGAAATGTGGTTCTTAGATTCCGAAGACTGAATTTGTAAACTGGATGTTGTATGTAATTATTTGAATGTTGTATTAATTGATGTTGTATGTAATTGGATACTGTGATATTCTGCCAGAGTCTTGGCCTTCTTGTTAGTGCTGTACAAAGCTGTAGCTGCTGATTCTTAGTTTTAGTTTGTTTATACTTCATTTCACAGTTGCTGTCATCTGGTTGTTGTATAACAGTTTTGTGAGAAAGAAAATAAACTAGGTAATTTGTTGTTTACCTAAGAAAACTTTGTCATGAGACTGCACTTTCAGAGTTGGTTTTTCTAAGTAATCTTTAGTATAGGATAAGAAGATGATATAAATTGAAGTTAGTAATTGGAAAAATAGTTCTGACTTGATTACATTTATTATCTTTGAGATTGTCCTGTTAGGGGAATAAAAAGTATAAAAACACACTCCCTCATCCTCCCGCAGCTGACACGCCACCACCGGCTTACCAAGCCCATGATGAGAGTCAGAATCAGAATGGACCTCAGCCCATGGACACCACCCATCAGCCAAACCCTGCACATTCAGGACCCCCTGCTCCAAACCCAGCCTTCTCGCTTTCGAAACTTGGACCCAGAATCACAGGTCAGAGATGTCATTTTGGAACAGGTACAATGGGATAAAAGATGAGATTTTTTTAAATAGACATAATGATTTATTTTATACCTTCTTATAATAGCTTTTTATTTTATAGTTTCCTAATGCGTATAATTTCTTATAATAATTTATTTTATAATATTGTGTACTTTCATTTTTTAAAAATTAACGCAAATGGAAGAAAGATTGCATTTTATAAATAGACATAGTGACAGATCAGTTTTAAGAATTTATGAAGATGGTCTGAGTGAGAATATAGAATTCAAAATCTTCAGAAATCGTAGAAAACTGGCATGTTTTGCTTTGTGATGCTCTAGCAGATAAGCAACCAGTAAACTACCAGGAACCTCACTACTGGTGTAACATTGTCTACTATGAACTGAACAACCGTGTGGGCGAGCAGTTTCAAGCATCATCCAACAGTATTGTTGTTGATGGCTTCACCGACCCTTCTCGGACAGACCGTTTCTGTTTGGGTCTCCTGTCAAATGTCAATAGAAACTCCACTATCGAGAATACACGGCGACATATAGGAAGAGGTATGTCTTATTTTGTTCATAACATTTGTTTGTAATGAAGTATAAGGTGCCATTGTTTATTATGTTATAATTTTTTATATCCTGGATGATAGAAGAGGAAATCAAAACATTGTTATGAAGTGGATGTTGATAAACTGTAAAGTGGTGATGTGTAACATGATCATCATTAAAATAATGACCTGTATATGGTTTTCTGTATTTCAGGAGTTCACTTGTACTATGTAGGAGGTGAAGTCTATGCAGAATGCTTGAGTGACAGTAGCATCTTTGTACAGAGTCGCAACTGTAATTACTCACATGGATTTCACCCAACCACCGTATGCAAAATACCACCAAACTGTAGTCTCAAGATCTTCAATAACCAGGTGAGTATCTGACTTTTTTTGGTTAATGTCATCTTCAGTAACCAGGTTAGCATCTGAGTTTGATGAATATAATCCTCGGAATCCAGATTTAGTATCAGATCTTTTGTTAATGCTATCTCCAATAAACCAGGTTATTATTTGATCTTCCATCTGTTAATGTCACATGTAGAGGTAATAGTACCAGATAAGTGTGGGTGATATAATTAGACTTGCTAATGTTTGATATTGGTAATTTGAACTCATTACTTGCAAAGTGAGCTTCAAAACACACAGGCATTGTTTGTGGTATGAACTTTTCTTTTTTGTTTAATGTGGGTGAGAAAATGTCTTCTACCTGTCAGAACCAACAAGACTTGGTCAGTTGAGGGTACAGAACTGATGAATCATTTCTATTTAAAGCCATCTTGTCCATGCTTTTTCTGCCTCAGAAGGGTGAGGTGTGTCAGACTGTGCTGCACACATGGCTAACACAGACTTCAGTTCCCACATATAAGGGTCTTTAACTGAATTAAAACATCTTTCTATTGTGACTAGTTTTCTCATCAGCCTGGTTGATATGTGATATCTCAGTCCCTATCCACAGCTTAAAGATCTTTTGCCTTTTTTTCTGTAGGATACTTTTATGAAAGGCATAATATCCTATACCCCATCTGATTTGATTACAAGTTCTTCCCTGTGACATCAGATGCCAGGCCATACAAGCAACAGCAGATCAGTTCAGCAATCATAGAGAAAGGACAGGAGTGAATTGAGCCAACATCATAAATGCATTAAAAGAGGCTAGTTAGACAAAAGACCTCACTGACAGCTGTATCTGTGTTAAAGAATAAAAGAGCTGGGGGGGTGAAACTTGGTATGGCAAAACATGAATGGCAAATTAAAAGCACAGAAAGACAGTCATTCCAATATAGGATGTGTGTTATCATTCACTGGTATGCAGGTGGAGGTTGAAATGTCCAGAATGCTAAGATGTCTGCCTGTCCATTGAGAATATCTAGTTCACATTTGCTGTGAAAATAATTCAGGCAAGCTTCTAAGAGACATTCTTCTTCATGGGAAGAAAGGCATATCATGATTAATCTTTGCATTGTGGACTAAGTTACAGGTAAAATGTAAGAAATATAAAGAATTGAGGAATTATATAATCTGAGCAGTTAGACTTTATTACATCTGATTCTAACCAGCTTTAAATTAAAAAAACATTTTTGTAAACCTTCGTCAGGAATTTGCAGCACTGTTGTCTCAGTCAGTGAACCATGGATTCGAGGCTGTTTATGAGCTGAACAAAATGTGCATCATCCGCATGAGCTTTGTCAAGGGCTGGGGAGCTGAGTATCACAGGCAGGATGTCACGTCAACTCCATGCTGGATTGAGCTGCATCTGAATGGACCTCTTCAGTGGCTGGACAAGGTCCTCACACAAATGGGATCACCTATGAATCCCATCTCATCTGTGTCATGACCCACCAAAAAACCATGCATATTTTTTGTACATATTTTTTTTTCACATAATGAGTACCCTCTCATCTTGTGTACGTCATTACTCAACACTTTTTATCTGCTGTGTCATAATAATTTGAACTCGTAGAGGATGTTTTCCATTTCATCAGAGATGCCACATTTTAATGTATTTCATAAATCACTGAAATTGACAGTGCCAAAGCTTCATTGTCATGCCTGCCAAAAAAAAAAAAAAAGACTAAAAACACATATTGGACATTAGGGATGCAGATTGCTGTGGCTTTTTATTTGATTGTTTTTCTGTTGGTTTTTTTTTTTTTAGCTCAAATTATGTTTTTTAAAAAAAACCAAACTTTGCGATTGCAATAAACAGTCCCCACACATGCGTTGTTGGGCATTATAATGCTGGGTATTATTCATAACATTGCACAATATATATATATATATACAAAGTAAACTATGGAATGCTTACCGGCAACCTTTTACTTACATCATCCATCCTGTAAAGTCAGAAAGTGGTACTTTTGTTTGCCATAAACTGTCGATATTCATTTACTGCAGGTTCTGAACCGGCCAACTAAGCTATACACAGGTCGCCGAAACATTCACCTTGTTTACTCCTTATTTGTGAAGAAGCATGTCAACTTTGGTTAAAATTTATTACAGGGATGTGAGTTTGAATGAAATTTCCAAATTAAAATATTTCACATGGCTGTTGTGTTGTATGTTTATCTAGGGTATGATGGGTTGATAACTGGTATTTGGTAATTGGAGATTGTAGAATGCCGAATGTTCTATTTATTTTTTTTTTAATAAGGGGTGATAATATATAAAGACTGACATCTCAGAGTTGCCATCACTTTTATATAATAGACCTGCTTCCATGAACATGTTCATTTAGTATTGAGGGATGATTGACTGTCATGTGACCATTTTTTTACGGATCTATGAAGCCAGACATGGCCACAGGGCTCGGACCTAAGGAAAAAGCTATGGAGCTGCCAGGAGGAGCTGGTAAGGCCGTGGACTTCATGCTGGCAACTGGGCTTCCAGTTCAGCATAACCAGGAACTTGAACGCTGAAGAAGAAGGAGGAGGGATGGTTTGTTTTTTTTTTTTAAACATGTTTGTTTTCCATCAAGTCACTGTTTGTAGTATGTTTAGAGAATGTTTATTTTTCACTGAAAGTGCACAGGTCATGGCCAGATATATTTGCCACTGAAGTACGCAGGTCACAACCAAATGTTCTTTCTTGTCTTTTTCTTTTTTTCTTCCTGGCATGCACAGGTCACAACCAGATATATTCTATTTGGTTAGAGTGCACAGTTTGATGTTCTCTTAACTGCTTGATTCGCAGATTACATCCAAACACATTCTCCTGGCTGCTTGAAGTGTGCAGGTCACAACTTGATTTGTTCTGTTTGTTGCTTGAATTGTATAGGTCACAATTTATGTTCTACTTGTCGCTTGAAATGTACAGGTCACAATTTGTTTTATGTTCTGCTTGTTGCTTGAATTGCGCAGATCACAACTTAATATGTTCTGTTGCTCGGAGTGCACATGTCACAACCAGATAATGATATTGCCTTACTGAGCAGGTTACAGTCATATTGTGATTGTTTCTGGGGGAAGGGAATAGAGAAGGGAAAAAAATGTCGTAGTAGAAGATACACAAAAGTTGGAGCTGAATTTGCTCCAGTGACATGATCAAAATCTCAAGTTACACTGATGCTGTTGATGATCAATTTATTGTCACATGTTGCTTTGACTATAGCATACTGAATATTAAAATGAAGTTACATCTTGCACAAACATTTTGGGCACCATATTTGTCAAATAAAATGGATTTGTAATGCAGAATTAACATGTGTGGATATGAGGGAAAGTTCTTAGGAAGGAATGTGAAAATTGTTACTGACTTCTTTACTTCTTACCTGTAAAATATAGTTTTGTGTAAAATGTTACATTTGTTAACAAATACCTCTCTAGAGGATGGGTAGGTGGATAAAATATAGCACAGACCATTCTGTGGTGAGAAGTGGTAACAATTATTTCATGTAAAATATTACTGTGGAAGTCATTTAAGAAAATGATTTATAGATAGGAGAGGGGAGTAACTAGCAAAGGGTTCATGTTCCTTGGGAAGATTTTGTGGGTTAACAAATGGCAGCACATTTGCTAGAATAAAAACTTAATTGCATAAATAATTCAGTGAAGTAAGACAGCTACTGATTATTTTGACAGATAGTGAGGAAAAAGTTCAACAACAAAAACTGATAGCAGAAGGGTTATAGAAAAAATAGAATCACTATGTTCTGCCTGTAATTTTAAAATCTTGGTAAATTCAAATGATATTTTTTTTTCTCGACAGTAAAATGTACGGTTAAATTGAAAAGAAAAGAGCATAATTAAATTCTGGACAGCATTTGGTAAAATGAGAAATTTTTGGCTGTGATTAATCTTATTAACTTCTGCAGAATTTTATATATAGATATATAGGACAAGGGTGGCACACGCACACAGGTTCACAGCCCTATCTGAATCCATTGGAATTGGGCATATTTCTGAATGTTGGAGAACAGTCTTGCAATAAAGATCCCAAATTGTGGGGAACTTACTTATATGCCAGAAACATTACTTTTCACAAGTAGTTTGCTTGACACTGAACTTTTAGAAATTAGATTTTGTTATTTAAGATGAAGGTTTGTGGATCAGCATATGAGTGTGTAAATACACTTTCATACAATAGTAGTAACTAAAAGTTAATGGTGAAGTAAAGCAAAGGTGGACTAATTTCTTCCTTAACTTTTTCTCGTTCTTTTCCAGAATATGTGCTCGGCTTTTTCTCATTCTTTCATTTTTTTTTCTTGCCTCTTCTCATCCTTTCCCTAACGTACTTAATTCTTAGGAACACTTTTTCTCATCCTTATCTTAAAACATCCTTTTCTTCCTACATACACACCTTTTCTCATCCTTTACTACTGCATACTTATATGTACTTATCCTTTGCTTATCATTATTTACATATTTTGATTCTGCTGCATTATGTAATATTTTCATGTGTATGAAATTGGTGACAAATCTTTTTTTTTTATTATTTATTTTTCTTGAGCATTTTGAGTCGAGCTGTGTTCACAGTTGTACAGCATGTCTTCCACAAACATAATAGCTTTACAAAATTGTCAATTTTTATCAGTTTTACACTATATTGGGCTGTTAGTTTTTTTTTTTTTTTATCATCTTTTTCAATGTTATTCAGTGTCTAAGCTTAAGCCATGATAGTTTGTTTAAAATTGTTGATGTATTGTTAATTATATGTTTTCAAATCTTATGCATGAAATTGGTGTCAACTGCTGCACATGTATAGCGCTTTCTTTTTTTTTTTCCATAAATAACTTCCATTTATTTTTTCTATGAAGTTTTTTCAACATTGTATTGTATTCTTTGCTGTCATTTTATGGGCCATAATGGATTTTTTTTTTTTGTCAGAAAAAGTGTATGATAAATAAATAAATATTTTATTAGTGCAGAGAACAGTAAAAACAAACCGACAAGTGTTTGTTTTTTTTTCGTACATTGGTGAGAAAGTTTTTTTTTTGTGTCTTTCTTGCTATGAGGTGTCTCAGTAATTCTTTTGGTATTTAGAACAACCTGAGCCAGATATGACAAGGTCATGGTACATTGTTACTTAACTGATAAGAGACCACATGATGATAATAGACTGAACTAACTGCTGCTTAGCTGGTAAGAGACAAAATTAAAAAAATAATAATGGTATTCAAAGTGAGCTAAAGGACTTGTTCAGTAATTTGATTGATAAGCAGGTCACAGAACTAGGCTGCCAGACTTCTGGCAGAAACTGAATTGTGGGATGCATAATAAACTAGTTTTCCCCAGCTTGCATGAAAAATTGACATTTATGAACTAAAGGTGAACTGATTGTACTTAATTAGCTTTTCAGCCATTTTAACAATGATTTTTTCATGTTTGAATAAAAGAAATTTATGTAAGTGCACTTTTTAAGTTAAATAACATGTTAATTTTTTCAAATAAATTATATTTTAATAATCATTGCCAGGGCCACCAACCCAGCAGGCCATTCTTGCTACAGAATATGTCCTGCAACAAATTTTACCTGTGTAATGGAAACAGAATGTTACTAGAAGTAATCTTTTGATGGGCAAATTTAGAAACATAAACATTATCCTCTCACCCATCTCCAATACTTCAGCATCTAAATACTCATTGAATATCATGCTTATCATTTGATAAATATTTCAAGCGACTGAACAATTTCTGCTGGCATTTCAGGTTATTGATATTACAGTAAATGTTTTACAGAACATTTTTGCATGGGAGATGATATAAAAATGCAATTGTTGTGTTTGTTTGGGAAATCTTATCGTGCAAGAAAACAGCATTCATGTTTGTTTGTGGTCCAGTACGTGAACATACACGTATAGTGAAGGTGTCATTGGGGAATTTAATTCCAAAGACACAAGTTCATTTCACAAGATGTTCATAATACAACCTTCCAGTACCAAAGTTTTTTTGTTTTTATGATTTGAGACAAAGACTTCTGGGCTTTTATACTTAAAATTTCATAAGTATTTTTTAGATAGAATTGAGAAGAATGGACACAGGATTTTTTGTAGTCTCTAGGATTTAAATTGTAAGTTGTTTATTAGTCAAAAATTTTTTACTCTAATGTATCTTAGGGTTAAGGCTAAGAACATTGTAATTTATTATTTAAAAAAGTATCAAATTTGTTAAAACATTTTTGTTACATTGCCTTTTTCCAGACACTGGTTGGGAAGGTGATTTTGGATTCTTCAGGTTAAAAAAAAAAAGTAATAATCTCATTGAATGCTGTACCTGGCACTTGGATATTTGATTATGTAAACCATTTTCTGTGATTCATGTATTCTTGAATGTTATGTATTCATTGTATCCATAGCGCAATAATCTTTTTTTTTTTTTAACACTGGACACTAGGTAACAAGTGGTTGTCCCCTCTTGCTTCCTAAGTGTGTTTTTTTTTATTTGTCTGTGGTCAGCTTTGCTACTGCATAAGAGATCGATCATTCATTGCCTTTGTTTTAAAATAATTTTTGTTTCTTTTCCTTTTGATATATAATTTGTTCAGAAATCACTCCAAACCTGTACAGTTTCATAATATTTGGTTTTATTTTTGAATATAACTGAGTGTTAATGTCAGTGTTAATGCAGTATTTCAGTGAAATATTGTTTGAATGGGTCTCTAATTGAGACCAGCATAGTAGATGTTATTGATATGTATGATGGTGTGTTGAAAAGTAATGCCTTTAGTTTTTAACAGAACCAAATGTAACAAGGACAAACTGGTGGTTCAGATCACTAGAGTTCTCTGCATCAGTGGTACTAGTGACTGTGTCTGAATGTAAGACATGGAGATGTGTGTGTCAGCGAGCATGAACTTGTGTACTTTGGCCGAATTCTTGACAGCAACAAGTGTGAGTCCAATAGATGACCTTGTTAAGCAGAAACGTAAGTATTTTTCAACAGAATGTTGCCTGTTTTGGCTTCTCGTGTGAGCACGCATAGGCAGCAGAGTAAAGAAAGATGCACTTATCATGGGAGTGGTTGAATAACTTGTAGAAACCAGATGAAAAAGGACAAATGAGGAAGAGAGCTTCCAGGTTTCATAGAAACAACATGACTGTCACCAATGAACAGGTCCAGATCTTCAAAATCCACACAGGTAAAAACAAACTGTGATATCTGTGCATGGCAGAGTGATGAATGCACCTATGGCCTGGAAGAGTGATAGCCCAGCATCTGTTGCAGGACTGCTTTGCATATGAGGAAGAATATGTATATGGCCATAACCACTGTCATATAAGACTGTACAGTGATGGTGATGATGAAAACCTAAGGTGATTGCTGTGCTTTTAACTTTTTCCGTGCCTCAGGAAGAAACACAGACATTCATTTGGGTGCCAGATTAAAAGCGAGGGTCTTGATATGTAAAGGGGGGTATAGTTGTAAAATTGAATGAAACACAGTATTTGCATGTACTCCCGTGTACTTATTATGTTTCAAAATACAAGGGGCGTTCAGAAAGTAATGCACCACATCATTTTTATCAGGATGTTTATTCAAAAAGCATGAAATTTATACATAATATACATGGATATGTCATGTAAACATTGGTATTATTCAACATAATCCCCATCAACTTGTAGGGCTTTATGCCAGCGTGAAACAAGTGCATGTATTTCTAGCCCGTACCAGATTTTCTCTTGATTATGTAGCCATTTCTTCGCTGCATGAATCACTCCTTCGTCATCTTCAAATCTTACCCCAACAGAGTGCATCTTCAAGTGGACCAAACAGATGGAAATCAGAGGGTGCCAAATCGGGACTATAGGGTGGATGGGGTAGTACAGTCCAACCCAATTTGGTGATTGCTTCCTGTGTTGCCAGACTTTGAGGGCGCACATTGTCATGAAGGGGAAGCAAGCCTGCTGGATTCTTGTGCAGAAAAGTTGATTGAGTTTTTTCAATGTCTTAACTCTTCAACTGCCATAGTCGATATCATGATAACTTCCTGTTAGTCTAATGACTGCCATTGTCATTATAGCGACTTTGTTTCATTGCAACATAAAATTATTGTAAAACTTTTTATTGTACATGATTTATCTGCACATGTCTGGTGACCTTTCATAGTTCAGATCAAAGCGTGGCTAACAACCAAGCGAAATCGATGTGTTAACGGAGAAATTTCAGTATTTATTGTGATTTCAGAGGAATAAGGACATGTCCTATGACCAGACCACTGTTCCTGAATGTACCCCAAGTACATCTTGACCTATTAAATGGACTGGAGAAGTAGTTAGAAGGTTATTTCAGACATTATTTTAGTGAGAATGCCACCACATGATGAGATTGGATGAAAATTTAAGTAGATATGGAAATCGCCAATGGTAAGCACTACACAATTATCATCTAAAATCATCACACTACTTTTTTTCCTAAAAAACTCTTCATTTATGAAATCTTCTTACATTTACAATTATTTTCATGCATAATATATATACTTTAAAAGTGGAAATACTTTGTACATTCACTTTTACAACTATACCCCCTATACATATCAAG
The DNA here is from genome assembly GCA_009760885.1 of Achatina immaculata. Lineage (NCBI taxonomy): Eukaryota > Metazoa > Mollusca > Gastropoda > Stylommatophora > Achatinidae > Lissachatina > Lissachatina immaculata. Next base: position 8,200,087 of record CM019703.1, read on the forward strand.
ACCTGCGCTTTTTGTGTGGCACTGACGGGAATGTCCGCATTTTTTTTCTGGGCCTGGGAAGAGTTAATGTAAGCTTGTGAATTGATTGTCTCTCCTCTTGGCATAATATCCACAGGAATCACACCTTCATTGTCCCAAAAAACAGTGATCATGACCTTTCAAGCTGAAGGAGTTGTCTTGAATTTATTTCTTAGTGGTGATTGCGGATGATGCCACTCCATTGACTGTCACTTTGTCTCAGGTTCAAAATGGTGTGCCCAGGTTTTGTTATCTGTTACAATTTTAGCCAAAAAGTTCTCTCCCTCAGCATTGAAACACTCCAACAATTCAGAAGAAATTGCTTTTCTTTGCAAGAGATGATCATTTGTGAGACTTCGAGGAACCCATTTTGCGCAAACCTTAGAAAATCTGAGAGCTTTTATAACTGCATTTTCACTACCATTGCTGACTGACAGCTTTGAGGCCAACTGTTGAGTAATGATATGCCTATCAGTAAGAATAATGCCCTCAGCACATTTCAACATTTCTGCCTTGGTGGCTGTGGCAGGACGTTAACAGTGCGGCCGATCATGCAACTCCATATCTCCACTTATTGATTCTTTGATTCTCTGAACCCAGCGACTGACTGTACTCCTGTCAACTGCAAAACTTCCATACACATCGCATAAACGCTTGTGAATGTTCACATTTTCCTTCTCTGCAACGAGAAACTCTGTCACAATTCGCTGTTTATACTGCAAGTTGCTAACACTCCCCATTTCATCGGTTAGGGCAGTCATATTCTTTGGTCGGTTTCAGTGCAATTTGATTCATACAATCGGCGCATGCCATATTTAAAGTGTGCAAAATTTCATGCTTCTTATTAGCTGAAAAAAACGATGTGGTGCATTACTTTCTGAATGCCCCTCGTATAACTAAATGTATGAAGATTTCATAGAAGTAATGTGATGTTTGTGTCCAGCTTACCATTGGATAGGTCTAGAGGTACAAAACATACCATCAGAAATGCGTAGATGTCATGTTGTGATTCAGTGTTGCATTATTGGTAGAATAATGTCTGAAATAACCTTCTAACTACTTCTCCAGTCATCTAATATGTCTAGATCTACTTGGGGTACGTTCAAGAACAATGGTCTGGTCACAGGGCATGTCCATACCCCTGTCTACATTGCCAAAAATTGAAATTTCTCGCAGAAAACTTAAAATTTTCTCCCTCGTAACTAAGCACTCTTCGGCCATTTTGAAAAAGGTCACAGGGCATGCGCACTAATCTAAACGTTACACCGGGTTTTAATGAAGCAAACCAAACATCACTAGAGCGACTAAAGGCACCACGTGAGAAACCGTAACCGTCATCTAAGTGACGAAAGGCACGGGAAGAGTTAAAAGATGTCAAATTTGACACTTGAGGTTGTTCAGAGATGATGGGGACTGTCTGAATTGACTATGGCGAACAGTTGCTACAGCATTCTGAATGTGAGGGCAATACATTCCTCCTGATCAGTATTGTAATAGAAGAAGGAAGTTGACTACGTTATTTTGAGGTAGAAAGTAGAATATCAATAGGGTTTTCTCACACGGAGTCAGTATCGGGCAAAGAAGGTAGTGCATGTCAGCCTCCCATCCTTCATCACCCTCTGTCTGAGGCATAGCCTGTCAGCACAGAAATAGATTCTGAAAGCTGCTGTGAGATGTTTGAACATTTAGAAGGGTACATTTCTTATTTCAAAATAAAATGGAGACCTGGTTTAATGTGGGTTCAACTTGATTTCATTTACCTTGATGTTGAGATACACTTTAGGAAACATCACTTTTATTCAAGCAAGTCCTTGAAGGACAAAATGAAAGTTACTCTCCATCTGAGCAGTGGAACATTTCAGAAGCATGAAAGCTACTGGGAATTATGTGAAGTAATTGTGTAAAGATGGAAAATATAGTTCTGGAAAGTTATTTATTTCAGTTCCAATATATTTTCTGATTTAAGAAAAGGCATTACTTTTGAACATGTCCTCAGCATTGTTTTTGTGCTTACTTAGCATAGATAAGTTCAGAAGTAATGAATATTTTCAACAGATGATGCGTGCCCAGCGGGGGTTGAGGCAAGCTAATGTTGAAAGTCATCGTTAGTTGCTATGGCCTTTCTGTTCTTGTAGACCACAGTGGAGGAGCTTGATAAGGGAAAGAAAATTGTAACATTGAAATAAAACTGTTTAGTGACCACGTTTTGTGATGTGACTAAAATGTTTTGTTTTACTTCAGTACAGATTTGAAGTTTCAGAGTTTGATTTCCTTCTGTGTACTCTTTGATCCAAGTGGGATCCTGGGTCTGATGGGTGTCTAGCATGAAATCTCTGGATTAACTGATTCACTATATTGATACACCCGATTTCATAAGGGCAATGTGGAAACAGACTTTTTTTTTTTTTTAAGCTCCCTCCTCTTTCCATGTGAAATGGAGCTTGAGTTTATGATTTGTCAGCCGCAAAGGGTTAAACTATTTCAGATTTCCCAGGCCTAGAAAGGTAAAACACTTCAAATTTCTCAGATCCAGAGGATTAATTTACTTCAACATTTTTAGGTACAAAAGGTAAACACTGATTTATAAAAGAAAATATTGCAGTATTACAACTGCAAAGAGTTGTGATTCTCTAAACACGACATTCTCATAATTAGCCAGTCTGAGAACAGTACTGATATCATAACTAAAAACTCAGTTCGCAATATTCTGTGTAGAATACTTTTAGCTGCTGCTTTTTTTCTTTCTCCAAACATTCGAGGAGATGGGACATGGCCAATTGATGACAACAATAAACATTCTGTGAATTTTCACAAGATCTGAACTTCTAAATCAGCTGCCCTCCACTGATTGCTTTCACAGATAGTGGAAATGAAAATCATGCATACCCACTCCTTGGTGAGCCATCACTGAATGAGCCTTAAGTCCCCTGATATTCTGAACCTGCCTCTCCTACACAAGACTTATCTCTTGAATTGCAGGAATAAATCCAGCATTATGCAGGGCTATCATGGTAGACAGAGGTGAATACATTAACAACAAAACTGTATAGCAATAAAAAATGTAAAGACAAATCTGGCCAAAAAAAAATTTTTTTATTGGAAAATGATCATAGATCCCTTTCCCCCTAAAATGTAATAACTGACTAAAAGAACCAAAATAGCCATATTTGTGGGAGGAGAATAGAATTCAAATGTCATTGCATTTTAAATTGGTTATGCAATACAATAATCAAGTATACATTTGTCAAAAGCTGAAATATAATGGAGGGGAGGGGGAAAAAAGTTGCATTAATATATTTACATACATCTGGAGGTTATTGGCAATGGCCGGTACTGGTATATAAGAAGCAAAGATTTATGTGGATTGTTTACTGCTACAGCCTGTCTGATGCTGTGAGACCCTGGAGTGCCCCTTTGCATACTGGAGGCATTTTCCAACATCCTAAATTCAGTTCTTAACTTTTGAAGTCACTTCAAGTTTTGAGGGGGGGGAACGACAATGCAGTAAGAAAGCACAATATGTTGAGATTTAGCATACCATTAAGAACATGATGACATTTTTGTAAATGATTGGAAAATTCCATTTTCATGCTGAACGTAATCTACATGATGGGAACTACTTGGGGTTGTAGAGTTGTGCAATGCTGATGTACAGTAGCTTATCAAACCCACAGACACAGCAGCATTGAGATGGACAAAATGCTTCCTAGAATCAACGGAACAAATCTGGACAAAATGTTTTCTAGAAACAGTGAAGCAAAACTGAAAAAAAAACCAGATGTTTTCACTTCTAAAATCATTACAATCAAACTGACACATCAAAATTACAATCATTTATATTGGCGCCATCCTCTCATGTGATTTCTTTCATTTGTTGTATCAATTGGTGAACTGGAAGAACACAAAGGTGAAGTTTATACATAGAAACAGTGGCTTGACTCAAACTACTGAAAACATTTCTTGTGCACTTCTCAGGCTGGAAGAAAATGGAAGCTAAAATATAATGTCAAGACTGTTCTCATTTGAAAACTCTCAATTTACTCACTTTTTGTCTGGATTTAAATTTTTTAAAAATTGGTCTTTTATCATCAGTAGTGGCCTTCACAGTAACTGGATTTTTAAAAAAATCCACATTAACCTGGGTTAGCCCTCCACCCCCCAAAAATATTTTTACACAAACATCTGACACTTCTAAGAACTCTGCTTTACACTGCACTTGATATTCTGTCTTCTCGTCCTAAGCATGAAACTCAGAATATCATTGCAGAAAAAATGAAAAGATGCAGGACTTGCATACCAGCCATTTTTCACAACAGGTAATTGCATTATGTGGCAGTTTGACCCCTGACCTCTACAATGAGCACATGCATAAAGCTGGATTCAGGAACTTGGAAGGGAAGTGGTTTTTTAGTACAACCATTTCTGAAACACTGCCTGAAACTCCACAGATATGTGAGCATCACTTCAAGAAACATACACAATCACTGGAGACTACTGCTCCTAACACACTCTGCCTGAGGATCAGAAACCAGCTTTTACAATGAATAGTTTTGTTCCATGAATGAATGAAGATAAGATTTAAAATAGAAAACAAAGCACTTTTCTTCTGGGGAGGGGGGGGGGGTGGTACAGTATATATATAATCAGTACAGCATATGGAATAAAAAAAAGGAAAAAAAGCCCAACAGAACCAAATTTTATAAATATTTTAAGCTGATACACTTATCTCAATAGCTGTACATCCTATCCTGATTTTTACTGATGAGCTGGACATTATAAAAGAAAGACAGGTGAATGGTTCTGCTTTTTGCATTAGATCTCTCTATGAACCTTAAGTGCCCAGGGCACATGGGGCTTCCGCAAGGGTTTTCCACAAATGCCTGTCCTTCACCTTTTTTCTGCTCTTGCCCAGGTGAGCCCTCTATTGCTCAACATCCTTTCTGTTGTTCTTCTCCATGTCTCTTTTGGTCTACCCTTACTTCTGCTCCCCTGTGGTGTCCATCTTAGTGCTATTTTTGGTAGTGAGTTGTCAGTCATTTGGAGCACGTGTCCCAACCATCGCCAGCGTCTTTCCTCAATAATTGTTGTCAGTGGCTTCATTTGCATTTCTGCCAATAAGATGTTATTTCTTATGGTGTTTGGCCAAAATATTTGTCTAATTCTTCGTAAACATTTCGTCTGGAAAGAATTCAACTTGTTTTCTTTTTGCATTAGATAATGGGACAAAAATGCAGAAAGAAATGATTAACCCAGTAATTTGCCTTTATCAAGATAATACAGTGGAGAAAAGACACCTGCCCATTCTTATAAGTAAAAGTTAAGAGAATATGGCCACCCTACTTCTTCAGTTTTCCAAATCATTAAGGCTCATTGCTGCAGTAATCTTTTCAGCTGGTGACACTAATTTCCTTTATAACTTCTATGTTGTCTTTCTATCTCTGTCTTGGTCTACCCCTTGGTCTTGTTTCCTTCATCTTGTACATATATCATTTTTGTTTGTCTGTTCTCTTCCATTCTTTCTACAAGGCCCAACCAGCATAATCTGAACAGACTCTGGTCAAGCCCACCCCTTCTGCTGCTATAAAATTAGGTAAACTGAACATTAAGTACCAACACTTTCTTTTTCCTTCTTTCTTTTTAAGTCACATCACATAAACAATACACAACACCCATGTAAAGCCACTGCCAACTAAAAACAAAGATGGTACAAATTACATTTAAGTGCACCATTCCACACCGAATACTGAATAAAAAAAAAAAAAGACAGATAATGGTTATATATACATATGGTGTCTTCATCACTAACTTATGACTCATATAGCTTTGAGTAGTTCTAGTCTCTTCCAATATGATATGAACAAAAAAAAAAAACATTGAATTAAATTAGACCTGAGTTTTAATTTACATAAGACATAACTGACACGCTGTCTGTTCACGTCTAAAGCCAGATTGGCAACAACAAAAATCTGATAGTGAATGTTTCACACTTTTACATCTAAAATGTGCCAGATACACAGAATATGGAAAGTGGGACTGGATTTCATCAAAGTGAAACTTAAGTTGTTTGTATTTTGAATATGCAGAAATATGCAATGTGTAATACACAAAAACCATTTTGCTGGAAGCTCCAGAATTCTGTACTTTTCACTTACAGAGATTTACTTTGCTGGAACTGAAGTGGGGGTGGGGAGAAGATACGGTTGAATATATATCCCTAAATGTTCAAGGTAAAACAGATACCAGTTGTCCCCGACTGTACTGTTGCTCCACGTTCAGTTTAAGCACTTGCATATTCAAAACAAGGACAGAAAACAGCAATAAGAAAGCTACCATTGCGATACTAGTCTTACACAAGCACGGCAATTACAAGATAATTGTTAAAATAAAATGAACAAATAAAAATGATGGAAGCAAATGGAAAATTAGAAATATTGGTCTGTAAATGACTGCCTGGCACTGCAACATCAACTTTCAATTTAACAAATCTTTAAAATCTGCCAATATAAACCTTTCCACTGTGGTCCTTCCTACCCTGTGCCCATTTCAATGAACAGTGCAACAGTGAAAAATCTGAACAGCCTATCATTCTTATGTTCTCATATAAGGCTGGTAATGTTTACTGATAATTTACTACTATTTCATAAAATTAACCCATTACATTCTCTCTATGACCTTTCAAGAACCCCCTAGCCAATCAGTAACTGTTAAGGCTGCCCTTTTTCAAAAGCTTATAGGCCAGAGGTAAGCCTTAAGCTGCTCTTTTCAAAAACTTACCCTCTTACATAACACTTAAGCTCTGAGACTGAGATATCCTGTACAAAAGATATGTAATCCAGTATTGACAGAAATTAAAATAATCACAAAGATTATAGCCTTACTAATGTTAAGACAAGTCCACAAAATGCAGCTGGAATTCTGAGTAAGAACTTTTAAAGCAGAGTAGAGACACAAAAGTGCATCTGTGTGTGACAAACAACTCTCCTTCCCCAACCTCACGCACAGTTTTATAGCAATGGGGGACTTCTAGCAACTGTGAACTGAAAGCTGATGAAAAGACCACCTCTCATCATTATCCACCCAAGTCTGAAATATGACAAATTTACGAGCAACCCATGCAGATTCAAGGTCCTGCAAGCAGGACCTAGTCATTTTTGGAATTAAATCATAAAATATACCACCAGTCAGAGACTATCCCTGATTCTGGCATGCAAAAGGACGCCATTAAATCAGTCAAGACATTCCTCAAATGACTGCTCATGTCTTTAGGTCCACATGCATTCATGCAGGGACATGATTACAATGCCAGTACTGGCTGCATGGCTCCTCCTAAGTTTGATTAATCATGCATGTTTAATTCAGCAAGAAACATATACACAAAAATCAAGAAATACATTACTTGATTCCTTTACAATTAAAAAAAAAAAACATTACATCAACATTTTTGCATGTCCAGAATATTTTTAAATAGTTTATACACCAACATAACAGAATATTTTACTTTTTTAAAATTCTTGACATAAATGTAATCTGAACACGTAACAAGCATAAGTTTTGCTGGATAAATCTCACATAATAAACATTAAGATAGATCTCACATTAGTCAACTCATTTAACGTACTTCATCATCTGCAGCAATCAAGTGAAAGCAGGTACCACTTGGGCAGACAGAATCCACTTTTAGAAGCATTTACCACCAAAGCAGAGGGAGAGGGGAAGGAGAAGGCATATGCTTACAAATCTTCTTCAGCAAAGACAGTTGTAAAAAAGTTTAAAAAAAAAAAAACAGAATTCCTGAAATAATGTCCACGCATCATATCAGCGGGTATATGCAAGAATATCCAGCAATAACTTTCTTGTGGAAACACTTGGTAGCATTTATAAGCAAACGAGCATAACATTAACTGAATGAATCAGAGATAACGAATCAAAATGATAAAAATCAGCCCACAATGGGGGTGCAAGTTATGAACTGCAGTCAGAGCGATCAATTTGCAAGATCAGACAGGAAAATAGCAGCTCCAAATTCTAGATTCCCCCACGCAGACAAACCATCCATCACATATACTCTATACAGAATACAGGGCATAAAACTGACAAAATGAGTGAAAAGTCAAACTCCAGAAATGGGGGAAAAAAATCTGTGCAAACTTTGTATTAGAAAACTCAACAATTATTTTTCGGCACACATCAGCAACATACACTTAACACGCTTCACGACACATATCAGCAACATACACTTAACATGGTTCACGGCACACATCAGCAACATGCACTTAACATGGTTCATGTTTGTGCAAAGTCTGGCAGGCCAGGAAGGTGCACACTGCCAACCTGGTAACCTGTGTACAAAAATCCAAAGTGAATGTTCTTGTGAAGTCTTCTACTCCCTACAATAACCTCCCCACAGCCACATGGTATTGGTGTATCTTTTAAGATAAACCTAATGAAGAGGTATCCTTGAGAATGACAGAAAAAGAAAAAAAAAAGTCAAACAGCTGACAGAACTACAATAAGGGGGGTGTTTTTCCTTTAGTCTCATTTAAGTGTTCATTAACATTCCACTCCATCATCACACTTTTGCTTATGTACGAAGCAGAACAAAGACAAAAATTCTCCATCCATCTCAGTATCAAGTATACTTCTTTCTTACTGTTACTTGTTCTTGCACATTTCTGCAACTCTGCCTGAAAGGTTTGTCTCTCTATATGGGTCTTTCAGTAAGTAAACGCCTGTCCTGGACTTGTTTTGTTCATCTTTAGCTTATAATCCACACCACTCTGATTTATTTTTGTTCTGGGATATCTATATTGGTCTGTATTTTTAAAAAAAACTGACCACTGCTGAAGTTTCAATGACAAAATGACAGCTATGAATATGAATGACTACATCTAGTATTTCCTAAAGCTTACTATTTTGCCAAATCTTAAAATTTAAAAATAAAATGTTAATTTAAAGAGTGAAGCCAGCAGAGATTGGAGTATTGCATAGAGAATAAAATGTCTGAAGGGACGAACACAAACAGCCCGGTCTACTCCCAGATTGTCTACATACAGCCTACTGTGACACAAGATAAAGGTATCTGATCATAACAATTGTCAAACTCTAGTAATAAGTTGGCAAGGAAATATATTTATAGCAAGCAAAAGCTAAACTTATAATAAGTGTAAAGCTATTAATAACGACAAGTCTTTTATCGGATAACAAATCTCATATCCACCGAAAATAAAAACGACTCCTAATTAAAACACCAGATACAACTAGGTTCATAATGATATAATTAAGAATAATCTAAACTCATCAAAGGCACAAGACTATTATGATTGCTAATGGCAATAAAGTTATACAGAATTACTGTGTTTCTGGTGAAGACCATGGCATGATTGTGATGTTGCAAAGCTTATTTACATGCATACATTCAGAAAGATCATGAAATTTATTTTCTTATTTTTCATCATCTGCTGGTCATCTCACATTTTTCTACATATATATAACAACCAAAATGGATGACACATCAAAATGTAAACTGATCAAAGTGAACACCCTGTCTAGCCTTTTCAACATAACTCATAACTTCTGAATTCACATGACAATTTTTTTTTTACACTTTGATTGTCCAATGATTTAAAAGAATTACTGTTGCTTCCATGCACATACAGATTCTGAGTTTTTTTTTGTTTTTTTTTTCACTGCCTTGTCAAAAACACTCAAAACAGCTACTGCTGCAAGTCCTCGATTCTTAAACACCACCTACACTCCACGATGTCACACAAATAAACTGCAGAAAACCCTTGAACATGATAATAAAGAAGAAAAAAACAAGAAAGCATGCTATTTATTTTTTTTACATAAATATACAAGTGCATGGAAAAAAAAAAAATTTCATTCACACTTGCATAAGCACTCACAAAAAAAACCAAAAAACCAAACAAACAACATATTTTCAATGCTGCTTTATATCTGGCAGGAATGATTACATATTCCAATCAGGACAGTCACTTTTCTGGTTTCATTTTTTTTTTTGCCTTTAACTGACTTTAAACTGTTGTCTCACATCAATAAACTACTAAAATTAATAATTGAAATATACATCTCACAAAGCAAATTGCATCTGCTGCTGTGGCAGGAGAAGTAATTAAACATATTTTGTGTTATTAACTGATGGCAGGAACCTCACAGTCCAGCAAGATTTAAAAAAAAAAAAAAATGTAGATTAGTTTCTATTTTCATTTACAAAAAAAAAAAAAACCAGCTTTAAAAAAAAAAATCATACCCATCAAAGAGCTGAACTGTTGATTTATGGGGCAAAATTTCACAAATTCCTGTAGCCAAAACAAACAAGTGTTTGTAAGTTGGCACAATTTACAAATTCACACAAGCTGAGACTCTGCTTTAACTTATTGCATAGAACAAAAGGAAACTATTCATTACGTAGAACACTCAGAATAAACTACAGCAATGTATTTTATATATATATATTTTTATATATATATATATATATCTATAACAGTGAAAAATATATTTCTGAAATTCGTAATAATAAACAACTGGAATTGCTCCATTGTAATTTAATATATAGAACAACACTCACAGTGTCTTATTACATATAACTTATTACACAGAACAATCAGAATTTTGTCTCCTCTATTAACAAAATACACGGACCAATCATGATTACATTTAACTAATTACATATAACAATTATAAATGTTACACTGAACAGTCAGAAAAAAAAAACCCCACTAAAGATAGTTATCTGATCTCATGCCATTAAAAAAAAAAACAAAACAAAACATAAAAACAGGCAAAAGTCACAATATAGTATAAGTCTCCCACATTTCGAACACACACTCAGCGATTCACAACCAATACCACACTTTGTAATAAACTGTCAAAATCTTCCATGAGGCTTAAACTCTAACCTACACACTCAAAATTCCATAAATTATGAATGAGATATGCACTTTCCATACTTGATGTAAGCAAATGATGATGACTTTGTACCATAATCTGCTACAGGCAAAATCAACACCCCAATCCACAACCAACGGGACAAAATCAGAAAATGGAAACCTACTAACAAACCCTACCAAAATCCTATGATTAATTCACATAGTGATTTACAGAACACATTTAAATATTTGATTTCACGTAGAGTATGGAGACACAAATTATAATATCCATATTCTTTGTCTCATACATGGAAACTATATACAGAACTTCCCCCACCCATCCCTTATGGGAGTCAAAAGATTATCCAATAACTAATAAGCCAGTCCTGGTTTTAAATGAAAAACTGTTTGACAGTTTATGCTCTCTGCATAACGCACAACTTATCTGTCAACGAAAGAAAAGCGACGTGAGTCAGCAAAAACGTACTGAGCCAGAACTGGGCAATAATAGAATAAATGAGCCAGAGGAAGAAGCAAATCTGGGTGGAGTCTGCTGAAGTTGACAATTTATGACAGAGCCTGAGAACAGAAATATGATGGAATCGGAGATGAAGGCTTAGCATACCAATTCCAGAACCCAATGGACTCCACAGCCCTACTGTTCAAAATCAAAAATGCTGATCTACAATAATAAATCGTTAACATTCACTTCTTAAAAACAAACTGATCTAGGTATTCTCTTTTATGAAACAGCAATTAACTCCAGAGTACAATTCTGATGAGACAACTTAATATCCTGACACTCCAACAAGAAGAAAGAGGGGAGAAAGTATGACTAGCTCTTGCTGCTGCCTATGCTGGTGGCTGTTGATGCTGATGCTGTGGGCAGTGTCTGCGCTGTTGTCAGTTTTGCTGGCACTGGTCTAACTGATGGATGGTAGTTAGGTTGAGACTGTCCAGGAGGGTCCTGCAAAATCACAAAGAACTGAAGTCTACATGATTGTCATATGATTAGTCAATACAAATTCATTTCATAAGGTGAAATACCTGTTCATAAGGAAAAATAAATCTAATCATAAGGGAGCTTACTGTGAAAACAGAATGAAAATCATCAGAAGGGAAGATAACAGTTTAAACTCTTTCAATAATTATGAGATAACAAATACAATTACATGACTTCATTTTAAAAAGTAATATAACTTATTTCAAAGTTGCTGTATGTAAACTCAATCAATTCCTAAATTCAGCAGGTTTTGAAATTTTTTTCATGAATATTACTACTTTTATGGTCCTCATGGATGATTCATTCACTTTCATCCCCTTTCTCAAGTGTCTGATGCTCTTTTATCACAGCCAGTCACTTCCCACAACTCTTATCTCTTTTGTACAAGGTCCGACAATTAAGTAATAAGACTGATTATTATGGCCAAGACAAAAATGCCATCTATGAAGCAAAGCATGAAGTCCACAGAGGCAACCTTCATCTATGATCTGGCAACTTTTCATCACTGCCAGATAAGCAGACGACAAACAAGCCGCCATTTTGTCGACCTAGTTAGAGGTGCATTGTCATGTAATCAGTATGGAGCAAAAAGCTAACATCAAATTCTGTTTAAAACTAGGAAAAAGTGCCAATGAGACAGCTGAATTGATGCGACAAATTTATGGGGATATTTGTTTATCTTGTGCACAGATATTCAGGTGGCATTCATGATTCAAAAGTGGTGTGGAAGCAATTACAAATGCAACTAGACATGGACGCCCAATTTCTGTTCATAATGAGGAATTCACTGCAAAAGTAAGGGAACGGATACAAGATCGTTGTTTGACTGTGAGGATGATGGCAGATGAATTTGGTGTTAACCAAGAGACCATTCGTAAAATTTAAGTAGAAGATGTGGGTAAGAAAAATGTTACTTGCTGGTTTCTACCACATTCGTTGTCTGATGACCAAAAACTTTAGGTGTTTTGTACGCAAAAGACATCATCAAAATGTGTCACAGAAATAAACATTTATTAAACTTCATTGTTGCAGAGGATGAAACATCGATTTTCTGCTATGATCCCACGATTAAACGCCAAAGTGCTCAGTAGAACTCATCATCATCACCACCAGTCGAAAGTGACAACAATGTTGGTTTGCTTCTACAACAGCAAAGAAGTTATTCCAGAGGGACGGACTGTCACTGCCAAAGTTTATTAAGTATTTTGAAATGCCTACTGAAATGTAAATGCCTCAAGCCTGCTATGCTGTTAGATTTTCAAGGGCATGAAGTTTAGAATTTACATGGAAATACTTGCCGACTTCTGTGTCATCACAGGCATGCATAAAAGAGACATGTTACACATTTATTACTTTTGTTCATGCTAAGTAAAATGTAACAGAACAACCCTTGATGTAAACCATGCTGGCTAAAATACTGGACGCCTGCTGCAATTTGTAAAGCTCTCCGTTTGTGAATTTTTAAAAATAACCATATTTTTAAAATAAAAACACACAGTAGAACTGTAATATTCCCAACATAACACCTGCAATAACAACAGCAATCTAAATATCTATTTTAAAAAATGACACATCTAAAAAGAAATTATCTTAAACTAAAATAACAGTCAATAATACAGAAATTCATTAATCATTACTAACAGAAATGATTCTTTTAGGAGGTTAAAAAAAAGCATGACAAGAGAAAACTATTTTAAAACTAGAATGGATGAAAACAGACCATATAGTGAGACTATAATATGAAAAATTGGCGAACTACTTTGCGAGCCCTATGTGACGTTTAACGGCACGGGAAGGATATAAGATATAATATATATATATGAACTAAAAAGCAAGACAACAGATTCTCTGTCTATAGACTACAGAAAAGAACTTGGAAGAAAATGTGTGCACACACAGAGAAACAGTATCAAACAAAAATGTGTGCACTTTATCTACAGCAAAATCATTATTAGACTGACAACAAAGTCTAGTTAATCTTACATCATCTCGAAAGTCTGACAACTTTTTGTATGGGGCCAGCTTTTCCTGCAGTTCTGGGCTGACTTCTACTTGTCGTCTTGAGTACTTGAGGAATGCCCAGAACTTTTCTAGTCCATACAACTGACCTGAAACATTTTTTTGACATGGAAAATAAAAGTGGAAAGTGTGTGCTGGTTGTCATTACAGATCTGGTTTCAGGTGTGAGCTAAAATATGCCATGCTGAAGTTTTTATAGCTGTTCATTTTTGGAATATAAGGTTCTTCGAATTGTTGTAGGCTATCTGAAAGCAGTTTTAATCTAGTTCAATTAGCTCTCAGGGGAAAGAGAATTTTAAAAACAAAGAAAGATTAATCACTGATAATATAGCACTGTAGACAGAGGCCTTTGAATGTAACTGCTACATAAGAGTTCTTCAAATATCATGGACGCAAAAAAAGAACAAATATATCCATACTACAAGAACTTAATATTGAAGAAGGTTGGCTAGTAAAGAGGATTAAATGGAGACAACTTAAATATTTTGGACACATTAAACATCGTGATAATCTAGAGAAAACTGTCTTGGAAGGGTACAAAATGGGAAAAAAGAAAGAGAAGACCAAGGCGAAGATGGCTGCAAGACATCATTGATGATCTGCGAATGGATGCATCTGCAGCAGGCCATCTTGCTCACAACCGAGAGGCCTATAGGAGTGCTGTTAGGGAGGCAAAGTTCCGTGAGGCAAAGAATGTTTAAGCTACATGTTTCATGTAAATACAACTACAGCACAAAAATGCTACAGGGGAAAAATTTCTTGTCCACAGTATATATCGTCCAATCCAAGATAATTTTTATAAAAGAAAACTACTTTTATGGATCAAAGTTTTGAGATGTAAAAGTAAGGAAATTACACGTAAAGTACACCCAAGTTTGGAGAACGTGTAAACTATACCTGTATAGAATTATGTAGGATAACCATGCAACAAGACTCTATTTTAACGAATCTAGTGCTCTCTTTGTTATTCCCCCTTTAATTTTCTTTCTCATATGTCTGAAGCGCTTTCTAGTTTACCAGGCTAATCCTACTTCTTCTGTTCCTCTTGTTGTAGACGAACCTCGTTTCCCTATTATGCTTTAAATAAACAAAACTAATTCTGGACAAGATGCGCAACACAATGCAAAAGTAAAAACCAAAATTCTTTCAACATACAGTGTGTAGACAAATTAGAAAAATCTGGCAACAGTTCATTCATTCATTCCTTTGCTTGTCCCTTGCGGAACTTTGCCTCCCAAACAGCACTCCTGTAGGCCTCTCGGTTGTGAGCAAGATGGCCTGCTGCTGCTGCATCCATTTCCAGATCATCAACGATGTCTTGCAGCCATCTTCGTTTCGGTCTTCCTCTTTTTCTTTTTCCCATTATGTATCCTTCCAATACGGTCTTCTCTAAATTATCATGACGTTTAATGTGGCCAAAATATTTAAGTTTTCTCTCTTTAATCCTCTTTACTAGCCAGCCTTGGCAACAGTTAGAAAATTCAATTTTTCAAAAATTATCTAAGCAATTGGATTACAAACAATATAATAACACTTGATTTACAATCGTACAAGCTATAGAAACATGACTGTCTACTTGCAGATGATGATAAGAAAGCATTAGTGTGATTAAAGTTCAGAATATTACTATTGCCAATAATCATCATATTCAGGTGCCATGCCAACTGGCAATGGCTATTATGCATGCTTCTCCAGAGTACATGATCCTTCATGCAGGACATCAGCTCAGTTGGTGATCTCCCTCACACCATCCCGTCAGACTGTCCAGTATCATTTCTCTTGGTCTTCCTCTTGATTTTCTTCCTTCTATTTTTCCTGTTGTTATAATATTTTCAGTATCCCCTCTTCTCACTGCATGTCCTATGAAAGTACACTGTCTCTCTCTCTTATATTTTTACAAGATTTTTTTGTCTTTCCAGCTCTTCTTATATATTCTTCATTAGTTATTTTTGGTGTCCAGGGGATTCGCAACTATTGCCAATGGTGTACTTTTATTCTGCCCCAATAGTAATATATGAGGGGCATTCAGAAAGTAATGCACCATATCGTTTTTCTCAGGAGTTCAAAAAGCATGAAATTTATACACAGTATAGGCTCTAAGGACTGTTATTTCTGGAGGTGGGGTAAAGGATACGCTCTCCATTCCAATGGCGTGCATCTCAAATAGCCTCTGACAGTCAAGTCCAGCTTCTGGCCTTCTCATGGCAGAACTGTTTAAACTGACAGGAGAAGGGGTGAAGGCGAATATTTAGCACCTGAAAACCAGACACTTCAGGTAGATGAGACCCAGCGGGGATGCACTGATATCCTAAACACGTCGAGGTCTTCTGGTGAGAAAGTCCAACTCTAGACTAAACTGGTGCAACGAAAACCACGGTGTCACGCAATCCGCTTCAGAGACCCACCAAGAATACAGGCTAAAGCCCTGCGATACTCTGAACCCCTTGTGGTCCTCTCCTTCTGGGGACCACACAGGAGACCACGGGACCTAACAAGGACCACAGGCATAAATTCAGTAGGATCACAGTCCGGTTTTGGTAGTAGAAGCGAACGAAGAAGAAGAAGAAGAAGGTAGATGAGAGTCATGTCTGGTAGTTCAGCTACCGCTGCTAGCGAGATTCTTCAGCTGCTGTGCAGGGAGTGGGGCTCCTCCCGGCCAGTGAAGAAAGGTGTGAATGGGGTTGCCGAGTGGCACCACTGTGGAAAAGGTGAAAGAAAGGACTATGCGAACTAAACAGTAGTCAACTCACGGCACCTCTGGTCTGGAGGTCAGCCACATCTTAAGTGCACTCATATCAGGCGAAATGCCTGAACTGGCTTAACCCAGAGGTTAAGACACTGCTGGTGAGATTCTTGGGATGCCACGTGTGGAGTGAAACTCTTACTGGCCATGGAAGAAAATGTGGAAAAGCAATTAGGGTTGCTGTGTGGTGCCGATGTGAAACAGTGATGGAAAGGATAAAGTGAAGCTTAATCGGTATTTTCAGCAGTATCGCAGCGAGAGCTACTCATACCACGGCACCTCTGCTCTAGAGGTTGGTCACGTCTGATATACACCCATATGGTGAAATATGCTTAAATTGGCTTACACCAGGGGTGAAACTTGCACGTCATGGTACCTCTGCTCTAGATGTCGGTCATGTCCTAAACATGCCCATACAGGGATAATATGCCTAAACCGGCTCAACCTAGGGGTGGAAGTCACTAGTGGCGAGGATTCATCCTCCTGGACAAAAGCTCCATCCTGGTCACAACTAGGAAGGGTAGCGGCCACGACCACAAAATGCTGAAGTCGGAGACACTGGACCAAGGCAGTCTTTATAGGCAAACATCTCTCACCTGGCAGAGATGTATGCATATCCTAATCACGCTGAGGTTTTCCAGTGAGAAAGTCCAACGCTGGACTGGATGGGCAACCACCTCTCACCTGGTGATGATACACAGGTGTCTCAAAACACGTCAAGGTTTTCCAGTGAGAAAGTCCAACTCTAGCCTGGATGGGCTACCACCTCTCACCCAGCAGGGATAGACTGATATCCAAAACACATCGAGATTTTCCGGTGAGAAAGTCCAGCTCTAGATTAAACTGGTGCAACGAAAACCACAGTGTCATGCAATCCCGCTTCTGAGACCCACCAAGAATACAGGCTCAAGCCTTGCGGTACTCTAGATCTATTGTGGTCCTCTCGGGGATCTCGTGTGGTCCTTTTGGGGACCATAAGGGGGAACCACGGGCCTATCGAGGACCACAGGCATAAATTCAGTAGGATCACAGGGCGGTCTTGGTGGTAGAATCGAATGAAGCAGAAGAGAAGATACACGATATACATATATATATATATATAATGTAAACATCGGTATTATTCAACATAATCTCTATCAACTTGTGCAACTTTAAGCCAGCGTGAAACAAGTGCATGTATTCCTAGCCCATACCAGATTTTCTCTTGATTATGTAGCCATTTCTTCGCTGCATGAATCACTCCGTCGTCTTCAAATCTTACCCCTCAGAGTGCATCTTTAAGTGGACCAAACAGATGGAAATCAGAGGGTGCCAAATTGGGACTACAGGGTGGATGGGGTAGTACAGTCCAACCCAATTTTGTGATTGCTTCCCTCAGACTTGTGTGAGGGCGCACACTGTCATGAAGGAGAAGCAGGTCTGCTGGATTCTTGTGCTGCCGAACTCTGCGAAAACACTGAATGAATTTTTTCAATGACTTAATGTACGCTTGCAAATTGATTGTCTCTCCTCTTGGCATAATATCCACAAGAATCACACCTTCAGCATTCCAAAAGACAGTGATCATGACCTTTCCAGCCGAAGGAGTTGTCTTGAATTTACTTCTTAGTGGTGATTCCGGATGATGCCACTCTACTGACTGTCACTTTGTCTCAGGTTAAAAATGATGTGCCCAGGTTTCATCATCTGTTACGATCTTAGCCAAAAAGTTCTCTCCCTCAGCACTGAAATGCTCAGAAGAAATTGCTTTCCTTTGCAACAGATGGTCATTTGTGAGACTTCGAGGAACCCATCTTGCATAAACCTTAGAAAATCACATTTCAACATTTCTGCCTTGGTGGCCGTGGCAGGACGTCCACAGCGCAGCCAATCATGCAACTCCTAATCTCCACTTATTGATTCTTTGATTCTCTGAACCCAGCGACTGATTGCACTCCTGTCAACCGCAAAGCTTCCATACACATCGCATAGACGCTTGTGAATGTTCACAACATTTTCCTTCTCTGCAATGAGAAATTCTATCACAATTCGCTGCTTATACAGCAAGTTGCTAACACTTTCTATTTCAATGGTTACGGCAGCCATATTCTTTGCCTGGTTGCAGTGAATTTGATTCACACAATCGGTACATTCCATATTTAAAGTGTGCAAATTTCATTATTAGCTGAAAAAAATGATGTGGTGCATTACTTTCTGAACGCCCCTCGTAATCGTGCAGGCATATACAGACTAAAATGACAAAACAGGATGGCTACCCATGCCTCTCACCTTGCTCTGGACTGATATCTGAAACTCCCTGTGATCCAAATGGCATAAGCAGACAGATAAGAAGAAGTATACTGACATGCCTAAATTCGATACACATATTAAAATAACATACATCAGAAGAAAGTCAAAGAGAATAACCAGATCTCATGTACCTGATGAGAACTGATGGAACTTACCATTAGCACAATCCTTTAGGGTTTCCTCTTGAAAATCCTGGAAGACTTCTAGCCTAAACCTCTTTTCCAAACCATAACTATAGTATCGGAAAAGACACTCAAGGCCATACCTGTGGGTAGGTCATTAAACGACATGTTAATAACCCACTGCTACCTTTTCAAATTAAAAAAACACATTGTTATCCTTACAGATTTAATAACCCATTGTCACCCTCTTACAGATTTACTAACCCACTGTTATCCCCTTCCAAATTTAATACCCTATTTCTAACACCTTATAGATTTAATAACACGCTGTTATCCTTTTACAGAATGACTCATTGTGAAGAAATGTTGCAAACTCCCTTTTATATACTTCAATGTATGCCACTAAATGACCGTTACTGCCATTTACAAGATAAAAGTACAATGCTCTGATTGGTAAATTAATGAAGATCGGGAAACAGCAAATACTACCACCTCTTATTTCTAATTTAAAAAGATGACCCAAACAAAATGTGAATAGTTATTTAAACAAATGTTATAATCTTACTGGCATTTTCACTATTATAATCAATGTCTTTTGTCATGCTCTAGTTTGTGTAAGAAATAGACAAAAATCTGACACAGTCTTGTGTATGTCTCCCATACGTCCTTCCTTCTTACTGAAAATTTCTTCTCAAACTGTTAAGGGTGCAGTATTTTGTGTCCCTTTTTACAGTCACTATTCCATATGTACATACAGTTTTACAAAAAGTGCTTATTTTTGGTATTTCTTTTACAGGTGAATTCCATGTCTCGATAGCTTCTGTTTCTTCTCTTGTTATTTCACTTTCTGATATTATCATGTTTTGAAACCTTCCATTCCACACAATGAAATTTGTCATTAAAATTATGACTAGATAATATCATAGTTTGATCAAAGCCACACTAGTCATGCAGATGTAGAAGGTACACAACTTCTTCTAGAGGTGGGGATGTACAGAAAGCCAGATGTGATGCCTCTCATATCACCCTCTAGTTCATCGATGAGTCGATGCAAATGCCTCTTTAGGATGATAATTTTTGTACTTCTTGTACTAGTGAATATCCATGTCTATGATAGTTCTTATTAAGAGTTTGCATTTTTGTAGTTCTATTACAGTACATCCCCCGTGTGGTACCTGGGATCTGCAAAGAATAGGACCACTGTACCCTACCACACATGATCGTAAAAGGTGACTAAGGAGGGTTCAGCATAGGGCCAGCAACCCTATCTGGTAAAAGAACTACCAGACTGCTACAGAAACGGAAGCAAGGGAAAAAACAAATGCAGGTGGAAGGAGAAATGCGTATCAGGAAACTGAGCCCATGAAGGTTGTGGATGAAAGCCAGCCACTGGAAGTCCCCAGCCTGACTGCAGACCTCCTGGAACCTAAACACAGTATGCAAATAGGCAGCTGGAATGTAAGAACACTTAACCAGACTGGAAAACTAGCACAAACCATCAAGGAAATGCACAGATACAAACTAGACATACCAGGAATACAAGAAGCAAGATGGACAGGACAAGGCAGAAGGAAATTAACAACACAGCACACAGAAGATACAATAATATGGTCAGGTAAAGAAGATCTTCATGAAGGAGGAGTAGCACTGATTATAACAAAAGAAGCATCAAGAGCATTGCTGAAATGGACCCCAATAAATGAGAGATTATTATATGCACGCTTCAACTCAAGATTCACGAAGCTGTCTATTATAGTTTGTTATGCACCAACAGAAGCAGCTGAAGAGGAATTAAAAGAAGATTTTTACAACAGCCACAGTAGAAACAATACCCAAGCATGATATGCTACTCATCTTGGGTGACTTTAATGCAAAAGTAGGTGAAGGAAGTGAAGATAGAAGAAGAATCATGGGAAGAGAAGGAATCGGAGAAATAAATGAAAATGGAGAAAGACTGCAGTTTCTGTGAAGAAAACATGATGGCCATCAGAGGGACAATTTTCCAACATAAAAACATCCATAAGGTGACTTGAAGGTCACCAGATAAAACAACAGAAAACCAAATCGATCACATACTAATAAACAACAAGTGGAAACGGTCACTACAAGATGTGCGAGCAAGGAAAGGAACAGATGTAGGAAGTGATCACAACCTTCTAGTAGCAAAAATAAGACTAAAATTAAGGAGAGCCAAAATCAGAGAACACAGAAAGATACGTTTTGATACAAGAAAACTGAAAGACCAGCAAACAAGAAATGAATTCTCAATAGTACTTAAGAACCGCTTCAGTGTCCTACAAGACGAAGCAGAAATGTCCATACTAGAGTTCAATAAAACGCTACAGGAAACAGCAAAAGAGGTGCTGGGATATCGGAAAAGGAGAAAAGAGGAATGGATAAGCAAGACCACGTGGGAAAAGATAGAGCAAAGAAAATAAATCAAGAAAAAATTACTCAACACCAAATCACAACAGCTTAAAGAACAAGTTTTAAGTAATTATGCACAAAAAGACAAAGAAGTGAAGGAATCATGCCGTCAAGATAAACGTCAATACTATGACAACTTAGCAGAAGCAGCAGAGAAAGCAGCATATACAAATGACATGAAAACCATATATAAAATCACAAAGCAGATGACAGTAACTTCAACACAAGATGTGAAAGTGCAGTAAGAACACAAAATGGACAATTGGTCAGTTGAGAAAGAGAAAAAATTGAAAGATGGAGGGAACACTTTAACACCCTACTAAACAGATCACAAGCAGCACAAACAATAGACATACCTGAAGCAAAAACGGAACTAAACATCAATACAGGACCAATAACAATAAGTGAAGTAAAGGAGGCGATAAAGAAGCTAAAATCAGACAGGGCACCAGGTGAAGATGAAGTGACTGCTGAGATGTTGAAAGCAGAAGAAACAGAAACACCTAAACAACTTTGCCAGATATTACAACAAATTTGGGATCTAGAAAAAGCCTCAGAGGAGTGGAAAACTGGGTTTATAGTAAAACTGGAAAGAAGGGTGACCTCAGAGATTGCGGGAACTGGAGAGGCATTACCCTACTGCCACTCACCAGTAAAGTATTTT
Organism: Achatina immaculata; assembly: GCA_009760885.1. Taxonomy (NCBI): domain Eukaryota; kingdom Metazoa; phylum Mollusca; class Gastropoda; order Stylommatophora; family Achatinidae; genus Lissachatina; species Lissachatina immaculata. The sequence goes on from CM019703.1 coordinate 8,222,261, forward strand.
GCAGAATAATCATCAACAGAATTGTACCAACACTTGAGGAAAAACTTTGGAAATAGCAGGCAGGATTTAGGAAAGGAAGATCATGCATAGACCACATATTTGTATTTAGACAAATATTAGAACAGGCAAATGAGTGGCATAGCACAACATATGCATTATTCATAGATTTTGAGAAAGCCTCTGACAGTGTCAACAGAGATGCACTGTGGAAAATCCTAAGATGGCATGGCCTCCCCCACAAGATAATATATGTAATCAAAGCCCTACATGAGGGTTTTCAGTGCAAAGTGATCTGTGGAGAACATAACTCCAGCAGCTTTAGGGTACAAACAGGAGTGAAACAGGGATGTGTACTATCACCAACATTATTTATCTTGGCAGTAGACTGGTTAATGAAGGAGGCAACATCAGACAAACACAGAGGATTACAATGGACCTTGACTTTGCGGACGACATTTGTCTATTATCAAGCAGTCACAAAGATATGCAAGATAAAATAAACAAGCTAACTCAGAATGCAAACAACATAGGACTAAAGATCAACGTAGGAAAGACAAAGTTAATGAAGCAAAATGTGAACAACAGAAGTGTACTCAGAGTAGATAGCAAGTTAGTGGAGGAGGTCAACAAATTTGTATACCTTGGCAGTAGAGTAGTAGAAAATGGAGACAGCACAGAGGACATCAACAGCAGACTTACTAGAGCAAACCAGGCTTTTGCAATGCTACAGACTATATGGAAATAAAAAAAAAACTAAATATGAAAATCAGGATATTTAAGAGTAATGTTCTAAGTGTACTACTCTATAGAAGTGAATGCTGGAAAATCACCAAAACCATAGAAAACAAGTTGAATTCTTTCCAGACGAAATGTTTACGAAGAATTAGACAAATATTTTGGCCAAACACCATAAGAAATAACATCTTATTGACAGAAATGCAGATGAAGCCACTGACAACAATTATTGAGGAAAGACGCTGGCGATGGTTGGGACATGTGCTCCGAATGACTGACAACTCACTACCAAAAATAGCACTAAGATGGACACCACAGGGGAACAGAAGTAAGGGTAGACCAAAAGAGACATGGAGAAGAACAACAGAAAGGATGTTGAGCAATACAGGCTCACCTGGGCAAGAGCAGAAAAAAAAGGCGAAGGACAGGCATTTGTGGAAAACCCTTGCAGAAGCCCCATGTGCCCTGGGCACTTAAGGTTCAGAGAGAGAGAGAGAGTTTACGGTACATATGCTATATATGCCTGTGAGACCTGGACACTCAACGAAACAGCTGAGAAAGACATAAATGCCTTTGAATTTACATGCTACAGAAGAGTTCTTCAAATATGGACACAAAAAAGAACAAATATATCCATACTACAAGAACTTAATACTGAAGAAAGTTGGCTAGTAAAGAGGATTAAAGAGAGAAAACTTAACTCTTCCCATGCTAGAGGAAGAAACGAGGACTTTCAGATGGGTGTCGGAATAAAAGCGCAGGTCTTGATCTGTATAGGGGGTATAGTTATAAAATGAAATGGAAAACAGTATTTCCATGTACTTATTATGTTTCAAAGTATAACTAAATGTATGAAAATTTCATAAATGCAGTGTTTTTTAGGAAAAAAAAAAGTAATGTGATGTTTTTAGACAATGACTGTGCCCAGCTCACCACTGGCTAGGTCTAGATATGCACTACTTACCATCTGAGATGTCTAGATCTACTTGTCGGTCTCGTATTGTGATTCTATGTTGCATTCTCGCTAAATTAATGTCTGAACTAACCTCCTACCTACTTCTCCAGTCGTCTAATATATCTAGATCTATTTGGGATACATTCAAGAGCAGTGGGGTGGTCACAGGCTATGTTCATACCCCTATCTACATCATCAAAAATTGAACAATTTCCACGTTTCTCTTCCTTTTTCTCGCTCAACATCGCTCGTAACTAAGCACTCTTTCACCATTTCGAAAAGTGTCACCAGAAATGCAGACGAAATATGTACAATCTAAATGTTACACCGGTTGTTTTATTGAAACAAATGAATTGTCACTACAACGAACAAGGCACGCAATTCAGTAACTGGAAATTCTCACTATCGCGAAATGGCACGGGAAGCGTTAAAATATTTTGGACACATTAAACATCATGAGAATTTAGAGAAGGCAGTCTTGGAAAGGTACATAATGGCAAAAAGAAAGAGAGGAAGACCAAGGCAAATATGACTGCAAGACATCGTTGATAATCTGCAGACGGATGCATTAGCAGCAGGGCATCTTTCTTACAACTGAGACCCCTATAGGAGAGCTGTTAGGGAGGCAAAGTTCCACAAGGGACATGCAAATGACAGACTGACTACGGTGAAGTTATGTATCCATCACTAGTTCTTGCCATAATCACACTGCCTCTCCTACAGTTTCTCCAAACACTAACCTGTGTCCTTTGGACGCATCTTCAACAGCCAGTGTTCTAAACTCGCTGTACATCTTTCTGTTAAAATGCTGGCGTAGGAAGAATGACCAGAAGCGGAACAAACAATTCATTTCCTGAGACAGGCCCACGCCAAGACGTTTACGCTCTAGAAATAGCATAATGAAGAAAAAAAACCAATTCAGCATAATTCACAGACAGCACGACACAATTACTTTTACAGAAAAAAAACAATAAATACATTATTGCATAATAAAAACTTCAATATAAAAATCTAATAAAATCATAATTTGATGGTAATTAGCAAATTCTTTATTTTGTACCAGACAAAATGCTTTAGTCTTATTCATTCATGAAAAACAAAAGTAAAAAAAATCTTTCCATTTTAGTGATGCACAAAAGAAGCATTATCTTTCAATACCAAAAAAAAAATAATCTTTAAATCATGATCACATGAACAATGCAGTTTCCTTATATAAACGTTAAAATAAAAAAATAAAATAAAAAAGTATGGTGTCCTAGTCTAGCAAAGCCACTAGTTATGAAACAATTATTTTTCTTTAAATACCATCTATAAAAGAATATTATGTAAATTTTTTTTTAGTTTACTCCACAACTGTAGATGTTCTGTACTATTTCATGGTATATTAGCTCTCTGTTGTGATATAAGAAATCATGTACAATACAATCACATGAATAAGGAACTTCATCTAATTCATGACAGGATAGGAAAAAACATTAGTCTTCACCAGGTCCTATGTAAAATCTGCAAGGTCTTCTTCTTCCTCTGCTTTTCAAGCTATTGTGGCTTATTACCACAGATAAAGTTCACCTCTATTCCTCCCTATTCCTAATTTTCTCTCTCCAGCTCGTGACACCAATTTCCTTGATCTACTTCTCAGCTTGTTTCTTTCATCTTCTTTAAATACATCAAGCTAATTTTTAAGATATTTATAATCTGCAGAGATTTAAAGTTAAGCTGTTAAGTTCAGTGTTCTTTCTAGCTCTCCATTTCCCCATATCCTTTATGGAGCCAAACGTTTTTCTCAGGATACTGCTCTCAAACACTTGCAATAAGTGTTCATCTTCCTTTGCTGTGCCCTACGTTTCTGATCCATATATGACTCCTGGTCTTATTATAGTTGTGTAGATAATGCAAGATCTTTCACACTCTTGAACTGTTTTGACTGTGGAAACCATCTCCCCCTCTTTTCTGATTCTCTCAAAAAGTTCTCTGCTATTGGTATCACCGAATAAAAGATACTTCATAAATCTCCCTTACCTTTAAGGCACTTGGAATGAAATTTATTGTACACGTGCCACACAAATCCATTCTCCTTGAGCAATTCATGTGACGGATGCTCAAAGTTGGGCATTGAAACTGGTGTACAGCCATAGCTGGAACTTAGATGACTATCAGAAGGGCTGGAAACATGCAGAAATGTCAATCAAGATCTTCACAACATATAAATGCATACCTAAGAATATCTAACAGTCCTAAAAAACTCATTTCTTGATAGTGGTTAGATCCTAAAAATAAAAACTAGGGAAAAAAAAAAAAAGGCAGAGCATGTTAATGGAACAGAGTATGAAGTATTACAAAAAGTTTGGCTGTGATTCATCTCTCATGGCCACGGTTGGTGGCTCGGTTCTGCTGACCAGAAGCACGCAAGTCAACTAAGCTGCAAAAACAGGCATCTGGTCCCACCAGAAGCCAGGACAGGAAAGGTGACCAAGCATAATCCTGACCACATAACACTCTAGTATACAAACAAGGCAAAAAAAAATTGTAGGTACTAACATCTAATTCCCTGTACACCTCAATAACACTAAGAATGGATACCATCTCAACAGAAGTTTATAATAAACAGTTCACACAAGAGAAGGATGCATGTACAAAGGGAAGTCACTAAGTAACTCGCAAATGCTTGTTACAAAAAAAACTAAATGCAACAGTAATTTGACAACTTTTAATTTTTGAACCTACATTATTCCCCTATTTCTCAATGTAATCGCCACCAACACTGATACATTTGTCCCATTATGTAATCAGTGAAGTAATTCCCATGGCACAAAAATTGGGAGTCCGATTTCTGAACCATTTTTTTTACTTCTGTTTCCACCTCTTCGTCACTCGAGAATTTTCTCCCACCAAGGTGGTTTTTCAATGGACCAAACAGGTGAAAATCACCTGGAGCTAAGTCAGGAGGTGAAAATCACCTGGAGCTAAGTCAGGACTATAGAGTGTATGTTCAAGAATTTCCCAACCCAACTGGCTAATTTTCTCTTGGGTTAACGGAGCTGTATGTGTTCTGGAATTGTCATGAAGGAGAAGCACACCTCTAGTCAGCAGACCAGGACGTTTTCTTCGAATTGCATCCAGTAGCATCTGATTGCACTTGCTACGCTGTCTATCGTTATTCGTCTACCAGCTCTGATAATCTCATTCACACATTGGACAGCTGCTTCTGTTGCAATCTAAACAGGATGGCCAAGTCTGACTTTGTCAACAATTTTGGTGTGTCCCTGAGAAAATTATTTTACCCAGTTATAGGCCGCTTTAAGTGATGCTTACATTTTTCATTGAGACATTTTTCAGCATAAACTGTAGTCATTTTCTTATGAATGTCCTCAACTGAATGTCCTTTAGCCCACAAAAATCGCACTACACTTCTCTGTTCTTCTTTGGTACACGCTAACAGCTGGGTAGCCATTTTGTTATTGCTTTGCACATGCGCATGTAACTCCCAGCACCCCCTTACATACAACTTTTATAAAGTTGGATGATGGTACTATCTAAGGATATATTTAAATACTACCTGATAACTGCCACTGATAAAATATTTCAATTTGCGAGTTACTTAGTGACTTTCCCTCATATGTGATTGGTATATCATTTATTTTTCATAAATCACACATTAGATTTGAAAAAAAAAAACCCTAGTCCCATTGTGAATTTGCATATCTCAGCAGTTACAGACCAGGATGGTGACACCAGATAGGAAGTTAGAATTAGAATCTTGAGAACATACGGCACTCAAAAGTTATAAGCACAAAAACCAAGTTAAGATTATTCAATTCAAATGTAATATCCACTCTCATTTATGCATGTGAAAGCTGGAAAACAACTAAAGAAATAGACAAGAAATTAGACTCTTTTGAAAACAAATGCCTAAGGAAAATAACACTGTATAAAGTGGAATGAATTCAAAAACAATGCAGAGATAAGACAGAAGAGCAAACAACAACCATGGGTGATCATAAAAAGAAGATGGACGTATGTCGGACCTGTGCTGAGAAGAAACAACCAGATAATCCCAAAACAAGCTATCAAGTGGAACACAAAAGGCAGAAGAAAAAGAGGTCACACACGTGAAACTCTAAAGAGGACATTGTTAACAGAGGCCGAATTAATAGGCATAAAATCTCTTGATGAGGTTGAAAAGCTTGCTGAAAACAGGAAATCTTGGCAAACTACCATGTGAGCCCTATGTGACATTTAACAGCATGGGAAGGATGTAAGTCCCATTGTGCCACAGAGGCACTCAGAGGTACACTGTCCATCCCCATATTTTCCTTAACCTGACAGCACACTTGAGGATGATGTGATCAGCATCATGCTTGACTCTTTCCATCCCCTACTCTAAGGTATCCATTTTAGCTGGGTGACCAAGTGCATTTAGGCTGACAAATCAGTGACATCCAAGTGGGAGACAAGTGCACTACCACTATACCTATCAGGGCCCATGATTGAAAAGATTTCCTTTATGATGTTCTTGCATATCATTTATCTAACAGCCCGACTCTTTCTGTAACATAATATAGATTTATAGAATGAGAGTTAGACAACTCATCATGGAACTGGAAAGCTGAGATAAAAAGGGTCAGGCGCCATATAAAAATCAATAGCTTTTGGTTAGATTTATTCCAGCTTTCAAGTCGGATGCTTGCACAGTATAACTGATGAAAAGTTGTGAGAGAGAAATCAGATGATTTGTGATAGTTGAAGTTGAGTTTTGGATAGGGCACTTCGTAGGTTAGATTGTCTGTGAAAATATGTAGTTGTGTAGTGTGGTAGATTAACAGAATAGAAATGTAGTAGAAGTTCTGTTGGTGACGAAGCCTGCGGACGTCAGTAGTTGCTTGGAACTATTTCTGTGTTGCTTGAGTTGGAATTTCATCTTGTTATGTCTTCTTGGACTGTATAATGCCACTGCTATCCCCGTCACATCGTTCGTCGTCATCATCACACCATGCACCAATGAAGTCTTCATAACTTAATAATGCTGCCACTGTGCTGCTATTTGCCACTGACAGAATGATTGTTGCTGGGAAAGTAAGTCTGTGGAGCGAGTAGTTAAGTGGATGTACAAAGAGACTGAGCTCGACTGGATGAAAGAGTAAAATCTTGACTGTAAGTGAAGTGAAGCTAGTATTAACTAGTAACAGAAGAGGAGAGCATATATCTTGAGAAAAGCAGTAGTAGTATCCAATGTGTCAACATAACATTTCCACAGTATTACACGTTGCAGCTAATACAGCAGAGCATAATCATAGAGCAGGAAATTACACCTAGTGTGACAGTTATATATAAGAGAATTCTGACTAAAGTGAAAACTATTTTTATTTCCAATGGATGAAAAAAAATTTTCTCTAACAGAAAATGCTTATCATTTCACTGAAGCAAACACTTCTTTCAAAAGACTGGCACTTTAAAAAACTTAAATGTTTAGTTTTTAACCACATGATTATTTTATCTCTGTTTCTTCTCTTGTTATTTCACTTCCTGTTATTATCAAGTTTTGAAATCTTCCTTTCCAAGCAATGAAATTTGTCATTAAAATTATGACTATACAAAGTCATAGTTTGATCAAAGCCACACAAGTCATGTAGAAGTAGAAGGTATACAGCTCCTACTGAAGATGGTTGTATACAGACATCCTGACATGATGCCATCAGTTTCACCTTCCAGTGCACTGGCAGGTCAATGGATATGCCTTTAAGAATGATAAAGCTTTTTAAATACAGGGAGATTCTGAGATTTCTTCAACACAGTTCTTGCATATCATTTATCTTATATACCAACCTGGCTGTGGGCACTGACAAAGATGTTGAGTTGTGACGAGAACGTACTCTGTGCTCCTTTCTGTCCATCACCCACCCAACATGAGACTCTACTGGAGGATTGCTGCTGTGACGAGTCTTTTTTTTCCGAGGTGTCTGCAAAAAAACAAAAACAAATGATGTTCTCGGAACATACTTACTGAGGCAAATATAGGTCCTCGTTCCTCCTCCCCCATTATGTCCGCCAACCTTTTTTTTTTCTTCTTGACTCTGAAATTTTTTTTATTTTATATTCTTGATTTGAAAAAAAAAAAGCATGCTTACCTGTGGATCTTTAGGTGCACCGGGTTCTTTAGTAACTGGATAAAATCGTGGTTCTTTGCGGTCATGCCTTGGTGTTTTGGGTGTCCTCGGACCCTGTTCTCGTCTGCCTGGGGTATCGGGAACCCAAGCAGGTAATGATCTGGCTATATCGGTATGTCCTGCTTGCGAGGATGGTGGAGAAGGAACCTTCCTAATCTCTGTGCTATATGCTGGTCACAGAAATGGTATAAAAAAATGCCAATATACAAACCTTGTGAAACACTTTAGAATGTTAAAATGCAATATAATATACAAACCCTTATATAAAATAAGAACTTATACTTTGTGCTACCAAGAAAATAGCAGGACACTGGCTGGAAAGAAAAGTACAAAGCAATAAAGGCAAGGTGTAACAGTGTATTTAAAATAACATACCATATAAATAAACAATACAGTCTAACTGAGAGCTTGTCATTGAAGACTCCAGTATATGTTTATGTTGCCACTTTTCACCAAGATTTATTTACTGCATTGCAACATATTATAAGTAAGATAATTGGATGCAAACAAATACAAGGGAAGACAACCAAAAAGTAAGGCATCTAAAACATAAAAAAAAGGAGAATCAGTTACAGAGTACTGCTTGAAGTTTTTCTTTTTTTTACTTTCGGTTTATATGTATTACTACATGGCCTACATTAACGTTCCTAAACAAAGATGGCCTACATCAATGTTTTTGAAAAAAAAACAAAGATTTATATCAATGCTCTTGAAGAAAGATTCAACAATGTTTTTTTTTTGGGGGGGGGGAGGAGATGGTTTATATCAATGCTTTGTAAACAGATGGCATTCATTAATGTTCTTAAAAAAAGAATACCTGCATCAATGTTTCTGAAAAAAAAATGTAATCAAACAAGAAACTGTGTGAGGATGTAGGGCTAATAGAATTCCTACCATTTTGAGTCTCATCAAAGAAATATGACTGTTACAGGAGAAGCATAAATACTATGACCTCTCTCTTACAAAATATAAAATCAACTCACGTAGTGGTGGTAGGACAAGCATAAATACTATAATCTCTCTCTTACAAAATATGAAATCAACTTACGTGGCGGTGGTGGTGGAGGAGGCACTTCCTGTTCTTCCAAATCAGAAAATGACCTTGAAGGTGTGATCTTGTCAAACTCTTCTTTGCTTATCACATTCACTGTTTTGAAGTCAAAATCATTCTAGAGAATAAATATATTTTATGTTAACAACCAGTTAAGTCACATAAGCTTTGCATCAGTAAACATATTTTTAAGCTCTGTACATCTCAAAACAATTTATTACGCCTCTCAAACTTGCCCACTGTGAGGACAGCACAAGCATTTTGAGCTTCTGGGGCTACTTCGGAGACATGAGCTTGGTGCCTTATCCGAGTGAAAGGAATGAGACATAGTCTGGCTTGCACTGCAGACAAAATGCTTGATAAAGAGATTGCTGGATTTAGTTTTGGACAGTCTGTTATTTGGAACATTTGGCCACTTTTTTTTGGCAGTTTTTTCTTATATGGCTACACAATTCATTTTACAGATGGCAGACAATTTTCAAGACAATTAGTCAGCATCATTATACACCTATGCAACAATTCAAACCAGATTAGCTGACTGACTTGACTTTAAAAGCAGAAGATGACAGCCTTCTCTACTCTGCTTTCAGAAAGAAAGCAACAAAATCAATGTAGCAGCAACATGAACCAGGTTAGCTGCTAATGGCTTCTCCCTACAGACAAACCACTCAATGTTGCACCGAAAAGAACGTTCACAATCTGTTCCCCCTCTAGGAAGAGAGACTTCCCACACATGGACCTCAAGAGCATGCCTTATATTAGGTTCCAACCAAAAAAAAACCAATCCAGCCACAATTAGCTGTATGCTATGTGCTGCTGACACATCACCCAGAATGAGAGTAACACCTCATAAGTTTCTATTATTTACTGTCTGTGGGGAGGATAACATTCAAATAGCACACATCTACACATGATAACATTTCAAACAGGACACATTTATACATGATAACATTTCAAACAGCACACATCTACACATGATAACATTTCAAGCAGCACACATCTACACCTGACAACATTTCAAATGGCACAAATCTACACAAGATAAAAAATTAAATATAGAAGAAAAAAAAAGACCTACTGAAAACTCTGATAGTTCCCACAAATCTTTCTCATAGTAAAACAGCCCATCATTGATGACTTTGCCAAGCTCCGCAGTTATCTTTGACCTCTTGACATAGTCACCAGTTCTATCACCACCAGGATGTTTACGCAAAGCTGGAGGAGTTTGCATCACAATCAGGATCTTGTTGATGTCACTGTCATCAATTTCATCCCCGGAGTCATCTGACCTGTTCCATAAGAAGGGAAAACAAAAAAAACTGCTTAAAAGTTTTTTTAAAAAATGTTGGGCTTCTAGAAAGTCATAAATGTGATAGAAAGAAAAATGTTTCAAGTTAAAGCAGTAAAGGTAAAAAAAGTATCAAAATAAGCCAGCAAACAAAGATAAATGTATTGAGGTAAGATGAGACAGTCAAAAAAAAAAGATAGAAAAATATATCAAGTTACAGCATTAAAGAAAGAAAAATGTATCATGGCAGTAAAGAAAGATAAAAGTCCTGAGATAAGATAAGGCAGTTAAAAAAAAAAGTAGAAAAATGTACCAAGTTGCAGAAGTAAAGAAAGAAAAAAAAAATCTAGTTACCAAGTTGCAAAAGTAAAGAAAGAAAAAAAGAAACCTAGTTACCAAGTTACAGAAGTAAAGAAAGAAAAGAAAAAATCTGTGGTGAATGATTTCAAAAACAGAAAAAATCTTATCTGTCGTTTAAATGTTGATCTTACTTAATCCATTTAGGCCTGCAAGTCCAAATTTCTGCCCAAAAACACTTTGAGCATGTTTTCAGCCAGAGTCATCAATACCTACTAATTCCCACTTTGAAAAATAAGTGCACTACTGTACTTTTAATTCTCTATGGTTTTTTGCTGTTTATCGACCACCTGTTCAAAAATTTTGGTCAATTCTACAATTCTGTTATGACTTTTTTCCAATTAGTGAACTTGTGGTTAAGATGATGTGTACATTCTGCGTTCTTTTCAGGTTGCTTGTATGCATATATAAATGAGAAATCAGCTGTATTTTCTGATTATGCAAAAGAGGCAACTAAAGTTAACACTTCCCGGGCCAAATACGGGAAAATCCGTATTTCTGGTTTCTGTGCGTTGTTGGCCGAAAGGCGGATTTGCCGTATTCGATGGTCGTCTTATTTAAACTGTTTCTAGTGTGTTATTTAAAATAATTTTTGGTTGTCTGTATTTTTACTGCAAATTTAATATAATAAATTATTGTTTTCAATCTTCGTAACTTTAAAAAAAAATAGAAATCTCGTGGTTTCAGCTGTTGAAAACACGTTTTTCGTGAGATTTCGCAGGTCGACATTTTTTCGAAATGGCGGAGCATGCTTCTCTCGAAGATACTGCTGTTGGTGCTGAAATGTGCTATGATTTGTTGTCAGATTGCCCTAGTGATGATGAAAAATCACTATTTAATGATTCTTCTAATGAAAATGATGCGTGTGAAAGTGATTCCTGTGACGGCAATCAGATTAAAAATACGATAACTAGGCACAGTGTTGCTGCGTCAGATAGTGAAACTTCTAGTGACAGTGACTGTGATTCAGTGTCAAGATATAATGTTCCAGTTGCAGGTATTTTACATTTTTCATGTGATATAGTTGGCAGTGATATAGGTGTGTGGAGTAACATTGATTCTACACCAGTTCTTGAAAATTTTCTAGGAAATCCTAGTGTTTCAGTGAACGTAAACAAACCAGACAGCATAGAGGAAATTTGCAGTATGATGTTTGGGAATGATTTTTTTTAACTGTTAGCTTATCATGAAAATTTATACCGTGCACAGACCCAACATATGCACAAACCTACTACCTTTTTGTCTGAAAACATAACACCTGCAGACATTAAAAATTTCCTTGGATTAATCATTTTGATGGGCCAGACTAGGAAGCCACACTGGAAAGAGTACTGGACAATAGACCCTCTTCTGGAAACTCTAATATTTTTCTAAACAATGAGCAGAGATAAATTTGAGCATCTTGTGACCTTTCTGCATTTCTCTGATAACTCTCAGATACTTCCAGAAACAGGCAGAATTGGCAAAATAAAACCTCTGCTGGATTATTTTTTGCCTAAGTTTCAGGAGCTGTATAAACCAAAACAGCAGCTTTTGCTTGATGAAGGAATGATTCCTTGGAGAGGAAGACTGAAATTTTGGACATATAATCCTTCAAAGTTAACAAAGTATGGGATCCTTGTGAGACTGGTGTGTGAGAGTGACACAGGCTACATACTAAACATGGAAATATATACAGGAGAAGGAAAGAAGCTAGAAGAAACAGTCCTCTCAGTTCTGAGGCCCTATCTTGGAATGTGGCATCATGTATACCAAAACAACTATTACAACAGTGTGTCAATGGCTGAAGTTCTACTGCAAAACAAAACCAGAGTCTGTGGAACAATTAGAGAAAACAGAGGACTGCCAAAAAGTTTGAAAGCTGCTTCCACAGGAATACAGAAAAGTGAAAGCACATTTTGTCGGAAAGACCAAACACTGCTTCAGGTCTGGAAAGACAAAAGAGTTGTTTGCATGATATCAACAATGCACAATTCAAGAATAGTTGCTACTGGGAAGACAGATAGAAAAACTGGACAGCCACTGATGAAACCAATTTGCACTGTTGATTACAACAAGAACATGAAGGGAGTTGACAGGGCTGATCAGTATCTTTTGTACTACAACATCTTGAGGAAGACGGTGAAATGAAACAAAAAAGTAGGATTCTATCTAATCAATTGTGCATTGTTTAACTCATACATAATCTACAGAGCCTTAAATAAGAACAAGCAGAACTATAAGCAGTATCTGGTTGAAGTGGCAAGATTCTGGCTCTCTGAAAACACTTCTACTGTTCAAGAAATCTTGGAAGCAGGTGTTGAGAATGAACCCCCTACCAAACAGCTCAAAAGGGCTCCAAGCAAAGATCCTCTAGGAAGATTATCTGGAATAGTAAAGGATCATGTCCTGGTGTAGCTTGAGGGTCAAGGCACTAAAAAACCACCATCTAGGAAGTGCAGAGTGTGCTCGGTCAATGGGAAAAGGAGTGAAACAAGATTTATTTGTAAAAGTTGTCAAGTCCCACTGCATCTAGATAACTGTTTCACAAGATATCACACACTCAAGAAGTACTAGAGGGTCTTGGGAGTCTGTCTACCAAGTTGGATTATTTTCCCTAAAGGGTGAGTAGAGATATGCATGTTTTTCTAAGGTCACTCAAAAAAGTTCATTTTTCAGAAAAATGGGTGGGAACTGGGGGTTTTTCAGGGTAAATAACTGTGGTCAACAAAGTGTAAAAAAAAAAAATTGTAATTCAGTTTTCTTTTCTTGTGAACACTTTATATGCATGGAAAATTTGAAGATTTATTTGTTTACAATCTCAGATATAATTATTTCTATACGAGTGAATATCTGATTCTTCATGTTGTTATTTACACAGTTTAATATCCTACCTTTCAAACAAAAGGTGCATTTTTGCTAGGTTTTATAAAAGAAACAACAGTGAAAAAAATGTTAGTGCAATATCCTAACAAACAATTCACCAAGGTCTAAAAAAAGGGTCAACAAACAATGTTGCTAGGGCATGAGATGTCAGAAATATTTCGAGTGTGCTGACCAGTCAGTGAAGTTGTTAGCTCTGCCAACATTCAGGTTATCGAGTTCCTCATCAAACATGAAGTCTAGCTCTTCCCGGTCATCCTCCACTCGTGAAGTCGACACTTCATCCTGCAACATAAAAGGAAATACTTTTCCTCAACACACAATTTTTAAAAAACTTTTCCCACTGAATACAAAACACAATATTCGTATCAAAATTACCTCTCTCATCCACTTAAAACTCATCAACATATAGTTCAATATCTTATATCTTATATCCTTCCCGTGCCGTTAGACGTCACATAGGGCTCGCAAAGTAGTTCGCCAATTTTTCCTGTCTTCGGCGAGTCTTTCAACCTCAACAAAGGATTTTATGCCTGTTAACTTGGCCTCTCTTAATAATGTCCTCTTTAGAGTTTCACGCGGTCTGCCCCTTTTTCTTCGGCCTGTTGTGTTCCACTTGATAGCTTGTTTTGGGATTCTCTGATCATTTCTTCTCATCAAGTGACCAAAATATGTCCATCTCCTTTTCCTGATCACCCATGAGACTGGTTGTTGTTCAGTCATCTGTCTTATCTCTGCATTGTTCTTGAATTCATTCCACTTGATGCCGAGTATTTTCCTTAGGCATTTGTTTTCAAAAGAGTCTAATTTCTTTTCTATTTCTTTAGTTGTTTTCCAGCTTTCGCATGCATAAATGAGGGTGGATATTACATTTGAATTGAATAGTCTTAACTTGGTTTTTGTGCTTATAACTTTTGAATTCCATATGTTCTCAAGATTCTTGAAGATTGATGCTGCTTTTGCAATTCTGATCCTAACTTCCTTTCTAGTGTCACCATCCTGGTCTATGTAGCTGCCAAGGTATGCAAATTGATTGACTTCTTCAATATCTGTCCCTTCTATGTGTATTTTTCCATTTTGATTGATGGGAATTTTCATTATTTTTGTTTTGTCCTTGTTAATTTCAAGTCCTATTTTGCTAGCCAGTGAAGATAGGCTATCTGTTTTTTCTTGCATGGAATTCACATTGTTACTGATAAGAGTTATGTCATCAGCAAAATCAAGATCTTCTAGTTGGGTCCCATGTACCCAGTCAATACCTGTGTTACCTGTGCAGCATTTTGTCATTATGAAGTCTATTGTAATCCCAAAAAGTAAAGGAGACAGTATACATCCTTGTTTCACGCCTGTTTCAATCTGGAACCATTCACTCATCCCTTCTTCTGTCTTGACTGCACAACCATATCCATTGTATAAGTCCTTAATGCTGTTGACAATTTTAGATGGTATTCCATATAGACATAAAATTCTCCATAATGAATCTCTGTGTATGCTATCAAATGCCTTCTTAAAATCTATGAAATTCAGTATTAATGGTTTCTGCTTTTCAATATGTTCTTCAAGTATTATTCTGAGAGTAAAGATCTGGTCGAGACAGCTTCTCCCTTTTCGAAATCCTGTTCAATATAGAAACTTTTAACTCTTATAAAGAGCAGAGGTATCTCTTTCAAACCTAAGCCTGTTCACTCAATAATTTTAATGTACTTCCCTTTTATCCCACTATTTCTGTGTGTTCTGTAATAAATGAATCTTGTAACATATACCTAACAGCAAGGTAATATAAGTGAACAGTATACACATAGTGCATTACTTCTCCTACATTTGTGTGGAGTGTAAACATATAAAACTACGTCCATTCACAAATGTCATAGAGTAGCGCACTATTTTTGTTATGCAATGTGTAATATTCACTTAATCATTAACAACATTACATAGCATATGAACCGTCACAAAAATCTCCCACATTTTCTTGTGGACATCCACAAATTCTACAACTCTCTTTCTCTCTCTGAACCATTACATGCTCAAACACATGGGACTTCTGCAAGGATTTTCCACAGACATCTGTCCTTCGCCTCATCTTCCCCCTCGACACACACACTCATCCAAGTGAGTCCTCTTACTCTTCTTTGATGTTCTTCTCCATGTCTCCTATGGTCTACCTTTACCCTCGTACCCCAGGTGTCCATTTCAGTGCTATTTTTAGCACTGAGTCACTAGTCATCTGGAGCACATGTCCCTACCATCACACCGTCAATACTCAACGTCAATGGCTTCATCTGTATTTCTGCCACCAATGTGTTAATTTTTATGGTGTCTGGCCAAAATATTCGTCTAATTTTGCATAAATGTTTAGTCTGGAAGGAATCTGTTTTCTACAGCTTTGGTGGTTTTCTAGCATTCACTTCCACTGAGCAACATACTTAGGACTTGGCTTCTGAATATTTTAATTTTCACTGCTCAGCTTTTTGGATTTCCAACTACAGATAGCTTAATCTACTTTCAAAATAGATATCACATTAACAAAATCTGTAATTTCTTACCATAAATAGAAACATCGGAACACAATTCCCACAAATCTTACCTTAGTCTGTGCATTTTTGTCCTTCTGTCCTGTTTTCTTTTTCACTTTATGATGCACAGTCTGCCAGTCTTCTGTCGTCAGTTGGGGAGCACTGCGGACAGACAATATTTAACCATTTTCACACACTGACTTTTCTCTCTGTATCAACAGACATGATACTTGTCAACCACACCATCTCCCAGTGATTCCCTATGTCAAAGAAGTTCAACAAATTGAATTTCATTTATCTCTACCAAGCACATTTGAATTACAACATTTGATTTATTACTGCTCAATTAAAACAATACTAAAAAAGCACACTTTTTTGTCTTGTCATTCTGGTCCTTTTGTGGTTAGGATCTACAACCTATATTGCTGTAACGTTGAACCTCACAACCTGACATGAAAATAGGAAGCCAAGAAGATAGCAAAAACTGACAAAGGAAGAAATCTCTCACTACAAGCTGTCCTGTGTTTACTTGGAAACAATGTTTACACTGAAAGTATAGATCAGAGAGATGTCCAAATACTAGCCAACACAGTTTAAATTGTCTTCTTCTTCTGTGTTCTAGGTTGTTGGTCACATCAGATCTAGATCCCTGTCGACATGGCAAAGCTTGCAGTCCTCTCCAGATCCTGATAGGAGCCCCAAAGCTTTTGCCCTAAGCTTGTATCTTCTGGCCATGTCTCACACCTCAGGTCAGCATGGTTTGGGAACTCCTGAAGGAGGTTTAAGCTGTGTCTCCATGTACTTTTTTTTCCTACAAACACCTGAGCAACTCTGAATGGAAAAACTGTAAGATCATACTGACTGTCTCAGATCTATCCCAATTCTGCATTGTCTTTAGTCTAGAGTTGGACTTTCTCACTGGAAGACCTCGACGTGTTTTGAGATACCCGTGTATCACCACCAGGTGAGAGGTGGTTGCCCATCCAGTCCAGTGTTGGACTTTCTCACCGGAAAACCTCAGCGTGATTAGGATATGCATACATCTCCGCCGGGTGAGAGGTGTTTGCCTATAAAGACTGCCTTGGTCCAGTGTCTCCAACTTAAGCATTGAAGGTTTCCAAAAAAGTGGATTCTTCAGTCCACTAACTCTCTCCCCATCTGATATGACATGCAAGCAGCACAATCCCCACACAAGCATCCACTACTAGCAACTCAAAATTGTAGGAACACAGCAACAACCAGTTTAACAATCCTTAATGTTTCCCCCTCATCCATAGCACCTATCTGTTATAAATGTAACTGAAAGCACATATGCACGCTCTGCTTAACACAGAAACTGTTCCCAGTATAACATGACCACAAATTCAGTTAATATTCATTTTGTATTGAGTTAAAAGTACCTCGAAGACAGCATATGTGGGATTGTGGTTAAATTGCTAGTTGCATCGCACAAAAGGCTGTCTTCGTCATCTTCATTGTGAAGCCAACGAGTACCAGAATCTAAGGAAGAAAAGACAACTTTGGTAAAACACTGTGAAAACAGATTCCTTATTTTCCAATATCGTCCACAGAACATAAGAAAATGGCAATAGATTTTTTTGTGCTTACAAATAAAAAGTTTTCCTATCTGTATGTATCATGTAGTGGAATGTGTATCCCTTGTGTCAGACTGGACCACGTATATCTCACAAGTCAGATAATGGCATGTACATCTCATATGCCAGTTAGTGGAATGTATATGTATAGTGGGATACCCTCTTCTTCATTCTTCCTGTGATGAAATTTGATGATGATGATGAAATGCAGAACATAAAAGGCTACATAATGAAGTAAAGTGAGGCAAATGGCAACAGCACTGTGTGTTAGTCTGTTAACATTCTGATGATTAGGTCATCAAGATAATGGTCATCTATGTCAGGTGAAATGGTACCATCATTAACTTTGCACACACAGGACTATTTTAAACAGAAGTTTTAGTTAATAATTCACATCAGTGATACTGACTGCGTGTATGAAATAATGCTTTCACTGTGATAACAATCACATGATTTGATTGCGCAAAATGAGAAAATAGCTGATCAAGAAACAAATCATGATGCCAATTATGCAGATAGTCACATGAAATTTATAAGCTTAGACTTTTGAGTTTCAATTTTTTTTTCCCATTTAATTCCCACACCCCCCTCAACACCTACAAGTTACTGAAACTGATAGTGGCAATACCAAGGATAGTGTGGGAACAACTGTTCTATAACAGATACAATTAAAAAAATCAAACATGTTTAAAAAATCAACCTGGAGTGGTAATAATTTTTTTTAATATAATTTCTTTTTTGGTTACATAAAAGGGGCCTAATCCATACCATGTACATGCATCCTGTAATGTTCTGCTTGACTAGTCAGCATGCAGAAAATAAATACTGTCTTTGTTTATTCACAGCTGGGATAGCTAGTACCAGATTTGAATCTAAGGAATGATTTCTTAAAAAAAGTACCATAAAAATTTTCATGAAAAAAGAAAAGGCCAAAATGGACATGCTGTTCAAAGAAGAAGTACCTAACAGTAGCTACAAACCATGCACCTCTCAGCAGTAGTTTTTATCCTACCCCTCTGGCGATACATGGATCAGCAGATATATGCTCAATTGAAAAAATCTCAACATCATCAGGATTCTATTTATTGCTCTATTTTTAATAAGTAGTCCACACAGGTTCTTGGCTGGAAAGTAGGTACATGGACAAAAAAAGTTAAGAACCAGTGCTTGATTTCTGAACAACATCCATAAACATGAATAAATTTAGCTATTTGTCAAAGCAGTCAAATTTTATCACAAAATAAGACGCTGCACATTTTTTATGTTTACAGTAGTGGTTCCCAGCATACACCTGGGGGTACATGAGAAGAAGTTGGATTATGGTAGGAAAACAGATTAAAATCAGCAACTAAAGTAGTAACAAACAAATCTGCTAATATGAAGGGGGTACACTTTATGGAAATAAGCTACCATGTGGTACACAAGCGGGAGAATGTTGGGAACCACTGGTTTTTGGGAACCACTGGTTTACAGCATTTTAGAATCCAAACAATGGAACAAAATCATATGACTGCAGTTTTTTTTATAAAGTCTACAAATTAAAACGGTTATAACTTTCTAATGAAGTACCTTGTGTAGCCGATGTCAGTTCAGGAGCATCACCAGCTAAATTTCTCAAAATAAATGGCTTTCCAGGCACAAACTCTGGAGCATCAGAATGTAAAGTGGACATCGCTGCTACTTTCTGAACGGCTGGTGGAGGGGGGATGCATTTGAAGTCATCCTCTATAGGCCACATTTCTGGAGAGTTGACAGTTCTAACAAAATCTTCACTCTCTGAGAGCTCCAGTTTATCAGATGTTTTTATAGCCTATTTAAAAAAATAAAAATATATGCATTCTTATATCCTACACCAACTGACTATACAAGATCATGCAAAAAGACTTTAGAAGAATTTATCTTAGTGACCATATCCTTCAGGCCAAGTTACTCCTGGTACACATACTGCGAGTACACGATGCAGCACATTTGTACAATGATACTAGCTGTAACCCATCATAAAATGATAGGACAGGAAACGAAAATGTGAATTTTACTTACACTAATTTTATGTCTTTGACCAAAAAAAAAAAAAACTTACTTTCCAAAACATATTACTAGGCCACTCAAAAACCCTCAATGCTATTTTCTGAGAAAGCATATCTACTGTCTTAAACTTAACTCTTTGTATGCTTTGTGACGTGTCCTGCGTATTTTTTTTTATTTACCTCTCAGAACCTCATTCTCACGCAGTGTGATGATAGCTTGTAGCTCTCTAATTTTGAAGATAATCAAAGTATACTTAAAACCAGCAGCTGGACTTCCTTCCGGAATCCATTTGTCGACATGAGGTGCGTGTTTCAGCTGAATACAGAGTGGCTGTGTGTTAATTTAACGAGTTTTTGTCGAAGTTAATCATCACTAGGTTTTTGTTTATCAATAAATATGGCTTCTAGTGGTAGTTTATTTCGTCCAGGGCAGCATATTTCTGCATTACAAGCTCAAAATTTAATTCAACGTCTAGACTGCGGTGAAAAGAAAGCAGTTGTAGAGATTTTGAATTTTCGGACCTACATGGTGCTGACTCAAAGGATGATGTTTTTTTTGGTCCAGCAGCGAAACGTGCTAGAAGGGTAGCTGGTGGGTCAGCTTTTTGCTAGTACTAGCTGTAGTATCACAGTAAGTAATGCTAGAGATTGTGTAATTTAAAAAATTAAATGTGTAATGCTTCAAATAAAAAAATAGTTAAATAAATAAACACCATGGCCTGTTTTCTGGTAAATATTAGTCGCCGCCTGCCCATTTGTTTTCATGCAAATATTACCTACCCAACTTAGTGTTTTTAGTTTACTGTAAATGCATAATTAGTGTATATTTTCATGTAAATTTTGAAAGATATGTGAAGAAAAGGTGTTTGTGTACATTTTGATTCATTTCGGATATACTGGACCAACTACAGTGGACTAACTTGATGGCTGTGAAAAAAACATTGTTCCAATTTTTGCATTTTCCATTCTTACTTCTCAGTTCTTAGCTCTTTTTTTTTCTATTGTATGCTAATAACATACTAACAATTTTATTAAAAAAACAAATACATTTTTTCTTGTTTAAACTAATGTATAATATATCATACTACAAATCAGATTATGCCTTTGTCATTCTTTTAAATGTGATAACTATCCCATTCCACACTGTGTTTACAGCCCTTGTTATTTTGAGGGAAATGCCCCGACTTAAAAACAACGCACACACAAACAGCAAGTTATATCTAAATAAAACAAAAAAATTATCCCTGGCTAGGACTGAATCCACAATCTTTCACTATCTGCTTACACAAATCATCTCTGTGGGAAGTGCTTTTTAGATAAGAAAGTGTAAACAGGAAACATTATCTTATTAAGCCTCATTTGACAAAATCATCTGGATTATGTCTTGTATAACTACCTGTTATATTATTTCCCTTGGCATACAACAGTCCCACTCCTTCACAACCCAACAATAACTCTATTTCTTTTTGTCTCTCCCCCTGTCATTCTCATGAGATTATCTAATATCACACAACAACTTTCCTAGACAAATGAAAGGAAACCATTCATCATCTATATTTTGAGAAATGATCAATACTGTAATCAGGTACAAGGTTATCACATATACAATCTAGACTGTTTCCATTCAATAACATTGTTTAACTGATTTTTCTTCCTTTAGATTGTTATTGAAAGATGAGCACCGTGCCCTCTTTCAATACTGCGCAAGTAATGAGACAAACTTCTCCATGATATTTTACAGGAATGTATAAACAGAAGCCAGACAAACTTCTCACCTGTATAAGACTTTTGTAGTCTGCCTTTAGCTCTTTCACTTTATTAAAACTAAGCACCAGTTCCAGTTTCACCCAGCCTTGCTTGTCCATCTTCTTTCTCAGGAAGAGATCCTTCACTAGATTGTCTTCACTAAAGTAATACTCCCTGTGAATGTACAAATGTTCATTAAAAAAAAAACACACACACACAAACACAATTATAAAACATCAACATCAGACATTAAAATTATGCTATACCAACTTTTATCAAAAATGTCATTTATTAGTCTGAAAAATCCACCGCCAAAGGGTGAAGGCTACATGTATTCTTCCACCTCCCTGGGACTATGAGCAGGATGTTCTTTGCAACCAATGCAGTAAAGCTGCTTAGACACAGTATCACCACTGACTGGGAGCTGCTATTTCAGTCCATGAGGGGAGCTGCAAAGAAGTGTGCGTGTGCGTGTGTGGGCGCAATACTTCTTTAGTAGGCTGCACCACCACCATAGGGACTGATCCCCGTTCCATTAGCCAGGCTAGGCCCGTTTCCCGTGTGAACAACAGATATGTAAGACAGGGTCTCAGCAGCAATCCTGACGCTAGCATGTCAGTTACGTGCAATAAGGTGTGTCTTGCCCTGCATGTGGATATTTTTCAGTGTTGAGGTTATTTTACTGAACACCACAGTGATCTCCCAACTATCCATCTCCCAAAAAAGTGATAACGCACTGTTGCGCAATCTATATTTAACTGCCAATGTAAAGCAAAGTACTCAGTAAGCAGCACATTAGCCTGCATATCAACATTAAAGAGTAGACAACCAGAGATGAGAATCAGTAAGAAAAGACAGAAATCATCTAAAAAGCCAGTCTACATACACTTGATGCTTCAGTGTCTCTGGGGGATATGCGCAGGGAGCTGTGTCGTAGAAAGCAGAAGCCTGTTCAAGGAGATTGATCAACTGCTCCTGGATATACCTTGTGTCCATTCCCATCAACACTGAAACACAGCAAAACAGATACTCTGTTCATTCTCTGTCAATTTCTCACTACTTACTATTACTTGTTAAAATGGCCAGTTTTATTGAAAATAGAATGGAAGAGGGCACTATAAGAAAAACAGAAATAATGAACTCAGTTACAACAAGTGACAAGAATTAACTTGCATTATGGTCATGTGAGTTAAGTAAAATTATGCTCCCATGGCAACCATCAAGTACACTAAGCTGCACCAAAACGGCTACTCCCCAAATATTTTTTTAAAATTCTCATGTGTTCTTCAAAAGAATGCAAGAAACAACTGTTCTAACTCTTAACAACACAACTCAAATATATATTGGCTGATACAGAAACAATGTTAAATGTAACTTTCATAGAAAGCAAACAGTTGTACAAATACTGACAACAAAATCCATAACTGCTCTGAACACAGATGCAGTCTGTACATCAAAAAGCTGTTGGCAGCACACAAAGTTTTAAAAGTAAAATAAAGGATTCAAAAGTTGATGGTGCTGTGAGGAAAAGAGTTTAAAAAGTTGTTTGAAGCTATACGAGTTAAATTTTAACAGATTACAGAATCTATTATTATTAAGAGTCTGTGATGCTTGCATGATTGTTAAAATATTTAGAGATGTACCAAACTTTAAAATTCCATTGAAAATGGTTTAAAAGTTCAAATAGTTATATTCAAAAGAAAGTTGAAAAGTAAAGATCTGAATATTTAAAAGGATATTTTTTACTCTGTCCACCACTGTTCCCAAATTAATGCATATTTTAGTCAGAATAGATGAAAAAGAGAAATTAAAATGTTACACTAGTAATCTGTAATTATAATCTATCATATTTCCAAGCTTATGAAACAGTGCAACATAATGTTTAAGAAATGAAGAATTTTACTTTTTAATAAAATTTCTATAAATGAATAACAATGCTGTTATTTTTTTTTTTAAGTCCTGTTCCCATAACCTACTATTCTGGCCAGTCAGAAAGCCAAATATTTTTATTCAAACAAATAAATTTGTATTCAGTACCAAAGTCCCACAGATCTCAACTCCTCTTTCATTATGACTGATCTTCACATCTGAATTTGACTATAATTATACCACTGACATTTGTGGAAGGTAAAAGAAATAAAACTTCCCATTTCCACGCCATTAAAGCATATTTAGGGATATTATGATAGGCCTGCATTTCCATGACCTTTGGCACATGAAAGTGTGATGAGGTCAGTACCATGCCTGGCTGCATTTACCTTCCCAGATTTCTCTGGTACCCATTTTTAAAGGCTGGGTCAACCCAGGGGCCTGTCTGTGGTGTGGATCTGAAAAAAATTCCACTACTGGGACTGAACCTGGTACCACCAGATTAGTAAACTGAGTGCCTAACCATTCAGCTAGCCAGGCTGCCATTTGTGGAAGGAAACCATTTAAATAATGGTCAAGCAACACTTACAAGTGAGCATTTAATATAATGTTGGTAAGCTTATTCTCTGAACTTGGCATTGCATTAACTTGCTCATGTCACTGGCTGCAGGTTTCTGATAACAGGCCAATACACTCAAGCACAGGATTTCTGTATTTAAATGCAGCACACATCTGGCATCATATTTGTGTCACTACAGGGAGCAGCTTTTTTTTTTTTTTTTGAGGGCTTCAGTGGTTACTCTTGAACTCCTATAGTGTCACTACATCAAATCCAGCATGAACTTCCATGATTACCTTTCCTAATTTCTCCTGCCATCTTTAAACCCCTTTAATATTACACATTTCAAATAACTCCATGTATTCTTATTAACTATATTATATGACCTTATTCTCACAAAACTGTTTCTTTCTTACCTGCCAATTCTATCTGCTGCTATTGCCAGCAGATAAGATTGTACAAACACCTCAAGACAATATCTGTATTCCTTGATTTTAACCAACATTTTGAACACTGTTCAATATGTGTTGTCATCTAATGATTTTAAAACTTTCTAACTAAACGGTAAGCATCTACATCAGAATACAAAATCAGGCACTGTTGTAGTAATGCTGCCCAACCACACGTATCATCAAGTTAGACTGTGCCATACAAGCAACTATAAGCAACCATGTGAGGAAACAACCATGAAGCTTTATAATAGAAAAGCATGCACACCATGAATAAAGCAAGCAATGCTAGTTTTAAAAGAAAACAAAAAAAAAACAAATACTTAAAGGACTTCAGATAGAACGAGTGTAGCTAGTCAAAATTCCAGTAGTGATAAATATTTCCTAAGATAATGTTAACTTTAGGCACCTAATTTATGGACTACAGCCATGAAGTACTGCTCACTTATAACTGTTGGCTTATGAATGCCATATTAAGGAATATGCTTACATTATACAAGGCTAGGCTGAAAAGTTCTGCCTCCTGTGGAATATTCCATGAGTATAAATAATAATTTTTGACAGCTGCACAGACCTGTTTTCCAGCACTTTTGGTACTAGGGACTAGAAACTCCTCACAACTCCTGGTCAGTGTGGAATGATGACTTAGATATGTGCTTCAAAAAGATGAACCTTACTGATCTTTCAAAGCTGAATAACTAACTGCTTCCATTGAGGCTCACTGGAGTGGAGATTTCTAGAAGTTTATGGGTATCAAGATTGTTGAAGTGAGAGCAGTGACGCATTTGGTAATGATGAAGTTTTAACAATGAAGATGTGGGGGAAAGCAAGTCTGATAAACCACAGTCACGGAGAGATAGCTGACATCAACTGACAAAGTTTCACCTAAAGTGCATTAAATCATTAGCTGAAAAGGCTGCATCAAATGAAAAGAAACTGCTGTTAAATAAAGAGCGTGTCATATAATCAGCTCTGATGTAATAAGGTCTGTGCCAGGTGGGTACAGACTTCTTGTCCACTCAGACGAAAGCACAGTGGCTACAAGTTTACCAAGAAATGTGCTGAAACTAAACCTGCTGAAAGTTACAGTGAAGCTCCAAAAGAAACTTGCTTTTACAGCAAGGGCATTAGGAAGGACTGGAACCGGCAGGCAAAATGATACAACACATCTTCAACATGATAACTCAAAGCTCACACTGACAAAGTACCTGTCAGTAAGGAAACATTGTTAAAATAACATCCTCATAACTTCATTGCCAGACACACTAGCAGAAATGTATACTGATGTCAAGGCTACTGTATCAAAAAGTGGCTACACAATCCTAAAGGGGGAAAAGTTAAGCAACATTTTTTTTTAGTCATCTGTTACCCCATAAATTTTCTAAACTGGCTAGAGGCACAACTTTTCTGCCCACACTCATGTAATGCTAACAATTTTTTGTGTGCATATATTATAAAGACTATATATTTTGATGATACATTAAACAACAATGAAAACAGGCAAACAAGCAAGTATGTAACTCAGTAAGTATATGTGTAAGTAAGTATGCATGTATGTAACCAGTTAATTAAATATATAAAGTCAAGATGACAAATTTTCACAAATCATGTTACTATGCCAAAGTTTTTTTTTTTAACACTGCATTTCAAAAAATATCTTTAACACTAATTATATAGAAAATATTTTATCCTGTCCAATAATCTCTCCAGCTTTTAAACTTCTATAAATTTCACATCACAGATTTCAGAATATGCAAAATGTAAAATCATAAAACTAAAATAAACAAGCAAATGAAACTAATAAAACTGGATGTCAAAGGAGTACATATTTTTTTCTCAAAACTGAATAGGATACAGTTATTGATTATCTATTATTTTTTACTCTTAGCATGTGCTTAACTCATTATTTTGAAGCCAATTTAAGGTTAAGATAAGGGGAAAGCTTCTGCAACTGAAAGTTATTTCTTGCAGAAAACCTAACGAGTAAAACAACACCAAACACATACACACACAAAAAAGACACATATTAACCTGTTGGATTTATCGGAGGAACACGTGGAATATTTTGAACCCGATTAAAACCCTGACTCCAAGGAGCTGCTAGAGAGGAAGAATAAGACACCTTACAGAAAACCTCATATTCATAAGTCTATAACGAAAAGTAAGATAGTAAACTCCTGCTAGAGATGAATTTATAATGTAATAGGTGTCCAACTGGCAGACCTTGTGGCCTTCTTTTATGACAAGCAAACTATTATGAAAATATAATTAATGAAATTAACATTACTACTGTTGGCCCCCCCAAAGAATGAGTTTTAGTTTCATGCTGAAAAAAAAAAAGAGAAAAAAATCATCATAGTTCCAATTCACCTTTTACTTCATAATCATCAACTTTAATAATTTGTATATTATTATAATTATATTTGTATATAATTCAGAAAAAAACTCAATGATTCAGATACAGCCCACCACTCAACTTATGAATACAACACCGTGGCTCTTGGACCCTGTGATGTTGGACACCCGTGACATAATGTACCAAATTTTTTCATGACAAAGATGCCTTATTTTAAGATCACCCACCACTCAAAAGCAGCATAATATAAGTAATGTACAGCAAGTTCCACCGCCACCCCAGTACCCTTCCAGAAAAAAAAGAACAAGAAGAAACATGGTGTGGCATGGTTAAAAACCAACACTGCATTTACATATTGTGTTTTATGCATGCGGAAACACAAACTATATCTCAGCCGCTATACAAATCACTGCTGCCATGTAAACACTGCTAGTATCTTTCACTGCCATCTTTGCAAACAAATCCAACAGTTATGGACCACAGTACCTCTGCTTCATCTCTGCCTGTAATTACTTTATTCAGTTCTGTGTGGCTCAACTCTCTATATTCATCTCACTAACTTTCATTCATTCATTCCTTTGCATGTCCCTTGCGGAACTTTGCCTCCCAAACAGCACTCCTGTAGGCCTCTCGGTTGTGAGCAAGATGGCCTGCTGCTGCTGCATCCATTTCCAGATCATCAACGATGTCTTGCAGCCATCTTCGTTTCGGTCTTCCTCTTTTTCTTTTTCCCATTATGTATCCATTTTTTCAGTGCTGCTCATTTAATATGTATAAAGCATGATTCAGTCATAAAGCTCTGTGCACAGACTGAGAAAGTGTTGTCAATGACTAAGAGGAAAGATTTATCTACCTTCAAGCAGGTCCCCAACAAACAATAAGACATGCATACCAGATGACGACCACCAACATTCTTGACTGCTGACAAATCCTCTTCTTTGAAAAAAAAAAAAAAAAGGCCTCCTGAATTTGAAAGCGCATGATCAAGTCCAATCTACTATGTGCTGTGGGTTTCACTCACCTACTTCAGCAGACAGTGGGACTTTTTTTTTCAATAAGTTTTGTGGCATATGAGGAGAATGAGGAGGAAGATGGTCAAATGTTTCCATAAAATATATTTACATAAACACAAAGCTATCAGAATTAAACTTCACATTCACTGAAATGACTGCCTTTTAACAGGGCTGGCAAAACACTGCCAGCTAAGATCCTATTCCACTTCCTAGTGGTGCTCCTGGAAAGAGTTGTCTGGCTAGGTGAATATGGACAATGATAAGGCTAACCTGATCCCATAAATGCACTAAACTGAAGTTGAATGTGTTGGCTTGAAAAGCACATGACTGCAACACAATGTAACCAATACCCACCTGAAGATGAATGCCAAAGAAGAAGAAGGCTAAATGACTAGCCTGAGTAATGATAGACAAGCCACAGTTTATATATCACATTAATGGTCACTAAAACACAATGCACCACACATTTTCAGTAAATGCTTTATAATCAAATGATATATAAAGTAAACAAAAAGAACCTTGAATTGTTTCAGGATCTGTTGCAATATTTCGAAATGCTGGATCATGATTCCAGTTGTTTCCTGTAGCTATATTGTGGAGACAGAAAAATAAATAAATAAAAGAACTGAATGTAACCAATGCTTTTTATGAATCATTAATTTAGAAACAAATACTTGCACAAAGATAAAATGAGAAAGTGCAGCAGGAAAGATTAGTCATGCAAAAATACAAAGGAAAAAAGACATGGTGGAAAGAAGTCACAAGTGACTGACCCTAGAAATGAACCAGTTAAATAAACAAAACGATTCTAAGGACTATTATAGCCGGAGGTGGGATGGGGATATGCTCTCCACTCCAATTAAATGTCTCCAAGGCATGCGTCTCAAATAGCCTCTGACACTCCACGTCCAGCTCTTGGGCTTCTCATGGTGGAACTGTTCAAATTGACAGGAGAACGGGCAAAGGTGAATTATCTGGTGCCTGAAAAATAGACATTTTGGGTAGACAGAGTCTTGTTTGGTATCTCATCTAGAAGAAGGAAACCTCCGAAAACCCGCTGCTGGCGATATTGTTCAGCTGCCATGCGTGGGGGGAAACTCCTCCCAGCCAATGAAGAAAAATGTGACTAGGGCTGCCGTGGAAATAGTGAAGGAAAGGATTAAGTGAAGTAACCAGTAGTATCGAGATCAATACTACTCAAATCACGGCACCTCTGCTCTAGAACCGGGCAACGTCCTAGACACCCCCATATTGGGATATTATGCCTAAATTGGCTTAACCCAGGGGTGAAACTTACTAGCAGTGAGGATTCATCCTCCTGGACAAAAGCTAGGAAGACTAGTGGCCACAACCACAAATGCTGAAGTCGGAGACACTGGACCAGTGCAGTCTAGATAGGCAACCACTTCTCTCACGGCGGGGATATACCGATATCCAAAACACATTGAGGTTTTCTGGTGAGAAAGTCCAACTCTAGACTGGATATGGGTGGGGATATGCTGATATCCAAATGACGAGGTTTTCCAGTGAGAAAGTCCAACTCAAGATTAAACTGGTGGAATAAAAACCACGCTGTCATGCAATCCCACTTCTGCGATCCACCAAGAATTCAGGCCCAAGCCCCACGATACTCTGAACCTCCTGTGATCCTTTCGGGGATCTCTTGTGGGCCTCCAGGGGAACCATGGGACACATCATGAACCACATGAGTAAATTCAGCAGGACCAAGAGGCGATCTTGGTGGTAGAAGCGAACAAATAAACAAAACATCCAGCCAAAAGTAATACACAAGACTTTTTTTTTTAACCTGCTGTGATTTAGGGCAAAGTCTGATTTTTTTTATGCGACTATTTTTATCCTATTTATACTTTCACTTCATTTACTGACAGTTATGTATGCAGAGTAATCCAGGCTAACACTATTTTTATCCTATTTATTCCTTCATTTCATTTACTGACAGCTATGTATGCAGAGTCACCTGTGTGGTACCCGGGATCTGCAAAGAATAGGACCATTGTACCCTACCACGCATGATCGTAAAAGGCGACTAAAGAGGGTTCGGCATAGGGCCAGCAACCCTATCTGGTAAAAAAAAACTATCAGACTGCTACAGAAACGGAAGCAAGGGGAAAAACAAATGCAGACAGGCATTTGTGGAAAACCCTTGCGGAAGCCCCATGTGCCCTGGGCACTTAAGGTTCAGAGAGAGAGAGAGATGTATGCAGAGTAATCCAGACTGACACTCTCTATATTCTGAGATAATCCATCTTCATCAGTTTGCTGCAAAATCAACAGCATGCCACTGCCCTCAATCTGAGAAAAAGCATCTGGCTAATCTTATCTTCCCAAAAAAAGAATGTTCATGTTATAAAACCGTCCTAAAGGAAGCTAGTAAATACAGAAATCCAGACAATGAATGTAAGCTATATGATGTGGTAACAATCATAACTACAGGATCCCCAATGAAATAATTTAAGCATACTATACCAACCGTTTGATAATTATATGACAGGACTTGATTCTAGATGAAAACATGAAGTTTAAACAAACTGGATAATCATTTGCTGAAAAGGCCACAAAATGAGGATAAGGGTATATATTCTGATTACACTGCAGTACTTAAGGCCAATGCAATAATAAAAATTTACAATCCTTTTTTTTCCATATAAACAGGTTTGATATATGATTTAACTGTGAAAAAGACAGCAAAGATCAAAATATAAAAACACAAATATCTTCTAACTGAAGATATTGCAAAAGGAATGCTTACCTGCAAAATAACAATGAATATGACAAAGCATGAATACTATGACATACACAAGTGTGATATATGAGTACTAATGACAAATTCAGATGTGCTGGTTTAAAAAAAACTCACTCTGAAAAGGTGGGGAAAGGGTATCTCTAGCACCACCTCTTCCTCTGCCTCCTCCACGACCCCCACGTGTGCTTCCACGAATCCCACCTCGTCCGCGTGAGCCACGACCACCAGAAAAATTGCCACCTGCAGCGGTGCCACTGCGTGTCCCTTCTGTACTGTTGGCAGCAGTAGCTGAGGATTGTGGGAGCATATTTGATCTCCAGCTCTGACTATCTGGCCCTACTGATATAAACAGCAGGTGGTAAAAAATTTCTAAACATATGCTTCTTATAAACCAGTGCTCCCCAACCTTTTTTTTTAAATCATATCCCAGATTATGATGCTGCTGACTGAGTGTGTGTTCCATCCCCCCATGCTGGGAAACACTGCAGTAAAGGCACTGGCCACTAAAACATACTACTCCAGTAACAGCATCACAAAATTAACTCATAAATTTTAAAACATAAAATATTTCTTTACAATTTTATTCTGTTCTTTCCTTCGTTAAAACCAAACATTTAAATCTCAACAGCAAATGCCTGCATAATGATTAAGTATTAAAGACAAATGAAAAAGGACTGGGAGTGAGCAATACCATCAGATCTCCGACTATCAGGCCGCTGAAAGCGGTCACCAGCTCTACGCCCATCACGTCTGTTTGGAGATAAGCCACGACCCTGACTTCGACTGCGGCGGTTGCGTCTGTCAGGTTTTGGGTGATCAATCTCCATTCTCTGCCACTTCAGCTTCGCACCTAGTTAAAAATACACTCATTTTAATGTTCAGAAAGATAACACTGAAGTGGATTAAACTACAGTAAAACTCTAATAAACCATCTTGAGCTTAACTCTTCCCGTACCGCGCCGCCCTTTAAGTCCAGTTGCGGTTTACCGTCAGATCCCACGCCACCCTTTAAGTCTTCTGATTTGTTTCATTGAAAACTCGATGCAACTTTTCATTTAGCCAAACAGAACTCTTCTAGGCCAAAGTTTAGCTAGTTTAGCATCTGGTCATGCCGGAAAAGAAAGGAAATGAAGAAGTGGATCGATTTGAGTGTACATTCTTCTACTTTTTTCGAGGTTGGTTGGTAGAATGGTCATACTGACCGACTAGACCTAGCTTACTAAATGTGTTTTTCACATCTGTAGACCTGTTAGATTTATTGGATATCAAAAGCATCCGCAATTATCGATATTTCTATACCGATATAAACATTCTGCATTGGATTCTGGCACATTTCAGGTATGTAAAACTTTGATTTTAGTGCACAGCCCTAAAAAAATATTTTTAGCGCCAAAAAATCGTTCCAGCTTTTCAGAACAGTTGTTTTTTTTTCTATTCTTTGTTTTTTTTAAATGATAAATAACTTCATTTATGGAATCTTCTTTCATTTCCACTTATTTTAATATGAGATACACACGTGTTGATGAAGGAGTTTGTTTGTTACAATGAATTTTATAAAGGGACCCCCTTATATGAAAACACCCGCTCGGCCATGTAACATCATCATTGGTACCAACGTAACGTCCGTGTTTTTTACGCGGTACAGGAAGAGTTAAGTTTCATTTTTCTTTCAGGCTATGGGGACCTTCCAACGTTTAACACTGATCCCACACACACACAAAAACTCTTATTTAAATTATAATTTGTGTAAGTTTCCTTGTGGTTTTTTTTTGTTTGTTTAAGTGTGGCCACATATTATCAGATATATAAAATGAGCTTTCGTGGAGAACAGTGTTAAGTTAATACCAGACTTTCTGGTATGATAACAAGGATTAGTTTAATTTTAAGCCTAAAACAGCATATCTCAAACTGCTGTTCTTTCTAAGGACTCAAAATAAGCTTTGTAAAACAATCTTAGACATCACATATGATGTCCTTTGGCATGACCACCTAATGTCTGCCTGGACTTAATGACATCTGTAACTCATTTTTCACGAAGAAGAATTATCAAACAGCACTCTCCTAGATCAGAATTTAAACAGTATTTTAGAGTATTACTACAATACACTGAACGAACAGTACCACCATGTTGAATGAATTTATTATTTTAAACAAATTTCTTAACTTATTTTATACTAATCTTCATAGAACTACTTTCTTATTATACTTTCAACTGATCTGATTATGGGACTTCAGTGTTTCAAACTTTCGAATTATACATCCACCAGTAAAGAACAGGACATACTGGTCAAGATAAAATACTTATGTACAGAACCATAACCTTGAACACTTTCATGGAAAGTCAAAAAGCTAATGAAAGAAAGAATTTAATTAAATTTATAAATTCTCAACATTCACTGGGCATCTCTGTGCGCGTGTGTGCGTGTGGTGGAGGTGGTACCTCATAACAGTAAAGAAAATCAAGTTTAGCTGCAGAGGAAGACACAGAGACTAGATCATGAACAAACAGCATTTTAAAAGATCACCAGCCAAGTCAGATGAAAAAAAAAAACAAAAACATAAAAGACAGATCTGTGGAGAACCACGCCCACCTATGCTTGCCTGGACTTGATGATGAACCCAAAGGACATCATGAAAAACTTGAAAATAAAGAACCAAACCACAAAACTCTTCTGTAAATAACCTGCTAAACTGCTGCATCAATAGAACACAGCCACCATACACCCTACTATGTTAACACCCGTCTTTAAACTGTCTAGAATTAGAATCAGCCTTTCCCTATTTTTCAACCAAACAAATGCAACTCTTTATACATAACTGATAAAACGGATGAAAAAATACTTGCTGTACATGGCTCTGGGCCAATAGTAAAAGATATCAAGAGCAGCTGAATCTGTAATAATAATAACTGTGTCAAAGATGCCACATTCCAAGGACAGTTCTTTGTATTTTTGCATATTAGTTCTAATTTCCTTTTAACTTGATATTGGTTATATCCTACTGGTTACATGATTTATTTGATATCCTGTGTTCTGCTCAAAGTTTGATCATAAGCAATTTTCCATGCCATCTTAGCGGTAAGATCTAAATAAAACAATAACCAATATTTTTCTTCTCTTTTTGTTCTATCACTAGCTCAGAATGAGAATAACTGGAGAAATATCATGTGCCATGTGAATCATTGCTAAGTGCATGAATGATGCATTTTCTGAGGAGGCAGTGAGGGTCATGCCAGAAAAAAAAAGGCACACAAGCACAAAGAATGCTTCATGCATTATAAATGTGACTTGTGTCATTCATATATTGCTAACATCTGCAACAGCATGAGATTTGTATGAAATTCAACATAGGTTTGAAAAAAACAAAAGTGACACAAATGACGTTATTAAAAGCTTCAGTTAAGTTTCCAAGGGGAGTCTTTGAGGTGCCATGTAGGGTCACTGTAGGGTGTAGTTGTGCTTTTGCTGTCGAGGATAGAGAGACTGATGCATCTCGATTCCCTCTGTTCTTGGCTCTTAGTGGACGCCAGTTAGCCATGATGGAATTGTACCATATGATTATGTCTTGCTCTGTTTGGCTGCCTATTGTTGGCATGCTTCTTAATATACCGCAGTTGTTACTGAACTTCATCATCATCAAGTCATACATTAAATGTCTAGTTTGTTCTAATGGATGGTGTTGCTTAGTGCTATTCACCAACTGTTCTACAATGAACTGAGATGTCCTGCCTGGGGTGTTTGTGAAGCATTTGCCTTTTCTGAACTTGTGTGTTGCTGACTGTGGCTTTGTGTAAATAATGGAAAAATGTATCTCCTGCTGGAATGGGTAAACATCTACATGACAGAAGCTTGCATGCATAATTATAGCACTGTAGCTTCCGTAAAAACCCAATACCATTTTGTTCAGTACAATCTTTTACAATGAATAGTAAATAATTACTTCTGAGAATATCATGGATAAATCTAGACATTTTTTAAATGGAGAAAATATATCAGCATTAAGGAAGTTGCAAAAAAAAAAAATGAATGTTAAAAAAAAAGTCTCTTTAACTCTTTCACTACAAAACACCACTAGCAGTGTTGACAGATCTAACACTCCTATACAAATCATTGCTCGGAGTAATATTTAGGAAAAGCCTAAATAAAATGAACAGCTGCAATATCTCTTCTTCCCCCCCCCCCCACTTTACAGTTTCACAAGTCTATTCTATTAGCTACATTTGATTTAGCGATCAGTGAGGATAAGTACCTTTTTTGCTTCTAACAGCATTACTGATGTCATCTCCATTCACTGTGCTCTCTGTATTTTCTTTAGAGGAGTCATCTCCTCCAGAGTCATTCTGAGGCTGCATCTAAAAGAAGAAAATAATAATAATAATAATTAACACTTTCAATTATAGCACTATACTAATCACCAACAAACAATTATACTTTCAGTTATAACATTTTACTACACTAATCGCTAACATGCTGCTCACAAATACGATATTAATACGCTAATTACTACATAAATGACCTGTTTTCCAATGCAGCATTATTACAAATACCAACAAATGACCCGTTTCAGATATAGCATTACTACACTAATTACCAACAATTTGCTTTCAGCAAGATCATAATATTAAAAACATATCTGCTAAAGGAAACTGGTCTATCAAGACCAATAAACTAGAATATGTCAAGACCCTATCTGGTCCTTTCCCTCAGAAACAGTCTATCACACTCCTTCAGCTTGGATAATGCTGTGTCTCTCACATGGCAGAGCCTTGCTTCTTGACACCATCACAGCAATGACTGCACAAACTCACAATCACAAGATGATCCACAAATTCACTATGGCCGCCCGCAAATTAGAATAAACAACTGTCATCCCACTTTGGACTGACGTTTTCTTTTAAAACTGGCCAATATGTTGCTCTTATACTCCAATGATGGCTTATGGGTAGTTGGCATAAGTAGACCAGAAGACCACCATCTGGCACTATCCAACATGTCATAAATGGAATGCTCACAAGAGTACATGCAAGAATGACTATGTCATAAGAAATTAAAGGCTCTTGTAGAAATATCTGAAACTACAATTTCCAACAGAACAAAAATGGTGGATCTTTAGGAAAAAAACACAAAGAGAAACCTAAGTTTGCAGTTTATGATAGTCAAAACATAATATGATAGCTACCTAGACCTCTCACTTTGCTCTGGAGCGATGCCTGGAAACTCCCTGCTACACTAATGGCATAAATGGAAGGATGGGAAGAAGATGGTCAGAAAGAAACTGAAATTATCTTACACTCTGCCTACAACACTAGATCACAATATTCCACAGATTCATTAATTTTGCTTGTAACATCCTCCCAGACAGCTGCTTCTTCTTCTACACCAAGTCTTTAGTCACTGGAGTCTAGTTTTCTTCAGGTTTTCACAACCCCATGGCACCAGCCAGAAGCTGAATCTCTCTGGTCAGATCTGATACCACAGACCAGCATGTGTGTTGCACCTGTACCAGAAAAACTAGACAGCAACTAATTAAGCTTCTTACACAGAAAATTACTGTAACTGACATATGACATGCATCCTTCCCATTGCAACATATGCCTATGAGACCTGAACACTTAACAAAACAGCTGAAAAATATATAAATGCCTTTGAATGTAAATGCTACAGAAGAGTTCTTCAAATACCATGGACATAAAAAAGAACAAATATATCCATACTACAAGAACTTAATATTGAAGAAGGCTGGCTAGTAAAGAGGATTAAATAAAGAATACTTGAATATTTTGGACACTTAAACGTCATGATACTCCAGAGAAAACTGTCTTGGAGGGGTGAATAATGGGAAAAAGAAAGAGAGAAAGACTAAGTCAAAGATGATTGCAAAACATTGTTGATGATCTTCAAATGGATGCATCAGCAGCATGCTATCTTGCTCACAACCGAGAGGCCTACAAGAGTGCTGTTAGGGAGGCAAAGTTCCACAAGGGACATGCAAATGAATGAATGATATGACATGTACCAGAAACCTGGATTTCTCTTATCACAAAGGATGTACCTGAACTTGTTTGCTGATACTGTTGATTCCTGGGGACGAGTTTGTCTCCACATTTACTTTTGGTACATCCAGTGCATCTGAGAAAACAACTGGAGCAGCTGCTGTAGTTGGGGTGGTGGCTACAGAATTTCCTTTCACTTTTGCAGATTTAGCAGCCTTTGCAGGTGCTGCCTGATTTGGCTGGAAAATATTGGTGATGGTTTAGCACCATTAGGTATTAAACATACTACATGGAAATCTAAAAAACTAAGCATAAATATGAAAATCAGGATATTTAAGAATAATGTTCTAAGTGTACTACTTTATGGAAGTGAAAGCTGGAAAATCACCAAAACCATAGAAAACAAGTTGAATTCTTTCCAGACTAAATGTTTATAAAGAATTAGAAAAATATTTTGGCCAAACACCATAAGAAATAACATCTTGTTGGCAGAAATGCAGATGAATCCACTGACAGCAATTATTGAGGAAAGACGTTGGTGATGGTTGGGACATGTGTTCCGAATGACTGACAACTCACTACCAAAAATAGCACTAAGATGGACACCACAGGGGAAGAGAAGTAAGGGTAGACCAAAAGAGACATGGAGAAGAACAACAGAAAAGATGTTGAACAATAGAGGGCTCACCTGGGCAATAACAGAAAAAAAAGGTAACGGACAGCATTTGTGGAAAACCCTTGCAGAAGTCCCATGTGCCTTGGGCACTTAAAGTTCAAAGAGAGAGAGAGAGAGGTATTAAACAAGGAGAGAACCTCTCAAATACATACAGTATATAAATAATTCTTATATGTGGAGTAACAAAACCAGATACGCTATGAAATTATGTTTAGCACTCTTTCTATGTGTTCATCTACTCAAAGCTCATTTTAATCTCATTTTTATGACTATATTTCTAGGTGAAAATTTTTTTCTCTTCACACATGCAATGTATACTTGCGTGTTTCACTCTGCTGGCTGATTTCCTGTCATCACAGTTTCATAACCCCATTAAGCACCAGGTACACATTTACATATTGAGCAATCTGGTTGCCCAGGTAATGAGACTTCATGCCAAAATTGTTTAATTAGTATCAAATCAACTGTTTCAACCAGGTACCGTTAACCAGAACTGTGGAGTTGGTATAGCAAGACCTTTGATTCTGGCATCGCTGGTTCTCTGCTGTCTGACTACGGTACACTTTCATGGACTCTCACCACTCAAAGCTGCTTCTAACTTCATAGCCATACCATTAACGTCTCTATATATAAGAGTTTATTAACCAGCCAACATACCCATAGTATGACCGCATTAAAAAAATTTTCAACATTAAAACATTACATCTGCATTTTCGCAGTCAAGTAATTGTAACTGAAGGCAACAAAGTAACTCATGGCCTGAAGACATGAAATTTTTATAGCTTCAAATAATATCACTGAATATAAACTTATTACACCATAACAAAATATATAACATATCTATACCTGTCATGGACTTCATAAAAGTGTTGCAACACAGGTTATAGTGGAAACAAAATTAGATAGGGCACCCCTTACACATGTATATATCTCTCTCTCTCTCGCTCAGAAAGAAAATAATATTAAGAAGCACTTGTCTACAGGGATGTCTACAACCTTAAACCAACCACACAAAGCAATGATTCAAAAATGTTCATAAAACAAGCCTCTGCTTCTCTTTGAACAGTGCTGGGTATCTTCTTGCATGGATGCAGTAACCAGTCTGATGTTGAGAAAGCCAGGTTGGAGTCTGGCCTTGAACAAGATGTCTAGTCTTCTTGTTTCTATGCCTGGAACTGCAAGCTGCCGTTCTTTGCGGCCGATGCTGTGAAGTTGCTGAGGCACATCATCATGCTGGCGTGGGGGTGGGTTATGGCATTTATATTTTTTTCCAGTCCCAGAGTGCAGTTAAAAAGCAGGGGTGTGCAATACTTCTTTAGCAAACTCCACCACCATGGCGATCCCTGCCTTGCTAGCAAGGCTAGGCCTGTTACTGGGGGTACCAAAAGAGAGGTGTTATGGGGTCTTGGTCAGCTATGGTTCGCTAACCCTGACATCAGCATGTCAGCTATGATTCATCAACCTTGACATCAGCATGTCCACTATGATTCATCAACCCTGACATCAGCATGTCAGCTATGATTTATCAACCCTGACATCAGCATGTCGGCTATGATTCATCAACCTTGACATCAGCATGTCAGCTATGATTTATCAACCCTGACATCAGCATGTCGGCTATGATTCATCAACCCTGACATCAGCATGTCAGCTATGGGTCGCTGATTGACAAAACAGACAGCATCTTCACACCTCCCACCCCTCCCCAAAGCACAAAAATTTCAGATAAAAATGCTTATACTTTGATCCTGTATGATATTTCCACCCACTCTTTTTTTTACATTTAAAACTTAACCAAAAACACTGAATAATAATATGAAGAAAGTTTTCCTCCCAAGGATCTCCCAACTTATTCTCCTTCTTGCACTCATATAAATTATGCCTTCTCAGAATCAGTAGAAGGAATCATCGCAGAATCAAAGTAAGATGAAACATGACACAATGGCTAACCTCAGTCACTTTAACTTCATGGAGAGCAGGCCAGTTGTCATCTGCAAGAGCTGAGTTTGGGCCCTGTCATAAAAAGTTTAAATATGACATATCTGAAAACTATCATGCTAAAACACATTTGTTTACAAGAAGACACTAAATAACCAAGTGAATATATGATACTAATGCTTGAAAAAGAAAAAAAAAATTATATATATATATATACACACACACATATATGTATGTATACTGCAAAAATAACTAATGAAGAATGTATAAGAGCTGGAGAGACAAAAAAATCCTGTCAAAA
This sequence comes from Achatina immaculata, assembly GCA_009760885.1. Classification (NCBI taxonomy): domain Eukaryota; kingdom Metazoa; phylum Mollusca; class Gastropoda; order Stylommatophora; family Achatinidae; genus Lissachatina; species Lissachatina immaculata. The sequence goes on from CM019703.1 coordinate 8,261,471, forward strand.
AGATAAGAGAGAGACAATGTACTTTCATAGGACATGCAATGAGAAGAGGGGGCATTGAAAATATTATAACAGGAAAAATAGAATGAAGGAGGTCAATAGGAAGACCAAGAGAAATGATACTGGACAGTCTGACGGGATGGTGTGAGAGGAGATCACCAACTGAGCTGATGGCCTGCATGAAGGATCGTGTACTCTGGAGAAGCATAACAGCTAACGCCGTTCAGCACAGCACCTGATGATGATGATGATACTGCAATCAATAGCAGTAGTGAAAATGACGAACAACACTGGCTTAAATCATTTGTGTTTGCTGCCTCTGCTGTCCTTGGTACACAAATTTTTTGAGGCTGGGGTAACCTGTGTCCGCCAGTCAGAGAAAAATCTGCCCCAATGGGGAGTCCAACCAGATGTCAGCAGATGAGTGCACTACGTCACTGATTTTAAAAAAAAAAACACCACAGAAAGATATTTTAACTGTACTGGCAATATATGGGTATAAAAACATGCCAATCATATGATGAACACTATTTCAAGTATACAGGATGCAGACTCAAACTCATATGTTATGAACAATATCATTACCAGTAAGAAGTCAACTCAAAAAACTGTAACAACTGTTATATACAACTGCAGTCCACTGCTTACCTTACTGTGCACTGTATCAGCAGGAACACTCTCTGGCTCCTTGGCCTCAGCTGCTGTGTCTGGTGAAAAGATAAAAAGATTCACATACATTAAACACATTAAAAGCTATGAATGTCTTTCAACAAGTCTCATAAATCCAGAGGAACCTGGATTCGCCTGCCACTAACCTTCTGTCTACTTCCTCATCAATAAATGAGGGAGAGAGAGAGAGAGAGAGAGAGAGAGAGAGAGACACACACACACACACACTCACCACATGGCTTTTATTAACAGTGAAAGTAAAATTTTGCCATGAAACGTACATACTTTTTCACTTCTAGAAGACACTGGTTCACTTGTGACTAATAAGACTTTATATTTCTGCAGCTGACACATAATTCCACCATTAATCTTTACAAGTTTCTCATATCTTGCAAACTAACATGTGTCTTATATCTCCCTGATGAAAAACTTCTATTCAGTCATTTCAGATCCCTCAGACTAATGAAAAGAACACACATTTCTCCCCCCCCCCCCGCCTCTTTCCCAAAGTTTCACCTCATCAGACTCCTCATTCAATCTATATATGTTCTGTGGTATGTGTATGCCCTGGATGAGAAGTGTTATTGCCTTCACATTTCAAGGCCACCACAGCATTTGAAGTAGGGTTGTCAACACATCCACACTGCCTTTGTTTTCCTAGGGGGAAACCCCAAATATCCAATTTTGTTGGCCTGGGTGTCAGTCAGCCTGAACAAAAATTCTGCCCTAGTGTGAAATCAAACTAAGGTCCTCAATGTAATACATGCATTCATTTCACAGCATCAATTTCAATGCTATCATCTCACACTGAAATCTTACAGTAACAGAGTTTCTGGACACCTATTCCAGAAAATGGAATATGTCAACACTTATCTCATAACCTTGTGTCTCCAACTTCATCATGTACATTACATAAAGCCTCTCATAACTTCATCATGTACATTACATAGAGCCTCTCATAACCTCATCATGTACATTACATAGAGCCTCTCATAACTTCATCATGTACATTACATAGAGCCTCTCATAACTTCATCATGTACATTACATAGAGCCTCTCATAACTTCATCACAAACATCAGATTCAAGCTGCACCCCTCCCCAGTGCTGGATGGAACTGACCCACTGGTACCAGTGATTCTGAATGTGGTGCCTGGTGACTGCATCAACTTCATTACAAAATTTAAGTCAACGCTGAAATATTTAACTCTGTCTGCCATGAGTAGTTTTAACAGCTTTTTGTAAAATTAAAAATAAAACAACCAGTCACATGGTTTTGTTCTCTAGTCCTGGATTTGTATTTTTAAACGATATATAAATGCTAAAAATAGACATTTCACTTGCTATAACATCACAACAATGATGTGTTGTGAATATTATCTGACAGGTTAAGAGCTGAAGAGCCTGCAATGAGCCCATTCAATTGTTAACTGTGTATGACGTTATCATTATTTTATTACCAGCTGTGTATGATGTTTCCATTATTTCATTATCAGCTGTGTATGTTGTTTCTCATTATTTTATTACCAGCTGTGTATGTTTTTATTACTTTATTACCAGCTGTGTATGATGTTTCCATTATTTCATTATCAGCTGTGTATGTTGTTTCTCATTATTTTATTACCAGCTGTGTATGTTTTCATTACTTTATTACCAGCTTTTTATGTCTCATTATTTTATTACCAGCTGTGTATGTTTTCATTACTTTATTACCAGCTGTGTATGATGTTTCCATTATTTCATTATCAGCCGTGTATGTTGTTTCTCATTATTTTACTACAAAATTATCAATTATTAACTGTGTATGTTTTGGTTATTTTACTATCAACTTATCAATTATTAACTGTGTAAGATGTTTTCATTATTTTACTACCAACTTTGCCCCCAAAGGAAGTTATTAAGTGTATACACTGGCACTATTTTATAACCCACTTCACAGTTGCTAACTGTGTAAGATGTTTTTACCATCTTTTCCTGTCCACTTTGATTTCTATGGCAAAAGTTTGTTCATTACCTGATGATATGATTATCTAGTTCTTCCAGTAGCTATAATAACTGCATTTTCATTTGTTATTACCACTATGTGGTCAATGAGCATCTTGTATGCATTCCTTTGTTTTCAGCATTGCAAGTACTGACATTTTAAGCCCACTGCGAATCATACATGAGGCTATATCCATCTCATATATTTTGATGATCCAGATCATATGAAAAATCCTGAAGGGTGTTTTTTTTTTTAACATGCCCATGATTTCTTCTGACATGTGATATTTGTCCAGTGCTAATGGACTTCACGATGTGACAATAATTTATATATAATAAGTGAATAAGTCCTCATAGAAGTTAATGAAAACCAGTTAAAATCATATGAAAAAAAGTGAATAAGAAATCTCTGACAACAGGAGTCAGTGCATCTGGTGTCGCTGTCAAACTCAAAGAAAGAAAAAATATAAATATATGAGGGGAAGGAACACGCAAATAGCTGATCAAAAAAGATTGGGAGAAGAACAGCATTTATACTGTGGCCTGTAAAAGATGGAGAAGCAGCATGATGTGAACTAACAAATGATGTTGTTCTAACAACAGCTGTTCTAAAAGTACAAATGTTTTTTCCCCACAAAAGATGTACAAAAACTCAAATGATCACTCGGCATCAATTGTGTATTGACAATTCTCAGTGGATAGGCAGGTCATAATCGCTGTGTGCTTGTATATCTAAAACTATACAGTATATACAGATATGGTTTACAGCAGTGGTTCTCAGCCTTTTTTTTTAAATAACACACTGTCACCGAATGTGAGGTTTTACAGTGCTATACTGAACCAATTTTGCTATAAGGACAGGAATCATGGACTACTGGCAGACAAATAACCATTACAGACAACAGATATGTGATTCCTGATAAGAAATTTGAGGAATCATGGACAGCTAAGATAACTAATGTGTAGTGTGTGAAACAAGCTAATGAAAAGCATAGTATAATAACAAAGATAAAAACAAAGGCAATCACCATTCTTGGGGAATGTGTTGAGAAGAGAGAAATCGGAAATCATAACAATTTGCAAAATTGGAGGCAGGAGAGGCAGAGGATGACCAAAGGAACAGAAGTTATAAGGTCTGACACTGAGGCATGGAAAGAGTTACTCAGAAAGGAGCATGTTCTGTGGAGGAGTATGACCGCCATGCCGCCCAGCATGGTTTGTGGTGATGATGAAGTAAACAAGAGATTTCTTGAAAGAATACTGGTATAATGCATTAAAAAGATTAAACTAATCAAAAGTCCTTTAAAGCAATCATAACTTAAAAGATGAAATTAAATAATTTGAAAAAAAAAAGATCACAAAATTTAGCAGATTCCATGTTGCTGTTTGTGCTGTGACCACCGCTGCTGTTTCTGATTGAACTGTTTCAGCTTTGAAAATCCAAGCATCATTCAGTAACAAGAATCAAGCTGCATTCACTTTTTGGTTTTCAGAGCCATTAATGCAGATAAACCCTTTTTTGCAGAGGTATGATGAGATGAAGAGAATGATTTGATATATGCTGGCTTTATGTAAGGATATGCTATCAGCTGTTTGAGCCAAATGTCCTCTCTTCTTTATCTTTTGCTCAGACATTGACATCAATCTCTCCCACAAATGCAGCAGTTCATCTTAGGTTTATCACCATCACCATAGAGCCTCTCTTCTAGGGGGTTGGGGTCTGGCCAGGTCCTTTGCCTGAGTGGGCTGTGTAGCTGGCACCACTGGAGGATGAGGTGTGTCTGCTGCTCTTTGCTGCGGGCACATAAGTCTATTGGGCCAATTTTCAGCTATTGCTGAAACCAGAAGTATGGCCTTCAAACACTGTTCTGTCTTCTGATTTGGGTTTAATTTCAAGAGGGCTCTTTGGCCAACAAATCTTCATCTTATTTTGAAAGAAATGCGGAAAGTGCTTTGTCTCCTCTGGGTGATGATACTGGGGGGAGGGGGGGGGTGCATTGGGACTCAGAAGGGTGGCCAGTCTGGTTCTCAGTCAAGTCATCTGCATGACTTGTTTGTCAACCATCCTTTCCACAATGGTGACCTCTTATAAATGCAAAACCTTTTTCAAAGTAAACACTGGTACTTGCTCCCTGAAATAACAAGTTCAGCTCATTATGTTAAAAAATGACAAGAGAACTAGCAAGAACCTTCAAAACCTTCTGCTCTCTGGTGGCCTGCTTCTCACAAAAATACAGCAATTTCAACACACATCCACTGGATGCAACAACATCACACTGTGTTTTGCTCTTGCCTTCTCAGAAAATGCTTTGAGTAGCCTATGCTGAAGTGCTCTGAAGTTCAAAGCTTGTATAACCACATAAACATTTGCATAAAGGGCTCAGGTATAACTTTAGAAGCAAAACATTAAGAGCGAAGAACATAATGTATGTTCTCAACATCTGGAACCACTGCCCAGACCAACCTCACTAATTTTGATCAATGTCTTAGCACTGATGGGGCACCAAAGTGTGAACTGTCATGGCCCAGAACCAAAAGATCAGCACCTTCAGGTGACTCAATGTCATCTTTGTATATGTGTAGGATCAGAGACACTTTTTAGTGTTTTTTTTTGACTTTTTAGTTAACTGGTTCAGAAGATCAGCACATCGAGAAGGGTGCACACAATTACAAATATTTGCCTTGAGAGAATGATGCAAGATGACAGTGCCTGGTGTAAGTTTATTCAATGTTCAACTGTCCATTTGCTCACAAAATCCTTCCTTGGATCCCAGGTTAAGAAGTGGTCAAGTCATTTTCTAGAGTGTTATGTTATCTCATACCTTTTGCTTTCTAAATTCAGTATATACTTTTTATATTTCAGACAGTGCGAAAGAAAGAAAGAAAGAAAGAAAGTTTATGTGCATGTTTACCTACTACTGCACCATAAAAATGGTAACATTAAAGTAACCTCCTGCCATGGTGAAAACTGATTTTTTTTTTGCTGGCTTGACCAAAAAAGTATTGCAAATGGTTAAGATAAATTACATACAATCAGTATAGCAGAACAAAAACAAAACAAAACAAAACAAAACGAGAGAAATCAACTGTCAGACTTACACTAACGTTAGAGGACAGCACAGAGGCGTTTCACTAAAATTTTACAGGATTTATTTTATGTTACAACCGCAGGCTGTTACGTAGGCAAGCTCATGAATACCTGGATTCGCTTGTCACTAATCTTAGTCTTCTTCACCATCAACGAATGACTCGTTCACACACACCTGCTTAACGACATGGCTCTTATTAAATATTTTCTGTTCAAAGCAAAGCATAATACCATATCAAACTGCCCTTTGGAAAAAAAGATATCTTAACAAGCACATACCTAAACGTATCCACGCGGCCTTCATGTTTGTCAAAGCGCCTGGGTGGACTGGGCGCACATGCACAGCTGTTAGGTCAGGACACGTGGTTTGATGATGGTGACACTTCGATAGCGGGACATCCAGCTAACGTGCAATACGTATATGCCAACGCTGCATACTGCGCGGGGCTGAAGCCTATCATTAACACGACCGACACCTATTCTGGGCTGTATAAATATACAAGACTGCCCCAGCACACAGAGGGGCGCACGCTCTACAGACAGTCGCATCGGACTCCGAACGTTGACCGTAATTATGCTGCTGGATGACTTAGTCTACGCCCATTTACAACTTTCGTGCAATGTTCCCTCTAAGCTGATGTGCCGCGCAAAAATACAAATAAAATTGCTATTTTTATTTTCCAGTTTACTCTCTGCTGTAGTTGCGATGAAGAAAAATACGATAGCGGTACACAATTGTTTTCTTTTCTGCGGTCTCATCTATCCAAATCAGTGTTCACTGTACTTCCATAAAAAGCTGCAACATCAGAATGACCAAATTCGCACAATTGGCTTTAAACAACCATATCATAAAACCAATGTTAATTATTATTAACTTTATTGCTAGGAATTAAGATAAAAACAGAAATCGCAGAACAATGTCGTCTTTAAAAAAAAACAGATAATGTTAATTTTCTATGAAAAGCACTGACAGTGTTATCTACAGTTACTTCTTCCCAGGAACCTGCGAACCGGTGAAAATGTTATAGCAGAGCATCATGACGGATTAGGAGCCAGCTATAGAGACAATTTTAATAGTCTCTTGGCGCAAACTCCACCATCGATCCCCGTCCCATTAGACAGGCTAGGCCTGTTACTGGGGGGTTCTAACGAAGAGGTGGGACAGGGTATTGGTCAGCTTTGGTCTGCCAACCCTGATACTAACAAGTCAGCTTAAGGGTTACTGACTGTCAAATCGGACAGCGTCTTGGCCGCCCCCCTCTCCCCCAATGATAAACAAAGATGTATACGTATGCTTCGTTGATGACACGAGTAAGACATGATAAAAAATGCATGAAAAAAAGTAATATGGTAATGATGAGAATTAGTAAGAGTAAGTTGTGGCATGAAAAAGCAACCATGACAGTAGACAATTACAAGCAATTCAAGTAAAAATGTTTAAAAAGTAAATAAATAAATGAGGAGTAAAACTATGAGTGCCCTGTCGCCTGACCTCTTTTCATTATACAGTGACAACATCAAGAAAGATTATTTCTTTTATACTAAGAAGATACTACATGAAATAAAAGAATGCCGTGAAATGTTTGGGGGAAATTATTACAGTGCTACATAAAGTCATTATAGGCTTCTAAGGATTGGACAATTCTATCTATCTGTTGCCCTGCCAGCTAGCATTGGCTATCATGCCGTTCCACAATTCCCTGCTATGGGTGCTGGTTAAGAATATGACATCTAGTTAGTCCATCCAGCATTCCCTCTCTCTCCCTCGCTCTGTGTGTTTGTTTACTTCGATCTTTTTTTGCTTCTATCTGGACAATTAGCAAGCGCATAAAGAATAAACCGAAAAGCAACAAGATGTGATTTCGGGAAGATCCACAACAAATACGCCAGGCAAGCAGCAACAAAAAGTCTCTACAGAAGTTAATGAAAACCAGGTAAAATAATACAAATGAGAATCAAAATTCTGTATGTCATGAGACGACAGGAGTCAGTGCACCTGGTGTCACTGAAAAATTGGGGGGGGGGGGCAGGCATCAGAGGAAGGTCGACACAACCTTTTGACCAAACTGCACGGGGAAAGAACAGCATTTAAATTGTAACACAGAGGACTGCAAAAGATAGAGAAGCAGCATGACCTCAAAGCCATTAAGATTGCGAGCGTACAGATCGATGACTTTCGATGTAGCTGCACTGTGAATTTTCTCAATAAACTACACTATAACAGAAATCATTCATAAGTGACTTGCATATTCAAAGTCTAATCTTTCATTCACCGACTATTCTGGCAAGGGGAAAGGTCGACTGTTTGTATCCGACCTTAGGCACCCCAGTCACCCAGTTGTAAAAATGGGTACCTGCCTTCTTCCGGAGTTGTGGAAGGACAGACGGCCAGGAGTAATACTGATTACATCTCTCTCCCTGGTGTGCCGATAAGTCAAAATAAAGTGCCGACAATACAACATATCCCCTATGTGCTTCTGTGTCAACCAACATAAAAAGGGTATAGTCTGTACGCTGAAGGAGATATTGAAGGGGAGATCGGATCATCTACGGATGTGTCTGGGGCGCATAGATAATGGTCATTCTCAACTAACTTACTTCCATTCACCCAATCTAACTCGTCTCTTCCTCCCTTATACTCAACTTTTTTTTTCCCACAAGGCATTCCGTGGAAACAAAATGACACACAAACGTGGACGAATTCAGCAAATTTGAGAGCCAGTTCACTTCTGAAGGTAACACAGAGCAAAATACACACGATAGCTTAGCGACAAACGAACCCAGTACATGATACATTTGTAAATACGTTCTGCACGTTATATGCGTTTTGTTTTTGTTTACGTGTGTGTTGTATACAAGTACTGATCGGTCGCAGGTGGAATGTAACACTACTTTTACTATTTCTTTCATCGTGTAATTATTTTTTTTTAATCTGCACGATTTTATCTTCAGTATCAGTCGGAGGGAGAACGCTGCAAGTCCTCGCAATCTACTGCCAGGTCTTATACTCGCCTCAACACGCCGGTGGGCATGACTGAGAGAGAATTGTATTCTCGTGAATGACAATCAAATCGAGTCATCTAATTTCAAGGATGTGGACCCGAAAGATATGTACTATTCAGACGAAATACACCACTCATGAGAGATTGTGAGTTGGAAGAAAAGTACCACTCATGAAGGACTGAGAGTTGGAACAAATGTACCATTCTTGAAGGAATCAGGAATAAAGAAATGTATCCGTCATAAGGAACTAGGAGTCGGTAGAAATGCATCATTCAATAAAGAGCCGGGACGTATACAAAACAGAGCGGTACTAGCTAAAAGCCTGCCGTACTGACTACATAACCCTCTTTGATTTTGCGGCTGGTATTGGGTAGGTAGGTAATTCTGTCATGCCTTAGAGGCACATAGAGCCATGATGTTAGTGCCCATATTTTCCTTGACCTGACAGCACAAAAGAGGGTGATATGGTCAGTACCAAAAACAGCACTAAGATGGACACCACAGGGGAACAGAAGTAAGGGTAGACCAAAAGAGACATGGAGAACAACAGAGAGGATGGTGAGCAATAGAGGGCTCACCTGGGCAAGAGCAGAAAAAAAGGCAAAGGACATGCATTTGTAGAAAACCCTTGCGGAAGCCCCATGTGCCATGGGCATTTAAGGTTCAGAGAGAGAGAGAGATGGTCAGTATAACGCCTGGCCGCCTTTTCTTTTCCATCTTCAGAAGAAGTTGGATACCCATTTCTACATCTGGGTGACTGGGGTGCCTCTGGCCGGATTCGAACCCGCGACCTTCGCCATAAGAGACCAGTGCACTAACCACTTCGCCGCTCAGACATCTGTCCGATATTAGGACAGGACATTAAATTTTGTATTGGGCCGTCGCGCATTTTTTTTCCTAAAGCATTTTTTTTAATCTGCCATAAAAAAAATCCTGCAAGCCTTAGAGAGATTAACATCGCTGATAGTCCGGCCAGATGTTATGTAAAAGCCACCGTGGCTAAGATCAGATGATCTATTTTATCTTTCAGTTCTTCCATAGGCCAAATGAAGGTCTTCAGCTGCTTCCTTCAGTGTGCCGGGCTCAAGCACACACAAGGAACTAAACACCATCATCTCTTTGAAGAAAACAAGCGCACAGCATCCACGCACTTGGCAACCAGAACAGTAAGAATGCTCAAGAGCTGACATCCACAACACAGAGAGATACACCATACAGAACTGGAGAGGCAGTCAGAGAAGATACCTGCATGAGTCGCTGCTTGTTAAGAGAATATCAAGCACAGACACCAATGCAGAACTTCGCAGCAGAAGTAAGTCTTCACTGTTGAATTGTAAGTTGAATTGAGCAAAAATACAACTGCACTGCATACATAATCAGAATGTTCTTGATTGCTATCACGACCGCAGCCTAATATGCGTTCATACCGAGAGTTTCTGCTGTGCTGGTAGGCAAAATGTCAACTACAATAACTGAGAGCTACTACTTTCCTTGCCATGTACTGCCATTCTTTTTTTTCTTTTTTGGATCAATACTATAGCCTCGTTGTGATTTCTACAAGTGGAGAGAGAGAACTGGGAGAAGGGAGAGTGCTGATTTACTCTCGGGATACTGGTAATTAATATCGTACATAAAACATACACAACATTATCATCCTGTGCAGCAGACTCTTATATCAACACACTACCACAATCTTGCTTGCAACCGATAGGCCTACAGGAGTGCTGTTAGAGAGGCAAAGTTCCGCAAGGCACATGCAAATGAATGAATGACTATTCCATAGAAAATGTCAATGGTTACAATATTTTCTTTTTTTTAATGTCAACAAAATACTACCTACACTTACACTGTATAAACTGTTTTTTAAACCCGTTTTCTACTGACTACGTGGAATGCGGGCAACTTGTATACACAAACATATCCTGTTTAGTACTGTCAAAGAGACAATATTATTCAATATGTCATACCCACAAAAAAATGTAACCTGGACCTGAATAACAAAATAAATAAAGGAGGATGCATATAAAAAACAGACAAGTAAGATTAACCCCAGACAGCTAACCAGAAAAATTTAACTATTTAGACATAAAGTAAGACTAACATCAGACACCTGCTCAGAAAAATTTCGGTGTCTAGACATAAAAATAATACTTAGACAGCTACTTAGAAAAACTTAACTATCTAGACATAAAATAAGACTAGTAAGACCAACATCAGACAACTACTGAGGAAAACTCCACCTTGACATAAAGATCAACATCAGACAACCACTCAGACAAAATTCACCATCTAGTGACAACATGTTGAGAGATGCGATTGATCAAACAAGAGGACCACTAAACGTTCACTGACACTCCTTTACCGACAACAGATTGTAACACGCCGTTTCGCCCAGCAGATAACAAACAGGGCGGCTGTTCGTTCGCACGGCTCAGACAAGTCACGCACATGAGGCTTTACGAAACAAATAAATGCAGGCCGTAACCAACACCACACCGTAGCTCTGACAAGCCACTACAACTGCTATCGATGCTGATGTGGCGATAGTTAGGACATTATTCCTGAAAAAAAAAGCTTTGTGATAGTGTTGTCTTCCCGATATGCTAGCGTCAGGGTCGACGAATCACAACTGACCAAGACCCTAACCCAGTTATCCGCTAATGCTCTCAGTTATGGACCTACTCTGGCTAATATGGCAGGGATCACCACAGTCCCTATGGCGATGGAGTCTGGTAAGAGAGTATTGCACACCATACTTTGTAGCTCCACTCAGAAAAGATATGAGAGAAAACTACAATAATTTCTACATTCAGCTAAACAATACAGGGAGTAAATCTGGGGCTCACAGTTCTAGCTGAGCTCAAGGGCGGAAATTGAAAACAGAAAACCAGTTTCCCAGAGATGTAAGTAAAAAAGAGGAAAGTGTCGACCTGGACAGATGAAAAATTGCAACTGACAGTGGAAAATGAAATGATGATAAAAAAAAGTTGAAATCAACAAAAAAAGATGATACGTCTCTAGCAGACTAAAGTACCTTTTAGTAGACAAGTACTGTTGTGGTCCTTTGTCATATCAAGATGTAGATGACCTTCGTGGAAAGAACTGTATATGTAAATGAACGACACCTGTAGGGCCGCGACGGTACATTTACATGATGATATCTAGAGGATCACGACAGAGCATGTAGATGAATGACACACAGAGGACCACAACCGTACACATAATGAACGAAACCTCAAGGACCACACAGGTAAATATCGATGAACAACATCTAGATGACCATGATGTTAGTGATTAGATGAACAACATTAAGAGGACCACAACCGTACATATAAATATCGATGAACAACATCTTGATGACCACGATGGCGAAGATTAGACGAATAACATTAAGAGGACCACAGCGATACATACGTGAGAACAACATCAACAACTGACAGCAGACAGCCTGTCCCTGTGTAACATCAAAGCTTGCGAAAGAACGAACTAAGCCAACCGTCGGTGTGACGATTACACAGGATTACAACCCTCTTCACAAACCCTCGCTCAAATACACATCAACTGATATTGCGAGTCTGAGCTATAAGGTGTTCTAGAGGCGAAAATAACAGGCCACAACAAACAAAAAATTAATTCTCCCTTCTAACCACATATAAATAGCACACAGTATACATTAATATACATTTTTCTTTGTTGAATAACAACAATTACATACAGCACATGGGAGGCTATAAATAATGTTCTCTCTGTGTTTATGAAGCAGAAGATTATCTCCCTTGAACTTCTGTGCATACGCCGGTATGGGTGCATTACTCTTGACTGTCACATGATATGCAAACTCAGTAGTTTTACAAATGTGTAAACAAAGCTGTGACAGTTGGAAAAGTGGGAGTTCCGGAGCGTTACCAATTATATCTTAACATTTTAAATATAGTTTTATTGTTTCACTTTAATGTTTATTTAAAATAATATAATACTCCCTACACATGCTCAATGTATGTGTTCCCCATGTAATTCTTAGTTCCAGATGCCTAACTTCATATTTTAGCTTCCATTGTTTTGTTTTTATTTTTCACCATAAAAGCAGTGTAAAGTAATGCTACTCTTCAAGACTGCCAGTTGCTGTGTGTCATTTTTTGAAACAAGGAAATACTTTATTTCATCATCCCATTTATTCCATCATCACAAGACACAACTGTTCTAAGACTCAATCTGTTGTTGCCAATATGATTTTTTTCTTTAATCTTTTTTTTTCCCGTGGTACTGAAACAAGTGTATGTGCCGGAAAATTACCCAGTTTCATGGGGATAGTGCCTTGTCAAGCGCACACTAACATTTCCATAAAACCTTGATTAGCTCATGAAGCAGCAAAATCACTTAAATGTTTTGAAACTGGACAGAATCATTTGAACTGACAATTCAGAAAAACTGAAAGTTAGAAAAATGGCTTGACCGCAGATTTTTTTAAAAGTCCTTGGGCAGTTCTCTAAATCTCCTCAGTCTAGAATGCTAAATCTGACAGCTACAGGTAGTCTGGCATTACTTACTACTGTCACCTGTACCAGGGATAACTTGATATCAGAAAGACTATCTGAACCAACATGTTTTTTTATTAAATTTATGAAAGCAATCATGATTCAACTAAGTGATTATCATTATTTTGTGTCTCAGCCTCAAATAAACAAATAAAACTTGATGCTCTGTTAGTTCATCTTCTTGTCCAAAATCCATCAATGCTGGCAACTTCTTACAATGTATATATGCTCTGTCATTTTAATACTACTTAAGCTAATTGTGTTTATGGATAGCTACCTTGTGCAAAACTGATGTTCAGTGGGTTGAATATGTTCAGTATGTTCAGTATGCAGAGTATGTTCAGTAGGTTGACTATACTCAATATGTTTAGCATGTTCAGCAGGCCTACCAAGTCCAAAGCAGAAGTGTTGAATGTCAGAGTTAGCAGAAGTGTTGAATGTCAGAGTTAGCAGAAGTGTTGAACGTCAGAGTTAGTAGAAGTGTTGAATATCCGAGTTAGCAGGAGCGTTGCATGTCAGAGTTAATTAACAGTGAAAAAGTAGAATAATAAAGAATGAGTCAGTTTTATCCACTTGGGGTGTGGTATTTTCAACATATGATTGCCTTCTTTCTGAGCAATGTACACAAACCATATTTCTCTCTCTGAACCTTAAGTGCCCAGGGCACATGGGGCTTCCGCAAGGGTTTTCCACAAATGCCTGTCCTTCGCCTTTTTTTCTGCTCTTGCCCAGGTGAGCCCTCTATTGATCAACATCCTTTCTGTTGTTCTTCTCCATGTCTCTTTTGGTCTACCCTTACTTCTGCTCCCCTGTGGTGTCCAAAACCATATTTCACTGTGTATCAAAACTAATACTGTTATCAACCTCCTTCCAGCATTCGCAGGTCACTGTCAGTAGCAAAATCACAGGCAGCTCATACTGAATATGGGGGTGTGGGGAGAGGATAATAATCACATCAAAACGTCAAACACAAATGTTCTTACTCTCACAAATCAACTGAATGTTCAAAAACATGACAACAAATCTGCCCAAACAAGATGTGCTCGAGGCCATTAATCAAATGGGTAATCCAGTTCTGCAATGGAATTAAATTCTTAACTCCTGGCCACTGAGCTTCATTAAAAAAATGTCCTTTCCCTCCTTCCTCTTCACTCCTATCTGTCTTCTTCCTTCAATCCCCTCTCATGCATGACTAAACAAGCTCGAAACATTCACCTTTGTGATACTTTACACCAACTTACTTTTCTCTCATTTCATTTCACAACAAGAATGACAGGCTATAATCCTTAAAATTTGATCTGCTCACTGATCCAGAACTCTAGGACAGCCTGCCCAATTTTTTTAGTTCAGCAGGCCAAAGGAAAAAAAAAAAAGATTTGCCATTTTCTCATGGGCCACACACTTTAAAGAAGATCAAATTTATGAACCTCATTGTCACGAAGCATGTTATATATAAATATGTAGAGAGAGACAGGGATGGGGGAGGGCAGAGAGAGAGAGATATTACATTATTATGTTATCAAGCAAGGTTATTGTAATTCTACAACATAAAATCAATACTGTTAACATTTCAAGCACACCATATATTTTTTTTTAAAGAAAATATCTAGACTGGCTGCGGGCCACAAAACATTATCGCAGATCAAAGACTGCCCATGTGTGCTCTTAACAGTCATACAAAGCACTTCATATCTTAACCTCACACATCACAAAACAAGTACACACGGTTCAGTACACTGAATTAGTAAACATTCCGAGCATCTGAATTCCAACATTAAATCTCAGAGCAGGTAAACATAGTGAAGCAAAATCACACTGTGAAAACAGTCACAAGCACTCAAAAGTTATTTTGTAGTAACACAGCTTTCTCTCAAAGCATATTGCTATAACCCTGACCAGGTAAACTACTGTACATGAGACAGGACTGGCACATGTCACAACTGGTCTAAATTTACAATGTTAATGACAACCCTCGGTATACCACAGCACTGAGCTATTTTAAAAAACCATCCATGTTAACTTAAAAACAGTCCATGTTAACTCATGCTATCTGACTAAAAATCCCAAAACAACACAAACAACTTTATATAGATACATTTGTTGTGTTTATTCTGAGAACAGATGTGATGCTTATACTGCTGTCTCAAAAAAAAAAAAAAACAGAATAAAACAATATAAACAGTTAGTTTATTTGTAACTAGCTGATTACCCAACATTGCCCGGGTATTTATTTATCTCAATTTTCTGTTAGATAGAAAAAGGAATGAATTCTATCCATAGCGTAAAATCGAAGTAATTTTATCTGTAGGTATTTAAAAGTATAAGTACAGTATACAAATTATAGAGTATTACAAACTCACTAAAATTTTAACTCAAAACTTGATTATAAACAACATCTTAAGTTTCACCTCCGGGAGCAAGAATAAATAAATTCTTGGATGAACCCATGGGAGAAACATGGCAATTTCAAATCACTCCACAGTACTTAATAGACTGCCCCTGTGACTTGTTGATTGTGATTGAGAATGCAAGTCTCACTGGAAATTGCAATCTCTTAAAGTTAAAAGTCGGAATGAGTGGAATCTGTGGGATAAAAACTGTTTCACCCTTTCCCTTTCCTGTATAGCCGCTTCAGTTATGTTGCCCAGCATCTTCTTTACACATAGCCTTGTGCCGTTGCAAAGTTTTAGCAGGTCGAGGTTCTGTAGCAAAATAATTGGAGATTCCACTTTAAGAAAAAGACGATGTGGTGACAATCCAGCAGGATCAATTGAGTTTATGACCTTTGATGGGAAATTAACGACGTCATTGGCATCTACTACAGTATTGATGGACTTGTTTTAGTGACTACACCTGGTAACACGGCAAGTATTTGATTGTTTATTTCGTGGACATCTTCATTTTTAGAGTAAGAATGGCCCTCTCTCGCAACCATTTTGGACATTTTATTTTTCACCCCTTCTCACCCCCCCCCCCCCCCCCGGAAAGCCGATGGGGGCTGAACTTGGACTTAAGCGGCATCAGGAGTGTCACTATTCATCTCAGTGACCCTGAAAACTATGGATTCGACACTAACATCAGTCGTTTTTTTTTAATTATTTCCCACCAGCACCCCTAGAGGTGCTATACCCCCACAGTATTTTTTTCCAGATTGTAAGTCATATGCGTATCAAGTTTAGGTGAAATTGCTCCAGGTGTTCCAGAGTTATGCTGGAACATACATCCAGAGTTATGCTGGAACATACATACATCACCCTCTTCCCACCCCCAACTGTAGGGGTGTCGAACCCCCACATGGAGGCTGAACTTGGGCTTAAACGGCATCGCGAGTGTCACTATCCATCTCAGCAACCCTGAAGACTGGATTCGAGACCAATATCGGTTGTTCTCGATTACTTTTACATGTCACCTCCTTCCCACCCCCACCCCTAGAGGTGCTAGATGTGTCTTACCCCCAGTATTTTTTCCAGATTGTAAGTGTACCAAGGGGTGTCTTACCACCACAGTATTTTTTCCAGATTGTAAGTGTACCAAGTTTGGTTGAAATGGTCCAGGCGTTCCAGAGTTATGGTAGAACATACACACACACACATCCATTTTTATATATAAGGTCCAACAATTAAGCAATGAGACTGATTTTATTATGGCCAAGACAAAAATGCCATCTATGAAACAAAGCATGGAATCCAAAGAGGCAACCTTCATCTATGATCTGGCAACTTTTCATCGCTGCCTTATAAGCAGATGACAAACAAGCCGCCATTTTGTTGACCTAGTCAGAGGTGTACTGTCACATAATCGGTATGGAGCAAAAAACTATCATTAAATTCTGTTTAAAACTCGGGAAAAGTGCCACTGAGACAGCTGAATTGATGCGACAAGGTTATGGGGATAATTGTTTATCTCATGCACAGATATTCAGGTGGTATTCATGATTCAAAAGTGGTGTGGAAATGATTACAAATGGAACTAGACATGGACACCCAATTTCTATTCGTAATGACGAATTCATTGCAAAAGTTAGAGAACAGATAAAAAAAGATCGTTGTTTGACTGTGATGATGATGGCTGATGAATCTGGTGTTAACTGAGAGACCATTTGTAAAATTTTAGTGGAAGATTTGGGCAAGAAAATACTTGCTTGCTGGTTTCTACCATATGTGTTGTCTGATGACCAAAATTTCAGCGTACTGAGCACGCAAAAGACATCAAAAAGTGTCGCAGAAATAAACATTTCTTAAATCTGACTGTTGCAGAGGATGAAACATGGATTTTCCGCTATGATCCCACAACTAAACACCAAAGTGCTCAGTGGAAGTCATCATCATCACCAAAATTCAAAACATTTCATCTTCAAACGTTGAAAGTGAAGACAATGTTGGTGTCCTATGACACCAAAGGAGCTATTCACAAAGAATTTATTCCAGAGGGATAGACTGTCATGCCAAAGTTTATTTAAGTATTTTGAAATGCTTATTGAAAAGGATTCTCCTGAAAAGGAAACTCTTCTGGTAGCTATGCAGTGTTGGCATAATTCTCAAGGTCACTGGGACATTCAAAACCATCACTAAACTAAGGTGATGACACTCAGGGAGTGGTGATGAAGGAGATGGGCTATTTAACCCTTTTCTTTGTAAAAATCCAAAAAGACAACACTATTGCTACAACAGCCATGTCACACTAGGAGAGGAAAGACACCAAATGAAGATAACTAAGACAAAAAGCAGACCAGGTATCATAGCTGCGGTACTACACATGTTTTGGTCTTTCCCCCCCCCACCCCACCTGCACTGCATTTTTATTTCTGTATGAGATTTATAAATGATAATTTTATTCACAGACTGATAGCCTAATTTTTATTCACAACTGACAGTGTGAATGAATTAATACACTGATTACTTTATATAAGAAAACTTTGCTACATTAAAAAAGAGCTTAAATTTTTATTATTATAACACTCATTGGAGTTAACACAAAAAAAGCAAAGAAGTATAAACATAATGACAATACAAAGAACATAAGAACTAACCTGCTGTGAAAGGTGACTTGTTTGACCAAGTATCTTTACTGTGTGGGCCAGACGAAATGACTCCTGATGGACTTTGATACCGTTCAGAAGTGAAAGGAATGACTGGAGGAGCTGAATTCACCGCACTGGTGGTGATTTCCATGGGTTAACTGTTGGCAGCGGAGCTTCAATATAATTTTCTCCAAACATTTTAATCTTTGGCTTCTGAATGTTTTCTATAGGAGTCTGCCTGCTGCTGCCATTAAGATCAGTTTTTGGTTTGTCTGCTGTAGATTTGTCTGCCACCGTGGCTTTGTCTGCTGTAGGTTTTTCTGTCTTCGGCTTCTCAGAGTTAGCAGCTGGTCCTTTTCCTGCTGTGGCTGGTTTGTTCGGTGCAGAACTTCCTTGAGCATGCAACTTTTCATTACCTGAAAAACAATGCAGTGCAGTTTAACTAAAACAGAGACACTTTACATTATAAAATGAATGCCATTAACATAAACACTTTTTAAGTTGAATATAACACTCTGAGAGAAAGTCTGCGCAAATTTTATTAGCACGGCATTGTTTGAATACGTCATTTTATTTGTCACCTTTCTTTTGTTTTCCTTATCCCTGCCACACAAACAGAGTAATAAAGTGAAACAAATAATTTACAACAGATTCTGGCATTTTGTTCCTGACAAGAAATGTAAATAAACATCGTAAACATTTTCTGTTGTGTATGATGATTAAAAATTGGGCCATAATCACGCATGGAACTATTTTTTGTTTTAAATACTAACAGCCATGTGTAGTGTGCTAAATTTGCTCTACACTGGAGAGATGTCCTATGTTTACAGACACATTCAATCTCACTGCCCAGAGGGTCAAGATAGAGTATAACACAATAAATAAAACACTGACTGAAAAAAAAAAAAAAAATCCCAGTGCAGTAAACTGAATTCAAATGCATTCACTGACCATAATGTTCCCACAAACTCATTAGCCAGTGACCATAATGTTCTCCCAAACTCATTAACTAGTGACCATAATGTTCCCACAAACTCATTAACTATCATCTTTTATCTCTGTATTAAATTTTTTAAAAGCAAACTGTTTCTTTTAATTTTTATAAAAACTATAATACTCAAAGCATTTGTGGCCATAGAGTCAGTACTCCACCTTAAACTCTTAATAATTTCTACTGTTCAACTACCACTCCACAAATATACATTTCCACCGACTTCATACAAGAATAGCTTCTGACAATGACTTCTCTACTTCTCTATACAACTCCATTAACAATACATTTCTACATATTTTGGCCATACTCAAAACTGCATTGGACGTCTACTCCATGACTTAAAGTCCATATATTTGTTCTCTAAAGCAAACAACTTCGCTCAACTCAGCATATACATAGTGAAGAACAAACACAAATTCTCTATAACAGTAAACTGCTATAAAATGACAAAAATACCTTTTTTTGGTTCTGGGCTGGACAGTACTTGATTTGTCTCTGCTGAAGACAAGCTTGCACTTCTCTTAACCCATGCATTTGTTGCAGGCAATGGTGCATCAATAAACTTCTTGACCACTGCCTCATCCTTACCAGGCTTCTCCCTGAGACAGTTGTCGCTCTCTACCACAGCATTCTGTTTATCATTCAGGGCCACATGTTTCACATATCCCTGATGATTACTTTCAGCCTTCAGAGGAGCATTACTCTGACTTCCACCAGGTCCTCTCTCAGATGGCTCTTCCCCTTTAATGGCAGAAGCTGCAGCCATGATCACTGCAAATCCTGACCAGAGATTCCAAGCTCTAACTCACTGATGAGGTGTTGCTTGTAGAAACAATACAAACAACAGTAAATAGACTAACTCTGCAAAGGGTTAATTACTGAGACTTCGGCCTGAAAAGAAAACAGTCAAACATCCATGACTACGTATCATGAATCTTAATTACTACTCAGTCAAACACACAATGACCTTGTTTTTTTTTCTTTTTTTTTTTTCATCCGAATGACTTCTGCAAAACTATAACTAGATGCATAAAAAGGCCTTGCAATTTTTTTTTTAAAGTAGCAATTTGCAAGGATCTAATCCTGTTTGCCAAAACAATTGCCACCACTTTGTCATAGAAGCTGAGAGACTCCCTAAGGTTAGCATTTTGTGTGTGTGTGCTTGTGTGTCTGCATGCAGATTGTTTCATTTCATCATCCAGGAAATGATTACAAAGAGGTGCTAGCTATAGTGAGCAGAGATCAGAAACTTGTTACTGGATATTCTGTTGCAATATTCATTTGTTTAGCATATCCCATCTTCCCTCCTCTCACTCAATGGAAAATACCAAGAATGCTGATGTTGTCAAGAGATGAGAAATGTTAACTATTTTGAGCAAAGATCATATTTTCATTTCTACTCTCATCTTTTTTTTTTATAAGTTACAATTATTTCATGAAACATATGATGATGTGACAGCAAGAGCAGAATGATACTCAACAACATGGAATGTATTCTTCACATCTTCTTTGGTTCCTTGTGGACCTTAGTCACAAAATGCCCATATTTAGATTTGTCATCTTAAGTAGAAGCTTACCTGAGAGTTATCAAAACCAAAAAAAAAAAAAAATGTCAAAAGAACTGAGAAGAGTAACTTTCCAGAAGGGGATATTTTATGAAGCAAACAATTTACCTAGAGACTACAATACTAGGTGCACTTTGGTATCATACATCATAACAGCATTACATGGTGGGGAAAACTGAAACTGGCATTAATTATATGCTGATGAAACACTCTGCTCTGGGTTTAACTTTTTTCCCTCCATTTTTTTTATAAAGTGAAGACATGCAGTAAAGAATGCCTTCACTTTTAAGCTTCACTTGCTTAAACTGTTTCAAATCTTTTTTTTTTCATTTTTATTATGACTGTAGTGTGAAGTGTATGTAAGATAATTTAATAAATGGATTGGTATGAATGAACTGCCTTTCTTGTGTATAATTAATTAAATGGGATAATGTAGCCATTACACCAAATCTTTGATTCAAATTCGTCTATTTTTCTTCTGTCCAACTGTTGATTCTTTCCTTGACAGTATATTTCAACCAACTCTCTCTCTTTCTCCATTCCATCAGTGCCAAAGATACATGAGGCTGCTGGTTGAAAGAGATTTCCATTCCTGTCAGCCCTCTGCTATCTTCTTAGCTGTCTCCCACATTAGTCCTTTGTTTACTAGCATTTTCTCTGCTGTATGTCTCTATGTCCCTTTTGGTCATCCCATGCTTCTTTTACCCTGTGGAGTAACCAACTTATACTCCAGCTAAATTTGTTTCAGGATCTGGCTCCTCTATTTTTCTCTCGCTGACTCTTGACTTCAACATATGATACATTTCTAGACTTCAATATATGATACATTTCTAGACTCCCACTGATCCAAGACTGCTTATGAACCTGACTCCATATTCCTGTAATTAATAATGGTATCTGTATTTGCTACATGGCGAAAGAGTTAAGCTTCTGTGATCCTGAATATCCTGCCATAACTAGGACTACATATCAAATTATTATTTACTATTTACATATAAATTACAACAGTATATGTAATAAATGTCAATGCTATTATTTTAACAGGCTGCTTCTTGTTAATTACTTGTTAATCTGCTCTGTATAAATTAAGCAAACGATTAAAGAAATTAAAGATGAAAAACAGAAACTCTGACCAACACATTGAACGAAAATGTATTTTCTTGGGATGGCAAAGGGGACATTCTCAGGAGCTGATGTTTTGCAGATGTTGAAACACAAACAACATACTAAATTAGCTGTGGAATAATCTGATGATCCCAAATGGACTCATACTGCAAGGCATTTATCAAACTTAACAAAATATGGTCATCTAAGAATATCAAAACAAGAACCAAACTTAGGCTTTTCAATACACATGTAAAGACAGTCCTACTATATGGTTCAGAGACATGGGTTATGACCATGACAATACAACAGAGGATACAAACATTCATGAACTACTGCTTGAGGATATTAAACATTAAATGGCAGGACAAGATCAGGAATGAGGAAGTCTGAGAAAGAGCAGGACAAGAACCTATGAACCTACAAATCATGCCTAGGAAGTGGAGGTGGATTGGCCACAGTCTGAGAAAACCCAACACCAACAAAGCAAGACAAGCACTGACATGGAATTCTCAGGTAAAAAGAAAATAAGAAAGACCTTACTTGGAGAAGAGAAATTATGACAGTGCTCAGAGACAAGGGATGCACATGGAAGGAGGCAGAGAATAATTCCAAGAAAGGGATGACTGGAGAGCCTTTATTCATGGCCTATGCTCTCAAAGGAGTTAAAGTTGATGATGATAGGAACTATGTCAAGCCCTACGCTACTTGCTAGCTAAGCCTGTTACAAAGATAACCATCAGTTGGGTGGGGGCAAGGTATTTGTGAATTCTGAATGGAAATTCTCAAACTAGTGGACAAAATTATCACAAGGAAATTAAAACTGGAAAATAGCTAAAATTTGAATATTAGCCTAGCTGTATAATGGCTACCGATATAGCATGTAAACAAAACATCAAGACATTTGTGACAGCCTGGAGAGGAGCGACGATAACATTCAAATGATTAAAAGGATGTGGCAGAAAAAAGGTCACCGAAACCGTGGTATTTCAGTTCAAGTGAATTAAAGTGAATTCAAAAAGGAACGAAAAGAAACGAAATAATTGAGGCCGAATAACAATTCAGAAAAAGTTGAAGAAATAAAAACGTACACACTACCTAAATATAAATAATATATAAATAACCATTGCTGATGGAAGATCGAAGAAATAAAAACACCCTTGGCGTGATTACTTTGATTTCACGTGTTTCTGCAGTATGAAGCGTGTCATTGTGCAGTAAAAGACCGAGATGCCGGCTGCAAGCTACATTAATTACCGTTACAGAGCATTTTCATCCGTTATTAAACTCTTTCCAGAACAATAAATGAAACTGTCTCAACTGGTCAGTCAGTGAGCTCTCCTAAAGTAAAACAATGAAGGCTGGAACATGTTTCAGCAATTTGTTTCAAACCACGAGATGACCCCTACGATAGTCTAGCCAGTTTCTTCGCACTCGATGCCGAAAGAATACATATTATTTGCTTAAGATATCACACAACTTTTCGCCGTGCTTTTATAAATATGTCACCTCGTATCAAGTGCGTCGAGGAACATTATAAAGGAACATATAAATGAGCTTTTGCGTTAAATAACAATTTTACATCCCGCAATATTTCACTTACCACATGTGAAAGCCATATCCCAGGAATACCCTTGTACGCATGACGGAAGTTGACCTTAAGCGGGATTGCCAGATAGTGCAAAATAACTTGTGGGTCTTATTGACCCTCTGTTATCTATACTTCTAATACAAACAAAACACATACATCTGGTTCATGACATCCACGTTTCATGAAGTGTGAAAAGCGAAAAATAAATCCACTTTACATTAAAGAGAGGCGGAGTTGTTTCAGTTTAATTTCTTTTTAACTCTCAAAGTGTAACACCTAATAAAAGCATCAAAATTTACCTCAAATTTAGTCCCCGCTAAAAATTGAATATGCGTATGTTATATATATATATACACCCATTACATATAGACATAGAAATAGACCAGTGCTAGTTAATCTTAGAACAATTTTTTATAATTTTTTATAAATAGGAAACTACGAGGCTTTGGTATAGTAAAGTAAAAGAACAAATTTTGTATGATTAGACCTCGAAAAAATCGTAGACAAAGCACTTTAGTGAGACGTGAGAGAAAGAAAAATCACAAGAGAATTACCTGGGATTCGAACACGGACTCCGGTAGGACGAGCAGCCGTCTAGCCACGAGAGAACAGATTACTATCGACTTAGCTTTTAGTTGGCTAAGTCGATAGTAATCTGTTCTCTCGTGGCTAGACGGCTGCTCGTCCTACCGGAGTCCGTGTTCGAATCCCAGGTAATTCTCTTGTGATTTTTCTTTCTCTCACGTCTCACTAAAGTGCTTTGTCTACGATTTTTTCGAGGTCTAATCATACAAAATTTGTTCTCTTACTTTAGTTAATCTTAGCTGTATTAAATATCTCTGCAAATTCTGAACAATCGCTGTTGAATTATAACAAAACCAATGAACAAAAATGAAATATGTGCAGAAAATAATGGTCTGGTACGGCCTGGTTAGCTGAGTGATTAGCCGCTCGATTTACTAATACGGTGGTACCAAGTTCAAGTCCAAGAAGTGGGATTTTGTGGTACTCCTCAGAAAGATCCCGAGGTTCGCCCACCCTTTAAAAATGAGTACCAGAGAAATCTGGGAAGGTAAAGCGGCCAGGCGTGATACTGGCCACATCACACTTTCAATAATTAGTGTATAAATATACAACTATACACGAAGCACTACAGTAAAGCTGTGATATCAGAATGTGTAAACCGGGGAAAAAGTAGGTATATAAAGCTGCTCCTACTTTTTTCCTATTTTGTACATTCTGACATCACACTTTCATGTGCCGAATGTCATGGAAAATGCGGAGCTAACACCGTATCCCCAATATGCCTTATGGCACGGAAATGGGAATTCTACCTTTACCTTTACTTACATTTAGTGTGGGGGGGGCGAAATATTACAGTACTATCATACCATAAAAATTTCTTTTCTAAAACACATTCTAAGGCAACGTGACCTATTGAAGATAAGTCTATATGGTAAAGTACTGGTGCGAACGTAATAGCAGTAGTAGTAGTAGTAGTAGTAGTAGTAGTAGTAGTAGTAGTAGTAGTAGTAGTAGTAGTCAAACCTAAAAGACGGGAAAAAAGAAAAAATTCCTGGAAAAAACATCACACAACACATGACCTACATAACTGACAGCTGTAAACAGATTGTCACGAGTTTTCTCTACGGCTAGACGTTTTTACTGAGAACACAATATTTATTCTAAGTTCTCATACTTCACTAAGTGTAATTAGGGGCGATGCTACCATTAGTTCAGCTATTCATTAAAACGTGTAAGTGTAATTAGGGCTGAGGCTACCATCAGGCCAAATAGGCACCGAGTACAAACCTTTCGGTGGCAGTTTTATACACATGTAGGTATCATGGGACGCAAAATAGCCTGGTACATGCGCTGAATGTGACCTACTGCAGATGTTTATTTAAAAACAAAAGCGTGCATGAATTCTAAAGAGGTCTGTCTGTCATATTTTTGAAGGTTTTTCGAAGGATAAATTACCCGTTATGTGTGAAGATCCGAGTTTTTGAGACTATGGCAACTTACTGTAAGATAAAGAATGGCAAATTAAAACTGCTTGATGTATAGAGCCGAAAATACTACAGATTTTCAAAGCTTATATGATGTATTTTCAAGCCACAGTAATTTAGTTCTTAACCCCAGCCTAAGTCTGGGGGAGGAAGAACATGACTCCTAGAGGTCTGTGAATTATTGGTTCACGAAGCCAGATACGTTACAAACGCCTGTGTTCCTACTTTCCAATGTTCCTTGCTATTTGAACACGGCCAGAATAATAACAATTTAGTCATTACTGTTAATATCATGTGTAGCAATGTTTTCAGTTTTTTTTTTCAGGCAATGTTCTCTAACAGATTGCACACATTGTTATCAGTATTTGACTCTTTTATTCCTGAATTAATGTCCATACTCTGCCAGAAAAAAAAAAAAAAACTTTTTTGATGAGCAATTCTAGTATAGTATAAATTAACTGGGGGGGGGGGGGGTCTCTATAAGTTAGAAGCATAGGTTGGGTTAGAAATATTCTGTTTTTCATTTCATTTAGGTAAATGTAAAATTCCCGTTTCCATGCCATTAAGGCATATTGGGGAATACGGTGTTAGGCCCGTATTTTCCATGACCTTCGGCACATGAAAGTGTGATGTTCATTTCATCTAGACTTTGCTTAAATATCGCATACAGTATTCGTTTCACATAGTTGTGCAAGAACTACCAACCCTGCCAATGTTGTTTTGGAGTGAAAGAGTTAATAGTTGAAAATAAACAAATATAATATTATAAGAAGTCGTGTGCAAAAAAAAGCAACCAAGAGATTATGCCCATGAACCAGTGTTGCTGCATTTTTATTGCATGACAATTTTAAGTTTCTCACAAATGAACGAATAACACATAAAATAATAAATCATGATGACTGCGATGTTTTCATGTAATTATGCAGCTGCTTGTCTTGCACAAGAAAATATTAGACTCTTCAGCATACTTTTCCAACATTTATTCTTCCCCTGTCTATGCTATTTTTATTTCTAGTCTCGCACATTTTTGTGTTTCATCACTTCATGCAGGTACGTCGCAGCCTTGCGTGTGACCTGCACTGCTGATAAATATTATCATCCAGTTTCATTTGTAGACAATAGCCAAGACATTCATTTTAATAGCTGGAGTGCATGGGGCGCATTAGAATAGGTTCTTAACATTTTCCTTTCGCTACGAGAAGTTATTTTTCTGACTGCAGCGTTATTCCTGTCCATATTCGCACAGCGACATTTAGAACACCCCGTTTACAGCCCTCCTAATAAGGCCAGGACGAGCATCAATCCACGTTACCATGCCAACAGCACTCCTACCAGTTGTAAGTATCAGATTTTGCTTTCGCTTTCGGACCTGTTTATTGTCAGCCTTGTTTCTATTTGGGTAATCCCCGTTTCCATGCCAACGAGGCATGCTGGTGATACAGTGCTAGGTCCGTATTTCCAAGTCCAAGGACATATGAACCTGTGATATAGTCAGTATCAAGCCTGGTCGCATTTATCTTCCCAGATTTCTCTTGCACCCATTTTTGATTATGTTAAAATATTATATTAAAACCATATAATATATAACATTGTATAACGAGGAGGTATGGGAAAGGACAGGACAAGAACCTATGAACCTACAAATCATGTCTAGGAAGTGGAGATGGATTAGCCACAGCCTAAGGAAACCCGACACCAGCATAGCAAGACAGGCACTGAGTTGGAATCCTCAAGGGAGTAGAAAACGAGGAAGACCTAGACTTACTTGGAGAAGAGAAATTATGACAGTGCTCAGAAACAAAGGATGCACAATGAAGGAAGCAGAGAATAATTCCAATAACAGAGACGACTGGAGAGCCTTTATCCATGGCCTGTGCTCTCAAGGGAGTTCATTCATTCATTCATTTGTATGTCCCTTGCGGAACTTTGCCTCCCTAACAGCACTCCTGTAGGCCTCTCGGTTGTGAGCAAGATGGCCTGCTGCTGATGCATCCATTTGCAGATCATCAACGATGTCTTGCAGCCATCTTTGCCTTGGTCTTCCTCTCTTTCTTTTTCCCATTACGTACCCTTCCAATACGGTTTTCTCTAGATTATCATGACGTTTAATGTGTCCAAAATATTCAAGTTTTCTCTCTTTAATACTGTCTACTAGCCACCCTTATTCAATATTAAGTTGTTCTTTTTTGTGCCCATGATATTTGAAGAACTCTTCTGTAGCGTGTGTGTATGTGTGTGTGTGTGTGTGTGTGTGTGAGTGAGTGAGTGAGTGAGAGAACACTTTTTTTAAAAGGCAGGAATAGCTTTATTCGTTAGCAGAGTACTCAGCTGCAACATTCTGGCTTATGCTTTATTCATTATTCATACAAAAACATACAGGACAAGGAAATAGGAGAAGAAACGAAAGCCAAAATTTAACATGTACATGTATCCAGTGACCGTGTTAAACTTTACCTTACCTTACATTATCCAGTGATCGTGTTTACTCTTCTTCTTCTTCTTCGTTCGCTTCTACCACCAAAACCGCACTGTGATCCTACTGAATTTACGCCTGTGGTCCTCGTTAGGTCCAGTGGTCTCCTGTGTGGTCCCAGAAAGGACGATGTCTTGCACCAGCCTTGAAAGGACCACACGAAAGGACCACACGAGATCCACGTGAGAACCACAAGGGGTTCAGAGTATCACAGTGCTTTAGCCTGTATTCTTGGTGGGTCTCAGAAGCGGGATTGCGTGACACCGTGGTTTTCATTGCACCAGTTTAGTCTAGGGTTGGACTTTCTCACCGGAAGACCTCGACGTGTTTAGGATATCAGTGCATCCCCGCTGGGTGGGAGGCGGTAGCTCACCCAGGCCAGAGTTGGACCTTCTCACTGGAAAACCTCGACGTGTTTTGAGATACCCGTGTATCACCTCCGGGTGAGAAGTGGTTGCCCATCCAGTCCAGAGTTGGACTTTCTCACTGGAAAACCTTAGCGTGATTAGGATACGCAAACATCCCCGCCGGGTGAGAGGTGGTTGCCTATCTAGACTGCCCTGGTCCAGTGTCTCCGACTTCAGCATTTTGTGGTCGTGGCCGCTACCCTTCCTAGTTGTGACCAGGATGGAGCTTCGGGAATATTAACCCGATTCCCTTTCGATAGGCTGCGGGCAGACTCTTCTAGAAAGAAAGAAAGAATGCCCCGGGGTCAGAACGGAGTTTTCCTATCTCTTAGGACCGACTGACCCATGTTCAACTGCTGTTCACATAGAACCCTTCTCCACTTCAGTCTTCAAAGTTCTCGTTTGAATATTTGCTACTACCACCAAGATCTGCACCCGGGGCGGCTCCACCCAGGATCGCTCCCCAGGCTTCCACGCTCACCCCGACGGCCCTCCTACTCGTCTTGGCCTCGCTTCCGGCCCCATGGAAGGGCCCATTGCCGAGACGGCCCGGTATGGGTCCGACGCTCTAGCGCCATCCATTTTCAGGGCTGGCTGATTCGGCAGGTGAGTTGTTACACACTCCTTAGCGGGTTCCGACTTCCATGGCCACCGTCATCGTGTTTACTTATACCTTACCTTACATGTATCTAGTGACTATGTTAAACTTTGCCTTACCTTATATGTATCCAGTGACCATGTTAAACTTTACCTTACCTTACATGTATCCAGTGATCGTGTTTACTTATACCTTACCTTACATGTATCCAGTGACCATGTTAAACTTTACCTTACCTTATATGTATCCAGTGACCATGTTAAACTTTACCTTACCTTACATGTAACCAGTGATCGTGTTAAGATTTTTTTAAAACCGGTATAGTAGTAACTGTCTTTCATTTTTTCGTGAATTATTATCGAAATACCAGTTTCTCAGTACGACATTCGGTATGTTGTACTTTAAAAAATATTTTAATATAAAATGAAACACACTTTACAAATATCAGAGGGAATTAACTGTTCTTATCTTATCAGCGGCGAAATTTATTCTTTACAAAATGCTCCCATGCTTAACCAAAGTCAAAACTGACTCGATCTCCTCCATAAAAATTGAGCATCATCACTGATTCGCTGGTTGATTTTTACTAGTTTTTTTTTTATATAATACAAACCGGTTACAGTAGCCGATAACCTCCAAAAGTTTCGGTTTTTCCCTTTTTATAACAGATAATTTATCGGTAATTGTCGGTAAACGCGATCAGTGCATGTATCACTATGTGCAACTTAACGCTCGCGACAAGCCAAGTAACTGCCGAAGTAAATGGCCCTGACTCCGTTCTAATACGTGATGCTGTGTCCTGGAAAGCGCCAGATGTACCCATCTTTTTATATATTTCTGAATAGAGAGTAATGAACAGGAACATAATGCTTTGTGGTTTTTTTTCTTGCTGAAGATGTGTTTTGTATATATACATATATGATGGGCTCGCATACAGCTGAGTGGTGTTTCTCGCATGTCGCGACTACTTAATTTAACAGTTGATTTAACAGCGCCGAGCACTCAAAAGACCATGAAATTTTGTTTTACAGGAACCTCTAATATACTCTGAACAGGCATTGAAAGCTAATGAAAATAAGGAAAGAAGGAAGGAACGGGGGGGGGGGGGGGAATAGGCCAGTCTTGATAAATATATAATATAATTATAACCCAGGAGGTGCTAAACAATTGTAATAATAAAATCTTGACAAATATGTCAGAAGTTACATCTTATTTGATATCCATAGAGCTTATACCTCTCTGTAGCCGAGGTGTGATGATTTAGGACAGCGTTTCTCAAACATTTTACTGTGGGGACACCTTCTGAGGTTCTGGGGTCTGGTTCTGCATTAATCTATTGCGATGTTTCATTTGCAATATATGAAGAAAATCCAGCTTCACACAGATATGTACTTTGAAAATGAAGAAGTGTTTTGATAGCTTTTTCAGATAACTGTGAATATTCTGCTTTAATACCACACCAGAACTCAACAACTGGTAGTTTCTGAAAGGTTATTATGGTGTGGAATCCTTACATATCAAGACCTACCTACCTACCTACCTACCTACCTACCTACCTACCTACCTACCTACCTAACTACCTACCTACCTACCTACCTATCTATCTATCTACCTACCTACCTACCTATCTATCTGTCTATCTATCTATCTATCTATCTATCTATCTATCTATCTATCTATCTATCTATCTATGTCTGGACTTTTAGGTGCTCAAGGCACACAAGACTTCCACAAGGGTTCTCCACAAATGCCTGTCCTTCGCCGTTTTTTTAAACTCTTGTCCAGGTGAGCCCTCAATTACTCAACGTCCTCTCTGTTGTTTTACTCCATGTCTCTTTTGGCCTGCCCTTACTCCTGTCTCCTAGCCGGTGTCCATTTCAGAGCTGTTTTTTTAAAATGAGTTATTAGTCATCCGAAGTACATGCCACGACCATCGCCAACGTCTTTCCCCAGTAATAATCTGCTGTTAGACTGCAGACTTTCAATGGTTGGCTTTCATCCTTCAGTCTCTTGATATGCGTTTCTCCTTTCATCTGAGCCCGCTCGTGCGTGCGTGTGTGTTTCCCTGTTTCCGTTTCTTTAGTAGTCTGACTGTTTTTTTCTTCTTGGAACCGACTGTTGGTCCTAATGCCGATCCCTCCTTAGATGCTTTTTACGATTATGCTTGGTAGGGTACAACGGTCCTGTTCTGTGCAGTTCTTTGCAACCCAGGCATGAGCCCAGGTCATGGGTACTACACGGGGCTTTTCACATACAGTTAAATTAAAATCGTATGGTCTATCTTTGCACTTTAAATAGATCATTTATCCTGCACAATTTTGTAGTACCATGTTCTGATTACCAGGAAAGTACTGATTTAGTGAGTTCTGAAGATCTATCAAATGTTGGCACATTTCATTATATATGATATATTTTAAAATCCATCTCACTCGTCAATATCACCACTGACTTCTTCAGACGAATCTTTGTAAATGGAAGCTGCCAGGATACAAATGGACCAAAAGTCTATTTTCGCTTGACAGCTTTAATTCTGTCATTGGCAACAAATATCGAATGTTTTCCTTGAAGAGATAGGCTCACCTTGCTCGTTTTCGAGAAAATATCTGCCAAATATCCTAGTCTGAGTAACCATAGTTTTAGCAGCTCCTTCAAGTAGAAATCATACCCCATAACAAAGCAATAATTCACTTAGTAACTTTAGTCTCATGAGTGTTCTTTCCCGAGACATTCGTCGCACTTCAGTCCTATGAGAAGTTGGAGGTGGGAGGGGGGGAGGGTGTCCAGCCGGTAAATCGCTTCCGGGGCCAAAAGATTTCCCTTGTTTTAAGGATAGGCCTGGAAGCTTCCGGTGACGGTAGTGAATGATAACATGGAAGGGGTGGAGGGTGGGGAAGATGGGAGTTTGCACCAGTTTACACAATTTTTTTTTTTATGAGTCCCTGCTTCGGTGAGTGGTAGAAGCGTTTTAATCATACAAAATATTGACACGACTGTTGACATGAATTCAAAGGTTCAAAATCAGACTCCGGAGTCATTGCATTCAGGACATCTCCATATGTTCTCCGCCGCATGCCGCAGCATCCATTCAAAAGTATGTTTGCTAATACGAGGAGTGATTGTCTCGGCATAAGGTACACATACTTGAAACCCACAGTTAATATTAGGTGCATTTGTAGATCAGATTAATGTAAAATTAAACACCAACTTTAAGAAATTAACTGCAACCCACTTTTTTTTAACAAGCTGCTGAAGTGGTAAGGGGTGGCAGAAATTGAGAAAATGGATAAAATTCTCATCGAGCAGTCATTCGCTACCTCTGCATCAAGGGCTTATCATTGAAGGAGATCTATGAGGATATGGTAGAGACTCTGAGGGAGAGTGCCTCTTCTTACAGCACAGTGAAGAAATGGGCAGCTCAGTTCAAACATGGAAGGGAAAGTCTGGAAGATGATCCCCGTCAAGGAAGACAAAGAACGGTAACCACCGATGAAACCACCAGCAGAATCCATGATATGATAATGGAGGATCGGCGACTAACTGAGCGGTACATTGTACTGAGTTGGGCATCTCCCACTAATGTGTTCATGCCATTATTCACAATGATCTTCAAATGACAAAGGTCTCTGCTCGATGGGTCCTGAAACTTCTTGGAGCTGACCACAAACAACAGCGTCTCAACGTGTCAAGAGACAATCTTGGTCATTTTACTGCTGATCCTGGAAAGTTTCTTCAGCACTCTGTGACTATGGATGAGACTTGGGTTCATCATTTTCAATCAGAAACCAAAGAACAGTCAAAGCAGTGGAAACATCATTGATCCCCACCTCCAAAGAAAGCAATGGTGGTTCTGTCTGCAGATGGCTTCCATCTTTTGGTATTCAGAAGGTGTGCTATTGGTAGACTATCTTCAAAAGGACAGAACGATCACCGGGGTCTATTACGCTAATCTTGTGAAGCAACTGCAAGTCAAACTGAAGCAAAAGCATCGAGGGAAATTGAAGAGAGGAGTCATCTTTCATCAAGATAATGCTCCAGTTTACAAGTCGGCAGTGGCAATGGCTGCCGTTCATGAATGCGGCTTTCAGCTTTTTGAAAATCCTCATTATTCCCCAGATTTGCCCCCCCCCCCCCCATTTTCAGACTATTACCTGTTTACCAAACTCATAAAGGAGCTCAGCTGTTGCAAATTTGCTTCAGATGATGATGTCATTCACGCTGTAGACTACTTTCTACTGGCATAAGATGCTGACTTTTACAAAGAAGGGATCCGTATGCTCGCTGGACTAAATGCATAAACTTGCAAGAGGACTATGTTGAGAAATAACCCCAAAAAGTTGTCCACAAATAATCCGTTGTACCTTATGCCGAGAACTTATCAATCGCCCCTCAAAGTTCCCATCAAATGTTGGTTCTTTACGATGCGTTTTCCATTACACAGTTCAGATTTCCTACCATCACCCTTATTTTGTCCCAGTTCTAGCAATCAGTTCACAATTACATTGTTCTTCCATTCCCGCTCTTCATTTTCATGCAGTCTATCAAATACGGCTTTAACGATGTCACTCTTTGTCTATTCCCAACCTGCCATTTACTTGAGCCTGTCCAGCAAGTCTGTCTGCCACTTCATTGCCACGTACTCCCGCACGCCCTGGACAATACAGCCACTTTAGGCTTTAGGCTCATCACAAATTGAATGGTTTATAACGGATGAATTCATTCTTTTTGAAACAACTTTTTCTCAATCTTATGAAGCATTCTCTGTGAATCCGTAATAATGACGCCACGAACTACATCGTGGACAACTATCCATTCCATTGCCACCCACACAGCCTCAATTTCTATTCTCACGCTTGACGTGGTGGCGTCAAATGCTCCCGAGGCCTGTGCCACTCCTCTTCCATTTCGTTAGACAACACAATCCCAACCACTTCTGCTGTTCCGAGCCACTGAGCCATCTGTAAGATATTACCGTGTTGGAAGACCCACAGAGATGTTGGATGCGATCTTGAACCCCTGTGAACTCTAGACTAAACTGGTGGAACGAAAACCACGGTGTCACGCACTCCCGCTTCTGAGACCCACCAAGAAGACAGGCTCAAGCCCTGCGATACTCTGAACCTCTTGTGGTCCTCTCGGGGATCTCGTGTAGTCCTTTCGGGGACCACAGGACTTAACGAGGACCACAGGCGTAAATTCAGTGGGATCACAGGGAGGTCTTGGTGGTAGAAGCGAACGAAGAAGAAGAAGAACCCCTGTGCACAGTCTCTATATTCGCGGACCTTTTGTATAATATCCACTGTTAGCTGAGGTCGGTCCTGCACCAGTAAC
The DNA here is from genome assembly GCA_009760885.1 of Achatina immaculata. Lineage (NCBI taxonomy): Eukaryota > Metazoa > Mollusca > Gastropoda > Stylommatophora > Achatinidae > Lissachatina > Lissachatina immaculata. Next base: position 8,295,835 of record CM019703.1, read on the forward strand.
CAGTCATCACCTTTAGGCACCTTATCTAGATCGCACTCTGATATTTTGTATCTACAGCCTGAGCTATCCAGATTCTACCTCGTTTGATTATAAGGGAGAAAGTGAGGGGAACGTGGAACTTATGAGAGTGGTAATTAAGTAATTAAATTCTTCCAATAGTACAAACGTACTGTGACCCTAAACCTAATTTTAAAAAAATATCTGACCACAACCACCCCCTTTCCCTTGATCATTGTTGACCAATAGTTCAGTCTATAGATATTATGTCTATTCTATTTTCTCATCGTCTCTCATACCAAATACAAAACAAATATCTCAATATGTAAAACAGCTAACAAAACAAGTTTATTACGATAATTTCAAGACACTCGTCATGAACTCAGACAATACACCAATAACAGTTCAGACCACATTCCACACGTAAGGATTACAGAACATCAATATTATATATATATATATATATATATAATATTGGTATATATAATATATATTATATATAATATATGATACCAATAATAATATTGGTATGTGTATATATATATATATATATTATATAAATATATATTATATATATTGCTGTGTCATTGCTTTCTAGGATATATATATATATATATATATATATTCTTATATATATTATATACATCTTATATATGTTTTATATATATATACCGTAGAAAGCAATGACACAGCAATGAATCACTGAAAAAAAATATGCAAGTCAGTAATCCTCACTCATATCAACCTTCGTTGCCATAAGAAGCTTTAAAAATCAATACAATCAATAGATATACATACATATATTCAACAATGCATTGAATATTAACATCACATACAAGTAAAGCATTATGAACACTAGAACATACACAACTGTCCCTCCGAACAGCTATAATAAGCATCATATCAAAATTCAACATTATATCTATACTACATGTGCATGGCAACGACATCAAAACTCATGGCAAGAAATATGCATAACTGAACCATCGCTCAAGCTCTCTTCTCAGCGTCGATCAAAAGCCTTATTCTATGACAGCCCATATCAACTGTATTTAATATATATTAACACCATCCCAACTCATACTACAACTTTGCCATACATACATAAGGGTGCACTCAGCACATACACTCTCATCCTTACGAAATCATCTCTACTGACCAAACTCATACACAACCAACCTAATTGAGTCCAGGGTGCTCGATGAGGTCATAACCAACAACCACATAACACATTCTCTCTCTCTCTCTTTCTCTCTCTCCCTCTCTCTCTCTCTTCTTCTTCTTAAACACAGGATTGAACTGTACAAGAAAAGCCTTGCATCTTGCATACTCTGCAGTACAGCTCTGAAACACCCTCCCCTATCATTTAAAATCCGTTAGTAATACTTCATCCTTTAACTTAAACCTGTTTCATTATTTACTTGCTTGTAATTATATGCCTCCATAGAATAACCATCACTCTCTCAATCCATGACTCACCAGCCATCAAATGCTAAAATGACATAGTTCGAAAAGTAACTTGTTAGATATTGTTAGAAATTATTTTAATGTTTGTTAAAAACATATGTTAGAAGATCTGTACTGACAATGTATTTTTGTTTATGTATGTGTATGTGTGTGAGTGCTATTTTATTAGGTAAATTACTTCTTCTCTTTTACTTTGAATGTAATAGTTTAATCTTACACTGTTTTGATATGTTTTTTTTCCTAATGTAATTTGTATACTTGTATTAAATCGAGTGTGTGGGAAGAATGAAAGATGGAGTGATGAAGGGCAGAATGTAAGACGGGCCTGCGTGCCCAATTCTTTACCCTTGAAAAATAAAGATCATTCATTCATTCATTCATTTTCTCTCTCTCTCTCTCTCTCTCTCTCTCTGAATCTTAAATGCCCAAGGCACACGGGGCTTCTGCAAGGGTTTTCCATAAACGTCTGTCCTTTGCCTTTTGTTCTGCTCTTGCCCAAGTGAGCTCTCTATTGCTCAACATCCTCTCTGTTGTTTTTCTCCATGTCTCGTTTGGTCTACCCTTACTTCTGTTCCCCTGTGGTGTCCATCTTAGTGCTATTTTTGGTAGTGAGTAGTCAGTCATCCAGAGCACAAACGTCCTAACCATCGCTAGCATCTTTCCTCAATATACTGCTGTTTGTGGCTTCATCTGCATTTCTGTCAACAAGATGTTATTTCTTACGGTGTTTGGCCAAAATATTCTTATAATTCTTCGTAAAGAAATTCTGGAAAGAATTCAGCTATATATCACATACACTTACAACACAATGCAAGGCACAATAACACTGCATATACTTCAATATCAAGAACCAACCACATTCACAAAACCACACGATGGCTCGCCCATCGAGACATATCTCGAACTAACTGGAACATATCTTTGCAGCAACTTGTATACTAAATAGTGTTCACAGCCCAATGTTCCAGCCGCTGACAACAGGCTGTTTACACTGTTTATATAATGCGCATGTCCTTTATCAACTCCAGCTCCTTATGGAGAGGGTGGTCACACCAGAATGATGATGTATGCCTTCACCTGAGCATACTTGTGTTTCGACCTGACATTCAGCATATCAGGCAGAAAGCGTACATCATGAGTATCCCTGGTGCAACCAAGACCACTCTCACTGCTTCGTTCTATACACGCTCTAGTCTGTTCAACTGTGCATTTGACATGGTGAGTAGACCTAAACCATAGTCCAATTGTGACATCATCAGTGCCTGCATCAGCAAGAATAGAGTGCACCGTGGAAAGTTTGCTGCAGCCATGAACCTAACTGCTCCCAAAGCTTTCATGGCCTTTTGTATTAGATTGTCCTCATGTTGTACAACGGACAAGAATCGATCTAATGTGATCCATAGATACCGCATGAAATGTGTTCTCTTAATATGTTGTCCCTGACACTTCACAATTTGGGCTTCAGATCTTACAGTCATTTCAGTAATTTGCTCGATAGCGTTTACCATTTTGCAATTATTTGAGACTGGTTACATTTTTATTGCAATTTTTAAAACTTTCGGTAGACAGGCAAATAATGTTCCTTTCTCAGATATCATGAAGGGTCTCGGGGACCCCTGAGAAGATATCGGGGACTCCCAGAAATCCGATGGCTACATTTTTAGAAACACTGATGTAGAACCGCAGTTTTGGGTCGATCGGAAAGTAGTTTACAGTAGCTTTAAGTCCTAGAATGGACAAAAGAAGCAGATGCATCAGTAGGCTCCGACCATCAGTTTGTGAGATAGAGACAGGGTCTTGACCATAAGAACTTTGCCATTTCTATAATCCAGTCATCTTTGCTTCTCTACGATTGTTTATAGCAGGCATTATTGTTCAGGACGTCCTACGTATTAATAGCCAGCCCTGAATCCACAAAGGGAAGGAAGTGAGCGTAAATGTGGAACTCTTCAGCGTAGTGAAATTTTTTTTTTTTCGTTGTGCTGGAAGCTTGCGATTTGTCGACACACATTAAAAAAAAAAATATTCAAGTTGTGTGTCTCTAATGTAATTAGGGGAGCCTGTGAGTATTGACCATGGCCACTGTATTTTCTAATGTCGAAGCTGACATTGCAGGCGACTTGGTTAGCAGGTTTCCTCAGGAATTTGATTTTGATGCGATGTTGAGGAAGGTTTGCGAGGATGCTGGCGTCGTCATTGTCGATACTGCCAGAGATGGGTGTGATTCGTCTGCCAAATATAGATTACAGGTAATATAGCGTAACAGACTGTCTATTTAAAAACGGCACTATAAATTTCCCGTATAGTTCCATATATATCAATGATTTTATAATCCAGATAATGATTATTATTGAAAATGTATATTAAAGTGTATACCCATACACCCCTGCACTTGAAAATGGACAGGTCCATATACTGTAAACGCGAAAATAAAATGGCGTTGGCGAACTTGAAGTTGTAAGAGTGAACGAAGACCCAGCCCAGAGTAGAAAATATACGTAGATCGCAATCAGTACTTCACTGCAAACAAAACAGAATAGCGCTGAACATTTGTAATCTGTCTTTTTAAAAATGCAGCGTGGAAATGTAAAATTCATAATCCGAACCATCATCAGCCCACCATTCAACTTCTCAAACGACTTTACACAGTTGTCTCACGCATTCAAATGTTAGTTTCCATTTAGTTTTATTTCAAGGATTAAAATCGGTCTCTTGTGGGGGTCACCGTGTAGGCATATCAACATTGCTACCAAATTCTTTGCCAGATGCACTGATGTTTATGTTGTTTTTGAGGTCACAGTGTGGCCCCAGTGACTTGGTCCTTTGACTGAAAAAGAAAAAGAATGGGTCACATAGTAAGAAGGGACAGAGAAATTATATCCTCCCACGCTGGTGGATCGCATGAAGAAGGTTATAGTTATATTCTGAGTCATGGAGTCAACAGAATTTTAGAGCCATAAAGACTGATTCTCAAATTAGCTGGATGCAGAAGGTGAGAAAACCAAAGAACATACTTCATACAAGGGGTGATTGATAAGTTCTCGGCATAAGGTACAACAGATTATTTGTGGACAACTTTTTGGGGTTATTTCTCAACATAGTCCTCTTGCAAGTTTATGCATTTAGTCCAGCGAGCATACGGATCCCTTCTTTGTAAAAGTCAGCATCTTATGCCAGTAGAAAGTAGTCTACAGCGTGAATGACATCATCATCTGAAGCAAATTTGCAACAGCTGAACTTCTTTATGAGTTTAGTAAACAGGTAATAGTCTGGAGGGGGGGGCAAATCTGGGGAATAAAGAGGATTTTCAAAAAGCTGGAAGCTGCATTCATGAATGGCAGCCATTGCCACTGGTGATTTGTGAACTGGAGCATTGTCTTGATGAAAGATGACTACTCTCTTCAATTTCCCTCAATTCTTTTCCTTCAGTTTGATGCGCAGTTGCTTCGCGAGATTAACATAATAGACCCTAGTGACTGTTCTGTCCTTTTGAAGACAGTCTACCAATAGCACATCTTCTGAATACCAAAAGATGGAAGCCATCACTTTGCCTGCAGACAAAACCACCCTTGCTTTCTTTGGAGGTGGGAATCAATGATGTTTCCACTGCTTTGACTGTTCTTTGGTTTCTGATTGAAAATGATGAACCCAAGTCTCATCACAAATTGCTGAAGAAACTTTTCAGGATCAGCAGAAAAATGGCCAAGATTGTCTCTTGACATGTTGAGATTGTGTTGTTTATGATCAGCTCCAAGAAGTTTCAGGACCCATCGAGCAGAGACCTTTGTCATTTGAAGATCATTGTGAATAATGGCATGAACACATTCATGGGAGATGCCCAACTCAGTACAATGTACCGCTCAGTTAATCGTCAATCCTCCATTATCATATCATGGATTCTGCTGGTGGTTTCATCAGTGGTTATTATTCTTTGTCTTCTTGGATGGGGATCATCTTCCAGACTATCCCTTCCATGTCTGAACTGAGCTACCCATTTCTTCACTGTGCTGTAAGAAGAGGCACTCTCTCTAGAGTCTCTGCCATATCCTCATGGATCTCCTTTGATGATAAGCCCTTGATGCAGAGGTAATGCATGACTGCTCGATGAGAAATTTTATCAACTTTCTCAATTTCTGCCACCCCTTACCACTTCAGTAACCTGTAAAAAAAAAATTGGGTTGCAGTTAATTTCTTGAAACTTGGTGTTTAATCTTACATTAACCTGATCTACAAATCCACCTAATATCAGCTGTGTGTTTCAAGTATTTGTACCTTATGCCGAGAACTTATCAATTACCCCTCATACATCAGAAAGTCATGCACAGATAATAGTGTTTGTTGATTTTGCAATGTCTGGAAAAAGAAGAAATTAGTTCAGCAACAACTCTATACAGATCTTAGTCTTTGATGTTTCACATTAGTTCATTTGATGATAATAGTACCATGTCAGACTGGTTGTTATCTTCTCACTATGCCATTCCATGTGTTCTTTTTTTAAAGCTCTGTTCACATGTGCAGTAAACTTACATGTAGTTGCTGATTTTGTCTTAGAGTTTAGCACAAGTTCAAGGAGGAACGGTGGTGGTGCTGTTGACAGAGGTAGCACCTGAAGTCAGCAAAAATATAAATGTGATGCTTCCTCTTCTTTTTCTGCATTGCTTCATATGCTCAGCTTTCTAAATAGGGAGTTGGGTTGTCTCCATGAATTCTGCTGTCAGCAGGATGTCTTCATAGGAACCCCAGAGTTTTTCTTCCATACTTCTCTGTATGAGGTCTCTGTATATGATGCAGGTCTGTAATATATGTTCAGAAGTCTGGGGACCGTTTTGGCACACACATTGGGCTGTTGATGCAGCCTTTATCCTGTGGAGATTAGCATTGATGGAGCTTCCGATAAGACGATAATAGGCTTGATACAAATTCAAGTACTTAAAGTTTGCAGTTACCTGGTAATGCATTTCATCACCGTCTTGTGCATTCTCCACAGAGAAAATTGGCTGCTTTGAATCTCCATCTTGCTGTGTGAGTTTTTTCTCATGTTGCACTTAGTCTGAGTTCTGTCCATCTCATGATGCTGCCACCCCACTTATGTTGCTGTTATTTCCTTGCTCTTTTTTTTCATCAGGTTTGGTTTTCATTTTAGAATTATGGCACTGAATATGGTCAGAATATTTATTTTCCAAAATATAGTTTTCATCTCAAGTTTAGTTGATCAGATTCATCTTTTGTTTTGTCTTTTTTTTTTTTAACCCCAATATTTTTGTTCTATTAATGGAATACTGTCAAAATAGGGGTATAAATAGTTGCCTTCATTTAATGTTCTTTTTTCTCAGTTACTGTAGATGTTGATTTTCAGGGTTCACCTGAGTAACTTTGTCTTAAGTGTGCTCGTTAATTAATAAAACTATTCCTACTTTTGTTTTAAATAGCCTTAAGAGTTTGTATTGATCAGTTCACCATTCACAATGTACAGGGTGTCCCTAAATTATTCAGTTGATTAGATACAAAAATACTGAAAATACAAAAAGTGCTTCAGAAAGAAAAATCATATCGTTACATTCAGTAGGTGAAACTTTGAATTCTTTCCTGTAGAAATACTTAACAGTTACAGGAGATTTTGTTTCACATAGCCACAAGATGCATGTTGCCTTTCCTTGCACAGTTGCCATTTTTTACTGTGTTTTCACAAAGCATGATAGTACAGAGTGTTGCCAATCTCACAGAAAAAAATGTTTGGTGTCAGTGTTACTACAAAACTCCATTGCACTTGATTGCAAGTTTTTTTTTTTAATGGGTGACAGTTATCAGGTGAGTAATTTATGGACACTCTGTAGTTCCATAAAGAGAAATAGATCAGATCATTTTAATGCTTGCTTTTTTGTGATTATTAAATACAGAACAGTTGAAGACAATGAGACTTCTGCACAAGAAAACAAAAGCAGGCAGGGTTAGCCTTGAAAAATTCTACATGAGTCACCCTAGACATGAGAGTAAGGACATGACTGAGAATAGAACGCCATACCCCAGCTGGGCAAGCAGTCACTAATCATGAGAAGTGGTAGTCCATCACATCTAAACTGCATTGTCTACAGTTTTTGTAGCTAACCCTGCATAATTTGTTCCCATACTCTGCTGCTGGCGAGATTCTTCAGCTGCTGTGCGTGGAGTGGTGCTCCTCCCGGCCAATGAAGAAAGGTGCAAATGGGGTTGCCACGCAGCACCACTGCGGAAAAGGTGGTAGAAAGGATAAAGCAAAGCAAACAGTCAAATCATGGCACCTTTGGTCTGGAGGTCGGCCACGTCCTGAGTGCAGTCATATCAGGTGAAATGCATGAACCGGCTTGTCCCAGAGGTTAAGACACTGCTGGCGAGACTCTTTGAATGCCGCACGTGGAGTGAAGCTCCTCCTGGTCAAGGAAGAAAATGCGGAAAAGAAATAAAGGTTGCTGTGCGGCGCTGATGTGAAAAGGTGGTGGAAAGGATAAAGTGAAATTTAATCGGTATGTCCAGTAGTATCGCTGTGAGAGCTACACATACCACGGCGCCTCTGCTCTAGAGGCCGGCCACGTCCGAAATACACCTACACTGGTGAAATTTGCCTAAACCGGCACACACCAGGGGTGGAACTTGATGGCTAGACATGTCATGCCACCTCCGCTCTAGAGGTCGGTCATACCTGATATACACCAATACTGGTGAATTATGCCTAAACCGGCTCACACCAGGGGTGAATCTTGAAGGCTACGCATGTCACAGTACCTCTGCTCTAGAGGTCAGTCACGTCCCAAACACGCCCATACTGGGTTAATATGCCTAAACCGGCTCAACCCAAGGGTGGAAGTCACTAGTGGCGAGGATTCGTCCTCCTGGACAAAAGCTCCATCCTGGTCACAACTAGGAAGTGTAGCGGCCCGACCACAAAATGCTGAAGTCAGAGACACTGGACCAGGGCAGTCTAGATAGGCAACCACCTCTCACCTGGCGGGGATGTTTGCGTATCCTAATCACGCTGAGGTTTTCCGGTGAGAAAGTCCAACTCTGGACTGGATGGGCAACCACCTCTCACCCGGCGGTGATACACGGGTATCTCAAAACATGTCGAGGTTTTCCGGTGAAAAAGTCGAACTCTGGCCTGGGTGGGCTACCGCCTCTCACCCAGCGGGGATACACTGATATCCTAATCACGTCGCGGTGTTCCGGTGAGAACGTCCAACTCTAGACTAAACTGGTGCAACGAAAACCACGGTGTCACGCAATCCACTTCAGAGACCCACCAAGAATACAGGCTAAAGCCCTGCTACACTCTGAACCTCTTATGGTCCTCTCGAGGATCTCATGTGGTCCTTTCGGGGACCACACAGGAGACCACGGGACCTAACAAGGACCACAGGCGTAAATTCAGTAGGATCACAGTGCGGTCTTGGTGGTAGAAGTGAACGAAGAAGAAGAAGAAGTTCCCATACTTAGTGTGCACGAGCTTTGTTGTTTCTATCTGTTCTTCAGTATCTGTGTTAATCCTCAGAATGACGTTAGCTGCATTGTGTCATAGTCTGAGATAGTTTATGGTGTCAGTGCTTTTTTAACATGATACATCTGAATTTGGCATGGTTTATTTTTAAGACTGGGAAGTAGAATAGAATCCAGCTGTTCTGCACTTAATAGGGGCGAAGACGCACTACTTAAGCTGAATGAAATAGTGTTTAGCGACCCATGGCCGACTGATTACATCGGAGATGGCAGACCATGGATGGGCAAAACCTGTCTCCCAGTTGTGCCACTGGAAACAGACAGTGGTTTGATCAAGTGAATAGGGATTTCAGTGGGAGGATGAACCAGGCACTAAAAAGGCATCAAGCCTGAGCTGGATGCTTTAGGTCAAAAGGTCATAACCGCGACACAATGCAACTAATGCCTTTCTGAATGCAAATGAAGAAGAAGAAGAAGGCAATTAAAAGAAAGCAAGTATTAAAAAAAAACTTTTTAAAAGTTCTGTGTATGAATTTTTTTTAAAATGGACCTTTTTTTTTTCTTTTTTTAACAGGGGCTTTGGATGGCAATGGAAAAAGCTTACAAACATCTTGTAACGACCTTAGCACTTTATGGCGCACGCCTACCAGACACTGGCTCAGAACAGAACAGGCAGCAGAATGTAGAAGGAGACAATAATGAGCCAGGGGTTATGGATGATGTTCTCAATGATGATGACACAGACAAAGACTATCGTCCAAGTGTCAGAAATGTTTTACACAATATATTTGGAGATGGTAAGAGGACACGAAGGCCTCGAAAATCCACTCGCCAGAGCAGAAAAATTGAAGAACTAGTTGAACTTAGTTTAGGGGAAGAAGAAGAAGATGCTGAAGAAGAGGAAGAAGAAGAAGGGGGTGAGGATATTATAGTATTAAAAGAGAAACATGAGGAAGCCTCAGAAGAGAATGTGACTAAGGGTGATAGGAAAAATGAGGAGAATACACAGGAACAAAAAGAAGAAAATGTTTATGAAAATAATCAAGCACAAGATGAAGAGGATAAGCCTCGAAAGAGAGGTCGACCAAGAAAAAATAACTCACCATTCCACTTAACAGTAAAAAAGTCTGGCAAGAAAAGGGGGCCATACAAAAAGACTGGTATTTCAATCAGTTCTGCGGAGCTGCTTACTGCAAAGAGAAGGGGACGTCCTAAAATGTATAATGATGAAGGAAGAATGGACTTTCCTTGCTCAGACTGTAGTTTTGTGGCAAAAAAGCGAGCAAAACTGAGAAGCCATCGCTTACAAATGCATCTCTCTTCACCCACAAAGTGTGACGTGTGCACAAAGGTCTTTCCTAACAAACGGTACATGTTGCGTCATCGTGCATCCCATGTGGCACCTCAGCACTGCTGTGATGTCTGTGGCAAGATGTATAAAATCAGAAAAGCAATGCTGGAGCATCGTAAAACTCATGACACCACATACAAGAAATCAAAGATCAAGTGCAACATGTGTCCGAAGGCCTTTTGCAACCGTTACATACTGGAGTGCCATATTAGGGACATTCATCTAGGACAGAAGAAGAGCTATTTGTGCTCAACATGTGGCAAAAGCTTCACCACGAAGCATTCACTAGCAGAGCATACTAATGCTCACACAGGAGTGAAGCCACATGTATGTGAGCATTGTGGTAAGTCCTTTTCTTATGAGTCGGCCCTAAGAGACCACAGGTACACACACACTGATGCAAAACACTTCTGGTGCAGTCACTGTCAGAAAGGCTTTAGTCAACGTTCTGGACTTAAGATGCACATGCGAATCCATCGTCAGCACAAAATGTTCGTCTGCACTGAGTGTGATCGAGGATTTACTCAGAAGCAAGCACTTCAGCGTCACGAACGAGTTCATAAAGGTGAAAAGCCATTTGTATGTAAGCACTGTAATCGTTTCTTCACAGATGCCTCTATTATCAGGAGGCATCTGATCCTTGTACATAAAATTCACAAAGACGCCAACAGCTGGCGTGAAGATATTGTGTGCACTGTAAAAACTCAGAATGAGTATCAGGTTCAGAAAATTGAAGAAGAAGCTGCCCTCTCAGATGCAGAAAAGGAAAAGGAAGAGCTTTTGAAAATTGTTGGAGCACCACCTCGTAATAATAAAGGGCCAAGTCGAGCATTTGCCAGGACATATCCACGGAGAGTTGCACTTCTGGATGATGATGGGAATGTCATAGCTCCACCCGAAACATCACCTAGACAGTCTGCGCAGCGTGCAAAAGTGAGTGACTCGGGATCCTTAACACACAGATCCAAATCACTTGGGTCTGCTGGCACAGTTAATGCATCCCTAATCCTCGTGGCTGATAATAGCTCTGATATGGATTCTAATTCTCAAGTTCTGAACCAGAGATATGTTGAGGCCCCACAGTGGGATACATTAACAAGTCATTTAACGCGAGGAAATGCATCACATATAGAACACATAATCTTAGACGACACTGCACAGCACGAACTCCAGCGAGGCATTGAGCATGTCCAGAGTCTTCCAAAAATAGTCAAGTATGAAAATTTGCAAGCCAGCAGCATTGATCATGTGCAGGGGCTTTCTAAAGTGGTCAAGTACGAGAATCTACAGCCCAGCGGTGTGGTCTCATCTGCAGGCCATAGTGCCTTGTCTCATTCTCAGGCTAACCAAAGTCCAAGCTCAAGTCCAATTTCCTTTACTACTCAGCCAGCTCATTCGCGGACTCTGGAAGCTTCTTTTGAATCCCTTAATACGCAGGCAGCACATACAGGTAACCAGTATTATGACAGTCGGTCTGCTGGCCATTCAGGTACTCCCTGGTCTTCAATGTTCTACTATTCACAGCTGGCTAGCCAATTTGGGATGAGCATAAATCCAGATTATTCTTATGTGGGAAGCACTACAGCTGGAGGGCCCTCAGCCTCACATTTGAGTCAGTATACAACACATACATCCTCCAATCATCAGACAAGCCCCACATCCATTATTCTGCAATCACAGACTCATAACATTCACATAGACAGCCCAAAATCAGATGAACAAAGGAACCACTCCCAGCCCTCAGCAAATGCAGTGCAGACAGCTTCTGGGCTGAGTATTTCTGTGGCCTCTTCTCATGGGCTGAAACTGGAAATGGCTACCAGTGCAGATTCTCTTCATCACACAGAGTTTCTACAGCAGCATAGTCCCACACAGAGCCTCAGTGCTTCAGATGTAGGTCATCATGTTACAAGCATGGACCACCTTACATCGAGTCTCGGAGATCCTCAGGATATGTTGTCTCGGCCTGTGGGCATCCAGATTTCTACTTACGGTCGTAGGTCGCCTTCAAGCATTCCATCTCGGAATTCTGTCCTACATAGCCTTAAACATAAATAAATTCTCATTTCCTTGTTCTGTTGAAAGTTAAAAAAGAAAAGAATAAGTATTTATTTTTAAAATTGTTATTTTCTGTTATGAGTATTTTAACATATGCCTTAACCCTCTGATTTTAAAACATGTCTCCTTTTGTCATCTCATTATTTCACATGAAAGCAAAATTTAACAAGCAAAAGATAATTATTTTTTACAATTGTAAATAATTTTTACTAGCATAGCCAATCTTGATATTATAACCTGGGGTGTATGCAGTGGAAATTTAGACATAAAAGGGAAACTGTCGAGTGGAGGGATCTGTTTGTGCTTTAACTCTGATTAAGTATTTTGATGTGTATATATGTGTGTGTGTGTGGGTGCGCACATGTTTTTGTGGCTACACAAATAGGAACAGTGCTCTGTTCTTTTAATAATTCACATCACTGGATGCTGTATGTTTGGATGTATTTTGAAGAACAGCGATGCTTGAGATGGTCATTTCTGTTGAAATCATTGCTTTTGTCAAATCATGCATGTATCAGTGACTGTATTTTCTCTGTCAAAAGTACATCTATCTCCTTGTCCTTTAAAAGTATTCTTTTTCAGTATGAGCTAGCATGGCTATTTCTTCATTGTTTTGTGGTTCCATTTCTGTCTTACATTCTCTCTTCTACATAGTTTAAGTTGTTATATCCCTTCTTTCTTAGAGGAAAGAGAATGCAGTTTGGTTGTAAACATGTTCTTGTGCTGATATTCCAAGATATGGAAACTGTTGTTCTTTGTGGTCATTGTTGTGATGATGATTTTGATGAAGCACAGGTTCTGTAAGACAGAATGGCTTGCTTAACCTTAGGTTACCACACAACATTCACAGCACATGAACATTTTTTTTATTATCATTTATCACAGCCCCTTTATTTCACCAGGGAATGATGATGCCTATTTTTAGCATTTATGGCATTTTAAAATTAGAACTGCTAACTAAGCAATAGAAGTCTTGCGACTGCAGTGTTTAAAAGCCATTTAAATGGCTTATTGTAATCTAAGAGTTCAAGATGTAGAGGAGGCATAAACAAGCTTCTTTGCAGGCTCTTCCACTTAGGAATTGGCCTGAAGGAGCACATAAGCCTGTTACTAACAGTGCCCATGAAAAGATGGGATAGGGTTGTGACCTGATCTGGTTTTTTTCACCTGCGATAACTCATCACTCCAACATAGATCATCATTGCTCTCAAGGTGGTTCTAGACAAGAATGTTATACACTGTGCAGCCAGTCTGCTTGTCTTTATGTTTGTAGCTAGTCAACTTATTTACGGTGCCCCCCACTCACATGACATGCTTCTGATAAGAGGATATTGTAAAACTTTAGTCTGGGCCAGTGTGTAGTAAGATGGTTCTGGAGTTTCGCTGAGAAGCCAGCTTTGAACTTTGACTTCTGACCCCCAAGTTTACAGATTTTCACTAGTCCTTTAGTACTTTTTTTTTTTGGTTTTGTGGCATGTTTAGCAAAGCCATGTATCAACATAGACATGGTCATGTCTTTGCATCCCAAATAGAAGTTACTTCACATAAGTAGTTTTTTTTTTCGTTTATTCCTGGTAAAAGGTAGCATAAGTTTTGATCAAAAAAGATGAATAAAGGTGTAAGGTGTTGTATTACAAAAGAAATGAGATTGCATTTATTTTTTTTTTTTTAAAGGAAAGAGAAAAGGGAAAATGTAGTTATAGACAGTTTAAAACAGCTTACATTTCATCTGTGTGCATTTTTCATCAGTAATAGAATCTGTAATCATTGACTGGCTTCCCCACATTTTGGGTACTCCCATATGTGTTCCACCTTCATTTCCAACACCCAAAGAAGTGTGCACCTGCTAATGGAGCCCATTACACACTGGTTATGAGTAAAGTAAAGACACAAAATCACTTCATTAAGAAAAAAAAAGTCTACTTCCCCTCTCCTCCCCCAACTTGATCATCCTCCTGATGTGATTGTTGTCATTCAGTCAGATGTCATCCTCCTGATGTGATTGTTGTCATTCAGTCAGATGTCATCATCCTGATGTGATTGTTGCCATTCAGTCAGATGTCATCCTCCTGATGTGATTGTTGTCATTCAGTCATATGTCATCTTCCTGGTGTGATTGTTGTCATCATCCTGATGTGATTGTTGTCATTCAGTCAGATGTCATCTCCATTTTCAGCCTGTCCAAGGTGTGGCTCTTGCAATCTCCTTGTCCAATTCTTGGGGTACTCTGAATTGATGCCAGTCTTGCTAGCTTGTCCACCTTCTCATTGCCTTTGAGCAGTAACAGAAAAATATAAAATAAATAAAGGAAGGTCACTTATTTATAAAGTTATTTCAAGCCCAGGGAAAGCCAAGCAAGAAGTTCTCTATAGAAGGTGGATGTTGTTAAGGACGGCTTTTTTTATTTTTTGGGGGGGGGGGGGGTTCATGTATTTTTTTAGTTTTGTGTGTGTGTTTGTGTTTGTCTTTTCAGTTTATGAAGGAGGTATTTTGTTGAAATATTGGTTGTGTCTGTTGGCTTTGATATGAATCCTTTCTTATCTGATTATGATACCTTTTTGTAAAATTTACCCCAATTCAGCCAGACTTGTTTTTACTTTGTGTTGTCAGTGTTGTATTCTTTGTTATGCTCATTTATCAGTGATATAAATAATGACAGAGATCACTTCAGAATTAAGTCATAGCTTATGAGCTCTAAGTTTTTTTTTTCTCATTCTATAGTTTGATATGTTTTAGTTTAAATTTACAGTGATAAATTTGTTATATATGCCGAAATCCACTTAATTTTTATCTGTGAAGAGTCCCATATAGAATGTCACATACTGTTATTATATGAAACATTCTGGTTAAAATAAAGTTTTGCTGATTGAATGCTGCATGTAAATGTAATAATAGCAAGGATTTTCCAAGGATTTTCCTTTAGAATCATGTGCAAGTGAAGCCTCAATAATAATCCAGAACAGTGAGAAATCAAAGAGATATTTAAGGAGAGTACTAAATGTAACACGAAGAGGCCAGATGGGAAATGACACCACCAGAGCAAGAGTTGGAGTAACAGTATCACACCATGTCCTGAAACAACAGGTCAGATGGTTTGGCCAAATTACATGACAGTACACCACAGAAGACATTCATGCCAAGATGGGTCGAAAACAGAAGGAAGGGCTGCCCATGCAAGAGGTAGAGTGAGGAAATTACAGAAATTTTAAAGTCCTATTGCATCAGACACTGAAATGGAGCAACCAGACATACCAATCACCTATAATCAGAAGAAAAGCATGATAAAAACCTACAGGAAGCCACAAACACCACCACATGATGACTATCACATGCTAAACAGAAAGGAACAAGTCACCATCTTCCGTCTCCGAACAGGACACACCCGACTCCGAAGTCATATGTATACAAAGTTTAAGGTTGGTACTACTAATCTATGTACATGTGCCCAGGTGCCCCAAACTGTGGAACATATCCTCCAGAACTGCATCAACTACGAGACACTGAGAAATAATTACTGGCCCAGTGAAACCACTAAAGAAGATAAGCTCTATGGTTCCATACATGAGTTACAAAAAACAGTGAAATTTATCCAAGAGATAGGACTGCTGATCTAGACAGACAATGCGAACGAAGAAGAAGAAGAAAAGAAGCATCAAACAAACTGCCGAGGTCTGTCAAGAAGTCTGTTTGTTCTCTCAACACTCAGAGGGAAATGAGAAGGGAGACAGAACAAGACGAAACAAATGAGAAGAATGGGGAGAAAAAAAAAGAGCTTTACAGAACCTCAGTTCATCCTTTTGAACTGGACAGTTGGAGAAAAAAAATGTAGTGCATTTCATCCATGACAAAATGCTTAAGAAAAAAAAACACATTAAAAAAAAATGTACTTAATAATATGAGAATCTGTAGCTTGATAATAGGGTATCCTGACACTAACATGGCTATTCATAAATGAGTGAGCCATTATTTTATTTATTTAATTAAGCTACTACTTATTAGTTAAGCTACTGCAGTGGTTTCTGTTTAACATATAATTTTAGTTTCTGGTATTGTTTTTAGTCAGGGGTTGTCAACTTGTGGGGATTGCATGCTGTCTTTGCCTCAAGATGGGGAATCACATGTTGTCTTTGCCTCAAGATGGGGAATCGCATGTTGTCCTTGCCTCCAAGTGGGGATTGCATGCTGTCTTTGCCACCAGGTGGAGATTGCATGCTGTTTTTGCCTTCAGGTGGGGATTGCATGCTGTCTTTGCCTCCAGGTGGGAAATTGCATGCTGTCTTTGCCTCAGGTGGGAAATTGCATGCTGTCTTTGCCTCCAGATGGGAATTGGGACCACAGACTGAGAAACTCAGACTGTTGGAATATTTACAGTGTAAAAAAGAATTCTCCACTAATTGAGGACATCTGGTTTAAATTGTTTACAGATTCTGTTGCAGTGGCATTATTTTTATTTTAACTTTGAGTTAATAAATTATGCAGAGTCATTGCTGACGCCAGTGGAATGTCTGAAAAGCCTTACAAGTCCAGTAAGAAGGTAAATGGACAGACAATACCCCACAACAAAAACAGATATGAACACTTACAAAATCTCAAGAAATGACCAGGTGATAATCATCCTGACTGAAAACAGGACATTGCAGGCTGATATCTAAACCAGAAGCTGAAAATTGGCACAACAGACCAATGCACCTGTGATAAAGAACAGACATCCTCCAGGGCTGCCAGCTACACAACTCACTCAGGCAAAGGACTTGGCCAGACCCCAGCCTCCTACAAGAAAAGCTCTGTGGTGACACTGAAAGCCTGAGACAAACTGCCACATTTGTGAGAGAGATTGATGTTGATGTCTACGTGGACAATGAAGAAGAAGTAAGGTCATAAAAATGCAGCAGCAGTGGAACCTGATATTAATTTTGTAGAAGAATGTGTCTTTGAGGAAGGAGGGGGGGGGGAATATTCAGACTAAATTATTAACATATGCAAAGGGGTTATGTGTGTGTGTGTGTGTGTGTGACAGATATTGTAGTTTGTGTTTAGGTTGGGTTTTTTTTTTTTGGGGGGGGGCATATTCTCATTTGTTTCATTTTTATGTTTTAATCATTTTAATGCTATTTAAATAAGTTTACCATATTTAGAAATGGCCAGTGTCCACTTGAAGAACTAATAGGGGTTTGAAAATGGGGGTATAGAAGATGGAGGTATATAAAATGGGGGTATAGAAGATGGAGGTATATAAAATGGGGGTATAGAAGATGGAGGTATGTAAAATGGGGGTATAGAAGATGGAGGTATATAAAATGGGGGTATTGAAGTGGGGACTGTTTTGGTCAGTTTTCAGGACAGTATATTATGATGAGAAGAAACAATCAGTAACTCATCAAATGGGAAACATCTGGAAAAAAGAGGCCAACCTTGAGAGACCCAGAAGAGAACAGTGACAAGAGAGGTTAAGATGACTGGCATCAAATCCCTCGATGAGAAACTCATTGGGAATATAGACTCATGGCAAGACAGACTGTGAGCCCTGCGTGACACTTGATGACACAGGAAGTATGTAAGATATGAAGTAAACAGGCACTAAAAGTCTTGTATATGAACATTTGCAACATCAAAGCACATGATCAAGTTAGATAGTTCTATAAACAATCGCCAAGTGACTTCTGATTTCTCCATTTCAACCTAAATGAATTTTTAGTCTTCAACTGTGCTAGTTTTATTTTATTTTATTTTTTTTTTTTTAACTCATTTTCTGTTTCAATAATTACTTGTATTCAGTCACATCTGTAACATTTTTCTGTAATACCAAATTGCTTTAATTCCATGTGGCTTTGAAAGTATGAATCCATTTTCATGTCACAGACTCGTTTTTGTTTTATGTTTCTTTTGTTTGTTTTTTTTTCACTGTTTTGAGTTAGCACTATAGAAGAAAATATATGCTGTGATGTGTTTAAAACTTGTTAAGCAGCTGTGGATGAGTGAGTCTAGCATAGATGTGTGACAAATTATGATGGTAATATGCTTTAAATTGAGTTGAGAATACCTCAGATTAATGTGTTTATGATGTGGCTGAGGTTAGAATGTTAAGGACCCATGTTCAGACCAAAGCTCCCTAACTAGAGTTCTGCAGTCAGTGCACAAAATTTTTTGATGCATGTGCTGATGTATTCTCAAAAAACATTTTGTGCACACACTAGCATTGTACTGTCAAATTACAAAGTGTAAAGTTCTCATAGCAAACAAATAATAAAATCAAAAGAAATCAAGAAAACAAACTCATGTAGCACTGTGATATTTTTCTTCAGGGTTACTAAAGTGCAAAGAAAAATCAGGAAATTGAAAAATAAAAGTATCGCTTTAATTACTTTTGTGCAGCATATAAAATTGTGCACTGGGCATGATATTTGTGTGTGTGTAGCCATGCTGCCGCACAGCTTAGAGGAAACTCTGGTGCAGACATGTTATTTAGCATCAGATGTCCTGATGGTATTTTTGTGAACTGGTTGAGTGCAAAGTGTCAGAATGCTTTGTCTGCGAAGGTGTTGAGTGCTAAGTGTTAAAAAGCCATATTAGTGGAGAGGTTAGGTGCAGAAAAATGCCAGCTATCTTAATATCACATTGTAACATGTTAGAAGTCCCTTTCTGATGTTCAGTGGGAGAGATGCCCTGCATGAGATGTTTCTCATTTGTTGGAAAGCTGTTTTGGCTTGGCATGTTCTACTCTGGATTTCACATCTGACGTTACTCGAGTGCCCAGATATTTAAATGTGTGGACTTGTCTCAGGGTTGTTCCTTGTGTGTTAATTTGTTGCATTGTAGAGTGTAAAGAGGGCCAGGTAAAAGTTATGAGAAGGCAGCTGGAGTATGTAGAAAGAAAGTATAAATGCACAGAAAACATTATTCATGCATTTTCTTGCTTGTTGTTAATTATAATTCCATATGATTCAGTTTTGTTACGTTGCTTTATGAGATAACTGAGAAAAGACAATGCAATCTTGTGTCCTTTTGTGATGAAATGAACTCCCAGACTATGTGATTCTTCTTTTGTAACCAGCCATTCTCATGTTAGACAACTCTTCATTGAACTATTTGTTAGAACCAGTGGATCATATCCTACGAGACCACGGGTTATATGAAGATATGGCCATGGCTTTCAGCAGTCCAGTGAATGAAAAGTTTTGTGAATGTATCCCTGGCAACAACAGCAGAGTTTATATCTTAGGTCAAAACCAACATCAACGGAAAACTGTTTCCTAGAAATTTTAAGTTATTTATAGAAGATTAAGGCATGTTTTTAACAATTTGTTCGGACTGTTTTAAAAACTCCATTGTTGGTTGGTTTTCTGCCTGTAGATCTTTTTATGCGTTGCATCTTTTCAAGGATTTATCTTTGGGTTAAGCAGGTTTTAAGATACAATTAATCTTTGACGTAAACAAAGTAAAACAGATAACTCTAAAATGTTTTTAAAATTATTTGCATGTTAAATTTAAATATATCAAGTTTGCATTAGATATTCACTCGCAATGTTGCATTTATAAGTATGTTAATACAATAAATAAATAACTATATGCATATAGTTATTTACAACTTATGTATAAATATAAACAGTGTGCTATTTACAATCAGATGGTCACCATGTCTGCAGAAGACTAGTGATCGCTGCTCTATACAAAGCTTTTGTTTTAGGTTGTTTATTTGAATGGTTTGGCACAGCCTCTTGGCTTCTCTATAGACATTTACACCTATGGCCAGTGTCATTCATTCCTTCAGCAATTAACAGCCAGTAAACAATAATGCGAAAAGATAAACATCGTCCTGTTTATTGTGTCCTATGAGTTTATTGCTTATTGTTGTCATGTATGTGTGTGTGTGATTTGTGTTTGACTGACATGTTTTGAGTCTTCCATTATTGTGTTTATTGCAGTTTATGGGGATTTTTTTTTTCTCTTCAGTGTGGTAGTAGGAAGAAAGATGCACATTTTTGGCAATTAAAAAGATTTAATCAGACAATATGATTAAGAAAACTGAACAAGAAAGAAAAAAAAATCAGAATGTTTTTTTTTTTTTTCTGTTCATTCAATCACTCATTCATTCAGCTTTCCAAGCCAGTGTGCTTCCTTGCTTGCAGACAAGATCTGTCTCCATTCCTTCATGTTCTGTTTTTTCCTTCTGTTGGTTGTCCACTCCAGTGACTTGTAGATCTTCTTTCAGGTTGTCAAGCCACCATTGTCTTGGTCTGTTTTCGTTTATCACTTCTTATAAGTCCTTTTTGTCTGTCTATTTTCGTCCAACCTCTCCAAGTGTCCGAGCAGTCTCAGTCTGATGGTTTTCATGATGGTAGTGGTCATGATAATTTAGAGAAGACTGTATTGGAAGGATACATAATGGGAAAAAGAAAAAGAGGAAGACCAAAACGAAGATGGCTGCAAGACAACGTTGACAATCTGCAAATGGATGCAGCAGCAGCAGGCCATCTTGCTCACAACTGAGAGGCCTACAGGAGTGCTGTTTGGGAGGCAAAGTTCCGCAAGGGACATGCAAATGAATGAGTTACCAGTGGAGATTGAATAGAGTGTGGATTTCTTATTTTCCATTCTTGTGATATAGGATCTCTAACTGGTCCAAAAATTCTTCTCAAGATTCTATTTTCAAAGATTTGTAGTTGTCCTTCATCTTGTTTTGTAGTGCTCCATGTTTTTTTTTTTTCTGTGGCAAACAATACTAACAGACTTCGTTATCCAAACACTATACAGAGATATAAAACAAATGAAAAACTATACGGAGATATAAAACAAATGAAAGACTGTACGGAGATATAAAGCAAATGAGAAACTGTAGAGATATAAATTAAATGAAAAATTGTGCAGATATAAAACAAATGAGAAAGAGCTGTGCATTCCATGATATAAAACAAATGAGAAAGAGCTGTGCATTCCATGATATAAAACAAATGAGAAAAAGCTGTGCATTCCATGATATAAAACAAATGAGAAAGAGCTGTGCATTCCATATCCTGGCACAAGCATAAAAAAAGAGTGAAAACTTGTAAACCTAGGGTTGGTTGGTTGTCTATGAAGTCTCTATATGCTCTGTATAATCAGAAATACAAAAAACTCAGACAATATGTGGAAAAGGTGTCATCCTTGTGATATGTTTTGTGCGGAGCTGAACAAATGTCATCCTAGGTTTTACCTTTTTTATTTTCAAGGTAGTTGGTGCTTCCTTCCTCGCTTTCTCTGCCCCTGTCTGGGGTCATAGGTCATCATCACCAAGGGCTCTCCATTTTTCCCCCTTATCCTGAGCTGCTTCGTTTCCAGGTGCAGTCGATCTTTTTGATCTCTGTTTCCAGATTCCTTGACCAGTTTTTTATTTTTATTTTTTATAGATCTTCCTAGTTTCCTCATTCCATGGGGATTATAGGTGAGAGATTGTCTGGTTACATTTGTGGTAGGCTTTCGAAGTGTATGTCCTATCATCTTTTTATTATCACTTCTTTCATTGTGAATAGTTGGTGCTGGCTTAGCATACATATTTTAGAGATGTCCTGAATATTCGTTTTGCAGCTTTATTTAGCTAAATAAAGTTGAAACCGGAATATCCTTTTTTTAAATAGAAAGTTCAAGAAATGAAATTTTGAATACTTAAATATTTTTCCTACATTTTTCTAAAATTGGCACCAAATGAATACATATTTAAAACAAGGTAGATCTAATATGAATCTGAAATGTTAAACGTGTAATCTGTATTTAGCTATCAGCTGTTTGTGCAAACTTCTACACCAATGCACGAATGTAGCTGTAGCTGTAAAAAAGAGCCTAGCTCTGTTGCTGGTCCTAGTGAGCGGCCTCATTACACTCGGAGCACGCCCATACGTGCTCATCCTTTGACATCAGGATTTCCTTCAGTGCTTTTAGGGAGATGGCTTCGTTGTTGCATTGGCTGTGTTGCCTCTGATCTAACATTTATTTGGGATTTGCAACCACTGCCCTTGGCTACAAGAATATATGTAAGAAATATTTCAAGCTTAGTAGTCCAGTTGAAGGAAATAATGGCCAGCTACCTGTTCTTGATTGCTTTATCAAGTTTAGTGAACCATAGCTGACCAAGACCCCATTGTACTTCCTAGTTATGTCTCTAGTAACAGATGCTGGACATCTGTTGTCAAACATGTTTGACTACAGCAGTGATTCTCAACCACTGGTGAGTTTTAGGGTGGGGGGGGGAGGGGTTAGGAACTGGGAGCAGAGTGATAGTTCCATACTGTTTGAATGCATATTATTCTGGAATGCAACTTTTGAATCAAATATTTTTTTTTGCAAGAGGAAGGGGGGGGGGGTGTTGAATGGCATTCTGACCTTGATGAAAATAGTACACTGGGCAAAAAAAAAAAGGTTGAGAACCATTGCATTCAGTCAGTCATTTGCATGTCTCTTGCGGAACTTTGCCTCCCTAACAGCACTCTTGTAGACCTCTCTGTTGTAAGCAAGGTGCCCTGCTGCTGATGCATCCATTTGCAGATCATCTTTCTCTTTCGTTTTGTCTTCTCTAAATTATCATGACGTTTAATGTGTCCAAAATATTTAAGTTTTCTTTGTTTAATAATCCTCTTTACTAGCCAACCTTCTTCAATATAAAGTTATTGTAGTATAGATATATTTGCTCTTTTTTGTGTCCATGATATTTGAAGAACTCTTCTGTAGCATTTACATTCAAAGGCATTTATGTGTTTCTCAGCTGTTTTGTTAAGTGTCCAGGTCTCACAGGCATGTATTGTGATGGGAAAGATGCATGTCCTTAAAAATCTTATTTTTGTAGTTCTGTCTGTTCCTCTCCACAGCTTCCTTAGTTGTTTTACTTTCTGAAGTGCTATTACAGTATGAAAAAAAGTGTCCACTAGTCGCCTAGTGTGACACGGCCAGGAGATTTAGGCTCTACTGTGTCCCTCGGAATGGATTCGGTGTCTAGAGAGAATACACAGTTTTATGTCAAAGCAATATAAGGAAAATACGTACTCGTATTTTGTGATGCAGCTAAAGGGCAGTAACACTTAGTCAGAAATCTGCATTTGATGTTACAATATTTACTATTACATCCCTTGCAAGTCTTGAAGGGGTGTCAAAGAATCTTTTCACATATTTTCACAATGATTGTATCCCTTGATTTGCAGATACTTTTGAATTTAAATATGTATTTCATATGTGTATAAACTTTTTATTTGTACGGTGTAATGAAACAAGATAAGGAAACTGCTTCACTGTGCTATAAACTAACAGCAAATGACAAGGATTTGTCTCCTCAGTTAGAAGGACAATACGAACGAGAAACAGTATGCGAGGGCGAGTCAAAAAGTGACCGCAAGACAAAACCGTAACCGCTACTCTTTACAATTTTATTTGCAAACATATGACACAGGCAAAAGCAGCAAATATATGACATTCACAGAAAGAGCTGCAAACATGTGACATACATAGACAACAGCAAACATATAACACACACAGACAGCAGCAAACATGATGTACACAGACAAACGGCAGCAAACATATGACGCACACAGACAAGACAGCAGCAAAAATATGAGACGCACAGATAGACAGCCGGTTTGAACCAGTCCTAGAATACTACAGAGACCAGCTGACTACAGTTTTAAATTTGAACTCTAGTCATTCTAGCCTATGTTTGTCTTCTTTATCCCAAAATATACGCGAATGAATAACCTCGAGGAAGTGAATACCACACATTTTCACAAAACCACGCAGCTTGAAATAACCAATGACTCAATTTCTGGGGTTTTAACCTGGACTGTGGGCGTCGAATTGCCTACATGGTTGCAAATCTGCGTGGCCTAAAACAGTAAATCTTGAAGAATGTGGTATTAGAAATGAATATTTGATCTAAGCACATAATATTTGGGTTGTTTATGTATTTAGTTTTATATATACTAAGTCCCAGGCTGTGAAATATAATGGCTAATTTCATCTTAAGAGACAGGCTTGACGCATGCTTGTGTTAGCTGTTTGTGGAAGTGGCCAACCATTGTTTTGCTGAGCAGGTTTTAGAACGGTGGATTTACCAGTATTTAATTAACACTCTGAAACACAGGGTATGTGTGGCTGAGTGGTTAGTGTACTAGTCTATCCCGGTGGAGGTTGCCTCCCCCCCCTTCCCCCCCCCCCATTCACCTTTAGTATGCCGATATGTAATGAAAAATATAAGCACTAACACCAGTTCCCCTAGGTGCCTCCATGGTTTAATATAATTGTCTTTATATTTCACTCAACCACGGTAGCAAGAAACCATGTCTCTGTTGCAAGGTCTAGTTGCTTTGTGTCCGCTTCTTCTGGTATTCAGGTTCGAGTATTTACAAAGGCGCGTAACTCTTCATCATTAAGCTGGCCTCTAATGGCAAAACAGTTGGTCGCATCCCGTTGGTATCGTTCTCTGTCAGACTTTTAACGCAGTGGTTCTCAACGTCCCAGGTCCCAGTTATCTCTTTACAATACAGGCTGGCTCGAACCCTCCCCTTCTTCCAGAGAAGATTTTTTCCATTATACGTTCTTTAATTTATAAGTTATAAGAACAAAAAAGTTAAGATTATTCAATTCAAACGTATTATCCACCCTCATTTATGCATGCGAAAGCTGGACAACTAAAGAAATAGACAAGAAATTAGACTCTTTTGAAAACAAATGCCTAAGGAAAATACTCGGCATCAAGTGGAACGAATTCAAGAACGCAGAGATAAGGCAGATGAGTGAACAACAACCTGTCTCGTGGGTGATCAGAAAAAGGAAATGGGCGTATGTCGGTCACGTGATGAGAAGAAAAGGAGAATCCCAAAACAAACTATCAAGTGGTACACAAAAGGCCTAAGAAAAAGAGGTCAATCACATGAAAATCTAAAGAGGTCATTGTTAAGAGAGGTCAAATTAGTAGGCATAAAATCCCTTGATCAGGTGTGAAAGCCCCGCCATAAACAGGAAAACTTGACGAAAATGTGATGTTTATCGGCACGGGAAGGATACAGACGCAGACAGATTCTTTGGTGGTTATCAAACTCTTCCACTTAGACCTGTTATTTTTCCCGGGCGCCGGCATATTTTTTTTCCCACTTACCGAATGCCAACCTGTTTTCACCTCATGGCCACTAATAAATTATCACTACATATGCAGGAAGCTCTCTGTTGTAGAGAGCAAAACAATACAACTCAAATCATCAGAGAAGTACCTTCACCTCCGTCTCTCTCTCTCTCTCTCTCTCTCTCTCTCTCCCCTCTCACCACCCCCCCCCCTCCGGCAGTCGTTTTGGCCATTTAAATTTCTCTAAAGGGCCTACTGGGTCATGTCTCCTAGAGGCCCACTGAGTCATGTCTCCCAGAGGCCCACTGAGTCATGTCTCCCAGAGGCCTACTGAGTCATGTCTCCCAGAGGCCCACTGAGTCATGGCTCCCAGAGGCCCACTGGGTCATGTCTCCCAGAGGCCTAAGAGTTATGGGTTTATAACCGCCTCACGAGGCTGAAGAAATTACCCGGATGTTCACTACTGTAACTTAACCAAAGACTTTGGTGTTTACTGGACTGGGTAAATTAACGGTCAGGAATGCACCATTAGTTTTTAGGGGAGACTGCTTATCAAATCAAACTTATAATCTCTTGTTTCTTACCTTCCCACATACTTCCGCTGTTACACCTGTGGAGCACTCGAGGTAGACCGTTTGAAAATCACATACACACATAGACACCCCCCCCCCTCCTTTTCAACCCCCACAACACCCCACCCCAAAAATCTAGTTTTTTTTCCCTACTCTTTCATCCTTTTTTAAAGTAATATTTGATACTAATTTTAGAACTAGGACTTTCCTTCCAGAAGTACTTTCGCTATTGATAGTTTAACTAGGAAGTTCTCACTATATTTATTTGACCTGGATAAAACTTTTTTTCAATCCCTGGAATTAAACTTAGTAACTAGGTCAAGGCTCAGCAGGATCAGTTAATAAAAAACTGACGGACGAGGGCTGACGTTTCCTTCAGTACAACCCGTTTGAGATGCTATTTTAAGCGAGGCGGTATTTTTCTGCGAAAGACGTTTTCTTGGAAACTGAAGTACAAGTGATGGATCAAATTTTCGTTTGTGTTTTATTCTCGTGGTTATTTTTTTTTTTTTTTCGGTCTCAGAACAACTAAAACTAGTTAAAATGATAAGGAGAAAGACGTCAGAACTTCTTGGTCATGCCATGAGAAGACAGAAGTTAGAGAACCTAGTAATGACTGGAAAATTCTTGGCTGAGAGAAAAACATCTCAGTGGACTGACCAAGCGGCATTGGCAAAAGAAAAGCATCTGAATTAACGGGAAACACCAAGGAGCGTGCAAGATGGAGAAGCATGATCGTCAACGCTGTCAGGAACGACACACAATAACAATAATAATAATAATAATAATAAAAATTTATATCTCAGTAAATGATTTGCCGACAAAAGGCAAAATTCTAGTTTTTCGATGGCATACGTTTTCGTACGTAATGTATACAGAGTCAAACGAAACCTTATTTTTTGCCCGTCAGGAAATTTGTGTCACAAAGAAAGCGACACTTTGTAAGCTTTGAGTTAGTTATGCTTCGTAAAGTTGTTTCCTACATTTTTTTTTTTTAATCCAAGAGTTGGGCGTGGCTATGCACTGTTTTGGGCGTGGCTATGCACTGTTTTGGGCATAGTTCTCCTCGCCCGGAAGAGACAAGAAAATTTGAATAAAAATAGACACAAGGCACCGCATAAGATTTCACAGAAAGATAAGATCGGCTCAGCAGGGCGAGGTGCCTGGGACGAAAAAAACACACACACACACACCCACACACACACCCACTCCCACACACACACACACACACACACCACACACACACACACACACACACACGTCATCCAGAAAAGCGAGATATAACTGAAGACCTGGTAGTTGCTCAGATCCTTGTAAATGAAATATAATGATGATGAAAACCAGAGAGAAGCTACATTTATGGCTGCGTTTAGCGTCAATGTCTGAGAGAACGATGAAGAAGACAGAAATGTAAGAAACTAACTTCTACAATTACTAACACCGTGCATAACGCCTGAAGGAAAAAAAAACAGACAGACAAAATGAAGCAAACAGTGAAAACGAAAGGGGAAAAAAATGTCAGGAAATACTAAATTAGGAGAAAAGAAATATCATAAGCAGACGAAATTAGAAAGTTCAGGATGCACAGGCTAAAGCGGGCTTCCCCAGAACAAACTAGATTTTGGACAAGTATTATTTTGCACAAGTCCTTTAACGTGAATTTAAAAAAAGAATATTATTTATTCTAAAATGTAAATGAAAGTTTGAAAAAATATTTCCTGCGGAATTTTATGTCTGAAGTGTCTTTATCACCAATGTGAACTTTTTAACATTTTATAGTTCTCCTCGCGAAATCCAAGGTCGATGTTTAAATATTTCGGTCTTTAGAATACTGACGGTATGTTTATTTATACAGCTAGTGAATAGGGCCCTCGGATGGATTCGAACCATCTATCTACACCACAAGAGGAGCGTGCACTAATCACTTCGCCACTCATGAAAATATAAGAATTCTCTCACGTCCAGTCAGTCAGTCAGTCAGTCATTTGCATGCCCCTTGCGGAACTTTGCCTCCCTAACAGATATCCACTCATGAAAATATAAGAATTCTCTTACATCCACTCATGAAAATATAAGAATTCTCTCACGTTTGCCACAGCCCAGTGATGGGCGCGTTTCTCTCAGCAGCGCAATCTTCTTATAAGTTTGCTTTGTAGATTCGTTCTGATAAATTTGGAAAGTCACTCTAACCTGCCATACTAGCTGATTACCCGGCGTTGACCGGATATTTATTTATCCCAATCGTCTATTAGACAGGAAAATGAATGAATTCTATCTATAGTGTAATATAGAAGTCATTTTATTTACAGGTGTTTAAAAGTATAATTTTACAAATTCACTGTAATATTAATTTAATTCAAAATTTCATTCTAAACATTTTTAGATTCACCTCCAGGAGCAAGAATAAATAAATTCTTGGGTGAACTCATCCTTGGGCAAGCAATATAGTTGTCCGTGGGAGAAACAAGGCGATCTCCCTCCCTCTCTCTCCTTTTCCTCTCCCTCCCTATCTCTCTCCCTCTCCCTATCTCTCTCTCCCTCTCTCTCTCTCTCACGCAGAGCTCTCCTCTTCCTCTCACTCCTTCTCTCTCTCTCTCTCTCCCTCTTTCTCTGCCTCTCCCTAATTTGAAAAGCTAATTTGAACAAATAAGAAAAAAGCACACTGTCACTGAACAATGAAATCTACTATAGAATACAATAAAAAGCTAATATAAACATAAAGAAAAAAACAAAGTCAAAATTTATTTTTACAAACATAATTAAAACAAAAAACAGACCCTCAAAATTATATGGATTTGCCACGGGAGGCTACAAATGTTACTCTTAGATCAGTTCCGCTCCATTTGAATATTATCTCCCTTAGATCATTTTTTTCTTCCTTGAATTTAGTGGATAAGATCTCCACCCCCTTCGTACCTCCACACCAAGGGGTGGTAGGGTACCATACCCACAGTACTTTTCTCCAGATTTTAAATCATATGTGTACTAAATTTGGTTGAAACTGCTCCAGGCGTTCCAGAGTTATGCTGGAACATACATACACACACACACATATATATATATATATATATATATATATATATATATATATATATATATATATATTCATAACGATAAAGAGTCAAATTTTGTAACAAGCGACTTCCATCATCAGCCAATAAAAATGAATTCTCTCGCCGTTTTCGTTGCTCTTTCACATACCAGTCACTACATAATCTTCTTTATATAAGTATTGGTACCTGAATTAATCTTTTTTATTGTTCATTTCGAAGCACGCTTCTGTATTTTTCTTTCCTGCCTTTTAAAAAATATAACACTATACACACACACACACACACAAGTTCTACGAGCGGTTCCTTCTCTCTTCAGTGAAACAGCTGTATGTACTGTATAAACATACATATAAAGACATAAAATTATGGTATTACCATTTAAAAAATTAACATTATGGTAAAAGGATATATCACATAACAATAAATGCTATAGGCATGTAAGAATTAACCCACATAGTACAGCTTCTGTCAGTTAATGCACACCAAATTCAAGACTTGATTATCTCCCCTGTCAGTCTTATCTGTTATTTTATGTAATGTGTTAAAAATAACTTACACATAATGATATCACTGGCAGTTTCATTGTGAGTAGTAGTAAGAACACACGATTTCTATGCCTTCACTGTGACAAGGTACCTCTGTTTAGGATGAACAAGTTGGGAGTAACATTTTGGCGACGATACCAGAACCCAAATGTTCAATGGTGCAAGGACAATAAATCAACACAGAACTAGTGCCATTAGTCTCTGTACATTAATGATTTATTGAAGAGGTGGTGCCCTAGATGAAAGGGTTATGATCCTAACTTAAGAAAAGATGAACAACTTGTGTGAATACTGATCTAGGTTGGCATGGAACAAGTTTTGTGTGTGTGTGTGTGTGTTTGTGTGTGTATAACGGATAAATTATTTCCACTCGACGACCTTGTGTACAGTGTACACGTCTAATATTCGTAACCTTTCAGTTTGAGGCTTTAAGCAAGATACCACAACATGTATGTCTAAGGTTTAGAATCATCAGGTGTATATGTATATATATATATATATATATATATATATATATATATATATATATATATATATATATATATGAGTCTGCAAAACCAACCGATGAAAACAAGAGACATTTCAATTCTCTGAAGCAGTTTTCTTTCATGCTACTTAATCCTGTATAACTACTAAAATTGGAATTGACGTCTGTAAGCTACTTAATCCCCATTCCTTGCTAAAATTGGAACTGACGTATTTCACTTTGTGGTAGGCGCTGTTTGTTTCTTTTTTTTTTCCTTTTTATTTATCGTATGAAACAGTTATTTCATAATTTAAACGTTATTTGATTTTAGATATGCTGTAGATAAAAGTGTAATGTTTACTACTAGAAGTGTTCTTTTCTTTGTTTTCAATGCAAGAAATTCCAACTGTTTTTTTCTTCTTCACAGTTTCGATATTTATGATTGCAGAAGATTCACAGATGTTTCAAAGACTGCACTAAAAGAAATAAAAATGTCACCTGACTATGAGTGAAACAGCAAACGATACTACTTCAAGTTTTAAAAATCCGGGTTTATATTTGTTGAGCTTGAATTATACGAAACCGGAGAAAGAGAAAGCGTATTATGAAAGAAAAAAAAAAGCAGCATGCATTAAGAACATGTTCACAAGCCTCATGGGGTGGCTGACGGTGAATTATGGGACAAAATATTTGGAATTTGTTTTCTATATTTAAACACGATCGAGTCAATTCTGTTTTATGGTTGTGAATAATGGTCTATGAATAAGAGAGCACAGCAAGAAATGGAGGCCATGGAAATGTGGTTTATAAGAAGGATGTTGAAGGTACCATGGACAGCCAAGAAAACCAATGATTTCTTAAGTCTTAAGAGAGGCTGGAGTTAAAAAAAGCAAACTATAACAAAGATCAGAGGCAGACAAGCGAGATTTTCGTGAAAAGAGGAAAATCGGAACACACTGTCGCAACTGGAAAAACTGAGGGAATTAGGGACAGAGGAAGACAGAGAGAGAGAGAGAGAGAGAGAGAGAGAGAGAGAGAGAGAGAGAGAGAGAGAGAGAGAGAGAGAAATTACTGGATGGGCTGTCAGCGTGGTTAAGAAGAAAGTCACTGGCGGACCTCATAATCAACGCAAAAGACAAGGAACTGTGGAGAGAAATGATCGCCTACGCCACGAGGCATGGCACTTAGAATATAATAGAATTTAAACGACGACGAAATGAGAAAGGACTCGAGGAAGAAGTTTCTTGACTCCATTGCCGGTCTTCTTTCCCCAGACAAGAAAAAATTTGCTATGATTTTTGTCTTCTAATCCTTCTGGAACTACGTTCTATGCAGCCGGTGCCGTGATCATCTTGAGGTGCGAGAATCGTATCTGATGCGAAGTTAGTTACAACGCCTTTCCTGAAGTCATGGAATATACTGGTGAAGCAAGTTTCCTCTAAAAAAAAAATCCATCCCTGTCGCGGTGATGACCATGAAGAGCAAATTTCGTATCGGATGGGGAGCTGGTTACAGCGCCTTTCCTGAAGTCATGGAATAGACTAATGAAGCAATCTTCTGGATAAACTCCACCACCAGTGAGATCACGACGAGGACTATTCTGCTGATATGACCGAAGGAGTCTGCTGCCCAGAGCATCACAAATATGTAAGAATAAGGTCTTTCGGCGCCCATATTTACAAGACATGACAGCAACAACGTCCCTATTGAACTGTCACTCTTACTTTGTCCCTGATTTAACAAAAAAATGTTAATGTGTCATAATAGCTCATTTCACCGTCGACCGTTGAGACACTAAACCAGACGTAGTCGCTGTGGAGGAACTGAATACAGTGACATAACCTGCATGGTAAATATACATGAAGGCAAATTTAATGTGGACTTTGGGATCAGAAATGGCTAAAAAGGTATGGTATCATTTTACAATCAGCTGCGGCAGAAAAGGAGAAGGCAAAAGCATGCTATTAGAGATAAGTGACAAAAAAAAATTATACATTTTGACACAATATTTTCTTTATAAAGAATGGTTTATGAAGACTGGACCTAACTTGAGAATTTTGAAAAATAAAGCTTGCGGATCTCTGATAGAGAACATATGAGACGATGTCCCATATGGTAGTCAATAATGTTCCATTAAAAAAAATATTGATACTTTAGTCTGTATTATTTGTTTCTTAAGTCTGAACAATCCCCAACCCAGCGCGTTACAGGTGGGAGATGGTGAAAGTCCTCCAGATATGGAGGATAGCTGAGAATAAGGATTTACCCAAATAAGCAGGCGCGGACCAACTGGCGGTAGACTTGGAGAGCCAGGTGGGGTAGTAGGTGGCTCTACTACTCCTATAAAGTGCCTCAGGTGCTCAGTGAAGGGAATACCAGGCGGGTAAGAGGCGCATTAAAACCTCTCGCTCCCGCTGCCTTGCGGGTAGGACAGGGAGTCCAAAGGCTAGCGGAAAGTCTGTACACAAACCGACAGAAGGCAATGGAAAACCAATGTTGTAGCTTCCAAGAACAATTATGTTTATTCAGAGTAATAGATTTGTCATGAACGACGTTAATGGATGTTCTCCTGGAACAGCCTCGTCCAACAGGGCAGCTCAGTCACAGGTGAGGCCAGATCATCATCAAGCTACTGGCGGCAAAACTAATAAGTTCAAAATAGAATGGTAGAACTCTATTATGTTAGAACTTTATTCCAGGCTGGAAAATTATAAAATGTAAAGAGAGAAATGGAAAGGATGAAGATCAACATATTAAGAATGACTGAAGTTAGATGAACAGGTGCAGGGAAGATAAACTCTGATAAATATACAATAATATATTCAGGAAGTGAAAAACATGAACGAGGAGTAGGAATAATATTTGACGAACAAACAGCAAGGACAACTGTAGGATATTTGAATATCTCAGACCGAATCTTGCTAGCCCAACTGAAAGGACGACCAATAGGCGTAAATATTATACAAGTGTACGCTCCAACATCTGAAAGTTCTGAAGAAGATGTACAGCTATTTTATAATGACATAGAGACACCCCTAAAGCACACAAAGTCACATGAAGCTACCATAGTCATGGGAGATTTTAATGTCAAAGTTGGTAAAGGAAGAACTTCAGACACCGTTGGTGACTATGGACTGGGGGGAGGAATGATAGAGGTAGTAAATTAATTGAATGGGCAAGAATACACAGCATGGTTGTAGGAAACATCTGGTTTAAACAACATCCCCGAAGACTGGCAACGTGGTGCAGCCCAGGCAAAAAGACTTTTAACCAGACAGATTACGTATTAATCAATACTCGATTCCGGAATGCATTACTGACAACAAAAACCATGCCAGGAGCCGACTGCAATAGTGACCATGACCCACTCTGTGGAAAAATTAGAATAAAGCTAAAGAAAGCATGCAGAAAAGTGAGAAACATCAAACTGAATACAGAACTTCTTAAAAATGACCAAGAACTGAGATAACAATACAAAGTTATTATAATAAACAGATACAATGCAATAGCAAAGATAAATAGTATAGATGAACAATGGGCAATTTTAAGAGATTCTATCCACCAAACTGTTAAGGAGATAATACCACTGAAAAAATAAAGCCCCTACAAATAAGTGAATGACAGACGACATCTTAGGACTGATGGACAAGAGAAGGAGGAGAAAAAATAACCAAGAAAAATAGCAAGATAAATACAGAAATAAGACGCAAATGCAGAGAAGCAAAGGAAGTCTGGCTAAATGAACAGTGTAGGCAAACTCTCATAATACAGGCAGCAAAAACATGCACAAACGAATTAATGAACTCACACGCTGGAAAACAAAATATACCACAGGATGCCTGAAATCAAAAGAAGGTAAAATGTTAATGGGAAAAGAAAACATTGTAGACAAGTGGACAGAGTACATCGGTGAGCTATATGGAGGAGAAAGACCAGAATTAACACCAGATACTGAAAAATGTGATGGACCACCAATACTTGAAGATGAAATCATAGATGCCATCAAAAACATGAAGAAAGGAAAAGCGACTGGGCCTGATAATATAACAATAGAAGAAATAGAGGCGCTAGAGGAGATAGAAATAAAAATAATAACCAAGTTACTGAATGACATTTACAACAGTGGTTATATGCCCAGTGACCTGATTAAATCTACGTTTATAGCACTACCAAAGAAACCAGGTGCAACGGAATGTCATTACCACCAGACTATCAGCCTCTCATGTCACATAACAAAGCTACTTCTGAGAATCATTATGAGAAGAACAAGGAAAAAGATAAAAATGGAAATAGCAGATGAACAGTTTGGATTTGTTGAAGGAAAGGGAACACACAATGCCATTTATGCTTTACGAACACTAACAGAAAGAGCTTTAGAAGTACAGAAAGATTTCTACTTATGCTTCATTGATTACACCAAGGCATTCGACAAGGTGAAACATAATGAAATTATTAAAATGCTTGAAGACATCAATATAGATGGCAAAGACCTGAGGATTGTAAAACATCTATACTGGCAGCAAGAAGCAGCAATTCAAATTGAAAATATAACTGGAAAATATCAACCTATAAAACAAGGGGTGCGAAAGGATGTGTACTATCTCCAGACCTTTTTTCTCTGTACAGCGAGAATATTCTAGGAATGATCATCATAGAACCATGCATAAAAATTGGAGGATACAATATTAACAACCTTCGGTATGCTGATGACACAATACTAATAGCTGAGAACCAACAAGACCTGCAAAATCTCTTGGATAAAGTCGCCAAAGAAAGTAAACAGAAAGGCCTTACTTTGAACATCAAAAAGACAGAGACTATGGTTATATCTAAGAAACAGAATCCGCCAACATGTAGTATAAAATTAAACGGAACTATTCTAAAGCAGGTGCAGAAATTCACATACCTTGGAGCAGTAATAACTTCAGATGGGAAATGCAGAACAGAAATTAGGAACAGAATAGGCCAAGCAAAGACTGCATTTCAGAGAATGAGAAACATATTATCCAACACATCCTTATCAATGAATGTTAGAAAACGAGTCCTAAAATGCTATATTGAACCTATCTTGTTATATGGAAGTGAATCATGGAAATAGGCGGGTCTGCACAAAAATCATTGGAAGCAGCAGAAATGTGGTTTATTAGAAAAATGTTGTGAATTCCCTGGACAGCAAAAACAGCCAATGAAGAATGTATGAGAAGAGCTGGAGACAAAAAAATCTTGTCAAAAAGATAAGAGAGAGACAATGTATTTTCACAGGACATGCAATGAGAAGAAGAGGCATTGAAAATATTATAACAACAGGAAAAATAGAAGGAAGAAGATCAAGAGGAAGACCAAGAGAAATGATACTGGACAGTCTGACGGGATGGTGTGACAGGAGATCACCAACTGAGCTGATGGCCTGCATGAAGGATCGTGTACTCTATGAAGCATAATAGCCAACGCCAGTCTGATGATGATGATGATGATGATGATGTCTGAACAACGCTACTATCTTATGAAAATTCTGAAGATAAAATGAAATGGGGCATTTGCTGAAAATCCTGTGAGCATGACAAATCATTGTGGGTATCGAGATTCATACCGAGTACTCACAGGAAGTTTGCTATCACCATATTCGTGTCTCTTTTATCTTTATTCTCTCGAATAAAGGGGGTATTTCTGTTCTTGTGCTGAGTTTCTGTCACATGGCGATCTGTCCTGTAGGTGTATTACATACGATGATATGCTCTGTAGTAGTATTAGTGAGCCGCTGATTATAGTGCCATGGTCTATTATTAATACTATTTAACAGTTCACGAAGCGGGCGGGCGGTCGGTCGCGAATTCTACGAAACTTTCTTGAAAGAGGTTGCGTTGCGCCATCCTAAATTCGTTACTGCTACATGACGTAGGGAAATCCTGGTCATAACCATCCCCAAAATATTGGACTGTTTCCTCTTCATCAAGAATGCCAAATTTTTTTCGAGGTAAACGCAAATACTTCAGTAGAAGAACTATTACAAACACAATTACAATCAATGACACAACAGTTGCAGGAAGTGCTGTCCCTAAAACCGTGGATTTCCTAACGTGTTTTTTTCCAAGAGGGAAATATTTGAAGCTGAAGTTGATGTCTGTAGCGTGGAAGTGGTGCCCAGTTGATCTGAAAAGAAAAGCAAACGGACTATCATCGTCATCATTATCACTGGTTTGATCATTATGATTATTATAAATGTAAAGACACGTATTAAAATCTTATTTAAGAAGTAAACAAAACTAGTGCATACATGTACATATAATTAGAGAAGTGAAAAAAATAGTTGTTGAACTTACATGTTATTTACTATACTCATTTTTTCTTGAAAAATTTCAAATTAAAAGGTACACTTACACAAAAATGCCTGAATATACTGACCAAGTAGCACGGAAAGTGTACTTCTAAGATAGAGGGGTATCAGCTGTAGCGCGAAGCACACCGGGTTTTCACTGAACACACAGATGAAAGACCAGGAAAGGAAATAGGACACGCGTTAAAAATTAGTTCCATTAATTTATAACTTAGGGCGTCTTTACAATTCGTTGTATTCTGTACTATGAGGATGCCACAAAGCTAAGTTTTTTATTTTTCTTCTTTTTATGTAAGTATTGTGTTGTTCTTGTATGTAATCCTTTAAAAATCCTGACGCTGAAATATTGGATGGTGTATGTTTTTAACTTTTACATTATCATCTTACTTTTTTTTTCTGGTGTTTTTTCTAACTTTCCTCATTCCCTCTGTCATTTTGTAAAACTGAACCACACACCTCTATCTACATTTATCAGTAGTAATATCCAGTCTTCCTGA
This sequence comes from Achatina immaculata, assembly GCA_009760885.1. Lineage (NCBI taxonomy): Eukaryota > Metazoa > Mollusca > Gastropoda > Stylommatophora > Achatinidae > Lissachatina > Lissachatina immaculata. Next base: position 8,332,717 of record CM019703.1, read on the forward strand.
AACTGCGAGCTTTGCAGCCGATGTCGTGGAGATGTTGAGGGGCAGCATCGTGCCGGACAGCGGGTCATGATAGCTATATTTTCAGTCCCTCTGTGCAGCTAAAAACGGAGTGTGCAGTACTTCTTTGGCAGACTCCACCACCATGAGCGCTATAAAGGATCCAGGCCCCATTAGCCAGGCTTAGCATATTAGTGAAGGTAGGAACGGAGAGGTGGAGCAGAGTCGTAATCAGCTCCCGTTCGCCAGTCCTGATGCCAGCTTGTCAGCTATTGGTCCATTTTCCTTCTTTCCATAAAAGGGAGTTTCCACTGAACCGATGACATTTATGTTTCATCCACGTTTAAATCTGGAGCTTTACTGTGAACTCTAGTAGGAGCTAGTTTCCCCTCATGATTATTATTATTAATATTTTCATCAGTGGTTCCCAACCTTTTTCAAGTCGTGGACCCTTGAAGCCAATAATTCTCTGCAGTCTCATATGCTCCATCTACCACTATGTATCAAATTAAATTAGATATCATATTTGTAGTATTTTATATAAGCCATTTGATGATAACAAAAGATATTCGATTACACGAGATATGTTATTCGATTTACAATATTACAATAGTAAAAGTTAATAGTTTTACAATATATTAAAAGAGATTTGTTTTAGATGAGATCCGTTTAACAATATCTGTAAAACAATATTCAGCGCTATTTTTAGGTGTAAATTTAACAAATAAATCAAGAATAATAAACAAAAAATAATTTTAAAATCTAGACTTGTTACTCGAACCAACATGCTACCCTCGAACCAACATACTGCCCTCGAACTATACTACCCTCGGGAACCCCTGGATCCCAGGTTTGAAACCAACAATCTACACTCATCTTTTGTTGGTATTAATGCGCTTCTGGACGGACGCAAATTATAAAATTACTCATTAGCATGTGCCTTGCGAAACTTCGCCATCCAGACAGCTCTCTTGAAGGCTTCTCGGTTGTAAGCAAGATGCCTTGCTGCTGATGCATCCTTTCGCAGATCATCAACAATATTTGTTACCATCTTCGCCTTGGTCCTTCCCTCTTTCTTTTTCCCATTATATACCCTTTCAAGACTGTCTTCTCCAAACTCTCATGACGGTGAATATGTCCGAAATACGTTAAGTTTTCCCTCTTTAATCAAGGTCAGAAATGACTACGTACTGAGCTTCTCTATGCAGGTTTGAAGGATCAGTAAAGGACAGCATAGATTTTACTATAAAATACTTTCAAAAATCTTTATGGAAAAAAAGCAATCTAGTTCTCTTTCGTTGTCTCATTGGTCATCACTATCAGGTGCCATGTTAATAGAAAAGGATGGTCACTTTTCTTACTTTCATCCTGTCTCTTTTTCTTTTCTTTTCACAGATTTTTTCCCCCTAAGAAATTTTTATGCATAAATTTCTGCATTTCTCTCTTACTGTCCATTTTCTATATGCATCGTATTTAGCTTGGTTCTCTGCATTTACTTTCATTATTCAGATAAAACTCACTGACAGTCTCCTCCACATAGTTACTTAAAGCTTATCTGCTGTAAAATAACGAACTTACCTATGCCAGGAATGGCCACGAAGTTCGTGCGAATAAAGAAATATTCGTTGCACAGCCTTCCTGGCAATCCATTTTTACACTCTTCGAAAACTGGTTGACCAGGTGCACAAGTCAGGCATCGGTTGCAGGCGTTTCTGTTTGAATCCTTGTAATATCCTGAAGAAAAAAAAAACCTAGCTAATCTAGCTACATATTTTTATTCTAAAGTGGTTTGTCCGTCGTTTTCTGTCCGATGTAGCCTCCAATATACTTCAGTATGAGAGAAGGGAGAGGTTGGTAAAATGTTCTGAACTGCTATCCATGTGTAAATTTGAAAAAAAAAAGAAAAATGTCACGAGATTTTCGTAATGATTATCTCGTGGACTGTTCTCACACCCCCCCCCCCCCCGGGAAGTTTTTTTTTCCTGTTTATCTCGGTGGGGACAAAACTTCAGAGGGAAAACTTCCGGGTAAAAATCACATTTTGAATTAGTCTCCCGTCAGTTTTGTACCTGGTTACATCTTGTAGTAAATAAATTATTTTTCTTTAGTTTTCTACAGACCTTTTCCCAAATTTTTTTTTAGCATATCTATATTATCTTTTTTTTATTTTCACGCACATACGACTATCTGCAAAATAGAAAGAACAACAAAACACATGGCATATCTATTTACGGTTTGGTCAACTAATGGCTTGTAATTAGTAAACAAAGATAAATATCTTTTTTTTTCACTTTCCAGGCCCGATAAGAGAGGCACAGAGCCGGGTTATATCCATAGGATCCGGGCTATTCCTCTGTAGTAGATTTACATGTTGAAATCTTTCTGCCAGAACAGTTTCAGCGATTTATCGTTACTCACCCTTTTTGCAGAACTCTGTCCACTTCTCTCTTTTAACTTTCGTTGCCATTGTTTTAAAATATTCAGATTTCATGTCCATGTCTAGTTTAAACTGTACATTGTGATTAGGTGTGGCTGTTCTGCCCTTCATGGCACTTTGCCACCTTCTAACAGCATCAAATACCTCAGAGTGAGGTTTGATTGGAACCTTTCATTCAGAGAGCACATTGATTATGTAGTACTGCAGGCTAGGAAGGGTCTAGCCGCAGTAAAGATAATGGCTGTGGGGGCTGCGTGTAACGTCATCTCATTCTGTTATACCAGGGACTTGTCCCTGTTGTTGTTGAATATGCCCTGCCAATCCTTACTCTCAGTCAGACTCAGAGATTTGAAAGGATACAAAATGAAGCAATGCGACTTCTTCTTGAGTACACAAAAGACGCGTCGTGCAGGAAGGACTATGAGGTATTTTCTTGATTTTCCAACAATGATTGACAGAACAAAAATTTGCCTGGTGTGTGTACCTCCGAGTTAGTGCAGACACACATTCCCACTGCACACTGAGGTTATGAGTAAAAAGGGCACCAGATTAAAGAGGAAAATCCATGATGGTGCAAGCAGAGGACATTGTTCAACAGGTTCATTCACTTGAAGACAGAACCTGGTGAAGAATGGGTCTTGATGCCAGTGAACAGCCGACTTCCTTCACAGAATGCATCACATTGGATAGGGAATGCAGACAGCAAAACCTACTGGCTGTGGAGGCAGAGGTTCAGGCCTTGATTGCCGAGAACTCTTCTCAGTGTGATGTGGTCATCTACGCAGGTAGGTCCGTTGTCGGACACAGGCAAAGCGCAAAGGTGGGGGAGGGGGGGGGGGTTACGGCGCAGGGCGGAGGGAGAAGGGTGATGTAAGACAGCGGTGCTTTTGCTTTGACCACAAGTAGCCTGGTTATGGAGGTCATGGCAGTAACCAAGGCAATGGCATGACTGGAGACACGGACCTTCACCCAAGCATGTATGCTCAGCGACTCAATGAATATGCTCAGGAAGATTGAGTCGGGTTGGGTGCGAAAGTACTGGTTGGAGTCACCGATAAGATCACGGTTGACATAAATTTGTTTCATTTTTGTGCCAGGTCACTGTGGGGTTGAGAGGTAATGAACGAGAGGACAAACCTTTTGGCATGACTACAGTGGAAGGTGGACAGACTTGCTGTCATAGCTACAGTGGAAGGTGGACAGACAGTGGACGGGGCTGATATCCTGAATGCACTCAGAGAAGCTGGTCGAATCGATGATTCAAGCAACAGTTCTGAACCTGCCACCAAGAAGAGATTGTTGGAACATAACGTCAAACGTGGAGTGGCCGGACAAGAGCACTACAGTGGGAAGCAAAGGAGATTGGTTAATCAACGCAGAATTGGAACAGTCAGCCGCCAAAAACTGGTGGAAATATTGAAGATGAGATCGGAGCACTTATGGACTAACCGTCCGATGTGCAATGAGAGTGATCCATCGACTAACTGACTGACTGACTGACTGACTAGACCTTTCTGTCACAAATTCAGCATTGCTCAACAGCTCCCAGTATTTCCATGACGCAGCCCGTCAGTCTAGAGCTCTACGGAACTTTCTTAAAATGGGTTACTTCGCGCAATTCTAAACTGACACCTTGATAATCCTTCTACCTTTTCTTATCACGGACAAAGTTCAGGATAGAAGTAACTAACTCCAAGCCCCACCCTGGCCCTTCAGGTTGCCTGTACACTGCCAGGTTTAGTTTCTGCAGCTTTATTGAAATAAATATGTCCTCCAGCTTGAAATCAAATTCTGTAGATATAAATTTATTTTAAAAATAAATAAATTTAAATATAAAATTAATATGCCTTTTCTCTGTCTTCCACTAACCTTTTCTACAGCGGCCGCATTCAGTGTCCAGGGAAGTGTTGCAGTCTCTGATCATAATGCGGTTCTCACAGGATGTACATGGAAAACAGTGAGTTCGATAGGAAGCCAATTCTAAGAAAGAAAACAAAAACATCACTTAACAATATAACAAACCATAAAATGGAGAGCTGTGATATATGCCAACAGAACAAGGATCGATGTGTATCTCATGATATAGACTCTAACACTGTATCTCAAACATGCCATTCTTTGCATCTACCTTTCTTTTTCTTTTTTTTTTGTTTTGTTTTGTTCCGAAAACATGATAATCTCATGGTGTCAGATCAGGGCTGTTAAAGGGACGCGGAAGACGTACAGACTACAGCTGTTGCACCGTCGGTGGGGGTTTGCCTGCGTGGTTTTCATTGTTGACCAAATGGGCCTTCTTAGGTCACACTTGTTTTTCCCCGTTTTAAATCTTTCTGCTCATTCATAAACTTCTTGCTGAGACATGTTGCCACTTCCTTACTGAATCAACATCCTACGGTGAACCTCAGCAGACGTCATTGCCTCCGCCCACAGAAACTTCACTATGGCGCACTGCTCAACAATCCTGCAATTCCGCAGCTGAGCATGCTCGTTTATTTCATCTTCACTTCAACTAAGACAAAGGGCAGATCGCTGCGCTGTGCGTGTTCGAACTAACCATCGGCAACTGCGAAAGTGTTTTACTGCGTCAGTAACTATCCAATGTGACTGCTATGTAAATAATGTACTTTGAAAAAAAAATTCTCCCTCGTATATTGATTCTTTAAATGGCAATACACTGGAGCCATTGTCTCTCGTAGAACAGTGACAATAAACAAAAACAAATAATTCGATTTGCTATGAAAAATCTTGCTGCAGTTATGACCATAGTGCTGTCAAATGTCTGCACCCTTCATTTTCTTTTTAAAAAACTTGTTCCATGCGTGACGGAGATTTCCATAATTTGCTCCTCTTCTTCTTCCTCGCTCTAGTACTAATTCATAATTTTATCTTCTTGATAATGTTGAGCAGTTCTCTCCAGTTCAGATGGTAGCGCCGAACTTTCGGCCGTAGATCTATGTCGCCCAGTAGGGTAGATTCATGTTTCTTGTATACTCTGAGCAGACATTCTGGAATATAAACTCTTATTTCCGAATTGGTGTTGATCTGTGTACTTTATATATTGTTTGCTATAATACTGTTGATTACTCGGCTTAGATGATGAAATAATTTATAAATCTGAACAGTTTGGCCTTAATGATGATAGTCACAAGTTTAAAAAGAAACTGTGAATTTGAAAGTTACCGTTGAACGAGCCTTCTGGACAAGGGCGACAGACTGTGGTGTTTTCTGCAGAGCATGGGGTCTCCAGGTACTCGCCTGCTGCGCATGGAGGGCATTGCTTGCATGTTGGATGCTAAAATCAAAACATATTTTTATTTATTGGCGCATGCTATATAGTTACAGTTGTGCAAATAGATATTCTTCTTCTTCTTCTTCTTCCACTTTCAACAGGGCGATGTTTGCTTTGTGGCACTGTGCCACCGTTATGTGCCTTGTAAGGCTCTGCTCAGGGAACTGCAGCTCGGCATATTTTTAAGGATCGAATTCACCCGATCAGCCTACTGTCTGTTTCCAGGGACATCTCTGGAAGGCAGAACAGGGTCTTGGTCGCTAGCCCTGACCCACTGATTTAGTCATGTGGCTGACCATTGTCTCATTCAGCTTGGCTACTGTATCATCTTAGGGGTGATCAGGAAAAGGAGACGGACATATGTTGGTCACGTGATGAGAAGAAATGATCAGAGAATCCCAAAAACAAGCTATCAAGTGGAACACAACAGGCCGAAGTAAAAGAGGCAGACCACGTGAAACTCTAATGAGGACATTGTTAAGATAGACCAAATTAACAGGCATAAAATCCCTCGATGATGTTGAAAAGCTCTCCGAAAACAGGAACAATTGGCGAGCTACCTTGTGAGCCCTATGTGACGTTTAACGGCACGGGAAGGATATAAGATATAAGATAAGATTGACGCACTAACACGTTGTAGTATCCAAAAGACAGTGATATCAATTATGCTTGGTCCATGTAAAACAAATCCATGTAATAATAGAGAATACTGCTAAAAGGGAATAAAGTCATATATCAGGAAACGGACGGTATAAACTGAGGAAGGCTGAGACCCTTACTAAATTTAGTCTAAGGGCCTAGGTCCGTCACTGCAAGTTAGGACATTGTTTTGTTTTTCATGTTTGGCGTTTACTACATGTCAACTGTGGCTTTATATTTGACGTTATATTCTGCGTTTAACGTCAACAATTCCTTCATTAGCTTGTTTCCTTCATGTTTTATTTATTTTCTGTTTATTTTCCATCTTCTTTCTCTCATAATTTTTTTTTCAAAGTATGACTGGTAGTCCCATGTTTTGCCATTCCTTTTTTTTTCAGATCAACTTCCACCATCTTGATCTCAAACATTCTAGAAAATTTTGCCGTGATTTTAATTAACTCCTTGTCTCTGTGCCCATGTGCAGTACATATAGTTTGTAGTGGTCTCTCCTTGTTGTGAAAAATTATAGATAAAGCATAAGGAGCTGAACAATTACCTGATAATTAATTGATGGAAAAAAATAACACGAAAATATGTGTTCGTGAAAATTTGTTCAGGCAGATTAACATGCAACAGTCGCATGTTTGAAAAACACAGCAAAAACAAAATCTGTTTCTTAATCCTGTAGGAAGATATAGCGTTTCCCATCTTAAAATTATGAGCATAGGTGTTTACTCTTTCACTCCTGATTTACACTTCATGATTTGTCAGAATAAGTTTTATGTATAAATTTGACCATAAAGACATTATAAGGAAGCTGCTGTATAATTTAAAAACATGGGTTGGATTACAAATGTGCCAGTTTTCAGTTTATTTAGATTTGACATAAATATTGCTCCGGACATTGATTTGCAGATGAATGCAAGATCTAGCAACGCTGCCAGTGTTGTTTAGGAGCAAAAGAGACAACACATATATCACAACTTACATTAAGCAGATCAGCTTGGGATGTGTCAGTACATTTGATGCAAACTGTGTCAGCGGTAGCTGTGCAAGAAGAGTTCATGGCGGAGTAAATATCGCAAGTAGAACACGGGATGCATGCCTTGAACTGTTGTGAGTAGAATGTTCCTTCTGTACAGTTCATAATGTTTTTTATGTCTTTTGACGTGGACTGTGGATAACGAAAAGTTGAGCATCACTTATTCAGTGGATCGGCGCTTGCTGTATTATTGCTAGCATGTAAACCTCTCAAATGCGAATAAAAGGAAGCATGTGACTTTTACTAAAAAAAAAAAAAAACAAAACCTATGCAAATTTCTTTCATCACTGAATATTTTTTGCAAGATTCCCTCGTCTCCTAACGATTTTGTTGCCAAAGAGAGATAACTTTAAAATTCTATAGCCAATACTGGACACGCCAGAGTGGCGAAATGGTTAGGCGCTCTAGTTAGTGCATTAGTCTCTCGTGGCGAAGGTCGGGGGGGGGGGGGGTCGAATCCTTGACGACAGGTCAAGGAAAATAATGGACACTAACACCATATCCGTATGTGCCTCTAAGTCATGACAGGGTTTGCTTGTACATTACCTAGTACTGGACACAAATTTTGAAAGGCTTCGTTTGTGCTATTTAGCTGGATGTAGTGGGGGTAGGGATGATGGTGGTAGTGGGGGGGGGGGGGGGTGGAAATATCGGGAAGCAAGAGCAAAATCTTCACATGGTTCCAGATGGTCAAAGTCACGTGATTTAGTTTGGTTTATTTGTATTCTTTTCCTTCAATTGATAAACGGATATCTTGCAAGAAACACACACATACATACACATACTATTAATGACACTACACACATAATTATCTTCAAAAGTAAAACAGATTCGAGATGGAAATGAAAGAGAAAAAAACATCCTTGCAAACATCAAAAACATTTATTGCATGCAATACCAACAACAGAGAAGATATAGGAACTGCCTACCTCAGCTATGCAAATGTTGCTTGCAATGATCAGTTTATACACTGTGACGCAGACCAGGATAAACATTGCAACCACTCTGTCCAGTATTCACTGGGGAAAACTGCGGTTCATCTTTCTAGAGGTTCCCTTAGTTGGCAGATGAAATTGCAGAAGAAAAGCTGAAAAGAACAACAGGTTAAAATTAATTCGCCATAGCATTTATTACATCAGAATGCTGGATACTTTAAACCAGAATATGTTTCATTTTCCATCTTTTTATATCTAACTGTTTCATTTTCCATCTTTTTATATATCTATCTGTTTCATTTTCTATCTTTTTTATATCTGTCTGTTTCATTTTCCATCTTTGTATATCTGTTTATGTAATTCTTCACCGATAATTCCTTTAATTTGTTCTCTGTTTAATCTAAATTAACCTAATGTAATCTAGTTAATCTTCTGTATTCTGTTATTGTGAAATAATCCTTTAAAGGAAAGAAAAAAGTGTTTATTTTGTTTACTTTTTTCTTGTTAGAAATCTCTCTCTCTCTCTGAACCTTAAGTGACCAAGGCACATGGGACTTCGCAAAGGTCGTCTACAAACGCCTGTCCTTTGCCTTTTTTCCGCTCATGCCCAGGTGAGCCCTCTATTGCTCAACATCCTTTCTGTTGTTCTTCTCCATGTCTCCTTTGTCTCCCTTTATTTCTGTTCCACTGTTGTGTCCATCTTGGTGCTATTTTTGGTAGTGAGTCGTCAGTCATCCGGAGCACATATCCCAATATTCCTTTGTGTCTTTTCTCAATAATTATTGTCAGTGGCTTTATTTGCATTTCCGCCAACAAGGTGTTGTTTCTTATAGTGTTTGGCCAAAATATTCTTCTAATTCTTCTTAAACATTTAGTCTGGAAAGAATTCAACTTGTTTTCTATAGTTTTTATGATTTTCCAGCATTCACTTCCATAGAGTAGTATACTTAAAACATTACTCTTAAATATCCCGATTTTCCTCTTCATACTTAGTGTTTTGTTTTTTTTTAGATTTCCATATAATCTGCAGCACTGCAAAAGCCTGCTTTGCTATATTAAGTCTGCTGTTGATGTCCTCTGTGCTGTCTCCATCTTCTACTACTCTACTACCAAGATTCATTGAATCTCCTCCACTAACATGTTATCTACCCTCAGTACATTGCTGCTGTTCACATTTTGCTTCATTAACTTTATCTTTCCTATGTTGGTCTTTAAACCTATTTTGCTGGCATTTTGGGTTAGCTTATTTATTTTATCTTGTATATCTTTGTGCCTGTTTAATAGCAGACAAATGTTGTCGGCAGTCAAACTCTTCCAGTACAGTGTTGAGGGTCCACTGTCCACTGTAGTCCTCTACGTTTATCTAATGTTACTCCTTAATTAACCAGTCTACTGCTAACATA